>JARGCU010000027.1:2832500-4082500 GCA_029227775.1 Morpho helenor
ACTCGTAAATGTCACCATTATTTTTTTCGAGATGGTCCGTGACATGCCTTTGGTTATTCGAGAAAGAGAACCTTGCTTAAACTTTACTTAACGTTGTTATTAAGCGCACGCCACACCGAGCTCAAATATTCGTCCAACTTCCCTACATCGTATAAAAGTTATCTAAATTTCCCCTAAAGAATAAACCATCAAATATTATAGCAAGCATATTGTTTGCAATCTGTTTGGACCGGGCAGTTAGGTCCGCTGGGAAATTTTCTAGGTGTAGCGCAAAATGAACAATGGTGCATGTTTATGACTGTAAAGTGTTGGAAAATTAGCAACTGAACAACGTTCTCAGAAATATTAAATTGTTAATTACAATGGAGAAAGAGAAATATTAATCTAATCCTTTCATTTCAAATAATCTCTTAAAAGTGAATATTTTATTACTAATAATTCTTTCATTTCAAATCAATCTCTTGAAAGGGAATATTTTATTACTAATAATTCTTTCATTTCAAATCAATCTCTTAAAAGGGAATATTTTATTACTAAAAATTCTTTCATTTCAAATCAATCTCTTGAAAGGGAATATTTTATTACTAATAATTCTTTCATTTCAAATCAATCTCTTAAAAGGGAATATTTTATTACTAATAATTCTTTCATTTCAAATAAATCTCTTAAAAGTGAATCCTACTAATATTATAAATGCGAAAGTTTGCGAGTATGGATGTATCTTTTTTACTCTATCACGAAAAAACTATTCGACGGAATTGAATGAAACTTCACAGAAACAGAGATGAATAGAATAGATAAATTTCTAAATCATAGTTTTCTATTATATATCAAACTTAAAGGCTAACTCAGCATGTATAACAAATTAAAAAAGCTAAATAACGTTTTGCTCACTAAAAATACAAAAAACAATAATAATAAAAGAAAAACAAAAAAGATAACAATAAATAAATAAGAGAGAAACAAGTCTTCATTAACAATTAAATGTGGGGGAAATAATCAAAACTAAAACAGTAATATTAAAAATGAACATTAAACATGGTAAAATATATTGTAATGATTTTATGTAATTTTGGATCCGTGTGAGCGAACCCGCGAGCAAAAGCTAGTATTTTGTAATTAAAAGCTTTTATTCGCTTTTATTCAATTTGCAATGTTGGTATGTGAAGGTGGAATCTTGCAAGTTATATTTGACCCACTTCTTGATGTCCGATTGAGCTGAAATTTATCATACTGGTCCAGTCGCAATGACAATGCGTGTTTATGATAAGCATAACCTGATGCTATTGCCAGAAGTGGCTCCAGACAAGGAAATTTCTCAACGGTTAAAAGTAGGGATATGAAATTTTGTTTTTGTGAGATATAAAGGAAACATCTCACATTAAATCCCCTTTTTTCTAAAAATTTATAGAATTAGGCGTTACTTTGCGGAGGTCCATAATACAAAACTATTGTGAATATTATTTCGCTATAATCCGCGATAAAAGAAAATACATGTAATGCTAAATGTAGAGTGTACTATTCGTTCTCTTACCTGATACATGCAGAATTTGTAAGAATTCATGCACTACCTGACACCGATAACACAACAATACACAAGCACTGCACACATTCACCACCACAATCTCAATAATTGTTTCGCCCCGTAACAGAAGCATCGTCAATTCTTTTTTCTTTTATCGCGGATTATAGCAAAATAATATTCTCCTTAGTTTTCCCCTATTTTGTGATAAGCTATATAAATCTTCATGTGGATACACCTAGTTTATTTCATTGTTTCCTTCAAGTACATCTAGACTTTGTAGTTCTAATTAAACTTTCCAACATTTTGTCTTCACTTACACAGTTTTCGTCAGCGAAGCGACACTTTATTACTAATATAAATATATAAAGCTGAAGAGTTTGTCTGTTTGTTTGCTTTATTGATAGTTTACGCGCGCTAATCTCCGGAACTACTAAACCGATTTCAAAAATTCTTTCGATGTAAGATAGTCCTTTTACCAAGGAAGGCTATAGATTAGATATAACATCACGCTAAGATGAATAGGAGAGGAGCAGCAATAAAAAATGTTACGAAAACGGCAAAATTTAAAGCTTTCCTTCCGTGCGCTAAGTAAACGGTGGAAATTTTTTATAAATTATTACAAAATTGTACCCTCTAAAATTTCTAAAAAAAAGTCCGTGACATCTAATGTCTAGTTTTTAAGGTTAGCACACATTAATCATTTTTATGGTTACCAAAATGGCAGGGTCTTCTCGCTTACTCCCCGGGTGGGGGTAAACGGGGTGCGGGCCTCGAGGAAATCCTCTCTACCCGGGCATCTCCTCGCGGGCACTTAAGCCCGGTATGTATTCCGGCCGTGGGCCGAGGTCACCTAGGTGACCTAACGGTGTCGATATTTGGGCCCTAAGCCCAGGTCACCTAGGTGACCTAATGGATTTCTTGTTCGGTGGGGAGGTCTGGGAATGGTAGCTCCCAGACCTCAAAGTCGTCTTCTGGTAGTCCTCGTTCGGGTGGTGTCTTGTCCGGTGTTATTGCCCTTTCGCCCGTCGCGTCGTCCTCGTCGTCGCCGTCGTCATCCGCATCGGGCCGCGGAGACGGTGATCGCAGGAGCTCGCGAGGCAGGGAACGTCCATCGGGTGGTCGCGCATGGAGTGGCGCGATGCCATGGAGGTGTACGTGCGCGCTATTGTCCGCACGCGCGAACATCCGGCGCGCAAGGCGACGGACATACTCCTCCACGGTCGGCGTTCTGGTATCCCGATGCACGACGTCGTTCCGCACATACCTCGGGGCTCCTACGATCAGTCGCAGGCAGCGGTTCTGCTGGACTTGAAGTCTTCGCCTCTGGTACGCCGAACATAGCGCGTACCAGGCGGGTGCCGCATACGTCAAGCGCGAGCGGACGTAGGCACCGTAGACTCGCAGTTTGGTGTTGACAGGTAAATGGGATGTGAACAGCGTGTGGAGCTGGACCTGGCAGCAGCAGCAGCAGCTTGGCCCACGGCACGATTGACCATGGGGACCATGCGCAGGCTGCGGTCCAACTCACACCCCAAAAACCTCACTGTGGTCTTCCACTCTACGTCCTGGCCTCGAAGAGTCAGCTGACGTAGCGGCTTAGAGCGGCTGTTACCAAAATACTATTATATATAATGGTTTTATTCTTTCCACGCGGGCGGAGCCACTGGCGATTGCTAGTAACTGATATATAACTTTATTAGTACGGTCTGAAGCGGTTTATTAAATTTCTTGTACCGACAATTTTTTATGGCACAACAAAACAGTAATATAGACAGACGTGTAATATAGACAGTACGCCGTGTGGTATCCGGCTGAATAGAATGGTACCAACCTCATTTCTTACCGAGGTGTCGTAAAAGGCGACTAAGGTAAGTCAACCCGCCGTGTGGTATCCGGCTGAGTAGAATAGACCACCCTCATTTCTTACCGAGGTGTCGTAAAAGGTGACTAAGGTAAGTTGACTCACCGTGTTGTATCCGGTTAAATAGAATAGACCACCCTCTTTCTTACGGAGGTGTCGTAAAATACGACTAAGGTAACTTAACGTCAGGCAGGCGACCGGTCGTTAGAACGCAGCCAAATCATGTGACAGCGTGTTTATAACATGTTGTGCCGACCCCACTTAGAGTGGGATAAGGGCCTGAGGATGATGATGAAGTAGGTATAAACATTCAGAAGCGTGTCCGTAATTCTTCTATATTTATATTCTATTTTTAATAAATAGGGAGGCTTTTATACAACAGTGGGTAAACAGGGAGTTACTTAGGAGGGTTAAAAATGATTTCAACTAAAGGGAAAACTTGTTTAAGCTTGTTAGTTAAAGTTCAGTGACAGTCTGGTGACCGCAGACTGAATAATCGCCACAACGAATTTTGTAGGTCGACTAACTTAATGTCTATTTACCATTATTACTTAATTTAAGTAATAGTGTTGTTTATTCGGTATTAGTTTAGTGGAGATAATTCAAGTAATTGCTTAACTTAATTAACAGAATCGGTATACAAGTCATGTCCGAGTAGATTTTGTGACAGAATGCTTTTTGTAATTGGGTGGTAAAGTATGAGCTTCCGTCACTTGAAGACGCTATTTAGTTTGGTTAATTTTTTTATTATATAATAGCACCTTATATACGCCGTGTGGTATCCGAATAGAATAGTACCACCCTCATTTGTTACCGAGGTGTCGTAAAAGGCGACTAGGGTAAGTTGACCCACCGTTTGGTACATGGTTAAGTGGAATAGACTACCCTCTTTCTTTCCAAGTTAAGATGTCGTAAAAACGACTAAGATAAGTTGATGTGAGGCAGGCGGCAGTCGTAAAATACGTAGCCAAGTAATTTAAAACATGTTTATAACATGTTATGCCGAACCCACTTAGAGTGGGATTTACGACCGCCTTCCTGACGTCAACTTAGCTTAATCTTATTTTACGACACCTCGGTAAAAAAGAGGGTAGTCTATTCGATAAGAAATACTGGTGGACTATTCCATTTAGCCGGATACCACACGTTAGGTCAACTCACCTGAGTCGCCTTTTACGACACCTCGATAAGAAATAAGAGTGGTCTATTTTACTCAGCTGGATACCACACGGCGGATCGACTTACCTTAGTCGCCTTTGACGACACCTCGATAAGAAATGAGAATGGTACTATTCTATTCAACCAGATACCTGAAGTCTTCAAATGAAATAAACAATGATATATAAACAAATAGTTCTAGTACTTAAAATTGAATAATACTAACTTTAGCAAGATTTTTGAATTTAAACTATCGTGATTGGAATTCATAATTAATGTATAGAAACCGGCTATACTCACGTGTTATTTTATCGGATGAGCCCGACTAGTTTCAAGCCCATACGGGGCTCTTATTCATGAGCTCTTTACGCGGCATTATCGCGGCGTTAACTAGTCGGGCTCATCCGATAAAATAACACGTGAGTATAGCCGGTTTCTATACATTAATCAGCAAGATTTAATGCGTTATAATATACCAATCAACGTTTTGTCAAAGCGACTAAAATTATGTACATAATAATGTTTTGAAGACTGCATTTGATCAAAATACATTAGCATAGCCCGCCGGGCGCGGTGGTGATTTGCATGAAAAATTTCGTATGTACTCACGACGGACAAAGAGATTGTGTTTATGACGGGCCTTCGTACATATTGGCGAAAATAATTGCACATCTCTATTTTCCCAAGTAAAATTTTAAAGGGTTCAAAGTAAAAAGTAAGTAGCGGCCTGTTACTATCCCACTGCTGAGAATAGGCCTCTTCTCTCCGTTTTTGGAGAGAAGGATTGGAGCTAAGACCTGCCACGCTGATCCAGTGCGGATTGGTAGGTTACACATATCTCCAGAATTCTCTAGAGATATGCAGGTTTCCTCACGATGTTTTCCTTCACCGAAAAGCGTATGATAAATTGCAATGATCAATTAGACACATAAGTTTTTAACAGAAAAACTCATTGGTGTCTGCCCGTGTTTGAACCCGTGACCTCCTCGTAAGAGTCGCACGGCGCTACCGCTGGGCTACCACAGCTCTTAAAGGGTTCACAAATTTTAATTAGTGCTAGAAGCTATAAGCAATGCGGTGTCCTGCTGAGTAGATAGACTACCCTCATTTCTTACCATTACAGCAATTTTGCTATTACAGCAGTTTAAAAACACTGATAAAAAGAGGCTGATACAGAAAGAGTATAGCAGCTCTTGAAGATTATTTAGAAGATAAGAATGTGTGGATATAGCTCGCTTAGATCCTGTACAAGACAGTAACGACTTAATGTAAATAGTATTAAGAATTATATTTTTAAAAGAGCAGCCGCCGAGTTTCTTTCTGGCTCTTCTCGGTAGGAACAGCTTTCCGAACCGGCAGTAGAGTTGACGATTCAAAAGCACTTGTTTAAAAGTTTACTTGAATATAGAATATTTTGAATTGAATTTAATTAAATTATATTGATCCTTGACGATTCAAAAGTGCTTGAAAGAGCTTATTTGAATAAAGATTATTTTGGTTTGATTTGAATTTAGCTTGTAATTTATATTGCGTAAGTGATCAAATTATACTTAATGTATCATCACTACATATTATAAAACAAAGTCGCATTCCTTTCTTGTACGCATAAAACTTTAAAACTACACAACAGATTTTGATGCGGTTTTTTTAATAGATAGAGTGATTCTAGAGGAAGGTTTGTACGTATAATAACATTCAATACAGAGTAGAGAAATACTGTAATTTTTGAGGTTTCTGTAAATAATTACATTTTTTTTCGCTTACATTGCAAACGCAGGCTAAACCCTACGAGATTTATCAAAATGATGTACTAAGTATTTGTACACCTTAAAAAGGTCTACAGAAAAGTCCACGATGGTATATGTCTATCTCTTATGGATAACCCACTATAGCATTTTTTGTCATTTACTTTTTACGAAAAATAATGCCTTATTTTTGAAGCAATTTTTATACAATACAGCATTAATCCTTATCCAATTAAGTACCTTAAATAAATAGTTGATTTAATATCGATCAATATGGCCGTTTACAGCATGTAATTTAAGTAACCATTTTCGGAGATATTGCAGATTTAAAATGCCGTGAGGATGCCGCGTTACGCCCTATAACACTTCGACTTTAGCAGCTATGTCGCTTTTTCAAGAGTTTGTTTAAAGACATTCTGTAATTAATTGTAAAAATAAAATACATAGGGAAAATGTACAAGTAAATAAGTAAAAATGTACTATATGAATTTAGATATTTCAAAGATAGCAGGGAATCTTCTTGGTATAGGGAAAGGAAATTGTTTTTCTCCAAATTTAACGCATGCGGGCCACGGGCAGTAATGAATAAATCAAAACTACTGGATCGATTTTAGTCATTTATTTACACTGAATGACATGGGATTTATATTTTATACCCGTGCGAAGCAGGGGCAGGGGCTCTTTGTTACGTAAACAAAAAAGGTTTAAGTTAATGTGTTTTTAAGTGCAAATTCATAAAAGCAATCAGTATTGGCAAAAGTATGGCGATGTATCGAATATCGAATATGAATTTGTGACTTATGCATGCGGTTGGCAAAACTCGGCGTTTATTTTGTTGTTTTAGCTCGTTACTGGAGTACTATGTTATATTATGTATTGTATATTAGTAAGTAAGTATTCTATATTGTATTGTATATTAGTAAGTAAGTAAGGGTAAGTAACGGCCTGTTACTATCCCACTGCTGAGAATAGGCCTCTTCCCTCCGTTTTTGGAGAGAAGGTTTGGAGCTAAGACCTACCACGCTGCTCCAATGCGGATTGGTAGGTTACACATATCCCCAGAATTGTCTAGAGATATGCAGGTTTCCTCACGATGTTTTCCTTCACCAAAAAGCGTGTATAAATTGCAATTATCAATTAGACACATAAGTTTTACTAGAAAACTCATTGGTGTCTGCCCGGGGTTTGAACCTTAGACCTTCTCGAAAGAGGCGCACGGTGATACCGCTGGGCTTCCACAGCTCATATTATGGGTGTATATTTGTATTTAAGTATGTATTTTAAAAATATATAAGTATATATTCACCAGTTGTCTGTCATCCATAACACAAGTATTAAGTTACTTTGGGGACGGACGACCGTGTGTGTAAGTGTCCCATATATTTATTTATTTATTATTATATTGGAGATAAATGAAATGAACGTGAATATTATGTGTATATTTTACCAAATACTTGTCAGTAAAAAATATTAATAGAATAGTACCACCCTCATTTCTTACCGAGGTGTCATAAAAGGCGAATTAGGTAAGTTGATCCACCGTGTGGTATCCGATTAAGTAGAATAGACCACCCTCTTTCTTACCGAGTTGTCGTAGAATACGACTAAGGTAAGTTGATGTCAGGCAGCCGGCCGGTCGTTAAATACGTAGCCAAATCATGTAACAACGTGTTTATAACATATTGTGCCGATTCCACTTAGAGTGGGATAAGGGTAGGAAGTTGATGATGATGATGATGAAGTTATTTACAAACAAAATCTATATAAGAGGTTATGCAATTGGAACATATGCATAAATAAACATTACATTAAATGTTAATATCTGGGTGACTGGGTAATTTTTTGCAAAGAAAAAACCTTAAAAATAGAAAAACAATTATTTAGTTGGGATCGATCCTTGGCATTCACATTTCTCAAGGCTGCCCATTACCAGAAAAGGCTACACCAACTTGACAGTTAATGGCGAAAATTCAATTCAATATAAATGTTAGTGTTTTTTAATGCCCAAAAACAGGGATAAAACAATATTTTTTTTTACATAAAACCTAGCTAGATCAATTTTTCTCCCCCAAAACCTCCTACATGCTGAATTCAGTGAAATCGTTGGAGCCGTTTTCGAGATTCAGAAAATATATATATATACCTACAAGATTAACTCATTTAAATATAAAGATATATAGATCTTTTTATAACATTATACTTTTCATAAAAATATTGGTTGACTCGTTTTTATTAAACTTGACTGAGATATTACGTGAACTTAGTGAATCGGATAACCTTTGAAGAAAATCTATTAATGTTTTTCACTTTTCCGATAAAATCTTTAAAGCTTTGAATAGAATAAACATTGCGATAACGAAATTGAAAATCTCACAGAATTATAATACAGTCGCCGTAGCTGGTTTGTTTTGATGTAATCATCAATTATTCTAAAAGTTACTGTGTAAATTGTATAACAGTAATGAACCATTTTTTTCTCGTATTCGAGTAAAGAGGTAAGTAAAAAAAAAAAAGTAAGTAGCGGTCTGTTACTATCCCACTGCTGAGAATAGGCCTCTTCTCTCCGTTTTTGGAGAGAAGGGTTGGAGCTAAGACCTACCACGCTGCTCCAGTGCGGATTGGTAGGTTACACATATCACCAGAATTCTCGAGATATGCAGGTTTCCTCACGATGTTTTCCTTCACCGAAAAGCGTGTGATAAATTGCAATTATCAATTAGACACATAAGTTTTAATAGAAAAACTCATTGGTGTCTGCCCGGGTTTGAACCCATAATCGTCTCTAGAGATTCACACGGTCGCACCGCTGGGCCATCACAGCTTTTTAGTAAAGAGGAGTCCGTTTCTACGGGGAGTCCGTTTCTACGGGGGAGTCCGTTTCTACGCATTAAAGCAGTATTGGCGGGGAGCTGTTTTAAATCCCCGTACTCGTGTTCGCGCAGTTTGGTTGGTTCACTGCACGCGATGATTCAGTTGATGCACTAGAGACGCTGCCCTCTAGACTCAATGTATTCTCGGCTCTGAGAACGGTTCTCAAGCTCTATATGTAATGCCCACAGTAAAGAGGTAATAGAATTTTTTTTTAAACTGCCATTATGCATATCCGCCGTGTGGTATCTGCCTGAATAGAATAGGACCACCCTCATTTCTTACTGAGGTGTCGTAAAAGGCGACTAAGGTAAGTCGACCCGCCGTGTGGTATCCGGCTGAGTAGAATAGACCACCCTCATTTCTTACCGAGGTGTCGTAAAAGGCGACTAAGGTAAGTTGATACACCGTGTGGTATCCGGCTGAGTAGAATAGACCACCCTCACTTCTTACCGAGGTGTCGTAAAAGGCGACTAATAGGTAAGTCGACCCGCCGTGTGGTATCCGGCTGAGCAGAATAGACCTCCCTCAATTCTTACTGAGATGTCGTAAAAGGCGACTAAGGTAAGTTGATACACCGTGTGGTATCCGGTTTAGTAGAATAGACCTCCCTCAATTCTTACTGAGATATCGTAAAAGGCGACTAAGGTAAGTTGATACACCGTGTGGTATCCAGTTAAGTAGAATAGACCACCCCCTTTCTTAACGAGGTGTCGTAAAAGGCGACTAATAGGTAAGTCGACCCGCCGTGTGGTATCCGGCTGAGTAGAATAGACCTCCCTCAATTCTTACTGAGATGTCGTAAACGGCGACTAAGGTAAGTTGACCCACCGTGTTGTATCCGGTTAAGTAGAATAGACCACCCCCTTTCTTAAAGGTGTCGTAAAATACGTAGGCAAATCATCTGACAATATGTTTATAACATGTCGTGCTGACCCCACTTAGAGTGGGATAAGGGCAGGAAGAAGAAGAGTTATTAATACTAGAGTAGGATAGCCATTGGCATGTAAGTGATGATGACACAAAAAATAATAATTAAAGGGAAGACGGAACTTGCATAATTTGTTTGTCTAATTACACTTAAAAATTATTGTTCTTCAAATTAATCATGCATTAGACGTGAGTATAGCCGGTTCTATACATTAACTATGATCAATGCTGATAGCCCTAATGGCTTTGACAGCGTCACCAGAGGGACGGGCGAGCGCAGAAGCTTCGCCGGGTAAAATTAGTAATAGCGAGTGCATTGACATACTCGCAACTCCCTGGTAGCGTCGCCTTAAGGGTGTCTCTTGTCTGCCAAATCTATTCTAATATATAAAGCTGAAGAGTTTGTTTGTGTGGTTGTTTGTTTGACTGTTTGAACTCGCTAATCTCAGAAACTACTAGATCAATTTACAAAATTCTTTCAGTGTAAGATAGCCTATTTATTCAGGAAGGCTATAAGCTATATAACATCACGTTAAAACGAATGGAAGAGAACCAGCAATAAAAAAAAGTACGTAAACGGCAAAATTTAATTCCTTGCGTGCGCTGAGTAAACGGTAATAGTTATTCAAAAATCATGTATTACAAAACTGTTCCCCTCTAAAAGTTCTAAATAAAAGTCCGCGACAGCGTATGTCTAGCATTAAAGGTTATAGGTTTATAAACCACTGTAACCATATTTATGGTTATCAAAAAGACTTAACGGTTTTAATCTTGCAAGCTTTATTATATCGCTTGCGATTGCAAATATGTTATACGATACTATAAAACAATTTAATAAAGATGATAGGTGATGTAAAAACTAAGTTTCTATATCCAGAGACAAAAGGAATTCCATAATCCTACACCCTCCTGATCTTCCTGAATCCGCCCTCAGTGAATATATTGCTTTCTCACTGTTTACGTGTTTCGTGATGTGCAAAACAGTTTTATCGGCTGGTTACTTTGATATTTTATTTTATTTTATGTTATGTTAGATCTCAATGAAACTCTGTTTCAAAAGTAATAATAAAATTATTTTGCTATAATCCGCAATGAAGTAAAATAGAAAATATATTTATTTATTTATTTATCAAAAACTTAACCCACAAGACATTACAGTTACCCAATTCATCTTGTGGGGCTACATTGTACAAAAATCACAAATACAATGTTGTACCGCCTGTTGTACCAAACTTCTTTGTATATTTTCTGTATTGTTTTTGGTGTACAATAAAGAATATTATTATTATTATTATTATACAATATATATGCTAAATGCAGAGTGGACAATCCGTTTTCATATCTGATAAATGCAGGATTCGTAAACAGGTGGTTGGTGTGTGTGATGGTTTGTGCATAAACCTCCACCACCGCCACCACAATACACAAGCACTACACGCGTTCACTATCACAAACTCAACAATCGTTTCATCCCGCAACCGAAGCATCATCAGGAGATACACTCCACGACAAAATCGCAAAGCGAAACTCGGTTTAGTTACTTATTTTAAATTTTATTCACCAGACACTTTTACAGTCAATACATCGTGTCTCTGTTAACAAATGCGGATTACGGAACATAATTCTATTAACTTCTATACTATGGAATTCTGAAAAGTAACGCCTGCTTCTAACAATCATTACGAAAAATCTGACGACCCATATCAAATATTTAAAATAACTCATCATCATCATCATCATCATAGCAGCCTGTTACTCTCCCACTGCTGGGAATAGGCCTCTTCTCTCCGTTTTTGGAGGGAAGGTTTGGAGCTAAGACCTACCACGCTGCTCCAATGCGGGTTGGTAGGTTACACATATCTGCAGAATTCTCTACAGATATGCAGGTTTCCTCACGATGTTTTCCTTCACCGAAAAGCGTGTGATAAATTGCATTGCAATTATCAATTAGACACATAAGTTTTAACAGAAAAACTCATTGGTGTCTGTCCGGGTTTGAACCCGTGACCTCCTCGAAAGAGTCGCACGGTGTTACCGCTGGGCTACCACAGCTTAAAATAACTAACTACTTAAACAATAATAACCTTTTCAACCAGGACATCTTAACAAGCAAGATGTATTATAATTAATAGTAAGCCCCTTTTATATATTATCGCACGTTGAACCGACACCATAATTGCATACATAAAATTTTATTCGAACGATTATCGCTGAACAAATTCGGTCCGGTCCGAATAAAATTATCCCAGAGCTCTTGGCCTATTTATTTTATGCATTCCAGACGAATGACTTTTGGCTCGAAGTTAATTTACTGTCCATTATATTAATTCTGGGACCGGGATGAGTTCTTTCGTGTCTTTTGTGTCGAAATTGAATTTCTATTATAAGCGATTATCAGAGACAGCTGAAATTTTTCTTTGGTAACGAATACATCTGATTTTTAATTTTTATATAAATCATTTTTCTCAAAGTTATTATACGTTAGCTGCATTCCAAGAATTCTGCAAATAATATGCGAAGACTAAAATTGTTAACGATTGTATGTAGTAATAGACAATAATCAAGTTTGTTTGTGGTTTTCTCTGAGACCATCATACATTTTTTCGATATACTAAAGGCGATTATATATTAATTCAATTCAATTCAATTCAAAATATTCTTTATTCAAATAAACTTGTAAACAATTGCTTTTGAATCGTCAACTCTACTGCTGGTTCGGAAAGCTGTTCCTACCGAGAAGAGCCAACAAGAAACTCGGCGGTTGCTCTTTTAAAAAATACAATTCTTAATGCTAGTTACATTTAATGTTTCTATCTTGTACAGGGTCGAACAATATTTATATCCACGCATTTTTATCGTCTAAATAATCCTCAACAGTATAGTAGGCTCTCTGTATCAGCCTCTCCTTAATAATCTAGGCTTAGTCTTCTGTGTATGTTAAATTACTTATAAATCTGTTAAGCTGCTGAAGCATCAAACCAGTATAAACACACGCGCTCACGCACGCACGAACACACAATCTTTAACTTTTTTAATATTAGTAGAATTAATAATATTAGGTGCTAACTCATATTATTATTTTGTTAAATTTAGTAGAATTATTCTATGGTCACTTAAACCAATACAGAGTGTCACTATGAATATGTCGCAATATTGTTGTATGACTTTGAATATGAGGCAATCTTGTTGTAGATAAAATACTTTTCTGAGAACCATTTTATTCTTTTACAATAGCAAATCGCCATTTTAACAAAATATTCACTGTCCACTTCTGGAATCCTTCACTCTAGCATCAAGTCTTTAACTTCTTTTTCATAATTTTTTTCTATAATCTTTGTTCTTCTACGGACCCTTAATTTCTGATTCAGCAACAGATACTCTCTCTTAGTGTAAGTTATCAAAGAGATATTGTTAAACCGGCTCCTAGAGTATAAATTGAATTGGTTAAATTTATTGATAGCCGCCAAATCGCTAAATTAATTTCGTATTCTGAAAGCATTTAGACGGACTTTGATTCACGCTTTTTTGCATTGACTTTTGTTAAATCCATTGATTGATTTGATTTACTCGTAAGTGTGGAACAAAGAAATTATAGTCTTCTTTTAGAAAAGAAAAACTAATATAATAGATGATTGTAGGTTCGATACTTGTGGTATTAACATTTGCCATACTTTTCCAATATTATACGAATCTCTACGTCATAGATGATACATACAAAAAAAATTGAAGAAGTAGCGATAAAAGAGTAGTTCTACACTACTGCACACTGTTAACTGAGCTGTGATAGCACATAGACCTTCCCAAGAGATCACAGGTTCATACCCTAAGCTGGTTACCAAATATATTTGTAATTTAAATTCCGTTAAGTGGACTTGGTAGTGGTTTATTTAAAAACAAATGCCGCTTTTAAAAGTTATTATTTTTTTAATAAAAAATAATATTATTCATAATTCTTACAAACATACAGCCCATGTATTTTGGTAATTCGAAGGCAATCTTAAAGAAACTTGCATATTTCTAAAGAATGTCTGGAATATCTGAAACTCTAATTTCTAAGGTGCTAAGCCCATCAGTGGGAACATTATATCACTTCTACACATAACTCATTCTACAGAAGGTTTTGTCTGTACTTTAAAATGCGTTTTTTCAAAGTACAAAAGGAATAATGTTCGCATCAAACTAAGCAGAAAGCTTTATACAAATTCTGCAAAATAGAAACAAAAGTAGGCCACAGAGAAAGCCTTTGTAGGGACAAAAACTCACAACAATAATGTTTTTCGTATTTATTTCGTACATAATGAAAATATGCAGCGAGTTCGGGACCCAGATATAAAATACACCGTCATGTAGTCGAAACACCACGAATGTTTGAAACTGTGTGCTTCTTATTTTTAATTTTCAACTGAATATATGCTTTAAGCCCTTATAGTTTAAATTTCGTGGAAGGGGAAGAAGCAGAAGCATCATCAAGGTTTTTAAATTTAAACTATCGTGAGTAGTGTTGTCATCCGGTTGAGTAAAATAGGCCAACCTCTTTCTTACCGAGGAGTCGTAAAATACGACTAAGGTAAGTTGACGTCAGGCAGGCGGCCACATGGCGACAACATGTTTGTAATATGTTCTGCCGACCCCACTTAGAGTGGGATAATAAACATGTTGTCGCATGTTTTGGCTAAGTATTTTATGACTGACTTTAAGTTACCTTATTCGTATTTTACGACACCTCGGTAAGAAAGAGGGTGGTCCATTCTACTTAACCGCATACCACACGGTGGGTCAACTAACCTTAGTCGCCTTTCACGACACCTCGGTAAGAAATGAGGATGGTCTATTCTACTCAGCCGGATACCACACGGTGGGTTGACTTACCGTAGTCGCCATTTAGGATACCTCGATAAGAAATGAGGATTGCTCTATTCTATTCAGCCGGATACCACACGGCATTGTTCTATCTAATATACATAATTTTTAATATTAAAAAATGGAATTTATTCACAAGAAACTTAAATGATAGGTTTTTGGAAAAAGAAATTTGTTAATGTTGGTACAAAAATCTAAAGCTCTGGTAAAAAATCTAAAGGTTGAACTCGTGCCGACTGCTCTAAAAAGAATTTTATTCTCTAATGCAATGTGGATATGTATATATAAAAATTATAACGTGTTTATATGAACTTTACAAAATTAATTATTTGCAGGCTATGTCTAACACAGAATATTTAAAAATTAATTCAGTCAAAAATAAAATATTACGTAAAAATATTTGTAAAATAATAATAAATAAAAAAAATAAATATACGGGACACTTACACACACAGTCGTCCGTCCCCAAAGTAAGTAACTTAATGCTTGTGTTATGGTAGTGTGACAACTGGTGAATATATGCTTTTATATTTTTTAAATACATACTTAAATACAAATATACACCCAGACTCGAAGAGCAACAAATTCATTTATAGAAAATGTTGGCCTTCGGCGAGAATCGAATCCGCGACCAGCGGAGCTTAAGGCAGGGTCACTACCCACTGCGCTAACGGGCAATAATTTGCGTTTAGCATTCTAGAAATTTTGTTATTATTTACTTATTCGCGGATTGTAGCATTTTTACTTTTTCATTTTCATTGTTACTTTTTAAAATATAATATTGTCTTTATTATTCCTTAAATAAAATAATTGTATTATTTATATTTTAGTAATAAATTCTGCTCTCTTATATTTTGTGAATATTCAAATTTTCTAGATAGAAATAGAAAGCTTAGTTTATTTTAGTTAAGTGTTGTCCTTACACATAATGATGTGCATGCTGTGGCACCTAAAGGCAGTGCATTTAATGCTTTTTGTGGCGTATTTATTTTATTCTAATGTTTTAATGTAACTGCCACTTTTTGTTCCGAATAAATAGAAATAAAATAAAGTAATAAAATTTTTGATAAAGTTTAAATAATGGATTAGTAAATATCAAGTAAATTTAAATAATTACAGTAAAAAAGTTTTACAATAAGTTACACGAAACATAAATGTCACTTTAGCGTAAGTTATCAAGCTGACAGAAACACTAAGAGATTGACACTCGAAACTACTAAAAAGCCCTCACGCACAGCTTCTGTTATCCTATTACATACCCAACAATAAACATCTAATTCTTTTCTGCGCACCTCTGCACCTTTTCCCGTCCCGCTCTAACTAATACCGCCGTCTCGCTTTATTAAAGTTCGGGTTCGGAGCACTCAAAGCTCCCAGTTTTGCTAGTGAGCTCGCAGCGAGCGGACGTGGGTACGGATCACGTGTTGTTGTAAACACGTTACAGGCGTGTTATTACCGGGCTACCTTAATGAAAAATTGATGGGAACGATCTAACGATCCCCTCCACCATACTGGGGTGTAGAGACTGTGCTTATTAAATATTGTGTAAAGGATATCAATATGTCGCCGAGTGCAGTATGAATGGGTGAGTATTAAGTTCCCGTATATATTACAGGTGGATATTGTGTTTAAAAATCGTATTGTTTGCTGAATAATTAGGTATTTACATGGCATATCTTAGTCAAATTCTAATTCAAAATATTTTTCATTTAAATAAACTTGTAAAGAAGTGATTTTGAATCATCAACTCTACTGCTGGTTCGGATGCTGTTGAACCGAGAAGAGCCAGCAAGAAAACTCGGTGGTTGTTCTTTTCAAAATATTCAAATTCAAATTCGAATTCAAAATATTCTTTTTCAAATAAACTTGTAAACAAGTGCTTTTGAATCGTCAACTCTACTGCTGATTCGGAAAGCTGTTCCTACCGAGAAGAGCCAGCAAGAAAACTCTGGTTTCTCTTTTCAAAATATGATTCTTATTCTTCTTAAATTTAGTAATTACTGTCTTGTACAAACTTAAAGAGATTATATCCACGTATTCTTATCATCTAAGTTATCCTTAACAGTATAATATAGTAGGCTTTCTGTAACAACCTTTTTAGTGGTGTTTTTTAACTATTTGTAATAACAAAGCCAAAGTGATTACGGAATTTTATTATAGAATATGTGTTTGTTTTCTATTCTATTCTTATAATAAAATTCCACAATCAATTTTAACTTTGCCATTACAGCAGTTTAAAAACACTATTAAAGAGAGGCTGATACAGAAAGCCTACTATACTGTTGAGGATTATTTAGACGATAAAAATGCGTGGATATAAATATTGTTCGACCCTGTACAAGATAGAAACAATTAAATGTAACTAGCATTAAGAATTGTATTTTTTAAAAAGAGCAACCGCCGAGTTTCTTGCTGGCTCTTCTTGGTAGGAACAGCTTTCCGAACCAGCAGTAGAGTTGACGATTCAAAAGCACTTGTTTACAAGTTTATTTGAATAAAGAATATTTTGAATTTGAATTATTCTTAAATGTATCTAGAAATAATTTAGAATATTAAATTTATAACTTGTTTTTATCTAGACAAAAGTAATTTCTCTCATTTGAAGAGATCCTTTATAAATTTTGCATTTTCGACTCGTTAAAAAATTAACAAACAATAATATTTGATAATATTATGACTAAACAATGTTTTATGGTATTATTTATATCAATACTAATATTATAGAAAGTCTGTTTGTTTGTTAGTATTTTACGACTATTAGGTAGACCGATATTGATGAAATATATCACAATTAAAGCTTATAAACCGAGGATCATATAGGATGAAAAATCCAATTTTCTTTCGGCACCAGGAAAATCATATACTCGTACAAAGTAATTTAGGGCATTTTAATTCTGAAGTCGACGTTTACGTCAAATAATAAACCGGTGTGATCAAGGTCTACTTTATACAATATTATTAACTTAAACTATACATAATTAAAATAGTACTTCGTAAATAATTTATATAATTAGGAGTTACTTTAAATTATTTTGCTGTAGTCCGCGATGAAGTAAAATAGACAATATATATTATAATGCTAAATGTAGAGCGGTTTTATTTTCCGAATCTCGGAAACGGCTGCAACGATTCTCATGAAATTCAGCATATAGGTTTGGGAACTGGAACCTAGCTAAGGTTTCATTTTGAAAAAATGTCGTTTCATCCCCGTTTTTGCGCAGAATAAAGTACTATTTTAGCTGTTATTTTTGAAGTTGATAGCTCAATGGTAAACGGGCGACATTGGAAAATATCCGAGATCAAGTCCCCGTTATTATCAACCTTTTGTTGCTTTTTTTAAATGCAGAATTTTAATATGTTGTAATATAATTACTAAGCAAGGCTTGGTTACCTAGATACTGACATTATTTATTATATAAATCGCGCGATGAAATTAAAACTTGACGGAGTCAGCTCATATCACAAAAGTAGCATCATCCTCATGCCCTTATCCCACTATAAGTGGGGTCGGCACTGTATAACACAATCATGTTGTGAAATGTTACATGTGACTACTTATTTTACGACCAGCGGCCTGCCTGACGTCAACTTACCTTAGTCGCCTTTTACGACACTTCGATAAAAAATGAGGATGGTCTTTTCTACTCAGTCCAATACCACACGGCGAGTCGCCTTTTACGACACCTCGGTAAGAAATAGAGTGGACTACTCGACTCAGCCGAATATCGCACGGCGGCGGAAACGGCACATAAATAAAAAATTGAACAATGAAACCTGCCCTAGACATAAAAAAACCTTGACATCGTACCTTTAAATAGCCATATAAATACAAAAGTAATAGTAAAATTATTTTGCTATAACCAAAATCGCAAAGGTCGTGGAGTCTATCTCCTGATGAAGCTTCGGTTGCGGGGCGAAACGATTGTTGAGTTTGTGATAGTGAACGTATACAGTGCTTGTGTATTGTGGTGGCGGTGGTGGAGGTTTGTGCATGTGTTTTTTACGACTCCTGCATGTATCAGGTATGATAACCGATTGTCCACTCTACATTTAGCATTATATATATTTTCTATTTTACTTCATCGCGGATTATAGCAAAATAATTTTATTATTACTTTTGTATTATGGATTTCCGCAAAGTAACGCCTAATTCTATAAACAAAGGCCATATAAATCTAAATTTAAATTTAACAATAAGAACGCTCGCAATCAAAAAATCCTCAAAGTTCAAATTAAATAAGCGATAAAACTATTTCGTTTAATAATGAAATAACCGAGTTAACCCGAGCCGAGCGACGGGGCATAAATTTCATCACCCCCACCTGTCGTAGCGACCACCATTTCCGTAGAATTTGTTCATTCTACGCCGCTACGTCATAGCTACGCCTCGCGAAATTAGCCTTAGTTCACACTGCATTTGGGATTTTTTACATTTTTTGTAATATTGCATGAGCGCGTTGCAAAACAAAACCACATGAACTAGATTTCAGAATAATTAACATATAAGGGTTATTTTATATTTATTAATATTACGACCCGATTAAATGGTAGTTCAAAAGTAATAATAAAATTATTTTGCTATAATCCGCGATAAATTATATCGCATCTTTTCGCGAATTTTATGCGTATCGTATGCGGAGATCCGATAATAACGTAAGAAAGTAACGCCTTAGTCTGTAAATTGTTATTTGGACCGTAGTTGTTAATAATAATATAAATTATTATTGTATTAAGCTAAACAGTCCATGATATATCGAAACGAAAGATCCAGCCTAATATCAGCATAAAGTACCCACCCGACTAATATCATGTAACCACGATTCCTGTAACTTAGTCGAAATATGAACAGATAAAATACACTAGTAATATGTATGTATGTATGTCTTCAAACCATGAATCAAGTGAGTGAATGAGTGTGTAATCGTTAAATATATATATATATATATATATATATATATATATATATATATATATATATATATATATATATATATATATATATATATATATATATATATATATATATATATATGTTTGTTAAGATAATCACATACCACATACATGCAGGACAAGCCGCCATACGTATCACACGACGCCGCCAACAACAATACTCCATATAGAGTTTAACAAAGTAACGCCTGCTTCTATAAATGTATTCAACATTTAATTGGTAATGTACTTATCACAAGACGTGGTTCCACCTGCGTTTACCCGAAGTACTAGGTTAAGGTAACTTATTTATTGACAAAAGTTATTTTGTCCAGCTCAGTGGATTTTAATGAAATAAAAAAGTGAGCATGCGAGTGTGTTGATCGAGGCTTATACTTAGCTGTACTTAAAATATCGTGATATCGACATCTGATGAAAATTGCTAGTACTTGAGCTTCATTTTGTAATATAATAGATATTTTTATTTTTTATTTATTTCTTAACATATGCGTGATTAGTGACCAGCCTTAAATTGATATTGTGATCTAAGCTTAACTTAGCTTACAGTCCAGAAACAATTTTAAATTTCTCGTGATATTGTATAAATGAAAATATGTACAATGAAAATCAATAACTTAATTGATGAATTTATAGTTAAAATTAAGACTTAAATATATAGTTGTTTTTTTTTTGTATATGAAGGGTTAATATATTTACATTAAAAATGTATAAGTTGTATCTATCTTAAATTACTTACACGCTAGGACTATACAAATCATGCCCACGTGGAATGATCCCAAGAATGCTGGCAGCGTTTCTGCGCTAAATCGCTAAGCTGATTCTTTGTGCGAAATAGGAGCCAGCCCTCTTGTCACCTGAAGAGGCAATTAACCGGGGTAAAAAAATAGTATATATTTAAGTCTTAATTTTGTACAAAAACTTTACTTCTCTCTTCTCTTATGACAGCTGATTATATAAAGGGATGACGTAGGTAGAAATATTTTATTTCAATCTAGTGTTCTGTTATACTGTCACACGCCGTGTGGTATCCGGCTGAATAGAATAGTACCACCCTCATTACTTACCGAGGTGTCGTAAAAGGCGACTAAGGTAAGTCGACCCGCCGTGTGGTATCCGGCTGAGTAGAATAGACCAACCTCATTTCTTACCGAGGTGTCGTAAAAGGCGACTAAGGTAAGTTGACCCACCGTGTGGTATCCGGTTTAGTAGAATAGACCACCCTCTTTCTTAACGAGGTGTCGTAAAATACGACAGAGGTAAGTTGGCGTCAGGCAGGCGGCCGGTCGTAAAAGCGCAGCCAAGTCATGTGACAGCATGTTTGTAACATGTTGTGCCGACCCCACTTAGAGTGGGATAAGGACTGGAAGATGATGTTCTGTTATACTGTCACATTACACAAGATAAAGACAAAGATCAAAGATCTCAAAAAGATATAGTCTTAGTTTGCTTACAGTTAATAAAATATTTATGGAGTTATTTATTTGAGATCATACCTAAACCCAAATTTTTCATTTTCATTTTAGTTTTTGTTTTACTTCGATGATATACTAGCTGTGCCCGCGGTTTTGCTCCCGTGAAAATTAGAGTGGCGCAAAGTTTTTTCAAAAGTTTGTCTCAAAAATCCCGACCCCACGGAAATTCAACCGTAATTTATTATTAATTACCTTTCTCAGCTGTGATAGCCCAGCGGTAACACCGTGTGACTCTTTCGAAGACAGCAATGAGTTTTTCTGTTAAAACTTATGTGTCTAATTGATAATTGCAATTTATCACACGCTTTTCGATGAATTAAAACTTCTTGAGGGCACCTGCATATCTCTAGAGAATTCTGGAGACGTGTAACCTACCAATCTGCATTGGAGCAGCGTGGTAGGTCTTAGCTCAAATCCTTCTCTTTAAAAACAGAGAAAAGAGGCCTATTCTCAGCAGTGGGATAGTAACAGGCCGCTACTTACTTACTTACCTTTCTCATTAATTGAATTATCTTTTAATAAAAACCGTAAAAAATCCATTCAGTAGATTATGAGAAATTTGATCACATACAGACAGCTTTTGGAAACTTTATTTTATAATATGTATAGATACATAAGTGTAGTACTTTCATTTGTTAGAAAGTTATGACGTAACATAAAGAGTTTAAAAATAAATAAAGCTCTAAATAATAATATGCCTTTGCTAAATGAATTATGCCAAAAAACGGAGCTACTAATACTATAATACTAATGGATTAACTTTTATGCTAGGAAAAATCCCAGGCATTCCAATTCGCTAAACCACAAATCCCTGCTAGATTAAATTTATCAAGGACACGCAAAGTTATAAAAGATAAAATTATCCTAACTTTAATTAAAATGGAGGATTGTTAAAAATATATTACGCTGGTAAAAATTTGTCCAGAAAAATTAATCACCACAATAAATATTATATGGGTTTTGATGTAAAAGAAAAAGATGTGGTGTGGTATCCGGCTGAGTGGAATAAACCACCCTCATTTCTTACCGAGGTCGACCTCGGTGAAAAATGAGGGTGAAAAATGAGGTAAAAGGTGACTAAGGTAAAACTGACCCTCCGTGTGTTAACCGGCTGAGTGGAATAGACCACCCTCGTTTATTACTGAGGTGTCATAAAAAGTGACTAAGGTATGTTGTCCTGCCGTGTGGTATCCGGCTGAATAGAATAGAATACCTTAATTTCTTACCGAAGAGGCATAAAAGGCGACTGAGGAAAATTGACGTCAGGCAGATGTAGCCAAATCATGTGACAACATGGTTAAAACATGTTGTGCCGACCCCACTTAGTAAGATAACGGCTGGAGAGTGATGAATGAGTATGTTTTTAATCAATAAATCGGATACAATAACCAGGGCTTAACTGTTATCTGTTAAAAAGCATCAGTTCTATATTCCGCGGAACAACAGTAAAACACTTCAACAGTATTGCACTAGATGCGCGGATCCCATAAATCCTGAGAACAAAGCGAGCATCGGGTTTTTATTCATAAAAATTTATGTCTTTTGTAATATTTTTTTCAATTGGGCGAAAAAAAAATGCTTAAACGGGCCATTTCCATTAGCTTCTGCCATGTACAGTGATTTAGGGTCGCCGCAGTTGAATTATTATTATATTCTAGCGTGGAACCGACTGGAACTTCAGTATTCTTATTTTATATTTACAACGAAAATATACAAGTAAAAAGTAGTAAGTAACGGCCTGTTACTCTCCCACAGCTGGGCATAGGCCTCCTCTCTCCATTTTTGGAGAGAAGGGTTGGAGCTAAGACCTACCACGCTGCTCCAATGCGGATTGGTAGGTTGCACATATCTCCAGAATTCTCTAGAGATATGCAGGTTTCCTCACGATGTTTTCTTTCACCGAAAAGCGTGTGATAAATTGCAATTATCAACTAGACACATAAGTTTTAATAGAAAAATTGGTGTCTGCCCGGGTTTGAACCCATGATCGTCTCTAGAGATTCACACGGTCGCACCGCTAGGCCATCACAGCTTCACAATTTACAAAAAAGCCAAAAAAACATTGGCTTATATTAAATACTGGCTGTGCCAGCAGATTCGCTGTATAAAAATCAGTGTCACAATTTTTTCCCGAAATGAAATTTTAGCAAACAATTGCAAAATAGGAGCCCCAACCTCGTACATCGAAAAGTTAGTTAATAAATAACGCGTAGTTAACATGAAATCGCCTTTACTGTGTAACTTCGTTACTCGCCACGGTACAGTTAATATAAGACGCACTTAAAGTTAATTAGGACGGCACCGAACCTTTCCATCCACTACCCTAAACCCTTAATAACATTAGGTGGAGTATATAGTAAACGCATACAGTATAGTTATATCATAAATAGGCCCTGTGGTATCCAGCTAAGTAGAATAGACCACCCTAATTTCCTACCGAGGTGTCGTAACAGATGACTAATAAAGGTAGACCCGCCGTGGTATCCGGTTGAGTAGAATAGACCACCCTCATTTATAACTGAGGTGTCGTTAAAGGCGACTAAGATAGGTGGACTTGCCGTTTGGTACTCGGCTGAGTAGATAAGACCACCCTCATTTCATACCGAATTGTCGTTTAGGCGACTCAGGTAAGTCTACTCACCGTGCGGTATACGTTTGAGTAGAATAGACCACCCTCATTTCTTAACGAGGTGTCGTTAAATACGACTTATATAAGTTGACGCCAGGCAGACGACCGGTCGTAAAATAGTTAACCAAATCATGTGACAACCCCACTTAGATTAAGTGAGGATAACGCCACAAGGATGAGTAATATCATAAATGCAAAAGTTTGTCTGTACGTCTGGTCATTTTCACGGCTTATCCGTTTAAAAAAGCATCAATGGCACCCTCAATAACGATCAGATAAATGTTTCTAGTTCAAGCTTGTTACACGTGTTCAGAGGCAAAATAAATGGTGGGGGTTGAACCAATTAGTATATAACTATGCTTGCTTAGGTAATGCGTCGCTTTTCGATTTTGTCGTGGAGTCTATCTTATGATGATAATTCGGTTCAGGGGCGAAACAGTTGTTAACTTTGTGATAGCAAACATGTATAGAAAAATCGCAATGGCGCATTGAATTTTGTCGTGCAGCGATTTTTCTTCAATTATTTAATTCTATCATACACTTTTAATATTAGAAGTTGTGTCATTAAAAGGCCGTATTGTCTGGTAGATCTTAATATTACATTAATCAGTGCGTGCGCCATTACCGGTAGTAGACAAGAGAGAGGGACGCCGCCAATGACCATAGACTATTAACTATTATTTTATCTATGTAACAGAAGTATTATTAAAACCCACCGTAATACAATAAATGAACAATTTTCGAGTTTATTTTCTAGTGTGAGTAACAATGAAAGCCTAAAGACATAAACCTCTTTATTCGTCTACGTTTTATGGCCAGAGTCACTTTCAATTTCGTCTGAAAGAGCTTTATTGCTTACTACCAACGTGACATGACTAAACTTGCGTTTGCTGGAATAGGTCATTGCTTATACATATATATTTACTAGCTTTTACCCGCAACTTCGTTCGCAGGTCTTGGAATAAACAGTAGCTTCTGTCACTCTTCAACTCTGCAAATAACTCCATCTCAAAATGCAGATCGATTTAGGAATACTGAGAGATTTATCGTTTTCTCAAGAGCATAGATATCTTCCTGTCCTTATACCACTCTATGTGGGGTCGGCACAACATGTTTTTCTCTTCCATTCTGTCCTATCATTCGTCAACTTTGGCACTACTCCTTTTATATGCATATGGCATACTTCAACCATCTCTTTTTAAGGCTCCCTCTAGGCACATTGACTCTAGGCATTTTGACTGGCCCGTTGGAGCAGTGGGTAGTGACCCTGCCTTCATCTCCGGGGGTCGCGGGTTCGATTCCCGCCGAGGGCTAACATTTTCTATAAATGAATTTGTTGGCCTTTGAGCCTGGGTATATATTTGTATTTAAGTATGTATTTAAAAATATATAAGTATATATTCACCAGTTGTCTGTCACCCATAACACAAGTATTAAGTTACTTACTTTGGGGGCGGACGACCGTGTGTGTAAGTGTCCCATATATTTATATTTACATATCCATCCACATTCAAATTGTGACTTTCGTCCCTGATGACGTCACATGATTTTTATCCCTCGTCATTACATGTCCATACATCTTAATCTTGCACTTTTCGTTTTTTCAGTAATGGGTGCAACATTCAGACTTCTTAAAGAGATAATCGTTTTCTCAAGAGCATAGTTTAATTAATCTAGTTAATAACCTGTATGACTTACATGAAATATATACCGAAATAGCTTAGTTAAATTTATCCAGTAAATATAAACCAAAATATATAAAAACTTTAAACGTTAAATTTAACTTGCAATACTCCTTCACATACACACACGGCAAGTTAAATAAAAGCTTTTAATTAAACCGCAATAACATTACCCGTCTCTTAGCAACAGAATTGTAAATAAAAATGGCGTCGCATACATTAACTCGATTGAGTAATTTATTATTGAAACTTTATTTCGTATTCATAAAGACACTTTATGAATGCGTAATTTTATTACACACAGTACATTTTCTAGTAATTCTAAAATAACAGAAAAAAAAATGTATATTCAGCACGATATTTTCTCTTTGAATAAAATAAAAGAGGTTTTTCGACTACAAAATAGCGGCTTAGAATAAAAATGTATCGAATAAAATATATTTTTTTTATCCCTTTCATTATTCGTGGGAAAAATATTTTAAAAAGCGATAAGTAATAGTTTACTTAACGGAATTCTATCACTTATCGTCAAAATTCATTCTCCTGCCCTTATCCCGCTAAAAGTGGGGTCGGTACAACATGTTATAAACATGTCACATGATTTGGCTTCGTATTTTGCGATCGGCCGCCTGTCTTACGTCAACTTACCTCAGTCGTATTTTACGACTCCTCGGTAAGAAAGAGGGTTGTCTATTTTACTCAACCTTATACGGCGGGTCAACTTACATTAGTCACCTTTTACGACACCTCTGTAAGAAATTAGCGTGGTCTATTCTACTCAGCCGGATACCACACGGCAGGTGAACTTACCTTAGTAGCCTTTTACGACACCTCTGTAAGAAATGAAGGTAGTCTTTTTTACTCAGATGGATACAGCACTGCGCGTCAACTTACCCCAGTTGCCTTTTACGACTCCTCGGTAAGAAATGAGGGTGGTGTATTCGACTCAGCCGGATACCACACGTCGTATCAATCTATTTAAAGTTATTTTTATATTATACCGAAAAATCCTCTTATATCTCAAAGAGCTTCAAACAGCAGCATTGTGGTTACAAAATAACCATCTGGCAGCGGTTGCGGTTGCGCGTTCCTTGTTTTTTCACTTTGAATTTTACATTTCAAAAGCGGTTATAACTCTATCAATATGCGCGCTTTCGGTTTTCAAAGGTGCAAATAACCGTACACCCGACCTCACACGTTCACAACTGGTCGGATACGTCGTTATTTTTAAAAGCCATAAAGATGAATGTGGACTGAATGTGTTTTATGCCGCCGTCCGTACAACATATTGAAGCTACTGACAACGGTGACCTACTTGAAGTCTATTTCAGGACACGAGTATTGGGGATTTCTGCTTTGCCAATAAAGACATGACTATTATGAACTCAAAATACATCTATTTGAACGGAACTTATTTATATTTACGAGTACTTTAAATGGGATTAAATAAAATTGCCAAAAACTATAAAAGAATCGAAACCATTGACAAATTTTAAAAAGTTACTTAAAAAATACATTGTAAATGATTTGGATTTCTAATCAATAAAATAAATAACTAAAAACATATTAAATATATAAAAACATATAATCAATTATATATTTATTACAAATAACTTTTGTTTACACATCTATACTAATATTATAAAGAGGAAAAAGTTGTATGTATGTTTGTAATGTTTTCACACAAAAACTACAAGACCGATTTCAAAAATTTTTCTGTTAGAAAGCTGCATCTTTACTGAGCAACATAGGGTATAATAAATTTTCAAAAAAAATAGGTATCCGTAGTAACAATGTAATAACGTAAAAAAAAATTGTAATAAAGATCGGTCTTTGCGTGCGCTGTGGAAACTATTGATGATAAAACAAAAATGTTCTACAGCATTAAACAACGTATCAATATCATATATCTAACAACTATAGTTATTCCAATATAACTACTTTTTCATTCATTTGATTATGAATGTTAGTGTGATTAAAAACTAAGAAACCTAAGTGAAATAAAACTTTTGTTAACATAATTAACAAAAAATCTATAGTCCGACTTAGTAGACTATCCACTGCCATGAGATCTGTATATACGCGGGTGAAACCGCGGGATATTACTAGTCTTATCTTTAATATTTAAATGAGTTAATCTTGTATATATCTATCTATGGAGTTGAAAATGGAAACAGCAAATTTTGTAGGTGACTGTTTCATCAGACAAACGCTTTTCTTCTATAGATAAAAATGGAACAAATTATTGAATCTTAGCTGAATCTTAGCTATAGAATATTTTTATAACTTTCGATTGTGATTAGAACAAAATGTCCAGATATAATGTTTACATCATAATAAGTATCGCGCCAGCTATTTCTCGGTAAAACTTTCAAAGTGTGGCATTATTCATTGTTGACAGACAATCTTGAGACGTTCAAAACTTCTGCGAAATACAGCGCAATTTTGATTCTAGAACTTATAAATGTCGTTTTAAGGATGGATAAGCGTTATTTAATGCTGATTCGGTAAGTACTGTTGAGAGCCTACAACCGCAACTTAGGTCACGAGCGTTTAGCGTTTAGCGTTAGGTAACGCGAATTTGCTCTCTAATTTTTGGGTTTTCTGAATAATCATACTTTAAATTAAATAAATAATAAATAAATAAATATATGGGACACTTACACACACGGTCGTCCGTCCCCAAAGTAAGTAACTTAATACTTGTGTTATGGGTGAGAGACAACTGGTGAATATATACTTATATATTTTTTAAATACATACTTAAATACAAATATACACCCAGGCTCAAAGACCAACCAATTCATTTATAGAAAATGTTGGCCCTCGGCGGGAATCGAACCCGCGACCCGTGTAGCTTAAGGCAGGGTCACTACCCACTGCACCAACGGGCCAGTCGAAATAAAAGATATTGTTTCCACTGAGGTTAAATTCCGATAAACTTCCCGGATGTAGTTGTTGTATATTATGTTTAATCTTTAAATGAGTTAATCTACATCTTCATCCTTCTGCCCTTATCCCACTCTAAGTGGGGTCGGAACAACATGTTATTAACATATTGTCATATGATTTGGATACGTATTTTACCACCGGCCTCCTGCTTGACGTCAACTTACCTTAGTCGTGTTTTTACGATACCTCGGTAAGAAAGAGGGTGGTGTATTCTACTCAACCGGATACGACACGGTGGAACAACTTACCTTAGTCGCCTTTTACGACACCTCGGTAAGAAATGAGGGTGGTATATTCTACTCAGCCGAAAACCACACGGCGGGTAATTTACCTTGGTCGCCTTTTACGACACCACGGTAAGAAATGAGGGTGGTCTATTCTACTCAGCCGGATACCACACTATAAAGTTGCCTGTTTTGTTTAAATAACGTAGAGAATTAAAGATGTATAGCGCAAAACAATACAAGTATTTGTCTAACATTAGCGACATTTTTTCGTCGCAGATTAATCGTGTCATTCCCCGTACTTCATACAATTCCAGAAATAAACTGCTGGCCCTGATCTATTTGTATAATTCGTTTAATTAGGCCTACTTTGCGTTACAGCTTTGTAGTTGAAAATCGTTTAGTAATATATCACTATAGCCCACTTTCCAAAGTTTCGCGAGCTTCGATATTTCAATCCTTTTGTTCGGTGAGAAAAATTGAGGAGTTATTGCACTCTACGAACTTTGTAAAGTTTAAAACGTGCAACTGGGGCAATTTAAAAGTTTAATTAAACGTTTTTTTGTGAATAAACAGTACTTAATATACAATTCATTAAATTTTAGTTACAATAAAAAAGGGTTTAAATCTTTGTTCGTTATTAACGAAACGATGGTGTTGTAAATAATGTTACTCGCCATTTTGTAGTGGCGGCCATTTTGATTTGATAATAATATTAAATAAAGAATCTTTACTTCCGTGTGGTAGAATAGATCACCCTCATTTCTTGCTGAGGTATTGTAAAAGGCGATTATGTTAAGTTGGACCGCAATTGGGTATCCGGCTGAATAGTAATCTGAATAGAATAGAGCACCTTCATTTTTACCGGGGTGTCGTAAAAGGCGACTAAGGTAAGTGCCGTGTGGTATCCGGCTAAGTATCCATAAAACTCTCTTGAGAGGGTCACAAGTTCACCCGGGCAGTCACCGATGAGTTTTCTTTAAAACTTATATAAATAAATAAATATAAATAAATATATGGGACACTTACACACACGGTCGTCCGTCCCCAAAGTAAGTAACTTAATACTTGTGTTGTGGGTGACAGACAACTGGTGAATATATACTTATATATATTTTTAAATACATACTTAAATACAAATATACACCCAGGCTCAAAGACCAACAAATTCATTCAATTCATTCAACAAATTCATATGTCTAGGTAATTGATAATTGCAATTTACCACACGCTTTTAGGTGAAGGAAAGCATTGTTATGAAACCTGTATATCTCTAGAGAAGTCTGGTGATATTTGTAACCTACCAACCCACATTGGAGCGTTGTGGGTCTTAGCTACTTGCTATAGGCCCAGCAGTGAAATACTGATAGGCTGATACTTTACTAAGTAAACTTAGTCAGTCTTATATTACTTACAAGCTAGTATTATACAAATCATGCTCACGTGGAATGGTCCCAAGAATGCAGCGTTTCCGCATTTAATCGCTAAGCTCATTTTATGTGCGACAAAAATCTTTAATATTTAAATAAGTTATTCTTGTATCTTTCTGAAATTTGGCAACGGCTTCAACGATATCTTTATATTTAAATGAGTTAATCTTGTATATATATATATTTTCTGAATCTCGGAAACGGCTCCAACAATTTTCCCGAAATTCAGCATGTAGGAGGTTTTGGGGGAGAAAAATTGATCTAGCTAGGTTTTATGTTAAAAAAAATATTGTTCTATGCCTGTTTTTTGGCATTAAAAAACACTAACATTTATATTGAATTGAATTTTCGCCATTGGCTGTCAAGTCGACGTAGCTTATTCGGGTAACGGGCAGCCTCGAGAAATGTGAATGCCGAGGATCGATCCCCAACTAAATAATTGTTTTTTCTTTTTTTTAAGTTTTTTTTTGTAAAAAATTACCGAGCGAAGCTCGGTCACCCAGATATTTTATAATTTAACTGTTAATTGCGAAGTCAATTTCAGCCTTGATAGCTTATTTGGGTAATGGGCGGTATCAAATTCAGTGTACCAGGATCGAATACAGGTAACATGGTTTTTTTATTAGCATTATTATTTATATATTTTTTTATATAATATATTAAAAAAAATTACCGAGTAACGCTCGGTCAGCCAGCTACTAATATTTATTACTTATAATAGAAATAAAAGATCAGTTTCCACGAGCCCGCGGCAAACAGACGCTCGTTAGGTTTCAATAACAATAGGACATTTCCAATAGAAGAATATCGACCCAGTTTCACCGGGCGAACCATAACGAACGCTATACCCCAGGTGACAAAGTTGATTATCGAATTTCCTACGTGACTCAACAGTTGTTTGTGTATTTGTAATTTATTCATAGGAAAACTCGACAGTCGAACGAAATGTTCACCGCTCCGAATGTAGTATTGACTTGCGTGGAATTATTATGAATGTTGGTAAAATTAAAAAAGAAAAGCGGCCTTTTACGATCCCACTTCTGGGTGAACTCCTATTTGTAGAGATGGATCGTATTGACTTAGCAAGCCTTGCTGGATTTTATTCAGAGACTAGCTATTGCCAGCGGCTCCGCCCGCGTGGAAACATTAAAACCGTAATATAGTATTTTGATAACTATAACAATGGCTAAAGACTTTTACAGCATCATCGGCGCAAGAAACGAGCGCAGAAGCTTCGTTGAGGGGGTTTTAATAGAAAGCTTTTTGCGAGGCGCCAAGGCGCAAACATCTATTGCGCATTCGTGATGCGTCGCCGCGGACTCGTTCATTGAAACCTTTTTTTTAAGGTAGAGGTTCAATCTCCTTGGACTAGCTGGAGGTTGTGTAGGTGTATAGGTGTATCGTTTTGATTAAAAAGTTATATTATGATACAGGTGTCCATACAAGACCTGTATCGTAATAAAACTTTTCAAATTTTTATTTTTGCCCTGTACGTAATGTTTATCATAAGAATTTTGGTTTCAGTTTTATAATCTTTGTATTATAGTATCAGAGTAGATAAAAGCTTTTAGTAATAATAATTATATCTATCCAAATGTCAACTCGTGGTTACTTATTTAATTAAATTGATAACGTCCGCATAAAATCTAATAATATATCCCTCACAAAGCACCATGATACTGACGGGTGACAAGTAAACCATATAAACAAACACATCAATAACTACGAAATCATAAAGCAACAGTATTTACTACATGATTATGCTTTTACTTAAGTGATGGATGGATGACGGAAAAATGACCGCAAAGTTTATGTATAAACATTTTTAACTATACATTTTATAATATAAAACGCCGTGTGGTATCCGGCTGAATAGAATAGTACCACTCTCATTTCTTACCGAGGTGTCGTGAAAGACGACTAAGGTAATCCGACCCGCCGTGTGGTATCCGGCTGAGTAGAATAGACCATCCTCATTTCTTACCGAGGTGTCGTGAAAGGCGACTAAGGTAAGTTGACTCACCGTGTGGTATCCGGTTGAGTAAAATAGACCATCCTCTTTCTTACCGAGGTGTCGTAAGATACGACTGAGGTATGTTGGCAGGCGGCCGTTCATCAAATACGTAGCCAAATCATATAGCAACATGTTTGTAACTTGTTGTGCCGACCCCACTTAGAGTGGGATAGGTCTGTCTGTCTGTATGTGAGGGATTTGGTCAAATTCTACTGAACGAATTTTTGAAAATTTTTTCCCGGTTCTTTAATGTATCATATAGTAAACAATCTATTGATATATACATAGATATTTAACGAAAATATAGGTATATTTTCGTAAAACATCTCCAAATCAAACTATTTTCCTTATTGTATTACGTTAATACATCACGACTCCGGATACGAGTCAATGATTCCATCATTTATCATTTGGTTGAAAAGATGTGACAGTAACATGGGGATTGCAAACACCAAGCCATTCCATCAATAACAGAAAAATCAAATACGATACGTTCGGGAAACGTTAACACTTACACAAACAAGCGATAGGCAGTAAATAATATAAATGTAGACTATTATAAAAATGTATTATATATCCTGCTGCCCTTATCCCACTCTAAGTGGGGTCAGCACAACATGTTATAATCATGCTGTAACATGATTTACTATAGTATTTTACGACACCTCGGTAAGGAGGGTGACCTATTCTACTAAACCAGATACCACACGGTTGATCCACTTACCTTAGTCGCCTTTTACGACACCTCGGTAAGAAATGAGTGTGGTACTATTCTATTTAGCCGGATACCACACGGTGAGTCAACTTACCTTAGTGGCCTTTCACGAAACCTCGGTAAGAAATGAGGTTGGTACTATTCTACTTAGCCGGATACCACACGGCTAATATACATGCGGGTTAAAAATATACCAATAATAGTTAATGCTGACTTACTCAAGATCATTTAGCTTTCAAGGTGTTAAGCTGTCGAATGATTTACCAGTATCAATCCGCAAATCTCTTTCCCTTTCAGTATTTAAGTTATAGATTAGAAAATATTTATCTTAAGTAATTATTTATTATTAGCATCTTTTCATCTATTCACTTTACCAAAATTGGTTAATAGATTAAATAGTTCAATTTATTTATACAAGCTTTTTCTTTTTCTCTATATGACCCGTACTCTCTTTCTTCTTCGATTCTTGTCCTTTTCCTGCTATTACTCAAAGGTTAACTGGAAGATATCATTTTTAGAGATAAGTCCGCCTTTACACATGTGTTTTTTTTTATTTTTCTTTCTCTTTTCTAAATATATTTATAAAAAAAATTAAAAAAAATAAAACGCTAAATCCATTAACGCCGGGCTGTTAGTTAAAGGGTTATTATGAAAGTTTTTCTTGGAAGTTATCCTCGATAGGTTCAAACTAGGCTTACGCGGAACATAAAGTGTTCTGAGTATTCATAATAATATGACCAGCTGTGCCTGAGTGCGGACTTTATTTAAAAGTATTGTATCAAAATTAGTGCATTCAATTGAAATTTTGTAACATAACATAGAATTTGAAAACATAACAGTAGTTATTATATAATTTTTTGGAAATCTACAATTCCCTAGTAATGTATTTTTGTATATCTCTGTTGGTTTACACAGCGCACGTGACTAAAGCTCCCAGCAGAGATTTTTTAAACTGTGCGACCTCTACAACGCAATTAACAAAAAACCGTAATGTACTATTAACCTAAAGCTTCCAGAAGAATTGTACTGTATTATAGTAAAAACCGTACCAAAATCCGTTCAGTAGATTTTGAGAAAATCGATCACATAGAGACCGACGGCTTTCAGGGACTGTGTTTAATATACTCGTAGATTGTATGTATTTCAGATTCAGGGCCTTTTTCACAAGTTACCAATAAAATGTCAGTTAGCTTATTCGGAACATACCTATCTCCTAATTTTGCGTTTCTCAGGTTTCTAATAGGCTTATTCAGCATTTAAAGTCCCTAATAAGTTGACAGGTGACATGTGGCTGTTATTTGTTTATTTGCTGGATAGCAAATACCAATTTCACGATTTTCTTTTTAATTTTTCACTTTTTAGTCTCTTTTTAGAGATATTTATCTGTTACTTAGTTTATATGTCGGTTAACTATCCGACACTTTATCAATAACTTGTGAAACAGGTCCTTAATGTAACTTAAGAAATCATTATTCACAAGTTACAGTAAATCTCAAGTATCATTATAATAAGTCAATCATTATATAACTTGATTTTATTGTAATTTTTGATTTGTTAAACAATTATAATAATAATTTTTAAACTAAAAATAATTATTTTTATAAACAGTGACAGCCGAGTTTCTTGCTGATTCTTCTCGGTAAGAGCACCTTTTTAAACCACACGTAGCTTCATTGTAATTTGACGACTCAAAAGTACTTGTAAAGGCCAACGGCCAGAAATAAGAATTATTTGAATTTATGATATTAGCACTAGATTAAATAAGGAATGCAGTACAATTTGATGGATTGGCCTTTATAAGTTTACATATCAATTGATTCCAATTCAAATTCAAATTGATATTCAAAAAATTCTTTATTCAAATAAACTTGTAAACAAGTGCTTTTGAATCGCCCACTCTACTGCTGGTTCGGAAAGCTGTTCCTACCGAGAAGAGCCAGCAAGAAACTCGACGGTTGCTCTTATAAAAATATACTTCTTATAACTAGTTACATTTAGTCATTACCGTCTTGTACAGGGTCTAAGCGAGCCATATCCACACATTCTTATCTTCTAAGTAATCCTCAACAGTATAGTAGGCTTTCTGGATCAGCCTCTTTTTAACAGTGTTTTAACTTTTTAACTGATGTTATAGCAAAGCTAAGATTTTAATTACATTAGGTATTTGGAATGGACTAATACTTAGTTCGAATTTTAATTTTTAGGTACTTTAATTATTGACGGAGTTATACATTGTACTCTATCATAAGAATTGCGTAACAAAGTCATACTAACTACATAAATAAAGATAGTTTTCGAGTATTTATAGAGAAATCCAAACGTTTTCTTGAGATAGCCTTTCTAAACGGATCCCAAGTAAATATTATCAGGCAATACAAATTACACGGAAACTGTAAGTAAATAACTTCCAGAAGGAAGCAAAATCTATATTAAGATACGGCTTTCTCAAATCAACTTTCAGCAAAAATATTTTTAAGTAGGAGATATTTAATAGAATTAGGCGTTACTTTGCGGAGGTCCATTGCAGTTGGGGGGAATTTATTCAGATAGGTTTCCTTTTAAAAAATGTCGTTTTATACCTATTTTCTGACATTAAAAAAGACTTAAATGTAGAATTCAATGCATATGATATTTGAGCTGTCAAATGCAAATTTGTGATTGCTTAATGGTAACGGGCGGACCGAAAAAGTACAAACTTTGGGATCGATTTCCACATGTCACACGGCGCTCTCTTCGTTTTTTTTATTATTTGGTTGGGATTGATCCTAGGTATTTTCACTTCTCACGACCACCCGTTCCCCGAATAATGGCCTGTTACTATCCCACTGCTGGGCATAGGCCTCCTCTCTCCATTTTTGGAGAGAAGGGTTGGAGCTAAGACCTACCACGCTGCTCCAATGCGAATTGGTAGGTTACACATATCCCTAGAATTTTCTAAAGATATGCAGGTTTCCTCACGATGTTTTCCTTCACCGAAAAGCGTGTGATAAATTGCAATTATCAATTAGACACATAAGTTTTAATAGAAAAACTCATCGGTGTCTACCCATGATCGTCTCTAGAGATTCACACGGTCGCACCGCTAGGCCATCACAGCTTGAATAATGGCAATGGCAATTAATGGCAAAAATAGTGTTTTATATCTTCAATGTAAATTTTAATATTTTTAATGCCCAAAAACAGGGATAAAACGATTTTCTTTTAATAAAACTTAGCTAGATTGATTTTTCTCCCCCAAAACCTCCTGCATGCTGAATTTCAGAAAAATCGTGAGCCGTTTCCGAGATTCCGAAAATATATATAAGTTTATATATACATACAAGATTAACTCATTTAAATATTAAAGATAAAAGGATATTTATTTTAAAGTTTTTCTAAGTTTAAAACTTCATAACAATAAAGGATCTGAATTATAAAGGACGTTCATTAAAGCAAAGTCAATTCTCAAGCAAGAGCCATATTCCTTGAATGTATAAGCTCAGTACGAAACTTTGGTATTCATAAACATAAGGTATTAAACTACTTGAAGTTTCTGAATTTCATCCACTGCGTCTAATGAAGATTACATTATTCACAGTTCTTAAACTTAGACTATAGATTTTGTTATAGTAGATTATGATACTGTTGCATAATAAGGGTTCCTTAACCGTCGTGTTTATAACACGAGTGTGTTTATAGTATCACACGAGTCTTATAAGATCAAGTTATATTCAGTGTCATACACTACTTTATCTACTCTCGTACTATAATACGTAAAACAATATTAATAAAAACCAAACTTTGTTTAAATATTGAAAAGATTTTATAAATGTCAATGTTAGCGACAAGGCGCAAACATCGATTGCGCATGCGTGTTGCGTCGAAGCAGACTCGTTCATTGAAACAATTTTTAATGAAAAGTTCAATGTTTGTCATAAGAATTTTGGTTTCAGTTTTATAATATTTGTATTATAGTATCAGAGTAGATAAAATAAATAATTGTAGAAGTAGGCGTTACTTTGCGGAATTCAATAGTACAGGAGTTATGATAGAATTATTTTGCTGTAAGCCGCGTTTGTTAAGAGAAATATATGTTATGCTAATTTATGCACCCGGTCATCACATATACCACAAAACACCGCCATCAACAACACACCACACAAGCACTACAAACACTCACTACTACAATATTTACGATCTTTTGGCCCCGTAACCGAAGTAGTATAGGCTCCATTTATTACAAGTTATTTTGATAACAGGCAACATACTTAAAATTCATTTACATATTCATCTAAACTATTTGTTGGTTATCTTAGGTAGAATCTCGCTGACCTCTCTACTAGTACCAACTATATCACAGCAGGTCAGCCATGAAACGGCATTACGATTTTGTCATGCTTCCTACATATAGCATTCATAGATGCTTTCAACAAAGGCGGATTAAACCAAAAAACTTTAATTATAACTTATGTTTCAAAAATGAACACTTGAAGTAAATAAGGCACTAAGTACCTAAAAATGAAAATTCGAATTTAGTATGCAATTTGGTTCTAAAATTGGCTTTTAAAACCAAATTGCATACTTAGTTCGAATTTTAATTTGTAGGTACTTAGTGCCTTATTTTCTTCAAGTGTTCAAATACAAGACTCGTAGGCAGTAATTCGGTGCGAGAGAAGTTTAAGGAAATAGGTATTCTTACATTGGTTGTGCATAAATTTATGGCAATTTAATTATTAAGCTGTGATGGCCTAGCGGTGCGACCGTGTGAATCTCTAAAGACGATCATGGGTTCAAACCCGGGCAGACACCAATGAGTTTTTCTATTAAAACTTATGTGTCTAATTGATAATTGTAATTTATCACACGCTTTTCGGTGAAGGAAAACATCGTGAGGAAACCTGCATATCTCTAGAGAATTTCGGAGATATGTGTAACCTACCAATCCGCATTGGAGCAGCGTGGTAGGTCTTAGCTCCAATCCTTCTCTCTTATAACGGAGAGAAGAGGCCTATTCCCAGCAGTGGGATAATAACAGGCCGCTACTTTACTTTAATTATTGTGCATGAAAATATACAGAAATTGGCGATATAATAGACAAAATAGGAACCGACATAACCCACGCTTAATATCAAAGTGTTTTCCCGAATTCGAAAAAGTTGTTTTGTGACAAAATTGAAATAAAATATGGCGTAGCGCCTACAACATTTTTTTTAATAGTTTGTAGCTTGATGTCGTAGATGGCAATAAAGTAAGGATTACAATGTACCTTACTTACTTGCTCAATCAAGCCTAATTTTGAATTTGGTCACTTAAATAATAGGTAAGCGATATAACCTTTATTCAAATATGTCAGCTTACGGTATAAAACAAACCCATAAAATACAACATGGCATTGCAAACACTGTTCCCCTTTGTTTGTTAAACACCCCCATACCTCTATCCATAACATGGTCTAAAAATATTGTTTTTCACCAATTGAGTACCAATTACATATGCCGTGTGGTATTTGCCTGAGCAGAATACACCACCCTCTTTCTTACCGAGGTATTGTAATATACGACTAAGGTAAGTGGACGTCAGGAAGGCGGGCGGTCATAAAATACGTAGACGAATCATGTACGTACATGACAACCTGTTTATAACATGTTGTGCCGACCCTATTTAGAGTGGGATAAGGGCAGGAGGATAATGAATTAAAAACCAATTACATATTACTCGTAAATTAACCTTTTAGTATCTTGTAGCTGTGATAGCCTAGCGGTTAGACCGAGTGACTCTATCGAGAGGGTAGCAGGTTTAAACGCCGGGTAGGTACCAATGAGTTTTCTGTTTAAACTTACGTGCCTAATAGATAATTGCAATTTATCATACGCTTTTCCGCGAAGGAAAACATCGTAACAACAAATTTCATCAATATTGATAAAGCTGATTAGCCGTGAAAGCGTAACAGACACACATACTTTTACAGTTATAATATTAAAATGGATAATAGACATAAAGAGCAGAGATTCGCTGACCCTTTCGAACAGCAAAAGATATAAGGAAACTCAGAGGTCTTTGAGAAACTTTCGCAAGGTTTACTGTTCATCCAATAGGTCAATAGCCTGCGCCCCCTGATTAAATATTCCGCCAATTTTCGCCTAATTCCCGTGCCGAATTATTTCCAATTTAAACGGCGCACCCAAACTCAAACAATATTGAGCCTTAATAACCTGTTAATTAATCCCATACCGCTCCTCTTGCGTCAATTGATAAACTCTCCCAACTTAGATACACTAAAATGCTTTTAAAATATTTTGTTATTCTTATGGCCTGTTTCACAAGTGACCAATAAACTGTCAGCTTATTCGGAACATATCTGATACATATCTCGGAATTTTGCGTTTCTCAGGTTTTTGATAGGCTTATTCAGCACTTAAATTCCCTAATAAGTTAACAGGTAGATCATGTGGCTGTTATTTTTTTATCTGCTGTATAGCAAATACCAATTCTAAAATGGCCGCGACTAATTTTTAAATTTTTTCACTTTTTAGAGTCTCTTTTTAGAGACATTTATCTGCTAATTAGTTTATTTGTCGGTTAACTATCCGACACTTTATCAGTAACTCGTGAAACCGGCTCTTAATCAAATTTTTAGTATTGTGAAAACAATGCCGTTAGAATAAAATGAATATATCTGTAATCTATTAGTTCACGATAAATATTATAGTGGTATATATTCACGTAATTCGGACTCCCATGTTCGTTAGTATTTGAACTGTATATCTTACAACAGTAGCTTAGAAATCCCATAACCTTTTTTTTATATACTTTTACCGCGAGCTTGTTTTTTCATTCGCATCTTTACAAACCTCTCTAACTAACTCTACCACTCCACGCGTAGGTCGCCTTTTAAACGAGTATAGTGGAAATTAGATATTTTCGGTGATTTTATTGTTACCTTTAAGAAAAAAATCAGTCAACAACTGTAAGAGGTATATTGTATTTTGTTTAAAAAATTGCATGTTGTGTTTATAATTAATGTATAGAAACCGGCTATACTCACGTGTTATTTTATCGGATGAGCCCGACCAGTTTCAAGTCCATTCGGGGCTCTTATTCATGAGCTCTTTACGCGGCGTTGTCGTGGTGGTAACTGATATCCGATAAAATAACACGTGAGTATAGCCGGTTTCTATACATTAATTATGAATACCACTTACGATAGTTTAATAGATAAATCAAAAATGTTGTGTTTACCTTAATATAGTTAAGTAATTAGCAATAACTTAGTATGTATTATTATAAGAATGTAAGATTATATTAACTGCTGGTAAACCTAATAAAGAAAAAAAAACCTATTAATAATTTCTAAAACAAAACTTTTCTTTATTTACGTCGCATAATTAAGAATCTTGTTTTCCGTTAAAGTTTCGTTATACTGCTTTGTCTTAAGCATCCCATAGGAGCGGGGGATTTTATTGGAAGCCATATATTTTACGTTATAGGACTTTTACGGCATGCGTAAAAATAATATTTATTCTTTTTATATTGTTTTCTTTTTACTCCGAAAAGAAAATATTAACACTTCAAACGTTATTATAGTGTGTTAGATTATAACCGCGACTTTACTTTACTTGTATATCTATAAATATCTATGGTATATAGACTTAAGTAAAAAATATTGATCCTTATTGAGGTATCCGGCTAAGTAGAATAGACCAACCTCATTTCTTAGCGAGGTGTCGTAAAAGGTGACTAAGGTAAGTTGACCCACCGTGTGGTATCCGGTTTAGTAGAATAGACCACCCTCTTTCTTACCGAGGTGTCGTAAAATACGACTGAGGTAAGTTGACGTCAGGCAGGCGGCCGGTCGTAAAAACGCAGCCAAATCATGTGACAGCATGTTTATAACATGTTGTCCCGACCCCACTTAGAGTGGGATAAGGGCAGGAAGATGATGATGATATTGTTTTCTCCTTACTCCGAAAAGAAAATATTAACACTTCAAACGTTTTTATAGTGTGTTAGAATATAACCGCGACTTTACTCGTATATCTATGGTATATAACTAGCCTTACTTAAATAAATAAATATATGGGACACTTACACGGTCCGGTAAGGAACCTATCATCATCCTCCTGCCCTTATCCCCCTCTAAGTAGGATTGGCACAGCATGTTATAAACATGTTGCTAAATTTTATCAATATTGGTCTTCGCTCGCTGTCGTACATATTTTATTGGTAAATGTGATTACTACATAATTTTCGTTATCGTAAAATATTTTATTTTTATTATCGTATGACAGGATGTAATACGATAGGCGATGAAATTATATGGAAATATTATAACATGTTATGTATGTTGGGGTCAAAGAAAGTGCTATCTAATTTAACGAACTTTTGGTACAAGGTGGTTTCAAGGTCATGGGGTTTAAACCATGACTTTGACGTACCCATACCGTATTAAGCCCCATTAATAGTGTGAAAAAAAATATTTTATTTAAAAGATAAACTCCACGTCAAAACGACACGTTAATCGTGGAGTCGATCAAGTCATCGTGATGATGCTTCGGTTACAGGACGAAACGATTGTTGTAATTGTGGTATTGAATGTATGTAGGTTAGGTTATAAAACTTGTAAGGTTTAATTTATGTTTAAGAAATATCCTTAGATGTAAAAGACGACTAAGGTAAGTTGACTCGCCATGTGGTATCCGGCTGAGTAGAATAGACCACCCCCTTACTGAGGTGTCGTAAGAGGCGACTAAGGTAAATTGATGTCAGGCACCCGGCCCGTCTTTAAATCATCATCCTCCGGCCCTTATCCCACCCTAGGTGGGGTCGGCACGAGATGTTATAAACATGCTGTCACATGATTTGGCTGCGTTTTTACAACCGGCCGCCTCCCTGAATTCAACTTACTTATAACTTAACTTAGGTACGTGTTTTACGACACCTCGATAAGAAAGAGGGTGGTCTATTCTACTAAACCGGATACCACACGGTAGGTCAACTTACTTTATTCGCCTTTTTTTGACACCTCGGTAAGAATTAAGTTTAGTCTATTCTAATCAGCCGGATAGCACACGGCGGCTCGACTTACCTTAGTCGCCTTTTAAGACACCTCGGTAAGAAAAGAGGGTGGTCTATTCTATACAGCTGGATACCACACGGCCGGACGGTCTTAAAATATCTAGCCGAATCATATGACAACATGTTTTATAACATGTCATATCATTCACACTTACAGCCATATCCCACTTAGAGTGGAATATGTGACATTTGCAAATTAATAAATACTTTGGACCTTTAAAGCATTTAATAAAGTTCCTAGAGGCTTATTCGAGTGTCACAAATAGATCTTCATTAAATAAATTTACTCGCGGGTGATAACTATCTAACAAAATTTATAGCTCCATCACCCGCGCCACTTGTAATGGTATTGCTGTGTTCGTTAATTTAAGTATATAACGTAGTTCAACTGACAGAGTTGCGAACTGTTACTTATGAGTTTCATGAATTGGAATACGAATAAGTTAACTTAGCTGTGATAGTCGAATGGCGAGATCTAGGCGCTCTCCAGAAGTCATAAGTTCGTCCCCAAAGAATTTTTCTATTAAAATTCCAGTTTACTATATAACTGCTATTTATCACATGCTTTTCGGCGGAGGAAAACGTTGTAAGGGAACCTGCATATTTCATCCTTTTATGTGCACTTCTGTATCAATTAAGTCGAGCAATATTGATGAAAGAACAAGGGTCCTTGAATAGTAGAAAGAAAATTGTAAGTTTTATGGAACATTTTTCATCCTATTGTCCTTATCCCGACTAAGGTAAGTCGACCCGCCGTGTGGTATCCGGCTGAGTAGAATAGACCAACCTAATTTCTTACTGAGGTGTCGGTTGTTCGGCTGTTCGGGTGATGGTCAAGATTATATAAGTAGTTATAAATAATCATTTTTGTTTATCTTGCTATTAAATCTACAGCAGACAAAATCGGTTGTTATCTTGTTATTAAAACTTTAATAGCAGACAAAATTGGACAGACAATACAAGTCAAATTTTAAAAACTGATAAACCATTCAGGGAATATCGTAAATTATAAATGCTATACAGAATATCAAAATATCATATCAAAATTGGGCCTATGGGCCTCATAAGAAAGCTCAGAGTCGCTCAGCGGGCGATGGAGCGAGCTATGCTCGGAGTTTCTCTACGTGATCAAATCAGAAATGAGGAGATCCGTAGAAGAACCAGAGTCACCGACATAGCTCAGCGGGTCGCGAAGCTGAAGTGGCGATGGGCGGGGCACATAGTGCGGAGAACCGATGGACGTTGGGGTCTCAAAGTGTTGGAATGGCGACCCCGCACCGGAAAGCGCAGTGTTGGAAGACCCCCTACTAGATGGACAGACGACCTCAAAAGGGTCGCGGGGAGCCGCTGGATACAAGCGGCACAAAATCGTGTGTTCTGGAGATCCCATGAAGAGGCCTTTGTCCAGCAGTGGACGTCCATCGGTTGAAGAAGAAGAAGAAGTAGATATCAAAATTATCAACGCAATACTCGAATAAATTCCACTCGAATTTGTAGCGTTAATTATGAAATGATTACTAACGCTTGAGACTTTGTGTTAAATGCGTTCATCTTTACACTAAACGATAATCATTCAATATTAAATTAAATTAAATTAATTATTATTAAATTTATGCAGCTTTGAGCTCTTTGCGACGGTTGCGTTATCTTCTTCCAATTCCTACCAAAATTATGTTAGCACATTCCCTTCTTCTTTCTATTCTCGATTATGCCGATGCAAGCTATCTCAACCTTACTGATGACCAACTTAACAAACTTGAGCGTCTTCAAAATCTTGCTATTCGATTTATATTTGACGTACGCAAATATGATCACATATCACAGTTTCGACACCAGCTCAAGTGGCTCCCTATTCGATGTCGCCGGAATCTCCATTTACTTTCTATTCTGTACTGTGTGCTATTTCATACTAATACTCCTTCCTACTTAAAAGAAAAATTTGAATTTCTCGGCAAGCATTCCAAAGTTCTTCGTTCACCGTACCAATTCACGCTTAGAATGCCTAGACATAAAACAATATTTTTTAGTAAATCGTTCGCTGTACAGGCCATTAAATTATGGAATGCATTGCCTTTAAATATACAAAAGTCAAAGTCATTAGACATTTTCAAAATATCCGTTAAGCAATATTATCTATCTAAAAACAACTGAGATGACTATATAAGATAATTGTTGTGTATTATATTATATTATTTATTAGTTTATATATTTAATATTTATTATTTCTATATAATTTTATGATGTGTAAATGTTTTGTCTGTGTATTGGTGTGTATTATTAGTATGTATTTAATTTTATAAAAGTGCACCACCCACATAAAATTTTCAGCTCTCCTTAACCCTAAGGTCGTCTGGAAGAAATCGCTACCAAGCGATAAGACCGCCCTTTATACATTACATTTTGTTTTCTTTTTTTTTTATTGCTGTTTTTGTTTCTTTTCTGTATTTTTTATCTGTGGTGTATAATAAAGTATATAAATAAACGATAATCATTCAAGTGGATATTCGCCAAGCTCTTTTGATTCATTAATAAATTCTATCTTTAGGCAATTCGCTCCTAGTTCACTGGTTCGCAATGTTCATATAGATAAGAAGTTATGCGGCTTAGGAAAATTAATTTCTCTTTCAATCGCGAAATTGCGAGTTATAAATTTTACGACAGTATTTATCTAAAAATAAGCTCAATAAGGATAAGCTGTAATAGCCCAGCGGTGTGACCGTGCGACTCTTTCGAGGGGGTCACGAGTTCTAATCCCACCAGGCACCAATGAGTTTTTCTATTAAAAAAAAACTTGTGTCTAATTAATAATTGCATTTTATTACACTCTTTTCGGTGAAGGAAAACATCGTGAGGAAACCTGCATATCTCTAAAGAAATCTGGGGATATGTGTAACCTACTAATCCGTCACTGGTAGGTCTGAACTCCAACCCTTCTCTCCAGGAACGGAGAGAGGAGGCCTATGCCCAGCTGTGGGATTGTAACAGGGCGTTACTTTACTTTTTTTAATCTAAGGACGATTAGTGAGATGGCAAAATATATTTGTCTGAGATTCAAATTAATATTAAAATATTCTTTATTAGAAGGCTTTTATAAGCACTCTCAAAGTGTTCAAGGTTGAATTATTTAACTGGGAGAATACTATGGGAGTATAAATAAAATCACCGAATGTATTTTGAGTACCACCGTATTAAGATGTGCAACTGACCTAATATTTTATTGTTGAAGTTATATAAATTCAAATTCAAATTCAAATTCAAAATATTCTTTATTCAAGTGGACTGTTTACAGTACTTTTGAATCTTCAAATGTTTTAAAGAAGCTACCACTGATTCGGAAGTTTGCTCCTACCGAGAAGAATCAGCAAGAAACTCGGCGGCTAATCTTTTAAAAATTATTACAATTTGATGGTTACAGATAATCGTTGCAGCTGGATGCGTAGCTGACTGCAGTTAAGATAAGCTATCACTCAAATAATCCTCAGTAGTATAGTAAGCTTTATGTAGCAACATGGTTTTGAGATAATTTCTAAACTTGTGTAAAGGCAAGTCCAGATAATGTTGAGGAATTTTGTTATAAAAACGTGTACCGAGACCGACAAATGATTTTCGGACCTTTTGGAGGCGTAATCTAGGCGTCATTAGTTTATGTCTGTTTCTTGTATGTCTGTCATACCTATCACTATTTTTACTATACAAATGAACATTTTTACGTACAAATAGTATATTACTGTAGATGTATTGTGAAGCTACAGTCATAACGCCAATTTCTTTGAACTTTTCCCTAAGAGAATCACGAGGTTTCATATTATAAATACCACGTATAGCTCTTTTTTGCAAAACAAAGACCCTGTGAATATCAGCCGCTGTACCCCATAGCATGATTCCATATGACATAATGCTATGAAAATAGGAAAAATAAACAAGTTTTGCTGTGCCAACATCAGTTAATTGTCTAATTTTCCTAACAGCGTAGGCAGCGGAACTTAATTTTCCACAAAGGTTTGTTATATGGGGTCCCCATTGGATCTTTGTATCTAAGGTCATTCCTAAAAACACAGTTGTATTTTCTTTCACTAATATTTCATTATTTAATATAACATTTTCTGTTGGTCTGGTTCCATTAAGCAGTGAAAACTCTACGCATTTTGTCTTTTTTGTGTTTAAAAGTAGGTTATTTATGGTAAACCAGTGAGATATTTGAGACAAAGCATTATTATAAGTTACAAAGGTACATAATAGTGCGTGACTAAACGGAACAACTCCATCTAGTTTTGTTTTACGAACTATTATATTAAAATATAAGAAATATTATTAAACATAAAGTACCATATCAATATCAAGTCAAATCAAATCAAAGAGAAGTATTTCTGTGTATGATATCGCTTTCACAGCTAATATTGATGATGCCATTGAAGCGTAGATACTAGTCGTACATATATAATTAAACCTACAAAGACTTACTACATCCAATATGTAAAAAGAATGTTTGTTAGAATGTTCTTTATAGATTGGGAAACGGCTGGACCGGTTTTAATAAAATTTTTAGACAAACTTGAGAATGACCCAGCGGATGCTTATGTAGTTTGGTGGCGATCGGAGCATTTTTTAAAAAACTGTTAAGAACTGTTTCGGGAGCTCGAAACTAGATACAGCCACAGCAACGCATGGCCACGCAGCTTGTATTGTAATAAATGGGCTTAAAAATTTATTAGTAAACATTCGTGAACATGAAGAAAAAATAAAATTAACGAACAAAATATACGAGTAATTTAAAAGAAACCCAGAGATTAGGTTCTGAAAGAAAATTCAAGGGTTTTAATACGTAATTGCGAAGGAAAACATAAAAAAACAAAATGTACAAACAAAATATAATCTAAAAGAAATCCAGTTATAAACAACAATTACTCATAAGCTTGTATGCGAGTTTGTTGAGAAGTTGAACACGTGTAATGTTACGTGGATCGTTTAGGAGTAAATCGAGGCTTTGTTGTGCCATCTAAAGTAAAATATAGCGAAGTTTTGTGTTGTTTACACCGGTGCTTTTATTTTAGTAAGGTCCATTTTGTGAAAAGTGATTGCAATAATATTGAGTTGATGTGTAAAAGTGTTTGTGAAACATGTTTGTGTGTCCATTACAGCAGTTTAAAAATAATGATAAAGGGAGGTTGATACAGAAAGCCTACTATACTGTTGAGGATTATTTGGACGATAAGAATGCGTGGATATAGCTACTGTCCGACCCTGTACAAGACAGTAATGACTTATTGTAATTAGTTATAAGTCATCATCCTCCTGTCCTTATCCCACTCTAAGTGGGGTCGGCCCAACATTTTATAAACTTGTTGTCATATGATTTGGTTACGTATTTTACGACCGGCCGCCTGCCTGACGTCAACATACCTTAGTCGTATTTTACGACTCCTCGGTAACAAGGAGGGTGGTCTATTTCACTCAACCGGATACGACACGGTGGGTCGTCTTACCTTAGTCGCCTTTTACGACACCTCGGTAAGAAATGTGGTTGGTCTAATCTACTCAGCCGGATATCACACGGCGGGTCGACTTACCTTAGTCGCCTTTTACGACACCTCGGTAAGAAATGACGGTGGTACTATTCTATTCAGCCGGATACTACACAGCGTGTTGTAATTAGTTATAAGTATTATATTGAAGAGAGCAACCGAAGTGTTTCTTGCTGGCTCTTTGCGGTAGGAACAGCTTTCCGAACCAGCAGTAGAATTGCCGATTCTACACTTTCTACTACACTTTTGTGGCTAATCCACTAAAGCAATGCGATATTATTGAGTCGAAGTGTTTCTGAAACAAAAGTTACTCCTTATGTACCGCGTCATGGATGGGGCTAGATATAGATGGGGACTGTTTTTCTGGTACACAAGAGCGGCCAATCGGCGGAAGCAATGCCATATTATTAAGTTGAAGTTCTTATGAAATAAAAGTTACACCATTACTATTGTTTCTTGGGTGGAGGCTGTTTGTCTGCTATACTTTTGTGGGTAATTCACTAAAATTTGGTAAAATTGAAGCTTATATAATTGAAGAACACATGAGATACAAAAAATCCTGTTTTACTGTAAGGAACAAGAAAAAATACAGAATAAATAGTTTAGGATATTTGTTGGCGCAAAGTTACGTTTGCGCATGGATAAATGGATCCACACAATCTAACCATCTATTTTTAGGCCTCCCACTCGTCACATATCCATCCACATTCATATTTAACACTCGTTTGGACTCATGATATTCATCCCTCCTCATTATATATCCATTCCAGCTTAATCTCTTACTTCTCATCTTTTCTATAATGGACATAATTTTAGGACTTCCCCTTATATACGCATTTCGTATTTTACTCATCCACCTTAACATTCTCATCTCATTTGCATGCACTGTTATTTCATCCGTCTTTTTAATTGCCCAACATTCTGATCCAATACAATTTTTTTTTCTTAAATCATTTACATTAGAACGTTATAAACGTTCGGTTCGGTTCGCTTCGGGTTATCCCATATTGTTCTGGCACCAGTAAACGCCGCAGAATGGCATATAAATGGTACCAAAACGCGTCCATCATCCACCCTTTCACCCGCAGACATGGGACAACCACGCGCGATTTATGATGTCTACAATGCCATAAGGGTCCCTATTTATTTCTATAAACGCGACCACAGTACGCAAATATGTTACATAAATTATGAGCGTAATTTATATATAAATAAAAAAAGTAATGGTCTCTTATTATCCCACTGTTGGGCATAGGCTCTCTCCAGTTGTGCCGGCCCCACTTAGAGTGGGATAAGGGCAGGAGGATGATGAATATTTAGACGCCCCTGAAATCTACAGAAATACTGTTTATATTATAAATGCAAAAGTCTATCTCTTTGTTACCCTTTACGGTTAATCCATTAGACCAATATTGTTGAAATTGAATAGAATCGTTTTTCCTCCAAAATGTTTCTACTTCATAGGTTAATCATTTAAGAATATATTGACAGATTATTTCAGTTCTTAAAAAAAGGCATGTCGAGTATTATTCTTTACTTTTTTAACTGCGCCTCTGACATCGCTTTTGTATCGAAATCTATGAATGGACCAAGCCCGTAAGTCAATATGCCGTGACGTCGTGGGTTCAAAGAACTGGGATCTATTTCGGGTCCCTTTGAGGTGCAAAATCGTTTGAATCAACAATGTCGGTGAAGTATGGCCGTCAGACGGGAAAGATAAACGTCTTATTGCTTTAGTATCTGGGATTTAGATTTCAGACACTTTAATTAACGATACTATTTTTGAAATGCTAAAAAATGATTATCGTTTTTTCTTTTGACATATATATATATATATATATATATATGGAAAACTACACACACAGTTGTCCGTCCCCAAAGTAAGTAACTTACTTAATACTTGGGTGACAGATAAAGTAAATATATACATGTGGTTGTGGGTCTGAATGAAAGCACTTTTTACTTTAAATAACTGCGTTTAATACTTTCTTTAAAAAATTAAATACACAGAGACCTCGCGTTCGTGTTAGCGTCGTACATCAAAAGGGAAGGGGCGGCTCAGTCACTCACTCGCATAGACAATATACTATAGACAATACACTATAAGATTGCCATTCATTACACATCTCACACACTGTTCGGAAACTTAAGATTTTAAATCCTACATACATATATAATTTTAAATATATATTTGAGTACTTGAATACACTCAACACGAAGAACCAAAACAAATGGTTCTGAAAAGGTTAGCCCTCAGCGGGAATTGTATCTACGAACTCCGACCGATCGATATAAATAAACAACACTAATATTATAAATCGGAAAGTATTCCTTGTCTGTTGCGCTTTCACGTATGAAATAATGTTGCAACAGTAATTAAAAATCGAATTGAACCCTAAAAACTCGGCTAGCATATTAAATTTAAATAATCCCGTTTTTATAATTTGTATAATTTTAAATGTTAGTTCAGTTAAGTCTAAGTGCTTTATTATATATTTTTTTCAATGTGAAATAGTTATAAACAAGTTATCGATAATTTGTCACATTTTAAAATTGTATATATTTCAAATCTGCTAACCATGTGTGTTTAATTTTATATTTGAAATTATTCCGATAGACGTCATTTTAAAAATACACATTTTTACTGATTGCATTTTAGTAAAAATAGCACTAAATATATAATTATTTGTTTACTATACAACGCAATAAATAGAATAGAATAGAACATTCTTTATTGCACCACATAAAATGACAATATACAATGTAAAAAAACAATATAATCTTAATGCATATACAATAGGCTAACTAGCTATTTCTTTCAGGCAATCTTTGAGCTAGAGACATTAAATTTAGGGTAATAAGGTAGATAGCGCAATATACAAATTCTAATACATAAACATATATCTACATATACATACCTACATATATACATACATACGTATAATAAATTTACTATATATTTATATATATAAACCATATTTTTTATACAACAATTTTATTAGACGACAAATATGTCCTATAATAAATAGTATAGTTCCGCCGTGTGGTATCCGGCTGAATAGAATAGTACCTACCACCCTCTTTTCTTACCGAAGTGTCGTAAAAGGCGACTAAGGTAAGTCGACCCGCCGTGTGGTATCCGGCTGAGTAGAATAGACCACCCTCATTTCTTACCGAAGTGTCGTAAAAGGCGACTAAGGAAAGTGACTCACCGTGTGGTATCCGGTCAAGTAGAATAGACCACCCTCTTTCTTATCGAGGTGTCGTAAAAGGCGACTAAGGAAAGTGACTCACCGTGTGGTATCCAGTCAAGTAGAATAGACCACCCTCTTTCTTATCGAGGTGTCGTAAAATATGACTAAGATTAGTTGACGTCAGGCAGGCGGCCGGTCGTATAATACATAGCCAAATCATGTGACAACATGTTTATAACATGTTGTGCCGACTCCACTTAGAGTGGGATAAGGGCAGGAAGATGAATAAATAGTATAGTTATGTTATATTGTTTTAACTTAAATATTGACGTTTTGTGTTGTTGTTTCAGATGACGTCACTATGATCTTGGACACCTAGTGTTGAGACAGTGTAGTGTTAATCGATATCGATATAATGGCGTGGTATGTGTTATTGCTGCCGGTGCTCGCTGCGGCAGCTTTGCCGCCCAGTGACACGGATTCGTGTAACCCGGACAAAATGACCGTTTATCGAATGGTGCTGCATACTTATTGGACTAGAGATAAGTTTCCCAAGCATTACCCGGATTGGAAGCCGCCTGCTCAGTGGTCGAGAATTTACGGTAAGTTACTGTACTGTTCATACTTTACCCTGACAGCATGGTATCGGCTCTCTGCTTTACACACAGCACGCGCGTCCGTCCTTTCCCGTCGTCGTAGCATTCAGTGGGTAATTCTCTCCCCACGCCCCATTACTATAGCCCGCTGTGTGTAGGCATGAGACGACAGAACCTCTACTACTATTAGTCTACCTAGTATCAAGACTTCTACCTATATTCACATACACTACAGTTACATTGAATAGTGTTTAAGTATTTATTAAATTTCTTGTATATAAATCAGATTGGTTTAACTTGTTGAACATAAATAACTGTGTTTATTAATCTTTTGTCAGCTATAAATGGGACTAATAACTGAACAGAAAAGATAAAATCGCCTTAATTAAAAAACATCTTTATTGTATTATTTCTTTCATAACGTATGTAAAAAACTAAATAATATTTATATACACTTTAAATAAAGTATATAATAAACAATTGGAATCTATAAAATGTGGCTTCTAAAACTGACCCAATTTTTTTAATATGGTCGATTTTAAACTTTCACTATTCATATTATATAAACGTACATATAAAATTGCGATGAAATAGAAACATGTATGAAATATATCGAACTAATTTAACAATATTTAATTTGAGGTTTTGTTTAGTACACGACAATAAGGCTTTAAAACTAAAGTAAAGACAATCAAGCATTTTGTATGTACTATTATAAAATGTTATTTTGTGTGTCTTATGTTCTTATCTACTCAGCCGGATACCACACGGCGGGTCGACTTACCTTAGTCGCCTTTTACGACACCTCGGTAAGAAATGAGGGTGGTCTATTCTACTTAGCCAGATACCACACGGCCAGTGAAATAAAGAATCGAAAAAAAATGTTGTATTTCAGGTACCAAATAAAGGCTATGCTGGAATTTCAGGAAAATCGCCTATATATATATATATATTTATATATATATATATATATATATATATATATATATATATATATATATATATATATATATATATATATATATATATATATATATATTCGGAATCTCGGAAACGGCTCCAACGATTTTCCTATATATATATACAAGACTAACTCATTTAAATATAAAAGATATAAATCTAAAGAATAAGAACATATCTTGGTGTTGACTTTTTTGGATATTTATCACAGAGCAATTTACGTTTTATTTTTATACTCCATAAAGTGACTTCCGAAAGAAAAATAGTCGAAATACTTCAGCAGTTAACATCAAAGACGTAAAAAACGACACCAGGTGATGAAATAACCGAAGTCAAAGGAAACACAATTTATTTTTACGTATCCGCATTTGTTTTTCTATCCCGGCGTTCCAGTTTCTTTAAAAATATATTTTCTATTAATATACAACTTAAACCGTAATAGCTTCCGATTGTAATATATACGTTTAAATATATTAAAATGGAATCAATACTAATATTATAAATGGGAAGCCGTGTGGTATCAGGCTGAGTAGAATAGACCACCCTCACTTTTACCGAGGTGTCGTAAAAGGCGAGTAAGGCAAGACTCGTCGTGTGGTGTCCGGCTGAGCAAAATAGACCACCCTTTCGTACCGAGATGTCGCAAAAGCCGACGTTAGGTAAAAAGGGTAAGTTGACGTCAGGCAGGGCGGGTCGTAAAATACCAAATCATGTGACAACATGTTTATAATATGTTGTGCTGACTCCATTTAGAATGTGATAAAGGGCAGGAAGACACAAAACACAATAATATTTAGTATTATCGGTAATATAGTATTATATAGTACTAGCAATCGCTAACGGCTCCGCCCGCGTGGAATTATTAAAACCGTAATATAATATTTTGTTAACCATAAAAATGGTTAAAGTGGGTTAACCTTAGAAGCCATACATATGCTCTCGCGGACTTTTATTTACAACTTTTAGAGAGGAACAATTTTGTAATATATGATTTTTGAAAAACTTTCACCGTTTATTTTTATTTATTTAATATACTTTATTGCACAACAAAATTTCAGAGTACAAAAATAAAACTTATATCTAGAAGACATGTACAAAGAGGCGGTCTTATCGCTTAGCAGCGATTTCTACCAGACAACCTCTTACTTAGCGTACGTACGTAACGTTTACTTAGCGCACGAAAGGAAAGCGTTCAGTTTTGCCGTTTTCGCAATATTTTTTATTGCTGCTCCTCTCCTATTCATCTCAGCGTGTTGTTATTCATATATATTATAACAAACAGCGATATTTCTCCTTTATACTTATTCAATAAATAAAAAACAGTTTTCCCAGAGTCAACCCATTGACCATCCATCCCATCCTATAGTGTATTATCTATGCCATTGACTCTTTCTCAAAAACTCAATGACATATAATGACCACAATGCTTTTTCATATTAATTAATGACCAACTCTATGAAGGAGGTTGTATTAAAAACATGTAACGATGTTATTCGGACTTGATTCATAAATTTATAGATTTTCAACATATGGAAAGTGGAGTGCACTTCAAATATGTATAAATTAATATAAAAATGTTATTCAAAAATTTATTCGCTATGGAATGTATGAAAAACAACTCAATTCACATTGAATATGGAGATTAAATAAAAGTCGAGAATAGATTGTGTTGCGATATCGCATATTTTTGTATTGATTTATTGGAGAGAACAGTGTGTGAGTTAATATTAAAGAAATAATAGCTCTTATGAATTGAAAAGTTATAAAAAATCAGGAATTATCGTAAATTATGTCTATCGAATCTTGGAAATAGATCTCTTCAAAGATTTTCTATTACACACTGTCTTTTAATCATCATCAACCTCCTGCGCTTATCCCACTATAAGTGGTATCAGCACAACATGTTAAAAACATGTTTCAAATGATTTGGTCACGTATTTTACGACCGGTTGCCTATCTGACGTCAATCTACCTTATTCGTATTTTACGACACCTCGTTTAGATAGAGAGTGATCTATTCTACTCAATCGGATACCACACAGTGGGTCAACTTACCTTAGTCGCCTTTTACGACACTTTGGTAAGATATAGAGTGGTCTATTCTACTCAACCAGATACCACTCAGTGGGTCAACTTACCTTAGTCATCTTTTACGACACTTCGGTAGGAAATGAGGGTGATCATTCTACTCAGCCGGATACCACACGGCATAATCGCTACTTTATTTTTATTTTGAGAAAATCAATTGCATTGTAATAAAAACGTCTTGACGATGGATAATTTGAAAAAAATTTAAATACACAATAATAAGTTATAGTAGAAGTTGTAATGAAATTCATAGTTTTAAATTTACTCACTTGGTCGAGGTTCAAAAAACTGTTAAATTTCGCTTTTACGAGTACAGTGGCTGATTATAAATATAATTTTGCTCTATTTTCGGCCGGAACTACGGATCGTAAATTAAAACATTATGAATTTTAATAGAACGCTTGAATCTCAAATACAAAAAAGAAAGATGGCGTCTTGTCGAACAGTATAAAGATTTTAAAAGTTAAGTGTCAGTTTGAAAATAATATACTCATTAAATTTAATAAATGTACGTGCGTTTTAGTTTTTGCTATAATAAGTTTTATAAATTTATAAAATGAGGTCAAATTTACGCTTCAAAGTTCACACATTTATGAGTAAAATTTAAAGCTTTTTGTAATGATCAACTTAGGGCCTATTACACAAGTTATTGATAAAGTGTCGGATAGTTAACCGACAAATAAACTAAGTAGCAGATAAATGTCTCTAAAAAGAGACTCTAAAAGTGATTTTTTTTTTAATAAATCGCTGCCATTTTGAAATAGGTATTTGCTATCCAGCAAATAAACAAAATAACAGGCACATGATCTACCTGTTAACTTATTAGGGACTTTAAGTACTGAATAATCCTGAGAAACGCAAAATTCCGTGATATGCGTCAGATATGTTCCGAATAAGCTAACTGACAGTTTATTGGTAACTTGAGAAACAGGCCCTTAGTATTGTCTATATTTATTATAAACCAAAGTCCCCAAAAGCTATCTGTCTGTATGTGATCGAAATCTACTGAACGGATTTTTGTACGGCTTTTACTAAAAGGTAGTGCAATTCTTCAGAATGATTTAAGTTGATAATACATAACCGTTCTATCTAAATTGCGTTGAAGAGGACGCGCGGTTGAAAAAAAAAACTTGCATTTTGAAAGCTTTACCCGCGTACGTCGCATAAACCAACAGACATACACTAAAGTAAAGTGCTATAGAATTGTACATATACAAAATACTACATAAAAATCTGCGACATCATATTTCTATCTCTTATTAACTCACAATAACTACTTTTATGTTCAAATTTCTATTTAAGTAAAATTTTATTACACACTGATTTCCACGCAGGCGAAGCCCTAGCCATAGCTAATAATAAATATTTTATATTAATATATAAAAATATTTTATTTATTTTTATATAAAACTTTAGAAATATTTTTAAAGTTTTTTTTTTATTATTTACAGCAATACTGTACAAGTTATACCTATCTTAAATTACTTACACGCTAGAACGATACAAATCATGCCCACGTGCAATGGTCCCAAGAATGCTGGCAGCGTTTCCGCGCTGAATCGCTAAGCTGATTCTTTGTGCGAAAAAGGCCAGCACTATTGTCACCTGAAGAGGCAATCAACCGTTGAATACCTGTTCAAACGGATAACAAATTTTTTGCACTTTGACTCCATGGCCCTAGGGTCTCGATTGCAAACGGCACAAATATATAACTCTCGATGAGAGATGCATACTTCCGTCGTTTGCCGGATTCGGCCATTTCCGCCGCAGCATTAAAGTATCATATTAAAATGCCAATTTACTTGTTATCTAATGTTAACTGTTACAAACATTTTAACATGTTTATAAAGCTTAATTGGCTGAAGTGTAAACATTACACAGTAGTGTTGGCGTTGATCCAAATATGAGCGTTAAAATAGACACTTATCGATAGAAATAGGATATTGGATCCTGATACAACACTATTGTATTTCGGGAAGTTTCACTCAGCACTGGTAAACTGGGATTCTGTTACAGATATCTAGGGTCGTGCACATTATTTATTCTCTCTAAGAAATCATGGTCTACTGAACAAATGTATATATATATTTGGAAGACTTGACAGTTTATGGTAAGAATAGTGTTTTATCTATACATATAATAAAATCGTTAATATGTCAAATCTGTGCGTTTGTTTCCACTATTCTCAAAACCCGCTGATTCGATTGGGACGATGTTTTGACCCTAATGTAGTAGAAAGCCTCACTTAACATATAGGGCATATTTCATTTCAAATATATATTTAAAAATATATATATTTATAAATATTTAAAAATTAATTATCGAATATATCAATATCAATGTTACGGTTTTATTCATTCCACGCGGGCAGAGCTGCTGGCGATTGCTAGTATTAAATATAAATTTTAGTATTTTTATAACGATTAACGATTTTTTTTGTATATTATATCAAACCTAGCTACATCGATTTTTATCCCCCAAAATCCATGCTGAATTTCAGGAAAATCGTTGGATATATATATATATATATATATATATATATATATATATATATATATATATATATATATACATTTTTTTTCCATGTATATATACAAGATTAACTCATTACAATATTAAAGATTTTAATACTAAACAAACCTTAACCCCTCAAATCAATTATTGAAAATTTTGAAAGCCTTGTTTGTTTCTTATCTCGAAACTCCGTAATAGAATTAGTATCAAAGATGAATAAACGCAAACATTTTGCGCGATATCCCGTAAAGTGGGTTGAAGCTTTAATATTCGAAGGAAACCTCTTTAATTACCGCTAAGAATTTCTGTCGGAGATTCGAAGAAATAATTTTATTACAACCCCACGCTCTTTGGGAAAGTTATATTTATTTTTGTCATCATTTTCCCACTCTAAGTGAGATCGGCACAACATGTTTTTATATGTTTTGGCACTATATTTTACGACCGGCCGCCTACTTAACGTCAACTTACTTTAGTCACGAAATAAGGGTAGCCTATTCTAGTCAGTCGAAATAAGGGTAGCCTATTCTAGTCACTTCCCTTAGTCGTCGGTTACGACACCTCTGTAAGAAATGTGGGTCGTCTATTTTATTCAGCCGGATAATACACGACGGGTCAACTTACCTTAGTCGCCATTTACGACATCTCGGTAAGACATAAGGGTGGTTTATTCTACTCAGTCGGATACCACACGGATAGCCCTTCAATTATTGCAATACTAAAATTAAATTGACTAAATACTGACATAGTTTTGCATATATTTTACTTACGAATTATTTATCTCGCGCCTCAGTTTAATAATTTAAAAAAAAAACAAATATTATAACTGGCAACTTATAAAATAAACAAAAAAAATTGGGCACAAGTTCGAAATTCAAAACAATCTAAAATTACAACGACTCACAAAGGTCGCTATTTAAATATTGTTTGTTTTGACAGAATAATCCGGGAGTTATATTTGGATACAGACTGTATATTTTATGAGATAAACCGTTTATATCCAAATACCTACAGATGAAATTAGGCTGTACGTAATACGATCTTTGTGAGATTTGTGAATTGCAGAGATTAGTGAACCAAGGTGCCAATTTGTGCGTCACACGATATTTTAGGAAAACACGCCTTATAGGCCGTTAATGTTTGACTTCGATATAATTTACTATTCTTAGATTACAATGATAATTATTACCAACTGTTAGCTCGTATTACAGATAATTGCGAACGGTAGGAATTCGTAACTCTTACAAAAGGAGCGTGGGTTTACTAATTAATATAATAAATAAATAATTACAGTAAAATCCGGTTTTTGACGTGACAACGTCTTAAATTAGGTTGCGGCTTGGAGTCACTCATGAAAAAGTGTAACGCTCGTTCACGTCTGTTACGATGAGTCACCGAACGAAAGAGAGGCCCGCCGGACTGGCGAATGCCTTGCGTCTCTCTCCCACCCCAATCCATCACATTTAAAAAGACGTTGTCACGTAAAATCTTTGCCCGTAAAACCGACTTTACAGGCAACCGTTTTTTTTATCCTGTATATTGCCCCGATGTATAAGCTATAAAGCTGTGGTTGCCCAGCGGTAACACCGTGCGACTCTTTCGAGGAGGTCACGGGTTCAAACCCGGGCAGACACCAATGAGTTTTCCTGTTAGAAACTTATGTGTCTAATTGATAATTTCAATTTATCACATGCTTTTCGGTAAAGGAAAACATCGTGAGGAAACCTGAATATCTCTAGAGAATTCTGGGGATATAACCTACCAATCCGCATTGGAGCAGCGTGGTAGGTCTTAGCTCCAATCCTTCTCTCTAAAAACGGAGAGAAGAGGCCTATTCTCAGCAGTGGGATAGTACCAGGCCACTACTTAAGCTACAATTGTACTGAATTTTAGCAATGAACATGGACGTTTTCACTTTGCTGAACTAAAAGTGAGTAAATACATTACAAAATTAGAAAAGTGATAGTTTCACAAACTCGCTGCGTAGTATTTCCAAATTTGTCCCTCTGACTCGACATTGGAATGCTCTATATTTACCACAACACCTGCATTTTTCATTTTTTTTGACAAAAAATATGCCAAATTATTTTACTACGCGTTAGTCATAGGTACATACCTTAGTAATTACCATTTGTTTTTAAAATACTTTTCACGTGTCGTCGCATCTGTCTATTTAATTTCGTCTCAAAACAATGCGAAGCCAAAATATTTCACACCACTTAGTCATAGGATGCTAATTCTAAGAATTCTAAATAAAAAACAGATCATTAATGACCTTTTCAAGTCGCTATATAGTAAAATGGCGGAAAGTTAGGCATTTATATCATATTATACGCCTCTATTGAGAATATATCGACGGAAAAGACCTGCCTTTATTCTATACCTTCCTCTTTGACCTAAGCATCCCATCAGACCAACCTTTAAATAAAAATGAACAAAATCTAAGTTACATGTTCTACGTCACTCAATTGTCGCTCTGCTCGCAGATATGAGTAGCACCTCCTCTTTGTCCTCAGCAGAGCATCCCAACAAACCAACCTTTAAATGGAAATAAACAAAATCTATCTGACATATTCAATCACCCAATTCTCGCTAATCTGCTCGCAGATACAAGTAGCATGTGCAGATCTTTTTTGATCGTAATTTCATGTATTTACTGTCGTACGGATACTTCCATACCTAAAGAGATGAACTAAAATCGAAACAGTTCAAGTGAGCATCCGCTCGAGGCCAGCCGATTTGTCGCTAGATACACAGTTTGAGCCCAAAACTACTTGTCTTAGAAACAATTTCTCAACACCTTCATCAAGCAAGCATCTACTATCAGCATGAGCTTAGAGTGAACAGATGCACAGTATGCGTGCCAGCATTAGCTAGGAGCAGACAGGTATAGTAACAGCAAGTGCTTAACACGAAACTATGCGTGGAAGCCATCCAATAGGACTTCCTCAATTGTTCCTTACAGTAGGTAGGTTTAGAATATTCACCTATATGAACGTTTCGTACTTTCCTGTACTCATCAGGTATCAGTTTACTTGAATTAGGAATAATGTGAATTTAAATATAATTGAGGTCCATGACCTCATAAGAAGGCTCAGAGTCGCTCAGCGGGTGATTGTATGCTATGCTCGGAGTATCTCTACGTGATCAAATCAGAAATGAGGAGATTCTTAGAAGAACCAAAGTCACCGACATAGCTCAGCGGCTTGCAAAGCTGAAGTGGCGATGGGCGGGACACATAGTGCGGAGAATCGATGGGCGTTGGGGTCTCAAAGTGTTGGAATGGCGACCCCGCACCGGAAAGCGCAGTGTTGAATTGTACTAGATGGACTGACGACCTCAAAAAGGTCGCGGGGAGCCGCTAGATACAAGCGTCACAAAATCGTGTGTTCTGGAGATCCCATGAAGAGACCTTTGTCCAGCAGTGGGCGTGCATCGGTTAAAGAAGAAGAAGAAGAGAAATATGATTAGTCGAAATCTAAATTAGGCTGTGATAGCCCAGCGGTAACACCGTGCGACTCTTTCCAGGAGGTCACGGGAAACCCGGGCAGACACCAATGAGTTTACCAATGTGTGTTGATAATTGCAATTTATCACACGCTTTTTGGTGAATTTTCTGCATATCTGGAATTCTGGATATATGTGTAACCAACCACGCTGCTCCAATGCGCATTGGAGCAGCGTGGTAGGTAGCTCCAATGTTTCTCTCAAAAACGGAAAGAAGAGGCCTATTCCCAGCAGTGGGAGAATAATAGTACTTACTTACTAGTCTAAATATTCGTTGACGCTTTATTTATTCTTGTTGACATGTTCATTTCATTTTCGACAATACTATGATGCCAAATTACCTTACTACGGCTTACTCATAACTTCGGATTTCGCTAAAAATATTTTACTACGCAATGTCATTTGTAAGATGGATGTAACCAAGTGACTCGACTCGACCCTTCCTATATTTGTCTATACAGCTGCCTATTTTATCTCTTGACCAAATTACCTTACTATAAATTAGTCACACAAATATTTGTCATATTAAATCTTGGCACAACTTCAATCCTGACTATTCGTACGCCATTTATTCCCAAGTACATGGCAACTGTATAAAAAATAGTAGAAGTATGTTTCATCAGAGGCGATCCCTGTGTTACTCAGAGACGGGTAAAGTATTTTTGTCTGCTTATAAATTTTAATAGAAGCAGCTTCAATCATTTTATATCAACATTTCGTAATATTTAGCTGAACTATTTTTCTGCTACTAGCTGAATTGAGTTACTGCTAGACATTACAATAAGAGAATGTTGTGCTATTAAGGGTAAACATTGCTTATTAAACTAGCTTTGTAAAAGTAGAATAATATCCAGTTTCTTCTATCTAAAGGCCTATTTCAAATCTATCCTACATAAATAAAAATAACATGACAGAAATTATATTAAAATCTGGAACTAAGCCTATTGAGTCAAATAATCCCAATACGGCGATAAGACTTAATATCATCATTCTCCTGCCTTGATCCCGCTCTGTAGGTCGGCACGACATGTTATAAACATGTTGTCACATGATTTAGCTTCGTATTTTACGACAGGCCGCCTGCCTGACATCAACTTACCTAAGTCGTATTTTACGAAACCCAAGTAAGAAACAGGGTGGTCTATTCTACTCAGCCGAATACCACACTGCGAGTCAAGTTACCTTAGTCGCCTTTTTAGTTAGGGTATAAAATTATATAAAAAAAACCATAAAGAAAAAGACGTAACAATTTGTTTTTTACTAATAGGTAGGGAGCCAATAATATCTATTGATGTGGTTTAAACAGGGCCAAAACAATCTATTAAAGTTAACGTTCCTGAAGATTTGCACTACCTTTTAGTAAAAGTTCGGTCACCCAAATACTTTTATATTATGTGTTACTAATTTTAAGTAAGAAATAAGAAAAGTCTACAAACAATGTCATTAGTTGGAGATGCGCGTGTGTTGATTGCGATCGTTAGAGAAGCGCCGCACGCCTTTAACGAAGCTAACATGGAAGTTAGCTTTGTTAAAAGTCAGACGTTGTTCATTTATTAGAATAAACATCATTTATTCTACTATCCGTACTAATATCTCGAGTGCGGAAGTTTGTCTTTCTGGCTCTTTACCTAGCCGTATGTTTGTCTGGTACACAAATCGGCTGGACGAATAATTTGAAAATCATACAATTAAAACTTTACGAACAAGGAAAAACGCACATAAATCATTATTTATGGTATTTTAACATTTATTTTGACACAAAGTCTCAGGTATAGATTGTATTTCATTTATTAGTAAATGGTTTAAGTATAAAAAGGACATGTAATGGACATATAATGGAGGAATGAAAATCTGTGACCAAACGAGTGTTAAATATGAATTTGGATGAATATGTAAATTGTAACTAGAGATAGGCCAAAAAAGAAATGATTGTGTGAAATATGTCATGCATATAAAAGAAGGAGCAACTGAGTTGACAAATGATAGGAGAGAATGGAAGAGAATCATGTTTTCATCAATCAATCAAACCCACTTAGAGTGGGATAAGGGCAGTTCAACGATGATGGTTTAGGTTAAAAATTATTGAATGATCAAATCTTAGGTTCAACCTTGTCAGAAAACTTCTATAAAAATTGCCCACCGAGTAATTTTATTAAATTAACGGCTACTTTAACGGCTTTTTAACTTATTATATTCCAAATATTATTCTTAAATCGAGCATGAATTATATAAATGATAAGGTGTCTCTAAATAAGACAGTTACTTAGCCATTTTAAAAGAGATTTATAACAATTTATTAACAATTGCATAAATCTGTTAAGTGTCATATTGTTTACATAACGCGTGAATCACAGAGTGTTGAACTCCCGCGCTGCCAATTGGCGCGAATACAGAACAGGAATAAGTGCACAGATAAATAATTGTTCCACTCGCGTTTAATAACACGATATACCTACGGAAACTGTTTTATTGCTACATTAGCAATGAGCTGAAAATAAAATACGATTGAAACCATAGAATTATTATACTAGAATAGGGAAGCTAGCCTAAAATGTGACATCTATCTATATCTACACTTATTATAAAACAAAGTCCCCTAAAGCTGACTGTAAGTGAAAGTTTTTTTTTATTAAACCTATCGTACGGATTTTTGTTACAAAAACTCGGTCCGGCCTGGGACTTGAACCTGTGGCCCTTCACCTATCTCAGTTTTTTTGCCTGCTTGAGAGCTGCATATCTAGAGAATTTTAGGGATATGTGTAACCAACCAATTCGGTCGGTGGCCGGTCGGTACTTTTCTACAAAAGTGCGTTAGCACAACATGTTTTTTTCTGAAGTTACAATAGCACGCGGTGGGTCAACTACCTTAGTCGCCTCTTACGAAACCTCGGTAAGAAATGAGGGTGATCTATTCTATAATATCTATTGTATAAGAGATGTACTTTTGCGTAAAGCATATCACAAAATTGAAGATTATTTGGATGATAAAAAAGCCTGGATTTGAAAATCTTTTCAGCTTCATACAGGAATGCGGTTTCATTATGTAAAATTGAAAATGTTTAAAAGATTGACCGCCGAGTTTCTTTCTGGTTCTTCTCGGTAAAAGCAACATTCCGAACCAGTTGTAGCTTCATTAATAATATTGATCCTTGACGATTCAAAAGTGCTTGTAAGAGCTTATTTGAATAAAGATTATTTTGATTTGATTTTACTCAGCCAGATACAACACGGCTATATCCCAACAGTAGAATATTGACAAACCGTTACTTTCATCAGTACAAATAATTATGAAGCACTTAATATGAATCAATTTTGAATTCAAAGATAGCGATGACATTGTCTGCGGTCGTTCCAGTGATTGATTGCGCTTCGTTGAATACAATGACTTTGTTTTACAATAAGTATTTTTAAATTTATGACGCAGATTGATTTATTAATTTTATTGTATACTTTAATGATGCTAAATGCTCCCTCACTGACTTACTCATGATCATTTAGCTTTCAAGGTGTTAAGCCGTGGAATGATTTACCAGTATCAATACGCAAATCTCTTTCCCTCTCTCTATTTAAGTTAGAGATTAGGAAATAGTTGTCTTAAGTAATTATATATAAGTAACATCTTTTCATCTATTTATTTTACTAAAATTAATTAATAAATTAAATATGATTTAATCTATTAATTAATTTTAATTTTAATCTTTTTCATTTTCTCTATTTTACGCGTATTCTCTTTCTTCTTCACTTCTTGTCATTTTTTTTGTTACTCAAAGGTTGACTGGAAGAGATCCCTTTTAGGGATAAGTATGCCTTTAAGTTGTATTTGTAAAATTTATGAGTTTAACAATAAAATACATTACTACTATTTTACTTTTTATTTTATTTATATTTAGGACCAAAGTTTGCAAATATCGCCGGTATGCAACTTAAGTTTGCTAATATCGCTAATAAAATAAAGCAGCTGAATAAAATAAACCACCACCCTCTTTCTTACCAAGGTGTTATAAAAAGCGACCAAGGTAAGTCGACCCGCCGTGTGGTATCCGGCAGAGGAGAATAGACCACCCTTATTCCTTACCGAGGTGTCGTAAAGAGTGACTAAGGTATATTTTAACCCGCCGTGTGGTATACAGCTGAGTAGAATATATAGACCACAGATATTAGTAGTTAACTATGAAGTAGGATTTAAGGCTTATTTTATTGTAGTATTCTTACGTGAAGAGTTACATACAGTTGTATATGCGAGTAACTTAAATTACACATATATACAACTACAGATATAAAGTTAAGAACAAAACTTATAAAAAAACTTTTAAAGAAAATTAGAAAGCAGAATGTCGGGAAAAAAGAAAAGAAAAAAGTCTTCACGACGAATTGGGATAACACAATCAACTTCAGAATTAAAGCGAGTTCAAGATGTTTTCTTGAAACGTTCCCGACAAATTGTGTAATATTTTTCCTTGGATTTGTGTACAGAGAGACTACCCACCCCTTTTCACTTCGCCTTTTCGCAGTCCATCCGAGATTTAATAAAACTTCATTAAATAGGCACCCGTGGGGGGAGCTTTCATTTTGAAACCATTATAAATCAACTTTGTATCGGGTTATGAAGATTTATTCATAAAAACTAAACAACTTCAAATTTACGATGTAATTATTTAAATTTACTTGTTATTTACTAACCCGGTTTTTAAAATTTAGCTAGCTAAACGCAAATTATTAAAATATATATATATATATATATATATATATATATATATATATATATATATATATATATATATATATATATATATATATATATATATGTCGGAGAAGTGAAGATAATAATAGACTTGTTTAACTGCCGGACAGATGGCGTTAAATCTGTTATCATTTGGGATATTTTAGCCGAATCATGGAGTCAGTAGTCAAGGTTGTCTAATAGCTGTCGCTTGTGATTGTGATATTTGACGCATATGTAAAACGCATGGTAAGGTGGCGCTGGTAACAAAGCTTCATGACAGATTGGACATCTGAGACTCAAAGGCCCCGGATGTGCGCACTGATTCTACGACTGGAAATATAGAGAACGCCGAAGTCGCTTACAATAAAAACCCATCTAAATCCCCGACATATATATATATATATATATATATATATATATATATATATATATATATATCAAAGGAGACAAAAGGGTGTAATAGTCAGTTATATACACCTACTACCTGTGCCTGCCATTTCGCTTGCGTGGTAATCAGTGTATAGAAATGTTGAACGTAAAAGTAGTTATGGTGAGTTAACCATAACAGACAGAGACATGCGGTCGTGAACTTTTTTGTAGTATTTTTGTAGGTCTACAATTCTCTAGTACATTACTTTAGTGTATCTCTATTGGTTTACGCGGCGTACTTTTCAGAAAAATGGCACTATATTTTAGTAAAAAATGTACGAAAATCCATTCAGTAGATATTGAGAAAATTGATCACATACAGACAGACAGCTTTTAGAGACTGTTTTATAATGAGTAAAGATTTTTGCTCGTACGTCTCAAGAAATACTAATAAATACGAATAAAATTACTAAAGTTAAAGTTTTTGTCTACAGGTGTGTCCCACAGTCGCTCCTATTTCCTGTTCCGCTTGGGACGAAGAGTTGTCCCATCCGTCAGGCAGTTCGCCGAATCTGGACGTTCGGACTCACTTGGCTCGAGTCCAGGCACCATGGATGTCTTCGGTGCACCAGCTATCTCTCAAGGTGCTGGGAGGACTGAGGCAGAGTTCTTTGTTGATGGCAATCATTCAAGGGTAAGTGAATATAAAAATTCATTCTCCTGCTCTTATCCCACTCTAAGTGGGGTCGGTACAAGATTTTTAAACATGTCACATGATTTATAGAATTAGGAGTTACTTTGAGGTCCATAATACAAAACTAATGAAAATATTATTTTGCTATAATTCGCGATAAAAGAAAATATATGTTTTGCTAAATAAATATGTCACATTATTTGGCTACATGTTTTACGACCGGAAGCATCCCTGACATACGTCAGGGATATAATATAAAATACTTTTAAGCTAAGCATACGCTTAGCTTAAAAGTATTTTATGACACCTCGGTAATAAATGAGGGTGGTCTATTCTACTCAACTCAACTTACCTTAGTTGCTTTTGACGACACCTACGTAAGAAATGAGGTTTTAATTAAGTATAAGAGATATGCTTTTACGTAATGAATATATGCAAAATTGAAGATTATTTGAATGATGAAAATGCCTGGATTTGAAAATCCTTTCAGCTTCATACAAGACTGCGGTTTAATAATTGAAAATTGAAAATGTTTTAATAATTGAGTTTCTTTCTGGTTCTTTTCGGTAAGAGCAACATTCCGAATCAGTAGTAGCTTAATTAATAATATTAATACTTGACGATTCAAAAATGCTCGAAAGAGCTTATTTGCATAAAGATTATTTTGATTTCAATATTTTTCCGTAAAACTCGAACTGTAGTAGTTAGGGATACTTCTTGACACTGCTGAAGTGAATTCGAAAACATTGTCGCATGCGTAATACTGCTTGTGTTTTCTTTCAAGTATATAATACACCCAAATACACCCAGTATTTGTTGCGCTCAATAGTTGACTTTCGACCTCGCAATAGTACGTCAGCTGACAAACGATCCTGCATAAAAACTTCACTATAAAGCGTTGAACAACCGAAATTAGACTACTGGCAATAAAATGGCCGCGATGGAAGGCTGCGATAAATTCCCCTTTTATAACAGTCCGATTTGAATTGTCTACCGTTTTTATTCGCACCGACTGACGTATCGTAAATGTTCCCTCTCGGGCATTAATTAGTGTTGAAATACGATATTTTCGAGGGGAACGTTTTACGTATCGCCAATTCGTTTGTAAAATTATTGTCGCAAATTGTTTGTCTGTTTATTGGCGTCGCTTCGCGGAATCGCGATATCGCTGGTAGCGTGCGGTTCGTAATTGCGTATTATCTAGAGGTTTGTTTGTGCGAAATACGCTTCAGTGTTCGCCAATGTCGAATGAGTGGATTTTAAAATAATCCTATTAAATTTTGCATTCACGATTTTATAGTTTTGTTGATCGTTTCTCGTTTGCAGTTTATTTTGGATTCCGTTTGATTTGACTCGTGGATTATATTTGAATTTAAATCTCGAAATCGATAAAAAGAGCTAACATAGTTTCTCAACTTGATTAACTTTTACAATTACTTTAGTATCGATATTTAATTTTTTAACACAGAACATGTTTTTAGTTCCTTTTCCTTATTCGTCAAATCTGGTCACCTTCCCTTATCCCAGTCTAAGTGGGGTCGGCATAGCATTTTTCTATCTTCCATTCTCTGCTATTATTCGTCTAGCGCCACTCCTTTTATATGCAAAGCGTACATTACACAACCCAACCATCCCTTTTTCGGCCTCGCTATGGCCACATATCCATCCACATTCATATTTAACACTACTTGCTTGCCTGCTTTTTATCCCTCTTTATTATATGTCCATACAATCTTAATTTTGTATTTCTCGTCTTATCTAAAATAGGCACTACTTTTAAACTTCCTCTTATTTACTCGTTTCGTATTTTATCCAGTCTTGTCATACCACATCTTAAAAGCAATTTTACCAAAATTGAACAATTCCACCGCCATTATTCGATCACTAGATATTAAAGCAGCGTGTTAAGTTTAACCTAAAGTGTTAAGTTATAATATAAGTAAAATGGAAAACATATATAATGCTAAATGTAGAGTGGACTATTCGTTTTCGTATTTGATACAGGATTCGTAAAAAAACGCGGGGCGAAACGATTGTTGAGTTTGTGATAGTGAACATATGTAATGCTTGTGTATTGTGGTGGCGGTGGTGGAGATTTGTGCAAGTGTTTTACAAATCCTGCATGAATCTGGTAGGAAAACGGATTGCCTACGCTATATTTAGCATTATATTTATTTTCTATTTTACTTCATCGCGGTTTATAGCAAAACAATTTTATTATTACTTTTGTATTATGTAACGCCTAATTCTATCAATTATTTAAAGTGTTAAGAGTGGGAATTTAGAGACTGTTTCTTTATTTTCGTTTTTGTAAGAGATTTAGAGTGCATTAACTAAGATACTCCTACTAATTCCATATTTGGCGGTCCGTTAAAGATTGAGAATGCTTAACACTTGAATGGTTAAGCTATGACGTTTTAATTTCGATGTAGAGCAAACCCATTACAAGATTGCACCCTCTTTGATACCTAGTAAGCTTTTGTGGGGTAAAAGTTACATCGTACACCCAGATAAATGGCGTTATCGCAAGTAGCAGGATGTCACGTCATGACTGCTTGGCTGGATCACATGGTGATATGTTACCATTTGTTTCCTAGGTGTCAGTGATGGCGCGAATGATTCCGTCACCAGACTGGTTTATTGGGGTGGACAGCTTCGATCTCTGCGTCGATGGAAACTGGATTGACAGCATCACCATAGAGGTAAGTATATAGTTTTATTAATAAATAAAATATGGGACAAATTCTTTATGCGAAAATGGAGCCAGCCCATTTGTCACCTGAAGCAGCAATTAACCGACGTGTTAAAACAAATATTTTTTTGCACATAGTTAAATACGTATATACAAACTCGAAGAACCAACTAATTATTGTGTAGAAAATTTTGGTCATTGGGGTAATCAAACCTGCGACCCGTGGAGCTGAAGACGCTGTCATAGGGCCAGTCATTTATATTATAAATAAATAAATATATGGGACACTTACACATACGGTCGTCCGTCCCCAAAGTAAGTAATTTAATACTATAGGTAAGAGACAACTGGTGAATATATACATATATAATTTTGAAATACATACTAATACAAATAAACAGCCAAGCTCGAAGAACTAACAAATTATTTTTTAAAGATAATATTGGCTCTCGGCGGGAATCAAACCCGCGACCCACGGAGCTGAAGGCAGGATCACTACTCACTGCGCCAACGAGCCAGTCATATCCAGCCTAATTAATATAAAACAAACGGGTCACATCGCGATAAACTCGAGTTACCTTTGTTCGACGTTTCGGCAGAGTTGCATCCACCGTCGTCACAAACTGACTTCGTTTGTATATATATTAATTATTATGAATCGCGAAAGTTTATTAGTATGGATTTCCAACTTTTTTTTTATTTTGTAAAGAAAAAAGAGCCGATTGCTCTATGGTGTTAATTAGGTGCCAATTTTCCAGGTGGACCCTTTGGATGCAGGCACCGACAATGGTTTCACGTTCACCGCGCCCAATTGGCCGACCGCGCCGCAGGGGGTCGCGTATCGGATCACATCGAAGTACCCCTCGCACCCCGCCGGCTCCTTCTTCTACCCCCATTTGAGACGACTACCGCCTATAGCGACTTTTCAATTTATTAAGGTATTATTTATATATAAAACTAACTGTGCCCAGCAGCTTCGCCCGCATTGAAATTAGTGTGTTACAAATTTCAAAAATTTAAAAGTAGTTATCGTGAGTTAATTATAAGAGATTTTTGAATAACTTTCACCGATTACTCAGGCGAGGGCAAAGAAAGCTTTAAATTTTGCCGTTTTTGCAATATTTTTTATTGCTGCTTCTCTCCTATTCATCTTAGCGTGATATTAATGGACTATCTTAACTCAAAGAATTGTTCAATCAGTCCAGTAGTTCCTGAAATTAGCGCGCTCAAACAAACAAACTCTTCAGCTTTATATATTAGTATAGATTTGTTCCTACCTGTTTTCTGTTGTAGTATCTTCATTGTACACAAAAAAATACTGATACAAAATATTATATACTTACTAACATAATAAATATACGACGACGGGGTAACTGAATCTCTTCCAGGTTACAGATAGGAAACATTAATGTTAAGGTAAGATCATCATTCTCCTGCCCTTATCCCACTTTAAGAGGGGTGGCACAACATGTTATTTACATTTTGTAATGTTTACACGACTAGGTATTTTACGACCGGACTCCTGCTTGAAGTCAACTTACCTTAGTCGCCTATGACACCTCGGTAAGAAAGAGGGTGGTCTATTCTGCACAGCCGGATACCACACGGCGCGTCAACTTACCTTAGTCGCCTTTTGCGACACCTCGATAAGAAATGAACCCTTATTTCTTACTCCAGTAAAATACTCTTTGATATTTGGCCTTTACTTACTCTTTACCTTTGCAGCTTATAATATTTTATTACTGATACAGCTTCGCGAATACGAGCTGTCGGAAGTGTTTCACCGCGACAGCGACGACCGACGATACGACGTGCTGCAGCTCGACAAGCTGAACCACAACAGCATAGACATGCTGGACGGAAACAGGGCTTTGTCCCTCGCCGAAGAAGTGGAACGAGCTGAAGCACCAAGAATTTTCTCTGATGGATCTCTCACTACACCAGACAGCGCATACTCATACTATTCGATGTAAGTCTCCATTTATATCGATACACGCAACAAAGTAAAACATATAATTCCAAAATTTCTTTTCATTCTAAACCACAAAAACAGGGAATACCTTATTTATCAGACACAAATATACAAAAACCCTACATTCGCAAACACATACGCTCGAATGTATAAAAATAGTCACTGAGACGTTCACACACCCATTCATACTATACATATACATAGAAAAGACTATTCTTGCTGTCATTTGTAAAATTGTAATAATCCAGTGAGAACGGGCCGATTAAAGAAGTAAAAATGCCCGGGATCATACACCAAACATCACTTCCCTTTTTTAGCTTGTTTTATTTGTATTTTTTATATCGTTTAAAAAGAAATATGGACCATAGCTCGGTTACCCAGGTACTAAACTTAAATTAACCAAATATCATCAACATTGCTCCAGCAAAGAGACAGACATTCGCATTTATAGCATTAGTATGGATTTTCAGTAATAAAAAATATGTTCCAACCAGCACAAACAATACAGTAAGCACTACAGAAGAACCTCGATCAGCCAACGAACTACCAACATCTGGTCCAACGGCCAGTGAAAGGTCAGCGCTGCGGAGTCTGGCGCGTAGGTACCGCGCAAGGAGACGTCGCAAGCTCCGCGGAGACAACACCGATCCGGCGGAGCGGAGAAAGCGGAAACGAACGAGTAAGTAGCATAGTTATCTCACAGCTGAGCAAAGATTTATGTTTGGTGCATTAGCACCTTACACATCACAGCATTAACGAACGCGCGGCGCCGGCGCACTCTTTTTGCCTCTGTCTACGAGCATAGCGAGCAACGCGCGGCATTTATAGTTTTAGTAGCATTAGTTTATAAAGGCATAATAGCATTAGAAATACGTGTTTAAAACATGTTATGCCCCAATTTGAATGGACTAAGGGCAGGAGAATGATGAACAGGATTTAAGTCCGCGTAAGGTCACTGGTAAAAGTCACATTATTTCACCTCTCAACTGTACAGCTTCGTGATTTGCATATATATTTTTTTTAATTACGGTGAGGGAGTTCCTTCGTCAGTACAAAATAAGAATAAATTAAAATTTTAATTAAACCAGGACTGCTGGACTGCCGTGTATCGGAATGGGGTGAGTGGAGTCCTTGTCAAAATGACGGTGGCTGCGTGGGCTCAGCATTACGCACACGAAGGATCATCCGTCGACAGCGTGCTGGCGGCAACCCCTGTCCTCCCACCACACAGTCGCGATGGTGCGCCACCAACTGCACTGCGAAGCCCCCGCAGGACGACTGGCGGAATAATCTCGCGTAATCCTTATTTAAATTAAAACATGATTCCATTTTTGAAATTACATTTCTCGTTTTAATGGCCAGTATTTTGACACGTTATTTATGTTCTTTAATACTCTTCAGTTGGCACCTCTGTCCGTCCAATAAAATTTTATTTCGATTCCAATTTGTATTATTTCAAATTTTTTTAGTTGTGAATGTAAAAAAGCGTGTGTAAAATATTGGATAAAATTTCTGTGTATAAAATAATTTATTAAGAGACTGTCCGCGTTCTTTATTGGTAGACTTTGTTTGCCGCTGTACCTAATAAAAGCTTTCTGACTTTAATTTTTCAGTTTGTCAATTACTGTTACAATTAAATTTAGGTCTTCGTATCCAATGCCGCGAATATTGAATCTATGATATCAACATTTCCTTATATTCACAAAAACATTATCAAAAAAATGGAATGATTTATTCTTTTAATTATATAAAATTATATCATTTGTTTTATCTTATCGTTACAAAAAAAGATTAATTAGTATTATTTCGTTCTGTATAAAGGGCAAAATATTTGGAACTAGGTTTTACAAAGTGGTTTGTTATCGAGTGATATTTAACAATTTGACTCGGTTACATGATGAGACGATTGAACTGTATTTCCCAAAAACAGTATCGAGGAATTTTTTTGCAGTTAATATGTGGTATGGCTTTTTTAACACTTTTATTATATAGAAACCAACTTGGGCAATTAAAGGTTACACATCCGAGTGTTAATTGGATTAATACTATAGTTTTTGCAAATAGAATCGTTTATATCTATAAGCAAAACTGACATTATTAACTATTAGTAAAACCTCATTTACTTATAAAATTACTTCGAAATAAATTTCAGACAGCACTAGGTATACTCGTATGTATCGGCGATAAAGTTTTGGGTATATTTTTAACAATTATTAAATTATTTTCGCGGCTTTGGAGATGAAGAGATATAAAATGGAATGTGACAAATGTGGTCACATCTTAGAATTATAAATTTGTAATTTTATATTTACGTCTCATGTTACCAGAACCGTCTTAATGTATTTATTGAAATTACTCAAAAAAGGAAATCATAATTCGCTTTTAACTTATTAAGGCCTTCCCAAAATGCGAATCCAGGTTTGAAAGTAAAATTGCTATATGAATTCTTAGCACACCTAATGGCTGCTTATAATATCTATTGGAATAATCAAAAATTCGCACGTGTGTGTAACAGCCTTTACAAACATGTAAATACATTTGCAAAGGGAAATATTCAGGAATTCATATCGAATCATCATAATGTTCGATTATGCATTACTTGCATAGTAACCAAATTGCGCGTATGAATTTACTATTGTTATATACTATATTATGTATGTAGTGAAATACAAATTGCGTCATTAATTTTAAACCAAAAATCATGAAATTCGACCAATTATTATGTATAGCAAATCGTTTATTTATAAAGATATAATTTAAGATAACTCATAATTTTACTTTCAATAATTAATTTGAGTAAAAAGTTTGCATAATTTATCAAGTTCAAATAAAACAATATTTCGAATATAAGGAAAAGGCTTGCAAGTAACTTGAATCTTTCTCTATCTCCATGCCATTTTTGAGGTTGGATCCCTACTAATCCTGCGTTTTCTAGTTCGAGTAACTAAAATTCTTCGAAGGTATGACACTTGAATATTTGCCACTACAAATGTTACTTATATAGTTTTTTGCCACGGTTTAGAGGCAAAAACAAAAACAGTTCCCGCCGCGATAACGTCGCATAGAAAGTTCATGAATAAAAGCCCCGTATGGGCTTAAAACTAGTCGGGCTCATCCGATAAAATATAACGTGAGTATACCCGGTTTCTATACATTGATTAGTTCAAATTCATTTTTTAATTTTTTTTTAAATCTCTCTGATAATAATATTAAAGCCAATAACCCAAAAGGTACAATCAAAAGATAAAAGACGCTATAATACAACGATATACTCTTGAGACAATATCCTTTTCGGGTTATTAGTATTTTTTTGATAAATTGAAAAATGTACTTTTATGAGAAAGAGGAGTGGTTTTGCAATATCTCCAGGATTGGCATTCGGGAGTAGTCAAAACAATTTAATAACACGAATATAATAACTATGTCTTTTCAAGTCCGTTATTATACTTCAAAAGAATTCTATGTATTTGTTTGAATTAAGGGCTATCTAGGACGAATCCTCCGCTCTTAAACTAAATCTCTTATTAAAGCAATCATATAACATTTTTATTTATTCTCATTATAGATTATTAAGAGTTGTGTCATTAATGTACATTGGAGACTTTCATAACCCACCTCATCTGCCTTCTTGTAATAAACAGTCGTTTAATATTAACGTTGTTATAACAAAACTATGACTAAACTAAATGATTTTTAGATAACATTAAATTAAATAAACTTATCATATTAATAGAAAAGTTCTAGATCTTTCATAAATTGTAAAATGAAAACACCCTATTTCTCTATTTAGTTTAGTTATAGTTTTACACGTGATTAGTGATTTTTAGATATAATGAAACAATAGTACCGCATATGGTTAGTCAATTAGTAAACTTTATGTCTCACGGTTGAAATACATATCGCTTAAGTCTTCAAGTTTGTGACAGTAAATCAATAAAAAGTAGCATTTTTTTAGGACGTAAATACTCCAAAGATGCAGCTTTTATTTTTAATACTCGTAAGTGTAAAAATAAATTTAGATTTAAGTCTGTATTTAGGGTAAGTTACAATGATATCAAAGTGAAATAAAAAACAACTTTAACGCCAAATTTTAGTTTTTTTCACTATGTTCAAGATAGTCTAATACTTATTTGCAACCAATAAGTATATTACAGTGAAGATTATTTCCAAGTTAAGACTTTCAATATTATTAATTGTTAATCTTATAAATATATTGCTTTATTATGCCAAAGAGTATTTAGGCTTTATTAACAAGCACAAAATAATAGAATAGTTAAAACTGTTTAGGTTTTCAATGATAAAGATAATTTAAACTCAAATTTGATAAGAAAAAGCCTTATTATTAAGTGTATGAACTGATCAAATATGTCATTTTATGTAATGTATGGTTGTTATTTTCAAACATTTTTTGTATTATTTAATAATTCAAAAATTTAATTTAAAGAACCGTGAAATAATTAATAAGTATTTTAAAATCCAGGCTATAGAAAAAATTGTTTGTTCCCGTAGATTTTTTAGTAAATCGCCCGATTTATTAGGCTGAAGTTACGTTTGTAGGCACCTTTATTTACTTATATAAAAGAAGCAAGTAGTTCAGAGATCCATCGAGCGTCTAAGTTATATTTCGAGATTATGAAATTTGTAAAATAAAGCCAAAATTTGTTAACCTTAGATTAACGATTAATGAGTATGTGTATTTTTTACGATATAAATTATTTTGATTTCAATAATAAAATATAATAATACCAAATGTATTTTACTTTATAAGAATTATACGTTTCCGTACGATTCTTTCAAGGGGGTCACGGGTTCAAACCCCGTGCAGGCACCAATTAGTTTTTCTGTTAACACTTATGTGTCTAATAGATAATTGTTATTTATCACACGCTTTTCTGTGAAGGAAAACATCGTGAGGAAACCTGCATATCTCTAGAGAATTCTGGAGTGTCGTAAAATACGACAAAGGTAAGTTGACGTCAGGCAGGCGGCCGGTCGTAAAATACAAAGCAAAATCATGTGACAACATGTTTGTAACATGTTGTGCCGACCCCACTTAGAGTGGAATAAGGACCTGGAGTTGATAAAATACAGTATTTATTTCTATAGTAAATACTTATTTCACACTTATACTGCCTGAAACTTTATTTTTTTATAATAGTTTTTTCCACTAATTTGCTAGTCAATACATTATATAAACAATATAAAAATTATTTCAAGTAGTAAATAACAATATACAAAATCTCAATGATTGTTGTCTCAATTAAAATCATATCGAGACAAAATCTTTAATATATTCTTTTCTTAGACTTTGAATAAACAGTGATAATAATATTATATTCTTAGACAAGTTATTATTAACTGAAATCCATAGAAGATACTAATTTCAGGTTTCATTAATTTGGATGAAGACGACAAAATATTTGCGTCGAACATTTCCTCAAAAAAAATCAGTAATGACGAGATTAAAAACATAAAATGGAACGTTACATTTTTAAACGCATTTAAAAGTTGCCACGAATCATAAATTTCATATAAATTTGAACCGTAACACTATGTTTATAGGGTTGTTAATCGTTCAAATGAGAGTACAGAAATATTTAGTACAACGTGTCGCGTCGGTTACAGAGATAGAATCTTTAATTTCCCACGTTGTGTCGGACTCAGTTTTTTGATGAGCAAATTCTATGGAAATCAACGTTGGGATATTTATAAAAAACGGTTATTGCTTTATTTAACGGGTTATTAGCCTACATTTTGTAAATGTATAAAAACGCCACACTTTTTTAACAAAATATAAATGTAATTTTACGTTACATTACTGTCTGATAAAAGTTAGCGTAGACTTAAAAAATTTCGATGTAGTAGCAATGGTCGGCCAATTTGCACAAAGGGATTATAAATTCAAAATATTCTGTATACAAATAAACTTAAACAAGTACTTGAACGTCGATTCTTGGTTCGAGAACAAGATCCTTAGCGGTTTTTTCCCTTCGAAACATTAATTAGGTATAAATAAGCTTTCGTCTACTATCTTACGAGAGGTCCAAAATAATAAAGGCCTTTTATTTATCATTTTTATATTCCTCAATAGTACCAATTATTTTTCATTCAACCAGTCTGTCCTACGTGTCACACTTACGGTGCCGAGGCGTGGACACTAACAGTTAGGCGATCCACAAGCTTAAAGTCGCTCAGCGGGCTATCGAAAGAGCTATGATGGGGGTTTCTGTGAGGGATCGTATTCCTAACGAAGTAATCCGTCAAAGAACTAGAATCGCCTACAGAGCATAAGCAAGCTGAAGTGGCAATGGGCCGGCGATATCTGTCACAGAATGGGGCACGTGTACGGCTGTAGACCACGAAATGGAAAACGTAGTGTAGAACACCCTGACTCTTTTTCGAAATGACTGTATGCTGTTAGCCCTATTGGCTTTTACAGTATCACCAGACACGACGTAAAGGCGTAGATCAGATGGAGCACAGAAACTCTACTAACGTCGGGGAACGTCGTCCTAAGGGTGCCTCCTGTGAGGCCAGACCACGGCTTAGGGCAACAAACACCCTGACTCGATGGAGTGACGATATACGTAGGACAGCTGGCAATGGTTGGAAGCGGAAAGCCCATGATCGGACTAAGTGGCGTATAATTGGAGAGGCCTATGTCCAGCAGTAGACTACAGTGGGCTGTTAATGAGGTTTTAAAAAATATATATACTGACCAAGTCATGAGAAGATTTTTATTAACTTTTCTTAGCTTTGAACAAATTCCCTAAAGATCTTTCCATTTTCCGTAGCCAAATTAAAGACACCATGGGGACATATTTAATGGGTCGTATTGACCATTTAATTTATACGAAATTTGTATTTTAATATAAATAATATCACGATATATTATATTATCACAAATAAATAATTGAGAAATCTCAATTATTTTTACGTTGAACTCCAGATTTATTTTATATTGGCCAAGTATCAACCAACGCATGCCTATTTCTGATATTTTTGGCTACGTATTTTAAGACCTGCCGCCTGCCTAACGTCAACTTACCTGAGTGGTATTTTACGACACCTCGGTAAGAAAGAGAGTCGTCTATTCTACTCAAACGGATACCACACGATGGGCCAACATATCTTAGTCGCCTTTTACGACACCTCGGTAAGAAATGAGAGGCTACTCAGCCGGGTACCACACGGCTATACTTTACTAAATTAGCTGAAATATTTTATATTGGCTGCTAAGGTGTGTTAATACTTGGAATTAAAATTAATTTTGTATGGTTGGTACCACCTGTACATGTATATTTTTTTGGCGATATTTAAACATATTTCCCGGGGCCGGAACTCACGACTTCTTAATGAGGGTCGCGCTATCTCACCCTTCAACTATAAAGGCTAGTATTTATTTTACATTCGCCAAGTCATTAAATATTTAACATAAAATGTTGCCAAGTTCAGTAAATACTCTTGTTGGTAGATAATTATTCTGAATAAAACATTGTTTGCTCATTATATCGTGAACTAATTAAGCCGTTTTTCACTTTAAGCGATAATTTATTGTTTCCGTAACGAAAACAATAATTGAGCTCAATTCGGTGTTGTTCAATTAAAATTAATAAGATTTTAATTAATTCACGTGTCCCGTTATGTTGTAATTTGTAATGATATCAATTTCGTTGGGCGTAGATTTAATGACATTGTTTGGTAGCAATTGTTGACATCATGATATTTGGAATATAAAATGCGATTGCATATTAAATTTAAAATAACATACAAACTAATCGAGTTGTTTGCTTGAATTTATTTGTATGATTCAAATAGAAAATAGTGTGTTAATAGAAAAAAAAACCTCTCAGAAATAGAAGCTCAAATGATAGAGATTTGAAAATAATAATTAAAGATACTGTTTAAACATAGAATACAATCGAATAGAAATTCTCCTCCATGTTTGATTTCGTTCAGAAATATATATGTAAAGAATTTTCCTATAAACACTTATTTATTAAATAATATTAAAAAAATTTTTACTATGGGAACCGTGTAAAGTAACGTCTTATTTATTCATTTATCATATATTATCTATATAAAATTTTAGAATCGGATATATAATACTTAAAAATACATTAATAAAAAAATCAAAAAGAATACTTTTACAAAGCAAACGATAACAATTGTTTTAGGTTGGTATGATTGAAGTTCAAGACGCTATCATTAAATAGTCGTGAATATTTTATAAATTGTGGCCGCCATTACACAGAATGTACTATTAAGTACGGTCGCATCGTTTAATATTTATTTCGAGGCCGAACCTAATCGATACCGTATTTATACTTGGTAATAGTACCAGGGTTATTTTAAAGGCTAATAGTTCAGTTTCAAAATGTTTATTTCTGGTAGCAACTGTTCACATTTGATATAAAAATTAATGTATGGAAAACGGCTACACTCACGTCGTATTTTATCGGAAGAGCCCGACTAGTTTCGACGCATACGGGGCTCTTATTCATGAGCTCTTTATGCTGCGTTATATCGGTGGGAACTGAAATAAGACGTCAGTATAGCCGGTTTCCTTACATTAATATAAATACCACTCATGATAGTCTAAATTAAAAAATATTAATAAAGAAATAATAATAAAAATATACAAATAAAATAATATTTTTTAATAATATGGATTTTAGTATAAAGGCCAAAATAACGTTAATTACTGCATAGCCCTTTATTGTGATCGTTTCTCCTGATAACTGTTTCAGGTAATTGCTATCGCGAAGCAATTAGCTTTACGATCGCTCGATATTGCAACATCGTATTATATTTTGCTTTAATGCCCGTTTAAATCGTGATCATGCTCAAATGTACGATGAATATCCAAAATCACTAGCAAAGATAGAACATATATAAATAGGTTTATTTGTTCACAACATTTCTATTCATTATAAATTTAAAAATTCAATTATTTGAATTCAAATAAAAAAGCATCTTGAGAATAGCACGATCATCGACTTCCATAGTATTTTGTGACGTTTCGCGTTGATAATGTTTTACATTACATTCCATGAAAAACGGAATACCATTGTGACCTAGCAATCTCTTGTAGAGATCTAGAAATTAACGAATTACAAAAAACGAAGAACCCTGATCCTGAATTATGTGGGTCCGCTTTTCAGCTTATTTCTCTCCACTCTTTTCACTTTCAGCCTTTAGAATTATTTTTGAAAACTCACTTTTAGTAGACCTACTGGTGAACTGAGTTAAACAGCTCGCAGTGAACTACTAAAAACAAGCATACAATCGTATATCCTAGGAGTCTCTTGGGGATACCTATAGACGTTGCTTGAAAAAGAAGACGGAGATATTAAAAAAACAAACGATATATCATATGAAAGACTTCGCATAGTAAGTAAAGTAAGTAGCGGCCTGTTACTCTCCCACTGCTGGGAATAGGCCTCTCCTCTCCGTTTTTGGAGGGAAGGATTGGAGCTAAGACCTACCACGCTATTCCAATGGGGATTGGTAGGTTACACATATCTCCAGAATTCTCTAGAGATATGGTTTCCTCACGATGTTTCCCTTCACCAAAAAGCGTGTGATAAATTTCAATTATTAATTAGACACATAAATTTTAACAGAAAAACTCATTGGTGTCTGCCAGGGTTTGAATCTGTGACCTCCTCGAAAGAGTCGCACGGTGTTACCGCTGGGCTATACACGGGGTTTAATCGGACGTCCGCTCCATAAGGTCCCCGCGACGGTCGATGCGTCTGGTGCTCCCGATGCATCGTCAAGCGGAGGGAGGGACCACTTTTAGAGAGGCCCTGACCCAGAGGTGGAGCACTCTGGGGTACAGAGTTGCTGCTGGCGGGGATGGGGGTAATGTCTTCATGGGTACCCTATACCCGCCACCAGCAGCGTGGTAGAGCACTGTCAGGTTTTTAGTCGGTGAGAGTCCGACATACCCACCGCTCGTCCCCGTCGGGCGGTGACCCATAATGGGTTTTCCTAACATAAAAAAAGCTTCTTCGCTTGTATGTAAGGACTTCGCATGTATGCCCATAATTATATTTCGTAAGTCCCCTTAGCACAACGTCCAACACACCGCCAATTAGTGCGTCCATCTGTCGCCGCTTATCGCGATCGTTACTGCTAATGATTGTTTCAACTAATTGCTCGGCACTAAGCTTTACGATCGCTCGAGATAGCAACGACGTTTTAAAAGTTCGCTCCAACTAAGTCGTTCTATAATGGTAGCGAAGACACGTTTTATTCTCGAAACTTATACTCTTAATGCATTTTGTATAACACACATACTTTTTGTTGTATATGATTGTGTAGCCCAAATTCAGTAGAACAAACATATCAGAGGTAAATGCTAGCACCTCTGAGCACCAGCATCCGGCTGAGTAGAATAGCCACCCTCATATCTTACCGAAGTGTCGTTAAAAGCGACTAAGGTAAGTCGACCCGCTGTGTGGTATCCGGCTGAGTAGAATAGACCAACCTCATTTCTTACTGAGGTGTCGTGAAAGATGACAATGGTAAGTTGACCCACCGTGTGGTATCCGGTTTAGTAGAATAGACCACCCGAGGTGTCGTAAAATACGATAGAGGTAAGTTGACGTTAGGTAGGAGGCCGGTCGTAAAAACACAGCTATATCATGTGACAGCATGTTTATAACATGTTGTGCCGACACCACTTAGAGTGGGATAAGGGCAGGAAGGTGATGATGATTGTGTAGCCCAAATACAGTAGAACAAATATATCACAGGTAAATGCTAGCAATACTTAATAATGCAGGATTAAATAGAAGTAATTTAAAGTAATGGCCTGTTACGAAACCACTGCCAACAGTGGAAATGTCAAATTTTTGAAAGAAGGGTTGGAGTTAAGACCCACCACGCTACTCCAATGCGGATTGATAGGTTACACATATCCCCAAAATTCTCTGGAGAAATGCAGGTTTTCACATGATGTTTTCCTTCACCCACGCGTGTGATAAATTGCAATTATCAATTAGACACATAAGTTTTAACAGAAAAACTCATTGGTGTCTGCCCACATATATATAAATATTTAACTGGCCCGTTGGAGCAGTGGCTAGTGACCCTACCTTCAGCTCCGCGGGTCGCGGGTTCGATTCCCGCCGAGGGCCAACATTTTCTATAAATGAATGTGTCGGTCTTTGAGCCTGGGTGTATATTTGTATTTAAGTATGTATTTAAAACATATATAAGTATATATTCACCAGCTGTCTGTCACCCATAACACAAGTATTAAGTTACTTACTTTGGGGACGGACGACCGTGTGTGTAAGTGTCCCATATATTTATTTATATTTATTTAATGAAGCCCTTATATATTTACCAGATAATGTATATGAGTATAATATTACATCCTCCGTAGAAAATATTGATTTATTTACATTATTAACCCGCCATCAAGAATCATATTTAATTCATAACCAATCTTATGGTACAGAATGTGTGTTACAAATTATCTCCCCCTTTATTAATGAGTATTGTATAGTAATTACGATTAAGTATGTATGTCTTTCTAATGACTCTGGGAAACTAAATAACGCTTAAACTCCGGCTGAGTAGAATAAAACACCCTCATTTCTTACCGAGGTGTCGTAAAAGGCGACTAAGGTAAGTTGACGTCTGTCGGTCGTAAAATAACTAGCCAAGACATGTTTAATTAAACCAAGTTATGCCAACCCCACTTAGACTGGAATAAGGTCAGGAGAATGACGATAAAGCTTAAATATGAAACTAACATATTGGATAAAAACTCCCCTTTTTCCTTAAGGAACTTGAGAAATATGTATATTAAAACCTAATTATGGATATTTCAACATTCAAATTGACAAAATAAGTCGCGAGTACTGCTTATAGTTAATAAAAAGTTTAACCGAGAATGGAGCTGTAAATTTCGAAATTCAAACATCACTTCCGTTCTATACATGAAATCGTGAAATTAATTTTGCGTACCCTCATTTTATATATAATTCCGACGAAAAGAAATCTAATTTTCTACTTTAAACTCGTATTTCAACCTACACACTTATCCAACGAGCGAAATAATCCGGTTTTTCCACTCATAAAAAAACATACAATTTTATGAGCACCGTACGATGGTCGCGACCTATTTCTCTAGTGGCTAAAGAATCCACTAATTAATGAGGTAACCGTGCCAGCCTTTTGCCGTATTCCTGTTACTAACTACAAGAGGCACTCGGAAATAGTTAAATGTACCGGACAAATGATTTCGGGTAAAATAATTAATTTCTTGTTTAATTTAAGTTTGGCTATACAAAGGGGTAACGCTGCCAGTATTTTAGGAACTTTACATTGCAATGGAATTGATGGTTTTGATTGAATGAAAATATATTTATTAATTTTTATTTTTTATTTTTTATTCTTTAGTTATTATATAGTTAGTTTTAATTTGTTTTAAGTTTTTTTTAATAATGCTTGTCTTTTTAAAATAGTTTAGTTTAGTAAATAGTACATTGTATTTAATTAGTACCATTACCTACATTATAAAATACATACATAATAATATAAATTTCTAAACTAAATGTTTTTCATTAATTTCTCAAACAATTTTGTACATACACTTACATAGAAATCATAATTATCATTAGTTTTCTCGCTAAGATAACGTAAGAAACACGCAAACAAAAATTATCCCACCAATTTTCATTTTATACTGGTCAACCAATAAATTACCTAGCCAAATCATGTGACATCATGTTTATAACATGTTGTGCCGCTCACTTAGAGTGGGATAAGGGCAGGCAGATGATGACTGGTCAACCAGTCAATGATTTTTTATTTGGTACTAAACACTAGACTATTTAAACTGTTAACAAATACATAAAAATATACTATTATTAAATTAATCAAATAAACAAATATATATATATATATATATACGGAATCTCGGAAACGGCTCCAACGATTTTCCTGAAATTCAGCATGTAGGGGGTTTTGGGGAAGAAAAATCGATCTAGATAAGTATTATCAAAAAAAAATGTCGTTTAATCCCTGTTTTCGGGCTCTAAAATTTTTTGAAATTTACGTTGTATACAATCACAATTTTTCGCTGTCTAACGTAAAGTCATGGTAGTTCATTTGGGAACGGGCGGCCTAGAGACGTGATCCTAGAATCGAGCCCCACCTGCCTTATTATTTTTTAATTTTTCTTTTCACTTTTTTTTTAAATTTTTTTTTACATCATCTTATTAATTACCGAGCAAGGCTCGGTCACCCACGTACAAAATATTAATAAACCTAAAACAGTATAGTGTGTTATCGCAAAATGGGTGATATTTTTTACAGCATTATTATACAGCATTTTCAGAGGGGAAGCCTCTGACGCTGGCTTTCAGAGACCACCATGCTAGGCAGTGACAAAAACATAACCTATTAACTAAAATAATGTCACATTTACATTAAAAAAAACTTAATCTTTCAAATGTAGCATTCATAAGGCCCATTCAAATAATCGCTTCGTACTCGTTGCGTCATTTGTGAATGAAGGGAATTAACCACAATCGTGGGTGCCCGAAATAACTTGTATAATTATTGGCCAAAGGGCATCGCCGCAAACGCGTGGGACGAAAAATACTTGCGCAGTTAACTGAGGTGATTCTATTGAATTTGGTTTTCCTTTTTAAAATGTTTTATGTCTACAAAATTGTACTAATATTATAAATGCGAAAGTTTGTGAGTATGGATGTATGCTTGTTACTCTTTTACGATGTATTCGCTGAACCAATATCGATGAAATTTGTCACAATTATTCCTTATACACCGGGGGATATAAAAACCCTGTTAATTCATAGGAATAGGATGACATTGAAAAGCTCCCTCTATTATCATCCTATCACGCGACAACAGTCCATACGAACGAAGTTGCGTGTAAAAAATAGTAATAATCATAAGAGCATATTAAACAAGTACTCTTTTATGTGCTTTACAATATATTTTTAGCAATAAAATTTTTATTGCATAAGAATATATATAATTATTAAAAAATTGGCGATGATATGATAAAGTAGGAACCGACATAAGCTTACGGCGCCTGCTTTGCCTTGTAAAAGTACGTAAGACGTTTATTGGCTTGGGTATAAGATTCTATAATAAAATCCGCAATTAATTTTAGCTTTGGCATTACAGCAGTTTAAAAACACTGTTATTCAGAGGCTAATACAGAAAACCTACTATACTGTTGAGGATTACTTCTTCTTATCAGCACCAGGAAGTCTTTTGACGATTCAAAAGCACTTGTTTACTTGAATAAATAATATTTACTTAAATAAATAATATTTAGAATTTGAATATATAAAGAAAGTTTTTTTTAATCAATAATATATAGCCCTAACGACATTTACAGATAAACAACAGTATAAGACAACATTCGCAAAAGTACCAGTGAAATGTGACGATCAAAGAACCTCCACTATAAGGAAACGTCTTAAGAATTCCTCCTTTAAGACCAGGCCTTCTAAATGGTAATAATGAACAATAATAAAAAACATGAACAATAATCGTGGGCGACTAAAACATCGTATCTATTATCCAAAGGGCGTTTGTGTCGTTAATGATTACGTTTCAATTGAATTTGGTATACTGCCCTCCTTTAATTTAATACGTAACAAAAGTGTACTGTTGCTTTAATCCAATTTCAACTGAAAATTATTTATAAAGTCATATTCAATCAAACTCAATGTCATAAACATCAGTACAAACATAATAAGGTCAACTATAGAGTGGCAAGTTACATTGAGAAAAGTAATCTAGACAGGTTTGATATAATACTTTATATAACTACAATATACATATACTGCGAATTAACTACACATTATTATTAAAAAAACTAAAATATAAATAGAATAAACTTAGTTAATAGGATGCTACATTAATGTCTTATCGGGATCGTGTCGTCCTTTATAAATTGTAACAATCAACAATAATCGTGGGCGACTAAAACAACGTATCTATTACCCAAAGGGGGCAATGCGTCGTTAACGAAGACGTTTCCGTTAAATTAAGTACATATCCCTCTATCAATACAAAACTCCAATAAACTCTCTTAAATAATCTATTGCTGAATATATTTAATTATAATTTTATCAAGCCAGCAAGCAATCATCATCATCATCCTCCTGCCCTTATCCCACTCTAAGTGGGGTCGGCACAACATGTTATAAACATGCTGTCACGTGATTTGGCTGCATTTTTACGACCGGCCGCCTGCCTGACGTCAACTTACCTTAATCGCCTTTTACGACACCTCGGTAAGAAATGAGGTTGGTCTATTCTACTCAGCCGTATACCACACGGCGGGTCGACTTACCTTAGTCTCCTTTTACGACACCTCGGTAAGAAATGAGGGTGGTACTATTCTATTCAGTCGGATACCAAACGGCGAAGGTTCCTTAATTTATATTAAATTAAATTACAATTTCCTTAAATTTCTTTTCTTATAATCGGTAACGTCAGCTAACTTCCGAACATAACTTTGTTCTATCATATTTATTGTCTATGCTGATGATGAAATCATTATTAAAAATCCGAAACAAATTAGTTCCTAACTTAACATGTTGTACATAAAATTGCATGTCTATTCATATCTTTAGGATCTTATTTAATTTGGGATAGCAGTATTGTTTCCATCCGGCTCGAAGGACCATGTTACCAGACCATCTGAATGTTATCATATTATCAAGTACCGATTTCAAAAATTAGTATGTATATTGAAGTAAATTCAAATTAAGTCATAAAAAGGAACCCTAAATCAAGATTCGAACCTAGTATTGTTATAAAACGGAAACCATAAAACAGTTCTGCGTTATCCACAAATCAGAGGCTTATTCTTTGCCTTCATCGCCGAATGTCCTCATCCAAATATCTACCTTACGTGTATATATTTTAGGGTCTCAATTCAAATGATTGTGTTTTATTAAAGAAGTTTTCGACGTATATTCCGGTCTGTCATAACGTTGTTTATGGATCATTGTCCTTGTTGACTGTTCTTGTTGTGTTAATGTTGAATTATTGTTGAAATGGAAGACGATGGGTTGATGATTGAAAGCGCAGTTATAAAAGCAATAACAATGGAAGAGTACTTTGATACATGGATTGCGCTCGTGGTCCGGTTTGTTATTTATGTTGTAGCATCTGGTGAATTTTGGCATCAAATTGGAAGAATAGAGGGATGAAAAAAATTTACGCTACACATACCCCAAATAAAATAAAATATTTATTGTTTACGTATGTTCTGTCGATAATATACACGGAATATAGGTACAGTATGTTATTTGTCTCGACCCTGAAATGTCGGAAAAAATATAAAACCCTTGAGGGACTGAATGCAAATTTAATTAATTTGAATACTTGAACATATTTTTTAGCTTATGTCAACAACATATGTAACACGTACTAGTACGTTTTCCGGCGATTGATACGTGAGCGTTGATTACGTACTAGTACGTTTTCAGACGATTGATACTTGAGAAAGGGTTACGTACTAGTACGGGTTAGGTTAGGTTAGTGGTAACAACATGGTTTGTTGGTGGGTAGAAAAATAATAAATAATATGGATAACTAAATTCACTCAAAAAACGCCTAAACCACTGCAAAATGTACCAGCACACAATTAATGAAAATTGAAATCATTATTATGAAATAAATATTTATATTTTAAAATTCAATTGAATCGTGGATTGTAACAAAATAATTTGATCAATATATTTCTGGATAACTTTTTTTAAGCGATTTAAATTTTCAGAAAGTTAGAATTATACATAACTTTGCTGTAATCCGCGTTTGTTAGGAGAATATATGTAATGCTAAGTATATGTAGTAGGCAATAATCACATACCCATGCAGGACAAGTCGTCACACGTATTACAAAACGCCGCCAACACCAACACTCCACACAAGCACTGCACACACTTACTACCACAACCTCTTCGATCGTTTCGCCCCGAACCCGTAGCATCATAGGCTCCACGAACAAAATCGTAATTTAAATTTTCTTTCTCTCTGTACCGAAATCTCATCAATCAATGCGTGTGTCTATTATCGGTTTCGTTGAAGTTTGTTTGAGATACAACACAACCTAGTCAGATTGATTTCACATTTCGCGTATTCGTTTTATTTATGGCTCTCGTAAATTCAAATGTTTATACTTTCGGTTTTACCGAATCAATTGATACGGCTTCTATTCAGTTACTCCGGTATAAATAATTCTTACTTTTCTGTTACAAGATTTCTGACTTACGTAATCGACTTTGGCTAGCTTTTCACTTACGTGAAAGCTTTCTAGTTATTTCTGCTGATGACAGATCTACAAGACTTTCATTACTTATATAAATTAAGTTGCTATATGTACATTTATATATACTCATATATTTGCTAAATTTGAAAAGTATATAATGATTCCCGAAGTCCTTGAGTGCGTCAAGGTCAAGTAAATCTAGTTAATCTGCCTGCATTAGATTTTTAGTTCTTAAATTGATGATTTCTTTCTCACCAAATGGTGAGATCTTTGTATCCTTACTTGTAAGTAGCAGGTTCACATCCCGGGCAAGCATTTATAACTAATAAATGTTGAGAAATATTAGTAAAGGAAAATTAGTCTCGTTCAACTTCCGACAGGTAAGTTTTGACAAACCTTCGACTTTGACTCGAGGAAATTACTCAATTTCTGTAGAGAAATTAACTGACATGAAATAAGGAATAAATGTTTTCTCTTTAATAGGACTCGTGATTGACAAAAATTGAGAACGCGTGCCTCTATTAAAAGACCCCTGCTTGAGTTTTTTTTTAAATATTTTAGGTGTTAAAAAAGTGAGGTAAGTAATTAGTTACTAACTTACAGTTGGGCAAAGGTTTCTTTTTGGTCTTTTTGTTTGGAACTTGAACCCATCACGTCTCTCCAATATGCGTCGGTAGGTTACGCATATTTGTAGATATATAAATGGTTATCTCACGTTTTATTCCACCGTATAATGCGTGATAAATTGTAAATATCTTATATTTACAATTTTTGTTAATATAACCACCGATAATACTGTGCGATTCTTTCAAGGAGGTCACGAGTTCAAATCCCGGCCAGGTATCAATGAGTTTTTCTCAACTTTGTGTCTAATTGATTGATTGTAATTTATCACACGCTTTTCGGTGAAGGAAAACATTGTGTAAACTGTATATCTCTTGAGAATTCTGGGAATATGTGTAACATAAAAATCCGCATTGGACTAGCTTTGTGGCTCCTAGTTCCAACCCTTCTCTCAAAAAAAGGGAGAGAGGAGGCCTTTGCCCAGTAGTGGGATAGTATTAAGCGGCTTCTTTACTTTTTCGGCGAAGGAAAACATCGTGAGAAAACCTGCATATCTATAGAGAATTCCGGAGATATGTGTAACCTAGCAATCCGTAAGGCCTGTAGCCTGGTAGGTCTTAGCTTTAATCCTCCTTATACATAAGGGACAGTCTGCTTCTTCTTAAATATAACTAAACTTACCCCAAGTAACTTCAAATGGAACATAATTAATAAGTTTCCTTCACCAGACTCTTCAGAGTAAAATAGATAAGTGCTTTAACTTGTATTGTCGAAGTTTTCCAAATCAGATTTCAGGAACTCCTCCTACAGATAAAGCTCGCAATTAGGCAACTTTTACCACCACTTGCAGAGTTTACACGCTATAAGAACATACTTAACCGTGTTAGCAGGTCGAAGCTTTTGCTCTTGGACATAGAACTTTCTAGGTAATAAGTTTAATTTAAAACAGAATAAAACTCCACTATAAATTTTAACTCTGCAAACAGTAATGTATAATGACTAAGTACCTGGTTGAGCGAGCCTTGCTCGGTAAATTTTTACAAAATAAAAAAGAAACTTAGAAAAAAAAGAAAAAAAATAAGGTAGGTTGGGCTCGATCCTAGGTTTTTTCATTTCTCGCGCCACCCGTTCCCCGAATAAGCTACGCTGATTTGACATTTAACGGCAAAAATAGTGTTTTATATATTTATAAATTAAAAGTAAATTTTAGTAATTTTTTAATGCCCAAAAACAGGGATAAAACGATTTTTTTTTTTAAATAAAACCCAGCTAGATCGATTTTTCTCCGTCAAAACCACCTGCATACTGAATTTCGGGAAAATCGTTGGAGCCGTTTCCGCGATTCCGAAAATATATATATACATACAAGATTAACTCACTTAAATATTAAAAATATTATTATTATTTTTAAACTTAAATATTAAAGATATATTTTTATTAATATTATTTTAAATATAGAGATATTTTAAATATGTACTATCCATTCTCACACCTGATAAATGCAAAATTTGTAAAAACTCATGCACTACCAGCCACCAATAAGACAACAAGACACGTGCACTTCACACATTCACCATCATATCTCTACAATCGTTTCGCCTCGCAACCGAAGCATCATCCTGAGATAGACTCGACGACAAAATTTCAGAGTAACGCATTACCTTAGCAAGCATTGTATTTATTGGTATAGTAATTGGTGCAACCCCCACTATTTATTTTGCCTCCAAACACGCGTAACAAGCTTGAACTAGAAACATTTATCTCATCGTTTAATGAAGGCCATTGTTTTATTCAATAATCTCAAGTTTTCCACACATCTACATCAATATTGTACGATACGTCAAATGAAAGCGACGGTCGGATGCTAACTGGTTTATTATCTCTGCATAACCTTACACTACACATTTCTCCCCTATAAAAAAAACAAAAAAACTAAAATCTAATTTAACCCTTAAATCTACGTTATTATAAAACAAAAACTTATTTTTTATTTGTTTTCCATCAGAATGGATTCCTCCTGTACGTCCTCATTCTCCATTAATGAATCTTGTGCATTATTTTTCTTTTTTCGTGGTCTTATATTTACATACCGACCATCATAACTTTCTACATTATCTTGTGTGTTGACATCGGCGTCCTGCTCTATAGTCCACGAAAATCGGCTGTTCCTTAACGGTAGTATTTGATCGGTATGTTTGCGATACTTATTTCCATTACCCCCCTAAATGTTGTAGGATACTGGCCCTGTTTTTTTTATTATGTCCCCCTCGATCCACTTATTATTTTTTTTATAATCTCTCATTAATATTTTATCACTGCACACAATGTTCGCGCTCGTCGCCAGTGTACGATACGTCAAATGAAAGCGGCGGTCGGATGCTAACTGGTTTATTATCTCTGCATAACCTTACACTACAAATATATATATATATATATATTTTTTAATTCAACATCATTAATTTATTTTAAAAGCTTGCAATGCATGTATGTGAAGGTGGATTCTTGCAATTTTAATTTGACCCCCTTCCCGGGGTCCGATTTAGCTGAAATTTTGTGTATTGGTCCAGTCCTGATGACAGTGCCTGTTTATGATAAGTATGATCTGATGCTGCCATGATTGGCTCCAGACGAGGGAACTGCTCAACGCTTAACATTAGCGACATGAAATTTTGTTGAAAGCTTTTTTAAAAGCAATTTTAACTTAATTTGTTATTTAAGCATAAAATCGCTCAGAGAAAGCTGTGAGCGTTCTTATAAATTCAATACGCTATGCCGAGAAATACATAATGTAGTCAAAGTCTAGTAGGCTACTTTTATCAATGCAACCCTCGAAGCAGCCATCAAAGAAGTGTCGTCCTTTCAAACGCGAGAGCCTGAAAGAAACGGGTTCGTTATAATTTTCTTTTCAGTCGCCACACCTGAGATATACGGGGAGTAACATTTTAGAATATATACCATAACGCAGTTAAAATAGGGTTGAATTTCCTGTAGTCCCTGTTATCTCACCCTAGTTTCCGTGTCCCGATTAAAGACGCCATCCGATGTTTCACGATCTAACGTAGTGGAAATGTAACTGTGGAAACAACGTTCGTTCAAAAACCCTTTTGATTGACCGGTTGTGAAAAATATACATTCGCAATTGATCGCTCTTTTGAATTTCTTGAATAATCCATACTAATATTATATACGAAAGTGAATGTGCATTTGTGTAAAGCTTTGAACAAACCATCATCATTCATCATCATCATTCATCATCATCATCATTCTCATGCCCTTATCCCATTCTAAGCGGGGGCGGCACAACATATTTTGGCTAGTTATTTTACCACCGGTCGCTTTTTACGACACCTCCGTAAGAAATGAGCATGGTATTTTCCACTTACTGGACTTACCTTAGAATATTAATGTAATTTGATATATGTATATTGATATAAAAGTAATAATAAAATTATTTTGCTATAATCCGCGATGAAGTAAAATAGATAATACATATAATGCTAAATGTAGAGTGGACAATCCGATTTCATACCTGATACATGCAGGATTCGTAAAAACACATGCACAAACCTCCACCACCTATAAATCTATAAATTATTTATATATTGATATACATATTGTCAACGGTTTTTGATAAGTGTACTTTTGACTTTAATTTGTAAATCAAATCTGATGTTTCTAAGTTTGACTAAATTGAGTTAAAAAGAATTGATTACATACAAACATACTTACATAGAGGTGAAACTTATGTAAAGCGTATTAAAAAAACATCATCCTCCTGCCCTTATCCCACTCTAAGTGGGGTCGGCACAACATGTAATAAACATGTTGTCGCATTTTTTGGCTTCGTATTTTACGACCCGCTGCCTGGCTGACGTCAACTTAGCTTAGCGGTATTGTGCGAAGCCTGGATAAGAAATGAGGGTGGTCTATTCTACTCAACTGGATACCACACGGCGGGTCAACTTCCCTTAGTCGTCTTTTACGAAACCTCAGTAAGAAATGAGACTGGTTTACTCTACTCAGCCGGATACGAAATACAGGTCGACTTGGCTTAGTCGCTTTTAACGACACCTCCGTAAGAAATGAGCGTGGTCTATTCTACTCAACCGGATACAACACGGCGGGTCTACTTACCTTTCTCGCGTGTTACGGCAATATATTTAGGTATATTGTAATCATAAGGTTTAATTTGTAGTGCCTATGTAATCGCCTTTTACGACACCTCGGTAAGAATCGAGGGTACTCTGTTCTACTCAGCTGGATACCACACAGCGTTTCAATTTTATATGATAAAAACTTAAATAAAGCATATAAAAACGCCAAAAAAAGGCGCTAAAATTAAGCAAGACGCTCGAACATATTTTACTGAAATATAATAGACCCAATCTGCATGTAACAGCTTCCCTAAATCATAATTATTTCTTAATTAATGGCACTGTCTTAGGAATGAATGATGAATGATAATGATGATTTACGATGCGCGAACGCGATACAAGGGTTGCTGGTTTTGATGTACATTTATTTATAATGTTCTTCAAAATACACAGTATAATTTGTACACACAGTATGACTGGACTTTTTAAGTACTGTAAAGTAATATCCGTATATGATAATAGTAGATTATGATATTGTTGCATAATAAGGGTTCTTATAACACGAGTGTGTTTTATAAAAACGAGTCGCAGGCGATTTTTTTATAGTATTACACGTTTGACCAAGTTATGTACAGTGTCATACACTACTTTATCTACTCTCATACTATAATACGTAAAACAATATTAATTAAAACCAAACTTTATTTAAATATTGAAAAGATTTTTTAAATGTCAAATGTTAGCACCAAGGCGCAAACATCGATTGCGGATGCGTGTTACGTCGCCGCGGACTCGTTCATTGAAACCTTTTTTTAAGGTAGAGGTTCAACGGGGCCGTAATGTGGGACGCAGCATGCGTTGGTACGCTATCCTCGTCCCATATCAGAGAAACAGCGTCAAGCTGCGGTGGAAATGGCTGAATCCGGCATGAAGTATGCATCTCTCATCAAGAGTTATATATTCGTGCCGTTTGCAGTTGAAACCGGTTTTTATCCGTTTTAACACTTCGGTTTATTGCCTCTTCAGGTGATAACACGGCTGGCTCCTTTTTCGCACAAAGAATCAGAGCTAAGCGATTCAATGCGGAAACGCTGCCAGCATTCTTGGGACCATTCCACGTGGGCATGATTTGTATATCTACTAGCGTATAAGTAATTTAAGGTAGATATAACTTGTAAATTTTTTTTTGTTAATAATTTAATTTTTATAATTAAATAAGTTTTTATATGTAAGTTATTATTGTTGCATAAATTGGGCATAAGAAAGGTTAAGTTGAGGCAAGGCTTAAAAAGGGATAGAAATATTAAATTACAATTAAGGAATACATATTAGTATAGTTATATTGAAATTTAATCGTCTGTTATCATTAACTAAATAATTACGCTGGTATTAAGCTGTACAAACAGATTAACGTCCATCGTACCGATGTACACGACAGTAACAGCTTGCGGGTAACAAAGCTATTTCGATAACTGGAATAGATTGCGGCGGTTGAATACCTGCAAATTTAGATCTAATTAGAGATCGCTTCGAAACCAACTTTCGAGTTTAATTTATTTGTATATGATTACTTTGATATATGGTATATCATCCGAAAGTATCAGCCGGAGCTGAGCAGAATAGACCACCCTCATTTCTTACTGAGGTGTCATAATTGGCGACTAAGGTAAGTTGACACGCCATGTCGTATCCAGCTGCATAGAATAGACCACCCTCATTTCTTTCCGAGGTGTAGTAAAATACGAATAAGGTAAGTTGACGTCGGGTAAGCCGTAAAAGCCTTAAATTTAAAAGATTGTTCGGGGTTGTACTATTGAACTGGGAGGATACTAAGGGGTATAAAGAAACTACCGTACGCAACTTGAACTTAAGTACCACCGTACTAGGATGTGGATCAACACAATTTTTTTTTTCGACTGTGTCTAATGCTGTTAGCCGTTTTTTCGTATGGGTCTAATGGCTTTGACAGCGTCACCGTTAAGGCGGGCGGTCGCAGAAGCATCGCCGAGTGTATTACACACAAATATTTTATTTTAAAACCTATATAAGTTACAAAGGCAACTCAATAGCGTGAGACAAAACGGAACAGCGCCATCTAGTTTTATTTTACGAACTATTTAATTAAATGTTAGAAACATCATTGAACAAAGATGTTGTGCCGACGTCTCTTAAAGTGGCAGGAAGATGATATGTATTTTTTACCAAGTAAGTTACATTTAGTTATTTTTATCTTGTACTAGGTCAAACAATATCTATATCCACACATTCTTATAATCTAAGTAAGCCCCAACAGTCAGGTTTTCTATAGTATAGATTGTGCAACTACGTCATCGATATTCATTACCTAAATTGTAACGGACATAAACCGCTATCATACGAGGCCGTATGTGACAGTAACATCGTTGTACATCACTCCACGATAGGCTGATATCATGGTACAAAGCAATTTCAATGGCCAATGCTATCTGACCTGATTGGGAGCCTTAATGAGAAATTCAGGTGTAATTAGGGCTTACTTCTACCTGCTATGACCTGTGTTAGGCTAGCGGTGAAACTATAGGATTTATTTATTTTGACAAGCCAATATCATATATTTATTAATACACTTCATAAGACAAGTTCCATGTAAAACACTTTTTAAATACAGCCTTATCGTAAAAAGTTAGGTACAAAAATATTTATCTTTATTTAATTTTTAATATTTAAATGAGTTAATCTTGTATATATATATATATATATATATATATATATATATATATATATATATATATATATATATATATATATATATATATATTATCGGAATCTCGCAAACGGCGATTTTCCTGAAAGTCAGCATGTAGGAGGTTTGCTCAATAGTATAATAGTAGGCTTTCTGAATCAGCCTCTTTTTAACAGTATTTTTAAACTGCTGTAATAGGAAAGCTAAAATTTATTGCGGTATTTTATATATATTGTATTATGCCCAAACCCACAAAAGACTTACGTACTTTTGTGAGGCGCAAAGCAAGAGCCGCAAGCTTATGTCGGCTCCTACTTTATCTATTATACACATCACCTATCGTTTTATAATTCTTTATATTTTTATGCACAAAAATTAAATTGCTTAAAATATACCGTGAAATAAGAGTATACTAATACTGCAAATGTGAGAATACCTATTTCCTTAAACTTCTCTCGCAGGGAATCACACGGGGTTAATTTGTAAATATCACGTTTTTTGTAATACAAAAACAATTTTTATTATCCGCGCATTTACTCTATAGCAATATAGTATATAAGTCATAATGCTATGGCATATAAATATGCCATTTGTGTAATTTAAATATGTAAGTAGTAGTAAGTAAGTAGCGGCCTGTTACTATCCCACTGCTGGGCATAGGCCTCTTCTCTCCGTTATTGGAAAGAAGGATTGGAGCTAAGACCTACCACGCTGCTCCAATGCGGATTGGTAGGTTACACATATCTCCAGAATTCTCTAGAGATATGCAGGTTTCCTCACGATGTTTTCCTTCACCGAAAAGCGTGTGATAAATTGCAATTATCAATTAGACACATAAGTTTTAATAGAAAAACTCATTGGTGTCTGCCCGGGTTTGAACCCATGATCGTCTCTAGAGATTCACACGGTTGCACCGCTAGGCCATCACAGCTTAAATATATAAATTAAATAAATATGTCAGAAGTTATCGAAAAAACAAACATCAAAACATTAGAAGACAGGTATTATAAAACCGAAAACTATACTATCCATGTTTGCTTGTGAAAAATAAATATAACTAACAAGCCAATAACTGTCAAAGGACATATCTGTTCAAACATCAGAGATAACTAAGTTTCCTACTAAGATGGCCGCTTTTCAGAAACTTCCGTACAAGATTTCACCAAGTTAAACTGAACCCAAAGCACACAATTATTCGAGTTTTCTCTCGACTTGCATGACTTTATTATGAAAGTTGGTACATACCAAAATATGCTATCACAGTTAATTATATTATAGATTTTCTATGAACGTTACAAAAAAAAAATTATCGACAATGGTCATGAACTAACAACGCCGTGTGCTATCCGACTGAATAGAATAGACCTTATTTCTTACCGAGGTGTCGTAAAAGGCGACTACGCTAAATTGACCCACCGTCTGGTATCTGGTGGAGCAGAATAGACCACCCTCATTTCTTACCGAGGTGTCGTAAAAAGCGACTAAGCTAAATTGACCCGTCGTGTGGTAACCGGCTGAGTAGAATAGACCAACCTCATTACTTACCGAGGTGTCGTAAAAGGCAACTAAGGTAAGCCAACGCACCGTGTGGTAACCGGCTGAGTAGAATAGTCCACCCTCATTTCTTACCGAGGTATCTTAAAAAGCGACTAAGGTAAGTGGACCCGCCGTATGGCATCCGGCTGAGTAGAACAGACCACCCTCATTACTTACCGAGGTGTCGTAAAAGGCAACTAAGGTAAGCCGACCCACCGTGTGGTAACCGGCTGAGTAGAATAGTCCACCCTCATTTCTTACCGAGGTGTCGTAAAAAGCGACTAAGGTAAGTGGACCCGCCGTATGGTTTCCGGCTGAGTAGAATAGACTACCTCATTTTTTACCGAGGCGTCGTAAGTCCGAGGCGGCGGAGGCGACTATGGTAAATTGATCCACCGTGTGGTGGTTAGACAGTGAGTAGAATAGACCAACCTCTTTCCGAGAGTTCGTAAAATATAACTAAGGTAAGTTGACGTCAGCAGGCGGCTGGTTGTCATCCAAAGCGTCGAAATCGCGGGCAGAATCTATGAGTAGTTCGAGTATATATTTATCTTAAGATGTGTCACTTGGTTGGTGCTCGAACTTTTTCAATCAAAGTTGTTTTTTGTATCGCATAAATATTATATTCTCTCGACAACAATGAAGTATGGTTAATCCAAAGTTTTTCGAGTAACATAATATTCGGGATAATTTATTGTGTTTTTGTGTCTTTTTTTTAGTCTACCTCTGCCTCGAGAAAACTCGACTCGATCTTTCATGTTTAATTCGTTGGGATTATAATTCATTATCATCATCCTCATTACAATAATCCCACTCTAAGTGGGGTCGGCACAACCCATATAAACATATTGTTACATGATTTGGCTAGGTATTTGGCTAGGTAGAAGTTGGTCTATTCTAGCCAGCCAGATACCAGACGGCGTGTCAACTTAGCTTAGTCAATTTAATATTTGAAATACAATTTGAAAATTGAAAAAAATACAGAACACCTACAAATATTTTATTGTTGTAATAAAAATAGTTTAAATGATTATATTCGTTTGAGGGTAAAATAAGTAGCACAAGTTCTTAACAATCTCTGCCATTATCCAAATATCAAACATAATAAAATCAACAAATTGGTTCCAAATTTACCGATTCAGTTAAAACGCAAACTCCGCTATTCGAGTTTCTGCTTTCACAAACGAATTCTCTTTCAAATTTATCAAATTACTAACCAATTTCGGAAGAGATTTCAATAATAAATCGGATACCTTTCAATTATTTAACATTGGGTCTCCTTGAGGCTTAATTGATGTTACTTCTACTGAATTTTGAGGAACAGGGATATTACGAAGTGAAGGATTTATGTAAATATTTGTAAAGGGTATTACGACATTGTGAGTTACTTTTAGAAGGTTCAACATATAAATATCATCATCTTCCTGCCCTTATCCCACTCTAAATGGGATCGGCACAACATGTTGTAAACATGTTGTCACATGTCATTTACATATTTTACGACCGGCCGCCTGTCTGACATTAACTTACCTTAGTCGTATTTTACGACACCTCGGTCAGAAAGAGGGTGGTCTATTCTACTTAACTGGGTACCACACGGTGAGTCAACTTACCTCAGTCGCCTTTTACGACACCTCAGTAAGAAATGAGGGTGGTCTATTCTACTCAGCCAGATACCACACGGCAGAACGACTTACCTTAGTCGCCTTTTACGACACCTCGGTAAAAATAGAGGGTGATACTATTCTATTTAGCTGGATACCACACGTCGTGTTCATATAGATATCATCAGGTAGAAACTTTTTAAATCACTACGTAATCTGAAAGAAAGTTGGTATGTCAATATATGATAGAAATGTTAGATGTTCTTGAAATTTAAAATTGTTATCATATATACATCCTTATCCTTACTGATGTTATATAATAAATGGGACATATATCCACACGGTGGTCTGTCGCCAAAGTAATTGAATTTTATATAAATTCTTAAATACATATATGCAACTAGATTTGAAGAACCTAAAAATTGTTTTTAGTAAGTATTGGCCCTCGGTTAGAATGGAATCCACGACCCTTGCAGCTGAAGTAGGGCCGTCAACTGCACCAACGAATCGGTCAATTCAGTTCAAATATAATTCCGAAAAGAATAAAAGTTAAGTTGATACGAACAAATTTGCGGGTACATCTTAAATATATGGCCAGACCGATGGATAACCATTGTCTAATAACTTCATGGTAATTTACTCCACTATATCCAGTAACCTTTACCAATTAAGTCGTCTACTAAATCGTAATTTGAAGGAATAAATGCTTTATCAAAGAGAGGATTAACTCAACTGTATAATACATAGTACTAATAATTGGAATCAATTTGAAATTTTGCTCCATTGATCTCCAACCCAATTAACCACATAGCAGAAATGTTTTGCTGACTAACTACGCTGTCAAGGTTATTATATTTATATGTAGAATACTAGTTTTTACAGGCGACTACCTCTGCTTATACTTTAGTATCGAGATGAAGAGTATTACAAAGCTTCCCCTTATACACTCATTTCTTATTTCATAATGTCTTGTCACCACGTCATTCGTATGATTCCTTCTTCCACCTGTCTTTTTAATTGGCCAACATTCTACACTATGGCCGGTCTGAAGATCATTTTGTAAGTTTCGCCTTAAGTTTAAAAGACATTTCTTAGTGCCATACTGTTCTTAAGACCTATCGAATCGTGTATTTTTCTCATATCTTAGTCATTCACCTTTAAAATCATAAAGTTAATCATAAAACCGTTTTAATAGTGCGTAATGAAACTCTAGAATCCGTTAATATAACTAACACTTCACATAATAATAATAAATAATGTTATTATTATTGTCACTTACAAACAAATCCTGTTGTTACACTAACCCGTACTGGTACGTGGCCCGCGCACAAGTATCAATCGTCAGAAAACGTACTAGTACGTGTCCGGCGTTCAGGTATCAATTGTCAGAAAACGTACTAGTACCTGTTCCACATACAATGTGGTAAAACTAATATCCATCATATATCTTACATATATTCAAAAAAAAGTTAATCAAAAATTTGTGTTTTTAACATATTAGCTGTTCCTATAATGCTAAGTTTTTAATTGAACCTTGACTAAGTAATCAAAAGTGATAAACTGGATCATAGTCAGTCACTATTAGAGATACTCGATAATTATTCAATGTAGCTGGAAATTTCGCTCGTTGATCCGTATCAATTAACCGGATAGCGGATATATTTCGATTTACATTAAGCTCTCAGTTCCCGAGCAACGTTAATGAGGTTTGGTTTATAATAATTCGTAATTATAATAATTAAAAAATAATTTATGAATTCGAAACAAAAATTTTCGTTAATTATATTTTAGAGGAACACGAAATTTTTAATTTTTAATTTGAACCCTTGCAAAATAAAATAAATAAGTACCGGCCCCTTATTATTCCAAGCTGGACGGACATAGGCGTCCTCTTCCCGCTTTTGGAGAAAAAATTAGAGCTGTACCAACCACACTGTTCCAATGTTTAAAGATAAGTTACATATATCAGCATTGTCTATTGTTGTTGTATATCGTTTCCACACGATGTTTTCCTTCACCGAAAAGCGTGGGATAAATTTCAAATATCAATTATGCAAATAAGTTTTAACAGAAAAACTTATAAGTGACTGTACGAAGTTTGAACCCGTGACCCCTTCAACACAGTCGCACGATCTGAACGCTGAGCTATTACAGCTTTACTATTTTATGTCAAGGCGTAGATAACAATTTCATTTTGGAATTAAAAATCTTACGATCAGATAATATTCAAATACGACTAAAGTAAATTGACGTCAGGCAAGAGGCTGGTTGTAATATACGTAGCCAAAACATGTGACAACATGTTTATAACATGCACCGACCATAAGAGTGGGATAAGTGCAGGAGGAGAGACAGTCAGAAAACATTTTCGCCAGCACACAGTACAATGACCTCGTACGGACTTCGACGCGTGATATTAACTTACCTTCCCACCCTATTCCTTTTATTGTCGGCAACAATATTCCCATAAGTATTCGGCAACAATATTCTGAAATTTACTTAGGTTCCACTTTGATGAGGGTAAGCGAAAATGTTATTTAAGTGCGCACCTTTATAATATAACGGACAAGAGATACAGTGAAATCGTTTTTTATTATCATTGTAAGTGATAGACGTCACTTATAAATTTATTCTTTTTCTATTGTTTCAAACATTTAAAAACAGAGTAATTATACTAGAGCAGGGAAACCAGCTAGGGACGCCGTGTACAATCCGACTGAATAAAATAGACCACCCCCATCCCTTACCGAGGTGTCGTAAGCGGCGACTGAGGTAAGTTGATCCTCCGTGTGGTATCTGGTTGAGTAGAACAGACCATCCTCTTTCTTACCGAGGTGTTGCAAAAGGCGACCAAGGTAAGTTGACCCGCCGTTTAGTACCCATCTGAGTAGAATAGTTCTAAGTTAGTTCCATTCTCCTCTATCATTCGCCAACTCTTGTGTTACTCCTTTTATAAGCATTTCAAAAATATATTGTTAGAAATTAAGTCTCAAATCAATTTAAAATGAATAATAAAAACAAATAAACGAATGCGTTTAGGGAATCACACCTTACTGTGCACCAACACATTTCACTACAACATCCAACGACACAATGATTCTACCATCAGTTCAGAACACTAATCCACTTGAAAAGAACTGGCAAGAAAGTCAGTGGTTGCTCCCATCACGAATAGCAATTATTTGAGGTTAGATTCTTATAACACGAAATACTAAAGAGGTCTCCCAAACAGGTCTACCTCCCACGAATGCCGAAAGCCAAAGAGAACGAATGACGTCAGCCGTTGCCTTGAATCGGCTGTCATAGTTTAGAAATCTGGACTCCTAACAATATATATAATGGAACAACGAAGTGGAATCTCTTGAAAAGATTCAGCGTATGAAGTTGTCATTTGTGGAACGTTTCTCCCAACTACCAATTTGGTGCTTTGGGCTCAAATCCACTAGGTACTAGTAGCCCTGACCAAAGCCAAATTGCACAGATCACAACATTGATGCAAGGTTGGCTATCGGTTTCCTACAGGATATATTTAGGAGTGTATGCTGAGTTTATAGCCTTGTTTCTTTATAACCTTATCTTGGCTTCACTAATCATAGACAATAACACTTAAGTATAGCAAAAGAGAAATTTCTGAGTGTTTGCTTAATTTAATCAAGTAACTCATCGAGGGGCGACATCGCAATACCTCCATCTTAAAGTAATTACATTTGCCTACGCATTTAAGCATACTTCACGAAAATGCAAACGTCGCGTCTAATTTTCCACCGGCACTGCGGGGTATGTTTGAGTAAGAATTTAAAATTGGATTCCGAATTCAGCCGGAATCCGTTGAAAGAATATTAATTTGTTGACATATCAGCGCTTACATCGGCTTTTCATAGATTGGGAATGTAGAAATACGTCGAAAAATGTGTTTGCCAATTTCCCTTTCAAATTGCAAATTCATTATAATATACTGTACTAAATAGTTTTAAAATTATTTTTCATCATCCTCCTGCCCTTATCCCACTCCACAACACACAGCACAACATGTTATAAACATGTTGTCACATGATTTGGCTACGTATTTACGATCGGCCGCCTGCCTGACATCAGCTTACTATAGCCGCCTTTTACGACACCTCAGTAAGAAAGATGGTGCCCCCAGGGAACCAGGTAACAACATGTTTTAAACATATTGAGCAAATCCCACTTAATAAGCTCTGGTAGTCCAGCGGTAACACCGTGCGACTCTTTCGAGGAGGTCACGGGTTCAAACCCGGGCAGACATCAATGAGTTTTTCTGTTAAAACTTATGTGTCTAATTGATTATTTATTTATCACACGCTTTTCGGGTGAAGGAAAACATCGTGAGGAAACCTGCATATCTCTAGAGAATTCTGGAGATATGTGTAACCTACCAATCCGCATTGGAGCAACGTGGTAGGTCTTAGCTCCTATCCTTCTCTCCATAAACGGAGAGAAGAGGTCATTCTCAGCAGTGGGATAGTAACAGGTCGCTACTTACAAAATCCCACTTAGAGCGGGACCTGTTTTAAACAGGTCAATAAAAAATATAGTTTATTAATGCTTAAAACCCATTAAATAGTTTCATTATACATACATTGTACTATTCAAATTATGTAGGGCGCATTATTCCATGCCATTTAATATTCTACAGCTAAGTAATAAACTAAGTGAAAGCTCTTAATCTTAATTATAACTGAGACATAAAAGATACGAGTATATAATGCTCGTTGTGCCCGCGACTTTGTTACTATCAACTATTAAGGATAAGTTATTAAAGAGCAGTCTACAGAAAGGTTTAAATTAAGTATAAGAAATAGTACCTGGGTGACCCAGCCTTGCTTGGTAATTTTTACAATGATGTAATTTTTTTTATGAAGAGAAAAATTAAGAAATAATAGGGCAGGTGAGGCTCGATCCTAGGTATTTTCACCTATCTAGACCGCCCGTTCCCCAAATGAACTTCAAATTCAAATTCAAAATATTCTTTATTCAAATAAACTTGTAAACAAGTGCTTTTGAATCGTCAACTCTACTGGTGGTTCGGAAAGCTGTTCCTACCGAGAAGAGCCAGCAAGAAACACGGCGGTTGCTCTTTTTAAAAAATACATTTCTTAATGCTAGTTAAATTTAATTGTTTCTATCTTGTACAGGGTCGAACAATATTTATATCCACGCATATTTATCGTCTAAATAATCCTCAACAGTATAGAGTAGGCTTTCTGTATCAGCCTCTCCTTAATAGTGTTTTTAAACTGCTGTAATGGCAAAGTTAAAATTGATTGTGGAATTTTATTATAGAATCTTATACCCAAACCACCATGAATTTACGTTTGACAGCGAAAAATTGTGATTCTATTCAACATAAATTTCGAAAAAAATTTAGAGCCCGAAAACAGGGATAACACGACATTTTTTTTAAATAAAACTTATCTAGAACGATTTTTCTCCCCCAAAATCCCCTACATGCTGAATATCAGGAAAATCGTTGGAGCCGTTTCCGAGATTCTTAAAATATATATATATATATACATACGAGATTAACTTATTTAAATATTAAAGATACGTAAAGCATATTACAAAATTGAAGATTATTTGGATGATAAAAATGCCTGGATTTGAAAATCCTTTCAGCTTCATACAAGACTGCGGTTTAATTATGTAAAATGTTTAAAAGATTGACCGCCGAGTTTCTTTCTGGTTCTTCTCGGTAAGAGCAATATTCCGAACCAGTTGTAGCTTTATTAATCATATTGATCAAAAGTGCTTGAAAGAACTTATTTCAATAAAGATTATTTTAATTTGATTTGATTTAAAAGTATTTAGAGGCACTATGTGTATTACTTTTTCCCGTTTGAAAAACATGATTTTTACGCCATATCTTATGCCGGTATGTAAGCTTAAATTGCCAAAAATTCATCAGTATTGATTAAGCTGATTAGCTGTGTAGGCGAAACAGACAGATCGATAGACAGACAGACTCGTATTAATAATATTCGTATAGATATAAATTTTAATGTATTGGGTAGATAAGACTTATCGCGGATATTAACGAAATGATATTACTTTTGTATTATGGAACTATGTAAAGTAACGACTAATTAATTTTAATCTTTAGATAAACCTAAGGTAAGTTGACCCACCGTGTGCCATCGGGCTGAGTTGAATAGACCATCCTCATTTCTTACCGAGATGTCGTAACAGGCGACTTAGGTAAGTTGACCAGCCGTGTGGCATCCCCCTGAGTAGAATAGATCACTTTCTTTCTTACCGAGGTGTTATAAAAGGCGACTTCGGTAAGTTGACCCGCCGTCTGTTATCTGGATGAGTTGAATAGACCAAAGACAACTAAGTAAGGTGACGGCAACCAGTCGTAAAATCATGTAACAACATGTTTATAACATGTTGTGCCGACCCCACTTATCCCAATCTAGGATAAGAGCAGGAGGCTGATGTTGAGTTACCTGAATATAAATAACGTATGACACCATAAAAAGTAAACGAAAAAGTTAGTGGAATGGCACATAATAGGCGCATTATTTCGCGTCATTATAATTTCACAACTGCCCCGAGCATGTGAAAGCATATAATGAAGCATTAAGCTTTAACCGCCTCGTTAACAACGCGAAATTAAACCTCTGCCTCCGCCATAGCACAATATTGTATTAACATAATGGAGTCTTTGACTAATTAGTGACGCGGCATTTCTATTTGGCAACTTCATACGGACATAAACTTTACTCAACATTCAATTTGAATGACTAACTTTTTGACTTAAAAAAAGAGTAAGTAGCGGCCTGTTACTATCCCACTGCTGAGAATAGGCCTCTTCTCTCCGAAAGAAAGAGGTTGGTCTCTTCTACTCAACTGGATACCACACGGCGGGTCAACTTACGTTAGTCGGCTTTTACGAATCCTCAGTAAGAAATGAGTGGTTTACTACTCAGCCGGATACCAAACGCGAGTCGACTTACCTTAGTCGCCTTTTACGACACCTCGGTAAGAATCGAGAGTAGTCTGTTCTACTGAGCTGGATGTCACACAGCTTTTCAATTTTTTATGATAAAAACTTATATAAGTTAGAAGCGGCCTGTTACTATCCAGCTGCTGAGAATAGGCCTCTTCTCTCCGTTTTTGGAGAGAAGGTTTGGAGCTAAGACCTACCATGCTGATCCAATGCGGATTGGTAGGTTGCACATATCTCCAGAATTCTCTAGAGATATGCAGGTTTTCTCACGATGTTTTCCTTCCAGCCGATACCTTACTCGCCTTTTACGACACCTCGGTAAGAAATGAGGGTGGTCTATTCTAGTCAGACGGATACCACATTATATTCATTAACCACTTAGATTTTTATAGAAAACACACAAATGTCTTGTGCAAAGTAAGTTGACGTCAGGTAGGCGGCCGGTCGTAAAATACGTAGTCAAATCATGTGACAACATGTTTATAACATGTAGTGCCGACTCCACTTAGAGTGAGATAAGGACAGGGAGATGAAGATGATGTGTATGGTACCAGGTCTAGGAACTTATAAACACTTGGTAGATTACACATTGTTTAGGGGTGTACCATTTTTGGTTTTCAAGGAACCCCAAATAAACGAAGAGATAGAAAAAAAATAACACTTTAATTAGTGCTACGAGTACATCACATAACAGCACATTCCACGCATCATAACCATCATGAACATATGGGAACACGAAATGGAGCAATAAGCTTAAAACATGTCGTTAACACCATGGCTTTAAGCCATGTGTTAACATAATGAAGGCTTTAAATAACTTTATAGAAGTATTTTTATTTGGTCATAACACAAGGTTTTCATGTCACGCGAATTTTCTTCTCACGCGATTGTTGATAAATCAACTACACTTTTGGTCTGCAGTAACTTCTCTTATTCCAATCCATTTTAAGAGATAATCTGACATGATAAGACAGGGTGGTTGCAATAATGTAGTAAGATAATAAAAGAGTACCTGGGAACCGAGCCTTGCTGTGTATTTTTTTAAAGATACAAAAAAATGCAATAAAAAAAGCGCTGGGTGACTGAACAGAAAAGCACTGGATATGGGATCGAACCTAGGTTTCGAACCTTTAAGGTCCGCGCCGTACCTTTAGGCTATCACAGCTTTGCATTTGACAGCTCAAATTATGAGTTGCTATCTATTCCTATTTTCGTAGTTTTTAGGCCTCAAAAATAAGTGATAAAATGAGATCTTTTTGATATAAAACCTATCTAGATCAATTTTTCTTCCCCAAAACCCTTTACATGCTGAATTTCAGGAAAATTGTTAAAGCCGTTTCCGAGATTCAGAAAATATATTTATATAAATATACATACAAGATTAACTCATTTAAATATTAAGGATAAATACGTCGTAACACCAATTATTTCTTTTGAACCCTCTCCTTATGCCTGATGCGATGTATAAAAAACTAATAATAGCGGTTCTGAATCTGTCAACTTACAAAAAGACTGTGGCGTGTAGAGGTATGGACTAAGACGCTGTACGTAAAATTTGTAGCGCCTTTTAAAAACTTTCTACTCACCATTCCGATTTCTTGACTTTACCAACGAATCAAGACCGCTTGAGCATCCGTTGCCCAATATATTTACTTAATATAAGAGCTTGAGCTATGCTTCTTTAAGCTACTGCGTGACATAACTCTAACAACCATCACTGTGAGACACCTATTGACCACCCACCTTACGTAAATTAACATAACGCCTTAAAATGGCTGTTTGTAGCTCCCTCTCATGGAAGCTGAATCTATCTTAGTTTTTCTCCTTGCGTATTAAGAAATAACATATACAAATATTTTCATTTTCCTGACTTGGATGTTTTAGACTTGCCATGCCACCATCATGTGATACTTGAATGTAGCTTCTTTTTGAAATTGTCTGTCCACCAATATTTTTTACGTGTAAAATAAACATTAACTTTTGCTTTGTTTCTCAAGAAAGAATCCTACAACAACCCCTCCCACGTCGAGATCCAGTGAAGCGATTAATGAACAAATGTTTCGCTCCACAATCAATGTTTCGGAAGACGGGTCGCTCATTTTTCATCGTAAAAATTTGTTGCCAGAGGGCTCTTTTTATGTCTTTATCTTGTAAAGAAAATTTAAACCTTTTGAGAGGCCACAAATGGGATATATGTAGAACATATCGTCAAAGAACTGTAGTAACGGGACAAACATTACGTCTTCTTCAACGCTGCTTATCTTCTTGAGAAGTTTCTTATTCATACAGGATTGTATGATTTCAAAGTAACTTATATTGTTCTATTCACAAATAAAGATGACGGATAAAATCCGATATTTAACTTTGCAATTGAATAATTAAGGGCCAGTAACTTACCTTCTGACAAATCGAAACTATTACAAGTAAAACCAATTCTTCCATTCCAAATTCCATTAGATCTTTTATAAGATTCTTCTATTCTACCTTTGAAACTTTCATTATTAATACACCATTATTATTTTCCTTAACATTGTTATGTCGTATGTATGTTCATAGAAGTCATTCGAGTTTCTTTTGCGATTTCATTCTTGCAATTTTTATAACCATCAACGCATTGTTGTCAATTTTAAATCCCTTTTGCTTTTGTAATTCAGTTTAGTACTCAATCTATTATTTAGTTGTCTTATTTTTGACTGATCATTTATATTCCATTAAATATAAAATATTTTCCTTTGTATCCTATCAGCCAAAAGCACTACTAGCATCCTCTTTCCTCAGAGAGGAAGATTGGTTATACATATTCCAGGATATGTAGGTTTTCTCACGCTGTTCTTTGCACCGAAAAGCGTAAGCGTATGATAAACTGTAAGTATCAATTAATTAGGTATATTGTATATGGAAAACTTTTAGATGCTTTTCCAGGATTTAAACCCTCGACCTTTAGATAGCCATCCCGTTTGATAGTCAGGACATTTTAATAATAGTTATAGATTTCAACGAACAAAAATTCTAAATATTTAATGGAAACATTGTTCTAAAGTACAGCGTTAACCCCCATGGGGGTGGATTTTGGTCGGGGTAAGAGCGCGGCCACGTGTAAACAGTTGGCTGAAAGGTTTATTGATGTTTCGGTTCGTGACCGCAACCCTAAACCATTCCCGTGAATTTCTTCCCCTGTTTACAATTCCGTATCAAAATCTTTACTCTTCTATAAAAGGGTAAACTTTTGAAATCGACTTTGCGCAATCTAGCATTATTGTTTAATGTTCTGTATATTTCAAAATAACTCATAGAAGTAGGCGTTACTTAGCAGAATTCCAAAGTACAAAAGTTATGATTATTTTTCTAGAATCCGCGTTTGTTATGAAAATCTATGTTATGCTAAGTGTAGGAAGCAAACCATTCTCATACGTATCACAAGACACCACCACAAACAGTACACTACACAAGCACCACACACGCACACCGACAATCTCAACGATCGTTTCGCCCCCGTAACCGAAGCGTCATCCGGAGATAGAGATATATCTCCTTAAAAATATATAGTTTTAAATGAAAAAGTAAAAAATAGTTAAAATTCAGAAGTTTTAGTAAGAGTAACTGTTTACTTCTTTACAAATGAATTTCCTCAAAAAAATATTGAAAATGGAAAAGTATAGTACGACTTAGTATGATTTATGTACGACAAAAAATTACTGATGCTAATTAAAACAAGATAGAAGTTAATTAGATACTGTCCTTCGCATACTTTAGCATAACACTAATTACCATTTCAGTATGAAGTACCGGAAAAACTCCATAATACACTTTTGAGGGTACTTTTAAAAACTAAAGTTGATGCAAACTAATTCGTAGGCCTTTTTTTTCTTTTTTTATTTATAGCCTGCAATTTTAATGATACATTTATACCATAGATATATATTAACATCTGATCCTAATACACGTACCTATTCCATTGGTCAACGTAACAAACACGTCGTATGCAAATTGTATCGCGTGCATCAGGGAATTGTCCTAGACCAAGAGCTAACGTCATAAGTAGTCATATTTGATTACAGAAATTAATAATATAGTTTTTCTTAGTCACAGTAGATTCCTTAGTCTATTGGTCTTAATTTAGTTTGTATTATATTGTCAATCTTCGTTGTTCGAAAACAAAAGTATCGTCTAATCGTACAGTTCATTTTTTTTTTCATTTTTAAATGGTTATCTGTGGGGATTTTATTTACCACTGGCGAGAAACGCCCAACTTGTGGCCAAACTCGTCATAAGGCAGGGGTGACGACTTCCGCTATTGGATACGTCCACCGCCACCCCGCCTATTTGAATAATGAACTCTGAACTTATTTCTACTATTTATATAAATAATAAATGGCCGAAATAATATAAAAAAAGTACAATTCATATTGCCTAATCATACCAATAGCTAGAAATTAAACCAAGCAAGGCAATCGTTTTATTATTGATTTAATTATCCCCTACACTAAGGCTTATTGAAAATGGTCATTTTTATAAGCTTTAAATTGCTATTAAAATGCGATTAAAACTTCTTTAAATAAAAATTTTGAAAAAAACATAAATACCTATGAATACCCTAAAAAATTCGTCCTAGGTTAAATTTGATTCTATAAAAATAAGTTCCAACACATTCATAGAATAAAGGCTTTTGAATCAAGAATTTTTGGACGTCTTAATACACGTATTCGACTATAATATTGGATAATTATTCATTAAATTAATTTTCATCTGCTTAAATCAACTAGTACTTACAGTCACCGGCTCTCTTCCTATTAAATATGATGCCATGAATAGAAATGTGTAGATAACGTTCGTGCTAATATCACCAAATTAACATAATGCTCATTTATGGTGAATTTCATGACGTTACCATTATTTTAGAGGTTTTAAAAATGATAATGAGCTTAGCACAGATTTGTTAATGGAGAAGAACTGTGAAGTTGACAAGTAATTTTATTCATAGTATTCGAATAAATCAAAGTTGTTATATCTACGTATGACCTTCCACCCATCATTTATCATTCTCCTGCCCTTATCCCACTCCAAGTGGGGTCGGCACAACATGTTATAAACATGTTGGTATTTTACGATCGGCCGCCTGCCTGACGACGTGGGATAAGGCAGGCGGATGATACTTTATTATAAAATAAAAGTCCCCAAAAACTGTATTTGTATTTTCTCAAAATCTGCTTTACGGATTTTTGAACGGTTTTTACTAAAACGTATTGCAATTCCTCTGGAAGATTTAAGGTAAAAATACATGACGGTTTTACGTAAACTTGTTGAAAAGTCGCGCAGTTGCAAAAACACGCTTGCTGGGGCCTTTATCGCATGCTCCGCGTAGACCAACAGAGATATACTAAAGTAATGTACTAGAGAATTGTAGATGTACATAAATACTATGAAAAAGTCCGCGACAACATGTCTCTAATTCTTATGGTTAACTTACAATAACTACTTTAATGTTTAAAGATTTCTACGCGGGAGCCGAAGTACTTAAAAGATAAATGTAACTGTTAATGCCTTTTTTTATTTAAATTCAAATTCAAACTCAAGTTCAAAACCCTTTATTTTTTTATTTGTGTTAGGGCGAGAACCCTAGCACTGATTTTCAGTGGCTGCCATTGTGCGACAACGAAAAGAAAGTGACAGCATGGGACAATGCAGAAAGAAAAATAAATATAAAATAAATTTACATTTAATACACACATTTACATTTAATACAATTTACAATATAAAATTAATTTACATTACAACAAAAATGTACAAGTTATATCTATCTTAAATAACTTACACGCTAGGACTATACAAATCATGTTTACTCATTATTAAAAATAAACAAAACTGCCGTTTGTTACGAAACCCTTGGATTTTGCTGATATCATTTTAGGAAACGCCGAGTAAGACTATAACCTGAGTCATTGAATAGAAATGTCTAAATAACGCTTACGTTAATATTAACCAATTAACTCAAGTTAGCATTTACGCAGGAACTGGAATATTAGAGTAATAAAGAGCTATAAACGTAAAGGTAGAAGTATTATTGCGATGTAGAATACCAATATAAATTCTGAGAGCTCTACTCTCCGCATTTCGCAACTTCGACGATGCTTCTACCCTCGCCCGTCCCGCACGGTGATGCTTTAAGAGCCGTTAGGGCTAACTGCAATAGTCAATTAAAAAAAAAAGAATTACAATTAATTTGACGAGAATGGAAAATCTGTAGACAAAAAAAAACAAAATCATAATAATAATAACACAACATCATTATCATTCTCCTGCCATTTTCCTACTCTTAGTGGGGTCTGCACAACACTGACGTCAACTTACCTTAGTCGCCTTATGTGACACGGTAAGAAATGAGGGTAGTCTTATCGACCCAGCCGAATACCTTACGACCGGTTAACTTAGTTTAACTTAGTGACAGCATATATCTTAGTCGCCTTTTACGACACCTAAGTAAGAAATGAAGGTGGTCTATAATACTCATCCGGATACCATACGGCGGTTCAACTTACCTTAGTCGCCTTTTACGACACCTCGGTAATTAATGAGAATAGTTTATTCTACTCAACCGGATACCACACAGCATCTAAAGTACTATTTAATACTATTAAAAATGTTACGTAGACTAATAATGTAATGTTATGTAAATATAATACTAGTTTCAGAGAAGGAAACAGGTATCAAATCATAAAGGTTTGGGTAATGAAATAAAATTCACTTCATTATAATATGTAACTGGTCGGTGAATATAAAATATATATGCATATAAAATTCTGTTCATTTCAAGTATAAAGATTACAAACTACAAGTTAACTAGTTTCAGCTCTTTGACTTCAAAGAGATCTAAATACTGTAAGCCAAAATTTAATGGGCTAGTTATGTAAGGTATTTAGGGAAAAACTCATAATTGTACCAGAAGAGATGGTCCTTCAGACCGGATATGAGTAATTACCGTTGGAATTTTAACTTTATTACTTGCAAATAAGAGTCACGGAAAGTTATACCGTTTCGATATTTACTAAAACCTCTTTGGTTGAGCAAATTAAAGCTTTATGCGACTAAAAATAAGAGCTATTTTCATTAGTATGGTGCGTTGGATGTAAAGGCTGTTTTTAAAGGTCAATATTTATTTCATTGGAGATCAGAAGATTTAAAATCTTATACACTTATTAATAACTAGAGAGCTGCGCTTGCTTCGCCTGCGTGTAAATCAGTGTGACCCACTATATTAGAAGCGTAAATCCGCAGGAATTTAACCATAATTCATCTAAACTTTCCTCAAGAATTACACTATCTTTTAGTAAAAACCGTACAAACATCCATTCAGTACTTTTTGACAAAATCGATCACATACAGACACAGAGCTTTGGTGTATTTTTTATATTATGTATAGATAAATGTCGAATTATCTATGAGGCGTTACAACTACTAATATAAATACAAGAAATTATAACTCTTTAACGACAGAAAACAGATACCTTATCTTTACGCGTGTTTTGTGTGTTTGTGCGCTTGTCACGTACAACGTGATAAGCGCATTTTTTACGACACCTCGGTAAGAAATGAGGGTGGTACTATTCTATTAAGTCGGATACCACACGGCGTAAACATAAAAAATAACTAAACATATAAATAGTGATGAAAACGATAACTTACGTTGTAGATATAAAATTCTTAATTTTATTTTCAAGAATTAAAATATCCAACCTGTATATGGTTCAGACAATACGCGTAAACGAGCTGCCATTTCAGTAACATGTCCCGTTTCACTTGTTACCTGTTGTATTGTTTGAATGCATCCACCATGTTTGCTCTACCACATGACTGTTGTACGTTTAAAATGGGAAATATTAAAGTTGGTATAATTTATTGAAAGTAAATTATAAAATTTATATAAAATAATAAAAGATACAGCCTGTTAAATACGTTATAAACATTCTTTAAAAAAATATTACTCAAAGTTACAGGTAAAATATTTAAGTTGTGATCCTAAAAAACAAACTTTTAATTTAGTTTTTTCATACATTCATTACCTTTCATTATTATTATTCATTAGTTATTATACTAGTATATATAGTAGAGTTATTATATAGTAGGGGAGCCATAAGCAGGTCTGTAAGTGAGAGTGCCACGATCTATACTAATATTTAAAGCTGAAGAGTTTTTTGCCAGCGGCTATGCCCGTGTGGAAAGATTAAAACCGTAATATGTTTTATTGCTACTACTCTTCTCTTCGCGTGTATATAACCTAAAGCCTTCCTCGATAAATGGACTATCTTACACTTAAACAATTTATCAAATCGGTCCAGTAGTTCCCGAGATTAGTGCTTTTAATATATTATATATTATTTATATATTAATAGAGCTGTGGTAGCCCAGCGGTAACACCGTGCGACTCTTTCGGGGAGGTTCGAACCCGGGCAGACACCAATGAGTTTTTCTGTTAAAACTTATGTGTCTAATTGATAATTGCAATTTATCACACGCATTGCGGTGAAGGAAAACATCGTGAGGAAACCTGCATATCTCTAGAGAATTCTGGAGATATGTGTAACCTACCAATCCGCATTGGAGCAGCGTGCTAGGTCGTAGCTCCAATCCTTTTCTCCAAAAACGGAAAGAAGAGGCTTATTCCCAGCAGTGGGAGAGTAACAGGCCGCTACTTTACTATATATTAGTATAGATTACCAGGGCGGTAAGTTAAAGAAAATTGCGCTATCTATACTGTTTTCAACAAATCTAAAATGTTTCGCCTACTCTCTGAAAACGATTTATCGAATACAATAGAAAAGCGTTTTAGGCGCAAGGGTAATAAAAGTGTTACGACATTAGACATTGAACCTGATTCAATTATTTCTTTTCGTTTAATCTTCTTAAATTCAATCACCAAAGATTTAGATTGTTCGTACCAAGTTATGATCTTCCGTTGCTGGACAACTCTCTTTAGGAGGATAGGCTCCACGAACAAACGTAACGTTGACTTGTTTTATAATGTAATAAATATAAGATTCTATAATAAAATTCCACAATCAATTTAGCATTGCCATTACAGCAGTTTAAAAACACTATTAGAGAGAGGCTGATACAGAAAGCCTGTACTATACTGTTGAGGATTATTTAGACGATAAGAATGCGTGGATATAGATATTGTTCAATCCTGTACAAGATAAAAATGATTAAATGTAACTAGTATTAAGAATTGTATTATTAAAAGAGAAACCGCCGAGTTTCTTGCTGGCTCTTCTCGGTAGGAACGGCTTTCCGAATCAGCAGTAGAATTGATGATTCAAGAGTACTTGTTTACAAGTTTGAATAAAGAATATTTTGAATTGAATTAAATTGCATTGAAATGAGCATAGACTATGAATAGGTTAACCGTTCCAATTGTTTCTTGAATCTCAAGAAGTTATTGGTATGACTGTCGTGTGAAATATTGGTCAATATAGGACGAGAATATAGAGCTGTGATAGCCAAGCGGTAACACCGTGCGACTCTTTTGCGAAGGTCACGGGTTCGAACCGGGCAGACATCAATGAGGTTTTCTCTTAAAACTTATGTGTCTAATTGATAATTCCAATTTATCACACGCTTTTCGGTGAAGGAAGACATCTTGAGGAAACCTGCATGTCTCTAGAGAATTCTGGAGATATGTGTAACCTACCAATCCGGACTGGAGTAGCGTGGTAGGTACTTAGCTCCATTCCTTCTCTCCAAAAACAGAGAGATGTGGCCTAATCCCAGCAGTGGGAGAGTAACAGGCCGCTACTTGCTTACTTTACTTATAGGACGAATTTCCCCTTTTTCTCAAAGATTTCTCACCTCATTAAAACGCATTTAATCTAATCGCTACAACACCAACTCGCAAAAAACTTCGTCACTCCTTCATGCAAAATTACGTTGCGTTAATCCCCCCCTTTTAGGGTGCGTTCAAACGGTTCGCAAATAAACTCATACATCAAAGCTTATGGGTTTACTCTGAATGTAAACACATAATTTAAAATTTAGACAGATTCAATGTGCAGTTTCAATTCAACTTTTGCGTGCGTTTTCGTTTTGCTTTCATTTATTCTATTCTAGAATAAATAAGCGAATATGTATATGAAAGTCTTAGTCATAGAAACTAATTTATCATCCCCCTGCCCATATCCCACTCTAAGTGGGGTCGGAACAACATTGAATAAACATGTAACATGATATAGCCGCCTGCCTGACGTCAACTTACCTTAGTACACAACACGATATTTGACACAAATGAGGGTGGTCTATTTTACTCAACCGGATACATACGGTGAGTAAACTTACCTTAGTCAACTTTTACGACAACTCGGTAAGAAATAGGGTGCTCTATTGTACTCAGCCGGATACCAAACGGCTGGTCAACTTACTTTAGTCTCCGTTTACGACACTTCAGTAAAAAATGAGAGTGGTCTATTCTATTCGGTCAAATACCACACGGCCGGTCAACTTACCTTAGTTGCCTTCTACGACACCTCGGTAAGAAATGAGGGTGGTCTATTCTATTCAACCAGATACGACACGGCGGATTGTCAATTCAGATATACTACCTTTTTTAGAAAATAAAAAAACAAACTTAAAAAAATTAAACAATAATTATGTAGTTGGGGATCGATCCTTAGGGGTATTTCCTTCGAGACTGCCCGTTCCTCGAGTAAGCTACGCTGACTTGACAATTTATGGCAAAAATAGTGTTTTATATTCAACATAAATTTTAATATTTTTTAATGCCCAAAAACAAGGATAAAGCGATTTTTTTTTAGATAAAACCTAGCTAGATCGATTTTTCCCCCAAAACCCCTACATGCTAAATTTCAGGAAAATCGTTAGAACCGTTTCAGAGATTTCGAAAATATGTATGTATATATATACATAACTCACTTAAATGAAGTTATAATAATAATTAAAAAAAAGATTAAATTACAGTTAAGTACATAAAAACTGATTCTCATCTTGTAAACGTCCTATTTTTTCGAATAGGAAAGTCGAAGGGCCGCATTACACGGGGCGGCAGGAATATTAAAAAACTTTTCCTTACCAACTTGGATTGTCTTTTTTGAAGTCTGTTTACTGCTTCTCGAGTTTAGTTTTTTGCTACGAGCTCCAATATCTTTGTATACCGTGGCTTCATTCCTTTGAAATTGCTATAAATATCAAATCAGCATCGTCATTTTCCTTTTTCTTATACAGGCAAAACCCCTTATGGGTACCACCGCCCGACGGGGGCAGGCGGCGGTTATTTCGGACTCGCACCGACTAAAACGACCTGTGTGCTCCACCACGCTGCCGATAGCAAGGACAGGGTAACGTTGTACACAATGCCTCCATCCCCGCCGACAGCAGCTCTGATTCAAGGAACACCTCCTCCGAGTAGGGACCCCTCAAAGGAGATCTCCCCCCTCCGCTAAACGGTGCTTCGGGAGCACCAGATGCACTGACTGCCTCGGGGACTCTTATGTCACTCTAAGCGGGGTCAACACAACTTGTTAGAAACATGTTGTGCCGACCCGCTATGATTCATCGCTCAGGTAGACTCCACAACACAATTGCAAAACAAAGCGTCACCCAAGCAAGCATAACGATCTCTTAACGATACTTCGGCTACGGGGCGAAACGATTGTTTAGATAGTCATAGTGAACGTGTGCAGTGCTTGTGTATTATTGTATTATTGGTGCATAAGTTTTTACAAATACTTCATGTATCAGGTATGAGAACGGATAGTACACTCTACATATATTTTCTTTTATCGCGAATTATAGGAAAATAATATTTTCAATACTTTTTTATTATGGAACTCCGCAAAGTAACGCCTAATTCTATAATTTAACAAGAAAAAACCCAAGAATATATATATATATATATATATATATATATATATATATATATATATATATATATATATATATATATATATATATAAAAAAGTTTTCTCTGTGATTTTCGTTATTGAAACTTAAAAAATTAAATTACTACAACGAAGAGCGAGTTTAAGCTCGTTTTTAAATATGAAAGCTTGTAGTTAAAGAAACTTACTGTGAAGACAAAGTTTTACTGTACTTTAGCAGAACAAACATTTGAAATGAAGACAATTCTTGAAAGCATCCGAGCTGAAAGCAAAGCAGCTCAAATATTTGTGAAAAAGTTTGAAATTCTATAGAAACAGTTAGAAAGCGCTGAGAGGGACAGTACCTTATTATTTATTCTTGTTGCATATATTTATGACTAGTTGTACACGCGTCTTCGTTCTCATCAACTAAAGCGTTTAATTACCCTCACGCATGAAGTGAGTTTTTTTTCTTATTAAAAAATATTTTTTTATCCTGAATGGCTTTCAAAATTACATTCAGATTCAAAATATTCTTTATTCAAGTAAACTTGTAAACAAGTTGTTGAGTTCTATAATTTGTTACATCTAAGTTAACCAAAAGTAAACTAAATCTATTTATAAAAAATTTATAAAAATTTATAAAAAAAATACTAATATATAAAGCTGAAGAGTTTATTTGTTTGAACGCGCTAATCTCAAGAACTACTCGACCGATTTGAAAAATTCTATCAGTGTAAGATTGTCCATTTATCGAGGAAGGTTTTAGGTTATATAACATTACACTAAGATGAATGGGAGAGGAGCAGAAATAAAAAATACGGAAACGGCAATATTTAAAGCTTTCCTTGCATGCGCTGAATAAACGGTGATAGTTATTCAAAAATCATATACAACAAAATTGTTCCCCTCCAAAAGTTCCAAATAAAAATCCGCGACAGCATATGTCTAGCGTTTAAGATTAACTTTAACCATTTTTATAGTTACGAAAAGACTTTATTACGCTTTTAAGCTTTCCATGCGGGCGGAACCGCTAGCGATTGCTAGTAAAAGATAAAATGCAATAAAATCATAAATCAAACAAAGTTAAGCTACGCTTTGCGATTATGGATTATTGCAAAATATTTTATCGTTCCTTTTCGTATTTCGCTTCTTTTAAATGCCTCTCGGCTGTCTCTTAGCTAAGCTCTTTCCAGCCTTCAAATAGCTCTTTAAATAAGAACCCTTTTGTGGGCTCAAGCGTTTTTACGCAAAAAGTCGTAATTACTCTCATCTCGACAGGCTGGAGATGAGGGAATATAATCGGATAAGTGTTTCTACTGCGCCGATGGGGGCAAAGTTGCCTACGTACGAAGTTATAAACTTACCTGCTTCTTTCAGTTAAGACTTGCATAGGTATCTCACAGTTCTTTATACAAATTCAGAATATCTGTAATATTTAAATGGGTCAATCTTGTAATTGTTTATAATATAATTATATATATATATATGTCGGATCAGGGGGCCGATTGAGATTAAAATCTTCTGCGTAAGACATATCGTGTGGGCAATATAAGGCGTGTGGTAATAAACGGGCAGTATATTATCACAATAAACGATTTAATAATTAAACTTAACACAATCAGAGCAACGAGTCGTAAAACAATTCCAGGACGTGTTACTCGCTCGGCGGCTGGCAGCGAAGTGAACTGTGTTGCCACCGGTCTGCTCGAACATGTCCAGACTTTGTCGAAACGTTATAGTGCACAGATAACGCTTGCGGCTCGTTGTTACAATAATGCATTATCTGTTACTTTCCATAGACAAATGCATTATCTGTTATTGGCTACCTACATATAGATATGTACATACAAGATTAACTCATTTAAATACTAAAGAAGATAGAGTAGTTTATAAGTACTAGAAAACACAAACACAAAAACATCGCTTATAGCGATAAGCTTTCCTATATATTCCTTGTTTTTAATTTAGTTTTTATATATCAACTCTTGGTACGTAACTTAATAAATAAATAAAACAGAAAGTACTTTAAAGCTACCTACAATAGTACAGTTGACATCCGTAAAGGAAATTTAAAAGGTTAATTCATTCCTTAGCCGATATGTCATTAATAGATAAAGATTTTGTCATGCAACCTAAGAGAAAACAGTTTTTAACAAAGAAATGATGATATCGGTGAAGCGTATAAGTTTATTATGATAGACGTATTTTCATAGACAAAATAAAACTTTTTATTCACTCTTTATTGTATGTAACTTTTTCTATCTATGAGTTTGAATCCAAATCCAAATGTAAAGCGTTATCAAATGCACGGTATTAAGGGATAACTTTGGACTCATCATAAAGGATGATTTTGCAACATAGAAATTTGAGTTCTATATGTTAAGCAGTTAAGTTCATATTATATTGCTAGAATTTCTAATTGCAATATGTTAGATTTGGACTTTATTGCTAAGAAAATAAAGACGTGGAATTGCTACATAGTCTTGCTTTACGAGATTTTCAGACAATAGTAGTAAACGAGTCTGGTTTTGAAGCACGTCCCTAACATGTTGCATTCTAGAGATGGGTAGCTCGCGAGCTAAAGACAAGAAAAATATCTTTCCAAAAGATATAATCACTCTTTAGCTCACATGTGTCTTAATTATATCTATAACTAGCAATCGCTGCGGCTCCGCCCGCGTGGAAACATTAAAACCGTAATACCTTAAAAGCTAGTAATATGCTGTCGCGGACTTTTATTTAGAACTTTTAGAGGGGAACAATTTTGCGATATATTATTTTTGAATAACTATCACCGTTTTGTTACCGCATGCAAGAAAAGCTTTAAATTTTGACGTTTTCGTTATATTTTTTATGTCTGCTCCTGTTCGATTCATCTTAGCGTGATGTTATATAGCCTATAGCCTTTCTCGATAAATGGACTATCTTACATTGTAAGAATTTTTCAAATAGGTCCAGTAGTTTCTGAGATAAGCGCGTTCAAACAAACAATTAAACAAACTCTTCAGCTTTATATATTATTAAAGATTATCTATATCTTTATACTTAAGAGTCAATTTTCGTAATGACTTACGGCTCGTTCAGAGTTAGTGAGAAAGAGGTGGGCTTATATAACAATTTACACAACAAAGTGAGATACGGATAGCTATTGCATGTTTGTATTAAAAGAACCGAAGATATAAAGGATAGAATTGTAGTTTTAGCTGCCTTATTCTCTCTCTTAGCCGTACTGAGCTAAATGTCTTAAAGATATAAAGAGATATATCCTAAGATCGAAAATATATAAATCACTCTTTTCTTGTCAGGGATACATTTTGTCCATCTCTATTGTTTTCTCTTAACGCATGTCATTATACTCATGTTTCTATTCATAATCGTTGACTGTTAGACCTTTTAATGCTAAAGTTAATTTAATATTATTCACATCACAATTTTAGCGTAAAAAACCACGCCGTGTGGTATCCAGATGAGTACAATAAACCAACGTCACCACTTCCCTAGGTGTCGTAAAAGGCGACTAAGGTAAGTCTACCCCCCGTATGGTATCCGGCTGAATAGAATAGACCACCCTCATTTTATAGCGAGGTGTCGTAAAAGGCGACTAAGGTAATTCGAACCCGCCGTGTGGTGTCCGGTTGAGTGGAATAGACCACCCTCTTTCTTACCGAGGTGTCGTTAGAAACGACTAAGGTAATTTGACATCAGGCAGGCGGCCGGTCGTAAAATACGTAGCCAAATCATTTGACAACATGTTTATAACATGTTGTGCCGGCGCCACTAAGAGTGGAATAAGGGAGACTGATGATGATCACAATTTTAGCGTAAAGCTAAGCATCTAGCTAGAAGGCAACAAAAGTGATTTATAGAAGTAGGCGTTACTTTGCGGAACTCCATAGTACAGAAGTTACAATAAAATTACTTTGCTGTAATACGCGTTACGATTTTGTTCGTGGAGCCTATCCTCCTGATGACGGTTCGGTTTCGGGGAGAAACGATCGTAGAGGTTGTGGTAGTGAGTGTTAAGTGCTTGTTTGGATTGTTGGTGTTGGCGGCGTCTTGTGATACGTGTGGCGGCTTGAACTGCATGTATGGGGTATGTGATTGTTGTCCGCTTCATTCATTTAGCATTGCATGTATTCTCCTAACAAACGCGGATTACAGCAACATAATTTTATTGTAACTTCTGGGTACAAAACGTAACTGCAAATGGAATATTTGATTTTATTATACATATAACATTATGATAGTAAGTTGTCGATATTAAAATATGGAAAACTCTATCCACTATAGATTGCTTGAGTGCCTTAAGGGAATCGAAAGGTCCTTAAGGGCCACGTGCAAATTGTGGGCACACGGCCGGTGTTCGAGGGCCCTTCCAACTGGGTCAAGTTGGAAAGGTTTCCGAAGGGCTTCGGTAATTAGATTCTGTGTCTGAGAGCCGGTATGCTAAATAGGGTTAACTTTAATCGTTCGTTTTCTGATTGGAATTTGCACGATATTTTCCATCCCTTAAAGCATTGGTGACCAACATTTTTAGCACGTGGGCAACACACGTGGTAACGGTCTTCTTCTTCTTCTTCTTTCTCAACCGGTGGACGTCCACTGCTGAACATAGGTCTCCTTAAGGGATCGCCACAATCCACGATTTTGTGCCGTTTGGATCCAGCGGCTCCCCGCGACCTATTACTAACGGTCTATTACTCTTTTTTTTCCAATTTTAAGTGCTTCACGGCTATTTTGGATGAGCACTGCAGAGAAACGCCAACACTGTGGCCAAACTCAACTTAGGAAGGGTTAGTGGCAACGCTATTATATACGTTCACCACCACCCCGCCTGTGGTGGATTATATATACACTGTTGTGCTTACTAAGCATAGGAAGGGGTAGGGTAGTGAAGAGGATATGATAAATCGTGTGATAAATCGCGTGTTATAAATTGCAATTATTAATTAGACACATAAGTTTTTACAAAAAAACTCATCCTCGAAAGAGACACACGGTGTTACCGCTGGGCTACCACAGCTATAGTGCTAGCGGGTAGTACAATTATTTTTCGTTCTTATGCAAAGCAAAAAAGCCTGTGTTTTAAACCTCTGTTAAATATCTGACTTAATGTAACTAGTTATAAGTATTATGTTGAAAAGAGCAACCGCCGAGTTTCTTGTCGGCTCTTCTCGGTAGGAACAGCTTTCCGAACCAGCAGTAGAATTAGCGGTACAAAAGCACTTGTATACAAGTTTATTTGAATTTTTTAAAAAATGAATTTGAATATCCTAGGAAATTCTTGTTCACATCCGTCTACACAACAAAGGGCGTTATCTCCCCCAGTCAGGTAGATATTAAAATGATGAATATAAAAATTGCACCTCCTAACGTCGGAGTGGAAATTAAAATCGATGCGATTTAATTAATTCCTTTGTTCTGTATAATATTCGCTCATTTGATTCCCCCGGGGCCCTTAACATTAATTATTCCTTATCAAATCGACAGACATCCGACAGGTCTTGTTCAATATTAATTGAGCGAAAGCTCTTGATTGTTTGCCTAGCTTATTAATACAGCTTAATTGCATTAAATTTCTTCTTTGATATTTCACATAGCAAATACTTAGTAAGTAAGGAAAATCAAGTTCAGAAGTTAAAATAAAAATATTTTGCTGTAATCCGCGTTTGTTAAGAGAATATATGTAATGCTAAGTGTATGAAGCCGGAAACGATCACATACCTGCATGTATAATGCAGGACATGTCACCACAAGTATCACAAAACGCCGCCAACACCAACACTCCACACGTTTCGAAACCAAAGCAGCATCAGGATGATAGGATGATGATAGGCACGAACAAAATCATTAGACAGTAAACTAATTTTGTATATGAAACGTGTTGTCGCCACTGACTTCCGCTTTGTATTTTATAGCATCAAAGTCATGAAACAAGAGTATCGCGCCCTTTTTGATTAAAACGGTGGCAATACTGTGCCGTTGTTGTTTCCGGTTTAGTCTTTCTATTGATAAAACGTTTAAGTGACAGTCGGTCTTTGTTCGTCATTCAAGAGAAGTGCATCTCGGAACGGGAATTGTGGTATTCTTATTATATCTTGTTATTGTATATAGTGTGCATTAACAAACGTTTCTAAATTTTAATCACGTGATTCCATATAAAACCGCCGTGTGGTATCCGGCTGAGTAGAATAGACCACCCTCATGTCTTACCGAGGTGTCGTAAAAAGCGACTTAGGTAGGTTGACTCACCGTGTGGTATCCGATTAAGTACAATATATTTATCGAGTCTATTCTACTTAATCTTTCTTATCGAGGTGTCGTAAAATACGACTATACGAGATAAGTTGACGTCAAGCAGGCGGCCGATCGTACGATATCGATACGTAACCAAATCATGTGACAACATGTTTATAACATGTTGTGCCGACCCCACTTAGAGTGGGATAAGGTCAGGAAGATGATGTGATTCCATATAAAAGCAGTTTGATAATGAATGTAGTTATGGTAAAGATAACTGTTGACTGTGAATTTAAAACGCGTTGATAATTTTTGTATATAAGTAGAAGTAACTTAAAATAGATTAGTTGGGTTAAAAATTGATACAATTGTTTATGACATTTAATATAATTTAAAGTAAGTTTGAGTGTATGTAAGAATGTTAATAATTTATTAATTTATTTGTTTGTTTGCCATGCCTATACCTGCGATTATGTGTATATCTATGTGTGTGAGTGAGTGTGTGTGGACTTAGATGATGTTTGTTGGTTGGAAGTAATATATATGCAAAAAATATTTTAAAAGTGAAAAAATGAAACAGAAAAACGATTTCGGAGAGGATTTCAGCCTAGATGATTTTCTGTGTCTTCATACGACAAACAATTAAGGTATGAAGTCACAGTCCTTTTGCAAATTATTTTGTTGAGTATATGTGTATTATTTTATTTATTTATTTTATTATATAAAGTCCAGGATTGTGATCCACAATTCTTTCATACGCCCTACGCTTTTTCGTCTTAAAAAATTCAAAGCTCTTCGCGTCGGTGGAGCTTTTACATTTTTAATATATTAACATATTTTTGAATTTTAATTCCAGTACCTTAAGACGTTCTTAGTCACGTACTTGTAGTACCAACATAACAAAGAAAAATAAAGACGAAATTAAGTTAATTTTTTTATTAACTTTAAAAATTATATATTTTCATTGCTTTTGTAATTTTGAATAGTCTATTGGCGCAGGTGGCAGTGACCCTGCCTTTAGTTCCGTGTTGCGGGTTCGATTCCAATCGAGGACCGCCATTTTCTTAAAACAAAATGTCTTTCGAGTCTGGGTGTTATATCTATTTATTTAAAATTATATATTTACCAGTCCCGCTGTGTGATCCGGCTTGGTAAAAAAGACCACCCTCATTTCTTACCGAGGTGTTGTAAAAGGTGACTAAGGTAAGTTGACCCGCTGTGTGGTATCTAGCCGTATAAAATAGACAACCCTCATTACTTATCGAGGTGACTAAGATAAGTTGAGGTCAGACAGGCGTACGTAGGTAAAAGTTGCGACCCCACTTAGAGTGGAATAAGGAATGATATAATGATAACATTTATCAGTTGTCTATCACCTATAATACAAATATTAAGTTACTTTGTTGTACTTATTTATTGTTGTAGAATCGTTTTGCTAGAACCCAATTCTTTGATCTAATTTGATTCATTTCGAAAAGTATCGCCCATTATTATAAATTGTTTGAATTGTTGTTATTCGCTTATTATCGTTATCAAAATCCTTTTATTGCGATAATATTCAGTACACAAATAATATTCCTTTTCGTATAAAGGATGGTCATACTTCATGAAACAGCGTCCGGCTTGGGTACACAGCGAATTTGAGAACAAAGGCTTTGTAAGGTAACTCCGAGAATTGTGCACTTGATTATCTACATAGCAGATGAACTACTTTGTCATAGTAAAGAGTTAACGAATTACATTGACATTATCTAATATTAACACATTAGTACCTGAGTGGCGGAGCCTTGTTCTGTAATTTTTAAAATAAAGTTAAAAAAAAATTGATAATAAAAAGAAAAAATAATAGGGCAGGTGGGGCTCGATCCTAGGTATTTATTTTCACCTCTCTAGATACCGCGCGTTCTGTGATTGTATTCAACGTAAATTTAAAAAAAATTTAGAGCCTAAAAACAGGGATAAAATGAATTTTTGTAAATTTTTAAAAATTTTCTAGATCGATTTTTCTCCCCCAAAACCCACTACATGCTGAATTTCAGGAAAATCGTTGGAGCCGATTCCGAGATTCGGAATATATATATACACACACACACACACACATATATATATATATATATATATATATATATATATATATATATATATATATATATATATATATATACACACATATATATATATATATATATAAGATTAACTCATTTAAATTTTAAAGATATGCGGGACACGTACTAGTACGTTTTCTGACGATTGATACTCGACCGCGGGACAGGTACTAGTACGTCTTCTGATGATTGATACTTGTGCGCGGGACACGTACTAGTACGTCTTCTGGCGATTGATACTTGAGCGCAGGTCACGTACTAGTACGAGTTAGTGTAATAACATGGTTGTTTGTGGGTACAAAAATTATAAATAATGTTGATAAATAAATAACTGAATTGAAGCGCAAAACGCCCGATTCACAATGCAATGTGCATGTGCATGTGCGATTTAGCTGTTATAACTGGTTCAAACACTGGCAATCATTAAATGAGTTTTCTCTTAAAACTAATGTTTCTAATTGATATTTGCAATTTATCAAACGTTTTACGATACATGAAAACCTCGTGAAAAAATCTGCATATCTCTAGAGTGTTAGGGGGAAATATTGCGAGCATCGTGGTGGGGTTTTAGCTCAACCCTGCTTTCCAAAAACAAAAAAAGGTCTATTCATTTTATTCAAATAATTTATAGAATTAGGGGTTGAGTTAAGTTATAAAGTCGCAATTAAGTCGAAAATATTTAAATGTAGAGTATCCGTTTTCATACCTGAAATTTGCAGGATTCGTAAGGAAATCACAAGCACTACACGCGTTCATTTTTACAAATTCTACAATCGTTTCGCCCCGCAACCGAACCATAATCTCTTGATGAGCTTCTAGCTTGTTTGATAGACATACACTCATTTCATTCAAATAACCATTTTTCAACTTAGTTTGAACCCATGAATTTTATAGTAATTGCTACCACTCACATAATTGCATAAATCGGGTTCAAAGCTGAAAATATAAAAGTAGTAATGGAACGTAATAAACTTTCAACAGAACAGTTAGAAATGCGAGTTGAATTTTGGCATTCGTTTGGTTACATTTTAAAGCCCTATAAAACAAGCACTCAAAGTTATTGCTTTTCAGTAATTTAAAGCTCAGTTTTCACAATTATTATTTTGTTCGTCGATCTTTACATTTTGTAGGTATTAGATAATTAATTGTTTTAATTCAAATTTGTTTTGTATTTATTTCATTTTTTCTTTCAAACTATCATCATCATCTTGCCTTTATCCCACTCTAAGTGCGGTTGGCACAACATGATACAAACATGTTGTCACATGATTTGGCTGCGTATTTTACGACCAATGTAAATTTACCTTCGTCACCTTGTATGACATCTCGGTAAAAAATGATGGTGGTCTCTTCTACTCAGCAGGATACCACATGGCACTTACTTTAGTCACCTCTTACGACGCCTCGGTAAGAAATGAGGGTGGTCTATTCTACTCAGCAGGATACCATACGGGGGGTAGACTTACCTTAGTCGCCTTTTATGATAACTCGGTAAGAAAGAGGGTGGTCTATTCTATCCAACCGGATACCACACGGTGGATCAACTTACCTTACTCTCCTTTTACGACATTTCTATAAGAAATGAGGGTGGTCTATTCTACTCAGCAGGATACTACACGGCACTTACCTTAGTCGCCTTTTATGATACCTCAGTGAGAAATGAGGGTGGTCTATTCTACTCAGCCGGATACCACACGGCACTTACTTTAGTTGCCTTTTACGATAGCTCGGTAAGAAATGAAGGTGGTCTATTGTAATGATAATGATACTAATATTATAAATGCGAAAATCTGTCTGTTTGTTGTCTGTTTATTACATTTGCACGGCGAATCCGCTGCGAATAACCTTAAAGCGACTTTTTACTGCAAAATGAAGCTCAGGTAAGTTAGTTTGTTGAAACTAAATTCGCTTATCACGCCAGGAGGTAATATTCAAGATGATTTCCCTTCGGAGGTGGCGACTAATTCAGTCCTCAACTCTCGGCAGGTATTATAAACTCGCCGAGATAACACTTTCAAGGAAGTCGTTATGAAACTAGATGACGTCATATATACTAGAACTTTGTCTCAGTGAGAGTAAAACGCTAATATTATCCATACTATGGGATACTGCTGTGATGGCCTAGCGGTGCGACCGTGTGAACCTCTAGAGACGATCATGGGTTCAAACCCGGGCAGACACCAATGAGTTTTTCTATTAAAACTTATGTGTCTAATAGATAATTGCAATTTATCACACGCTTTTCGGTGAAGGCAAACATCGTGAGGAAACCTGCATATCTCTAGAAAATTCTAGGGATATGTGTAACCTACCAATACGCATTGGAGCAGCGTGGTAGGTCTTAGCTCCAACCCTTCTCTCCAAAAATGGAGAGAGGAGGCCTATGCCCAGCAGTGGCATAGTAACAGGCCGTTACTTACTATGGGATACTAGCCTTATATAGCATAAGCTGTGATAGCCCAGGGGTGAGACCATGCGACTCTATCGAGGGGTTTACGAGTTCAAACCCGTCGCTTTTTTTTGAGTCGTCTTTTTTTCTGGCGTTCTTTTTACTTTTTACATTTTACTTCAATGATGATAAATATTATTATATTTTTATCACAAATCCTATCGTTTTCACAAGTGTCATTAAGCTTGTACTTTTACTTGTACATAACCTCAAACTACAATTCTTGGTTTTATGGTGCCCCCATAGACGCCGTGTGGTATCCGGCTGAATAGAATAGTACCACCCTCATTTCTTACCGAGGTGTCGTAAAAGGCGACTAAGGTAAGTCGACCCGCCGTGTGGTATCCGGCTGAGTAGAATAGACCAACCTCATTTCTTTCCGAGGTGTCGTAAAAGGCGACTAAGGTAAGTTGACCCACCGGGTGGTATCCGGTTTAGTAGAATAGACCACCCTCTTTCTTACCGAGGTGTCGTAAAATACGACTGAGGTAAGTTGACGTCAGGCAGGCGGCCGGTCGTAAAAACGCAGCCAAATCATCTGACAGCATGTTTATAACATGTTGTGCCGACCCCACTTAGAGTGGGATAAGGGCAGGAGGATGAATGATGGTGCCCCCATAGAAATTAAATAAAATTATAATTGATATTAAGATAACAAATATTTTTCTACAAAAACAACACAAAAATTATTACTGTAACGTCCGGGCCCAAAGGTGTATGAAATTCTAGCAGTCTCCTTTACGTGTCTAGTTAATAAATGCAATTTGTAAATTTTTCGAAAACGGGTGTTATATAATATATGAATGTAGTAATGTGTATATGTGACTAAAAAGTGATGGTTAGATTGTGTGCAGTATGACATACATATAAAAGGAGTAGTGTCGGAGTTGACGAATTAGCTAAGTGTAAAGCGGCGGTAGTGGAATGGTTACGGTAACGGACTTGTGATCGAGAGGGCGTGGGTTCGAATGCCGGCCGTTATACTACCGACATGAACCCACTCCTATCACAAGCTTTTAGCTTAGCTGGAGGGGTTAACAAGTTTAATAAATTGTTTACCCAAATTGCTAGTAACCTTTAAAAAAAGAAAAGAAACATGTGCCGACCCCACTTAGAATGGGAAAGGGAAGAATGATGTTTGTGGCTTCCACTTACATCCCTGTTAGGTCGACTCACCGAAAATATAGGCGTCCAATAAGCGTCCTGTATGACCCTGACAATCAAATAACGATAGCAAACACACACACACACACAAACACACATATTATACACGCAAACAGCGTCTTCGCCTGCGAAGACGAGGTCCTAGTTTTCTGACGTCGGTCGGCCGTGGCTTCTCGCCATACTCCCGCCATAATGACTATCAGCCCTCCACTACACGTCGCCCTAAGCCTTGGTCCGGCCTCACAGGAGGCACCCTTAGGACGACGTTCCCCGACGCTAGTAGAGCTTCTGCGCTCTTCTCTCCGCATTTCGCAACTTCGGTGATACTTCTGCGCTCACCCGTCCCTGCCGGTGACGCTGTAAAAGCCGTTAGAGCTAACAGCATATAGTCAAATCGAAAAAAAAAAGAATGATGATGTGTTCAAACATATATATATAAAAATTGTAAAAATAACTTAAAGTATTTAATACTTTATCAGCTTCTAAAAACTGGACATATACTGCCGCATTGACTATGACATCCGCGCAAGCGACGGTCGATGGTTGTCAACTGTTTTTCTTACTTACCCACCTACATAAAAAAATAACTTAGAAATTAAATTTATTTAGGTTCGGTCGAAAGTCTGGCTTCCCATAGCACAGGGAATCCTAGTTTGGAGGCCAGGATTTCGCTATATGTTTTAAGTTGTATATTATTGAGATAAAAAGTTATTTAAGCATGTAACAAGTTATTGTAAAGTTAAAGTTGAATCAATAAATAAATTAATATAAAATCTGTTCTCTCAGTGTGCAAGCGACTTTACACTCGATCCTCCTTAAATCATGCGATGTGATGCGTAAACTCTAGATATTTCGCCTCATTACCCAGAAGACGGAGTTTTTTGCGTAATTCAAAACGTTCAGGTAAATATTTGCGCTGTGATCTCGCCATTTGCTTCAAAAGCCGTTTACCAGATTATGATATGAACATGAGTGATATAAGGGGCTTCTTAAAGTTCTTATTGGTATATAAGGAAAAATATACTAGCGACTCGCTTTAGCTTCGGATATTAAGGCTTATTTTGCCTTGATTTGAAATATATTTTTGTGCGCGTTCCATATTATTCTAATATATCATTATGATCATACGACTAAGGTTAGTTAACCCACCGTGTGGTATACGGTCGAGTGAAATAGACCACCCTCTTTCTACCAATGTGTCGTAAAATACGATTAAGGTAAGTTGACGTCAGGCAGTTAGCTAGTCAGAAGGATGATGATATCATCATCACCATCATTTTCCTACCCTCATCCAACTCAAAGTGGGTCGGCACAACATGTTACAAACATGTTGTCACATGATTTGACTTAGGTATTTTACGACCGGCCGCCTGCCTGACGTCAACTTACCTAAGTCGCCTAAATAAGAAATTAGGGTGGTCTATTCTACTCAGCCGGATACCACACGTTGGGTCAACTTGCCTTAGTCGCTTTTTACGATGCCTTGGTAAGAAACGAGGGTGATCTCAGCTGGATACCACACGGCGGGTCAAATTACCTTTCTCGCGTGTTACGACACCTCTGTAACAATTGAGGTTGGTCGATTCTACTCAGCCGGATATCACACGGAAATATATTTATATTCTAATCATAAGGTTTAATGTCTAGTGCCTATGTAATTAATGGTAAGCATAAATTAAATATGATTAAATTAAAAACACGTGAACCCAATTAAGCAATAGTAAAGCAACAATGTTCGGGCATAAAAACGAGCCGTTAACTGCTTGTAAGTGCAAAAACCGCAACTAATTCCGTACATTTTTCGTCTAATCGTCGCAATAAACACTTAAGTGGCTGGTTCCCGTATTTTATCTCACACGAGTAAAATGCATCGCATTCTTACTTAATATCCAAGGGAGTGTAGTATTTTGAAACTGTTCGATATGAACAAGCAACTATATACTAAAAGTTTAACATCAAATAATTTATAGAATTAGGCGTTACTTTGCGGAGGTCCATAATACAAAAGTAATGAGAATATTATTTTGCTATAATCCGCGATAAAAGAAAATATATGTAATGCTAAATGTAGAGTTTACTATTCGTTCTCATACCTGATACATGCAGAATTTGTAAGAACTCATGCACTACCCGACACCGATGGCACAACAATACACAAGCACTACACACATTCACCACCACAATCTCAACAATTGTTTCGCCCCGTAACCGAAGCATCTTTAGGAGATAGAATCCACGACAAAATCGCAAAGCTTTGCGATTTTGTCGTGCATTTAGCATTACATATATTTTCTTTTATCGCGGATTATAGCAAAATAATATTCTCATTACTTTTTTTTTTTAACATCAAACTATTCTATCAACTTTGCTGTAAAATTTGAATTGCTTAAGGAAATATAAGTGATAGTATCTGGCTGATCTGAGCCTTGCTCGGTAATTTTTTACAAAAAAAAAGAAACTTAAAAAAAAAAAATATGATTAGGTAGCTGGGAATCGATCCTGGGTATTTACATTTCTTGAGTCTGCCCGTTCCCTGAATAAGCTACGCTGACGTGACAGTTTATGACAAAAATAGTGTTTAATATTCAATATAAATTTTAGTATTTTTTAAGCCCAAAAACAGGGATTAAACGATGTTCTTTACATTAATCCTAGCTAGATCGATTTTTCTCGCCCCAAACCCCCTACATCCTGAAAGTTTTGGAAAATCGTTGATATAGTTTCAGAGATTCATAAAATATATACATATATACACATACAAGAATAACTCATTTAAATATATTTAAGTTATATTTTCCATTTTACTTTATCGCGGATTGTAGCAAAATAATTTTAGTATTACTTTTGTATTATGGATCTCCGCAAAGTAACGCCTAATTTTATAAATTAACGGTAAAGGTGATGATGGGATGATTTTTTTTTACATGAATTAGAAAATATGATCAACTTGTCGTCTTTGCTCTTACAAAATTTATTTATATCGAAGGATTTAAGAATAGTCAACTGCCAGCCCAATTAAGCATTCGTCGGCAATATTTGCTTTCATTAAAGAACACATCAATGAAAACGCCGGCATCGCAGCGAAAATACTTTATGAGTAAACATATTTCCCTTCATTGGTTCAGGTATGTGTTGAAAGCCACTGCGCTTAATTATAATGAGGTCAATGCCACAAGATTTTTTTTTTTAAATTTCAAATGTTTTAAGTTTTTTGTGAAGGCCTTTTACGGTGCCACAGCTGCGCAATCTCGGCTCTTCTAAACGTTACTTAAGCTTAACTTAAGTTGAAGCTTAATTTAAGGTTCCTTTGTTAAGCTGACACCCACCACACTGCACACCCAACACGGAACCCATTAAAAAAGAAAACCTACCAAAGGTTTTCTTTTTAATTATATATCAGTTAATATATGTGGTATCCGGCTGAGTACAATAGACCACCCTCATTTCTTACCGAGATGTCGTAAAAGACGTCTAAGATAAGTTGACCAACCGTGCGTTATCCGGCTATTAGTAGAAAAGACAACCCTCATTTCGTACCGAAGTGTCGTAAAAAACTAGGGTAAGGTGACGTAAAGCAGGCCGGGCGTAAAATACCTAGGCAAATCATGTAACATGTTTATAACATGTTGTGCCGACCCCACTTAGAGTAGGATATGAGCAGGAAAATGATGAATGAACTCAATTCAAAAGGCTCCCTAATAAAACAAAACGTTCCATCAATATACATTCTTTAGTAAACCTATAAATTCTCTAATATGACCCGTATTCTTCAGACACTCAATAGCGATCGGAATTTATATTGGCAACCGCTCTCCAGACTCGGTCGATGGAATCCACCGTGAAACCATAACGTTATTTTATGGGACAACCAAGCATTCTTAGACGAGATGAGATTTATTTGCTTTCAAGTGGAAAGACGGAAAAAATGAGGGATTACCCAACATAATATTTGAAATTGAAATCTTAGAAGAGACATATCAAAGATGATTGTTCTGTTGAAGTTTTGAGAACATCATACGCTGGGCCAAAAAAATTTTTTTGGGCACTTACACACACGGTCGTCCGCCCCCAAAGTAAGTAACTTAATACTTATGTTATGGTAGACAGACAACTGGTAAATATATACTTATATAATTTTTAAATACATACTTAAATATAAATATACACCCAGACTCGAAGACCAACAAATTCATTTACAGAAAACGTTTGCCCTCGGCGGGAATCGAACCCGCGACCCGTGGAGCTGAAGGCAGGGTCTCTACCCACTGCTCCAACGGGCCAGTCAATTGTCATTTACCTGTACCCAGGTTCCTGATCAATATATATTGATCGTGAAAAGAGGAAGTAGCCATCTTGGGGGGAACCTTATATTTGCTTGTTTGACGGCCAGGAATAGAGTCCTTTAAATTTGCTACACAGACTAAATATCACCCGGTGAACGTTGAAGTCCGAACAAATAAGTACCTGATTGACCAAGCCTTGCTCGGTAATTTTTTACAATATAAAAAGAAACACAAAAAAAAAGTAAAAAATAACAGGGTAGGTGGGGCTCGACCCTAGTATTTTCATTTCTCGCGACCACCCGTTCCCCGAATAAGCTACGCTGACTTGACAAGTAACGGCAAAAATAGTGATATATTCAATAGAAATTTTTGTATTTTAATGCCAATAAAACAGGGATAAAACGAGATTTTTTTAATAAAACCTAGCTAAATCGATTTTTCTCCCCCAAAACCCCCTATATGCTGAATTTCAGGAAAAATCGTTGAAGCCGTTTCCGAGATTCAGAAAATATATTTATATTTATACGTACAAGGTTAACTCATTTAAATAATAAAGATAAAGATAAAACAGGGATAAAACGAGATTTTTTTAATAAAACCTAGCTAAATCGATTTATCCCTCCCAAAACCCCCTACATGCTGAATATCAGGAAAATCGTTGGAGCCGTTTCCGAGATTCAGAAAATATATTTATATATATACATACAAGGTTAACTCATTTAAATATTAAAGATTGGAGAGTGATGTATCAAAGACGATTGTTCTGTTGTGTTTCAAGAACATCATACGCTGGGCCGAATGATTGCCATTTACAAAAATAATAATTATATTACTTATAGCAAAATAACATTATTATCCATTCATTCTCCTGCCCTTATCCCACTCTAAGAGGGGTCGGTACATGTTTTAAGCATGATGTGATGTAATTGGGCTAGGTATTTTACGACCGGCCGCCTGCCTGACGTCATCTTAGTCGCCTTTTACGATAACTCCGTAAGAAATGACGGTGGTTTATTCTACTTGCCGGATACCACATGGCAGGTCGGCATACCTTAGTTACCTTTTACGACACCTTGGTAAGAAATGAGGGTGGTTTATTCTACTCAGCTGGATACCACACGAACGCCTACTTCTATAAATTATTCCTGTAATATAATTAGCGAGCAGCATTACCCAACGAGCGCACTTAGCGCACAGTGTTTCTAATATACAAGTATATTGCCGACACCTACCCAGCCGCGAACAACGATTACACCGTATCGCGTTTCACCCTAAAATAAACTTGCAACCTTATCAAGCTGTACAAGGGGAAACGTAATAAGGGCATCCACAGTCTTGCATTTGAATTTAATTAATTTGTTACATAATTCTAAATAATACAAACTAATAATAATAAGTAATAACCGCCATGTGGAATATTGATTCAACAATCATTGTTCCAAATGTTGCATCGGTTTATGGTCTTATCGCGTAGAGCCTCGATCAACATCTTAAAAAGCTCTCACTTAGTTGTTAGATCGAGCGTAGAATACAAAAGGTAGTATTGCTTGCGACAATACGGATTGTGAGGAGGTTCCTTAGTCTGGACGTCCAACCACCGGAAGCTTGAGTACTTTACATTCCCTGTGGTCAACAATGTTTTATATTTTTTATATTATTTATTTTATATATAGAAAATATTTTAAAATATAATATAAATTTTTATATAAATAAATAAAACAAAATATATCTGATAAATAAAAGAGATCTATGAGATATATCGAAAAGCGAATTTTTAACTTTAGTTTACTATAAATTTAAAAGTTAACACAACGCAACAAGCATCTAAGTGGATTAAATGAAAGCACGCTAGTTTATTTGTAGTTTTTTTAAGCCTACAGAACACATACAAGAAAATAGTTTTTTCAGTAGGTATGTGTAAATTTAAAAAAAGCCTAAACGTACATCGTATTTGTTATGACGTGCAAAAATAGAAAACCACGCATACTTAATAAATTAGTTATCAAAATTTGAGTGAAGAGTATTGGCTTTGTAATTCCAATTAGCTAACTTTATTAAGGTATTTGAATTTCCAGTCGCTTTTAATTTGGATATTTAGAATAAATGATTAAAACATAGACATTTATCTATTTTAATTTAGCGAATCTGATTTTACTTTGAAGTTTACTTTTGAACCGTGAATTATTTTAAATAATTTTATATTTTTACGATAAAAATGTCGCATTTCTTAAAATTACTTAGTCTATTATTTGTAACTACCCTTATCTAGCAACTTTACACTCGGAAATGCAATTATTCACGGAGATTCAAGGCAAGTGTCACATTAGAGCGGAATTTCGTGATTTGTGAATTTAGTTAAGCCTTTCCCTGGGTACAATGCACTCATCTTGATAAATTTGACTTTAATCGTATTATATTTGACTGTGAAATACGCAACGTTAAGGGTAGCTCACATAAGTTGTCTGAACAACGTCAAATGTGAAAATCTGTTAAATATTGTTTTTCAAATTGTGATTAATCCGTCCAAAACCCATGATAAAAGCGTAAAGGAGCATCACGTTAGCTTTAAAGCTTTCTGGGTAGTGAAGCGAATTCTGATATAATTGGAACTCTTTCATAATAAGTGTAGTATCTTTCTAAGAAAGTAAAAAAGGCCATGCATACCAACATTAAGTTTTTTGGGTTATCTATACTAATATATAAAGCTGAAGAGTTTGTTTTTTTGATTGATTGATTGTTTGATTGTTTCAACGCGCTATTCTCAGGAACTACTGAACCAATTTGAAAAATTATTTCAGTATAAGATAGTCCATTTAACGAGGAAGGCTATAGGTTATATTACATCACGTTAAGATGAATAGGAGAGGAGCTGCAATAAAAAACATTAGGAAAACGGCAAAATTTAAAGCATTCCTTACGTGTGCTGAGTAAACTATGATAGTTATTCAAATATTATGTATAACAAAATTGTTCCCCTCTAAAAGTTTTAAATAAAAGTCCGCGACAGAATATATCTAGCTCTTAAAGATAACCCACTTTAATCATTTTTATGGTTATCAAAATACTAAATAACGGTTTTAATTTTTGAACGCGGGTGGAGCCGCTGGCGATTGCTAGTTTCCTATAAATTTACTCTTAACTTAGTTTTAAATGTACGAATATAAGTTAAGAGAATCATAAAGAGCAGCTGGGACACAGGATATTTAACTTTACGAACGAAACTACCGCGCTCCGAAGTAAATAAGTCAAGTTTACGAAAAAACAACTTTGCGAAGGTGACGACTTCGCCTTGCTCACTCTTCTATTTGCCTTTTACGACTTCAACACTTCTAAACTGAAACAGCACAAGTATATATCGCTACAACCGAAACGTTACCTTAACTTATGCATATTACGGTTCAAAATTGTTTTAAATTACAACGTAATTAATACTTATAACGTAGAAGTAAGTTGTTTATGAATAGCTTTTCTCAAAGTGCCAAGCAGCTTAATTAGCGAAAGTTATATATGTTGCAGTTAATCCAGAAAATTTGTTAAATATTTCGGCATTATCACTTAATATATATATATATATATATATATATATATATATATATATATATATCAATGTCGCACATTTGCACGTCTGTATATGTGGACACTAGCTAGTGTAGGACCTATTATCGCTGACATGGTGGAGGGATCGTGGACAGCTATGGCCTCCTGGCGAGGACGTCTTTTTTCCTACGTTTTCTTTGTTTTTTAAGATGAAAAATACGACGCCAACCGGTGTCTATCATTTAGGGGGGACATAATTTTGAATGTTTTACATCTACTATTATTAGCAACGTTCAGTTTCGTTATATTGAGCCAGAAAATATCTTTCTCATTGTATAGCGCTTTGCAAATAGTAGCAGATGAATATTCGCAATTTTCAATCTTCGAGGACGTTATATAGAGGAAGGAGGTGGTAGAGCCTATCCGGGAAGTTGAATCCTTGGATCCGATCTGCCGCAGGCGAGCGGGAAACACGTGGTTCGCTCAAGACTATAGCGTACCGCCCTAACAAGGACCTTCAAGGCGTTATAAATGAGGTTTATCGGACGCCCACCACATAAGGTCCCCAAGGAGGTCAATGCCTCTGGTGCTCCGGATACATCGTCTAGCGGAGGAAGAGGCAACTTTTAGAAAGGCCCTGACTCAGCGGTGACGCACTCTAGGGTTCAGAAGTACTAGTGGCGAGGATGGTAGCAATGTGTCCAACGTTACCCTGTCCCCGCCACCAACAGCGTGAGGGAGCACCCAGGTCATTTTAGTCGATGCGAGTAAATAAACGCTACCTGTTACCATCGGACGGGATTACCCATAGATATTTTTTCCTGCATTAAAAGTGCCTATAACGCATTATTTCTAGTAGAGTTTGAGCTAAGAATCTCAACGTCACCAATTTCTACGTACTACGTATCCTGCTCATCAATACTTCACTTTATAATTACCTGTTATCATCTTTTATCATTATAATAATCATCTATACATAATAATTTCAGATTCAGAAAGATTATCTACAGATTTATTGATTCATACATGATTATTTATTTACCACATCGGTATATTTTTATAATAGTGGAATAAAATAAACCCGCCGTGTGGTATCCGGCTGAGTAGAATAGACCAACCTCATTTCTTACCGAGGTGTCGTAAAAGGCGACTAAGGTAAGTCGACCCGCCGTGTGGTATCCGGCTGAGTAGAATAGACCAACCTCATTTCTTACCGAGGTGTCGTAAAAGGCGACTAAGGTAAGTTGACCCACCGTGTGGTATCCGGTTTAGTAGAATAGACCACCCTCTTTCTTACCGAGGTGTCGTAAAATACGACAGAGGTAAGTTGACGTCAGGCAGGCGGCCGGTCTTAAAAACGCAGCCAAATCATGTGACAGCATGTTTATAACATGTTGTGCCGACCCCACTTACAGTGGGATAAGGGCAGGAAGATGATGAGTGGAATAAAATAAACAACAAATTATAATTTGAAAGCACATTTACTTTCGTCTATCCGTAAAATTCAACATGATATTAATAGTACTATGGCATTCATAGATATTATGAGTATAATAGAACATCCCTCTATGGCCTTGATTGACAGCTGAAAAAACTTTATTCATGTCATTCGTTTAGCGTCATATATACATCAAATTTCATAGGTTTTTTATTTGCTAGTTTGTAATTTATTTGATAAATCATTGTTTCATAATTTGTATTTCAATATTTGTTTGTGAAGCTAACATTGGAATGAATTATGATAATCCAGCTTTTACAGGATTCTTCAAAAATGATCGTAAACGAATCGATCTCGTGTTAGTCGTGTCTGATTCAGGTGACGACCAAACAGAGGAACTACGTATCAATTACTTTATAAATGCTATTAAATTTGGTTTAGAGCTAGAACTAGAAGGCCAGATGGCGGAGCATAAAAATTTAATATTTGTCAAAGTGCACGCACCTGACTCTATTATAGAAGAGTACGGTTTGTACTTTAATGAACGAAATTTCTTCAAAGATAATCACGTGGAATTCATTCATCCATTTCTCAACCCTCTGGGGATGAAACATGAACGAGAATTGATAAAAATTGTACGAGAGTCGTATCCGGGCCCCGTAAGCTATTCCACTTTGGAGAGGAGCAAGATTGTATGTCAAATATTTCTTTGGTTGCCTTTTGGACAACACGAAAATCAATTTGGAATAAACCGATTGATAGAAAGGAACACTATATTAGATGCATTCGCCCTACACGATGGACCATACTTTTATGCACCAGCCCAAAGCAGTGCCTACATCAACGCTCGACAGACCCTGTTCTATAACTGGGTGGGCGTCGTCAACATATGGAGAAGTCAACCAATTCATATGATACGGGAGTATCTCGGAGTGAGAGTTGCTTTCTTTTTCGCTTATTACGAGTATTTTAATATAATGTTACTGATTCCTGCAATATATGGATTTTTGATTGTCTCCCATTATTATGATGATATCATAAAGACAACTCGGTTAGATATCCTTATGAAAGAAGTATGCAGTACGACTGTACATAAAGTTATCTGTCCACAATGCCGTAATTTCAAGCTATGCCCCTTTAGAGATATTGCAAAGAATTAAATTTTATACATATTATTGATAGACCAGAAATGAAGGATTTCGCAATTTTTATTTCTATTTGGGCGATTATATTCACGGTACTGTGGAAAAGAAAAGAAAGTTATTTAAATTGGATGTGGGAAGTTAAACGAAAATATATTAAAAATAAAGTGAGACCAGACTACTTCAGCAGTCAAAAATTTAATAGATCATATTTAACTGGCGTATCTCTAAGCAATTATAGTAACATATACTTAATCTATATAGTAATTAAAAAAGGATTTCTGTTTTTACTAACGCTTGCAGTATTCGGGACATGGTTGTTCGGTTTGTTCCTGCTGTCAACTCATGTTTGGTATATCAAGCATTGGTTGCAAAGCGAATATGAATCTCGTTCCTTCAAAAATACTCAGGGTCTTTTACGGTTACTCTCTTACGATCGTGAACATCTGTTCATTGGAATAGGGGCCGGTGTATACTCGGTTCTAGTTACTGTTCTGAGAAGGGTGGGCGGAAAATTGGCATATATATTAACAGCAATGGAAAATAATAAGACCATCGTCTCGTATGAACGTTCTGTTGCGTTCAAACTTTATGTATTTTTCTTCTCAGCTACATTCGCTTTATTGACTCTTCACATATTTGTTGGACGAGTATTTCATACTCATATCTTGGACATGAAGAACTGGTATACCATCGCAGGATTCGGAGTAATGAATAATGGGTTTGGAACGTCCTTGGATGATATTTGCATCACACTTGCCGTCGCAGTTCTAATAGAACAAATAATAGCCAGGATACCATTATATTTTGATTATAAAAGAACAGATTACGAAGCTATCATAAATACAAATGCACCGTGCTGGGAAAGAGAGTACAAATTGGAAACCCTTAACGATTATTACTTCTACAATGCATATATAAATATTATAATACAGTTTGCGATGTCCACACTATTTTCGTTGACATTTCCTTTAGCATTAATGCCTATTTTGTTAATCAACGTATGGGATATAAGGCACAGAGCAAGAAACCTCCTGCTCGGATATCGACGCCCATTGCTTCTTAACGGGGCCTGCAGTTTGGCACACTTTTATTTGTGTTACTGCTTTTATTATCCCCATATTTAATGCTGCCATTTATACAATGCATTCGAGGGAATTTTTATTGAATATTGCAAAAACCAGTGTCGCTTTAATATATCAAAAAATTGATTTACGCGAAACTAAAATAGATGATTTTTTATCGTTCACGGGACTTGGTTCTCCTGCCGAGGAAGTAAAGAAATTAAACAATAAGGTTAAACATTGTAGTAGTATTGCCACATATCATTGGTTTAGGAATAGCACAAGCAAAAAGTTCTATATGGAGCATGAAGCGGTAGCGCCAAAATCGTACATATTGCAATCGTGTTACCTATTTAGTGCCACTGGTATATTAACTAATCTGTTAATTTACCTTCTGGTACCTTCTCAATTGACAGATATTGAAAAAACAAAAGTTGTAGAAAGGAGGATCAAACAGAAATACTTTGTAGAGAAAGGATTTTTGCCACACGATGATTGATTTAAATTTACAATTAGCTATAAGCTAAAAATAAAGGATATTTCTCTATACTCTTAGTTACTTTGTTTTATTTTAAACTAGTTTGAGTCTCACGCGATATAAAAAAAAAGTTTTTATATAAAAATGATAGCTGTCTTGCTATTTTGCAATGAACTATATAACATATTTATCAATTTTTTGTCACATATTCAAGGATTCCAATATAAAAATTGTAGCAGAAAGCGATTAATTCTTTGGGGTAATTCGGTTGACGCTATTAGAGCTTTCCGACTTCAAAAGAAATGCATCCGGGCTATTTGTAATGTAGGACCTTTAGACAGCTGCAAACCACTATTTAAAAAGTTGGGCATATTACCCCTACCATGCATGTACATAAGAGACATATGTATATTTGTCAAAACATACCCTAAATACTTTCAACGTAAGTGTGATACTAATAGGTCAATTCGTTATCCCGATAAGATATTGATAAACAAGTGTTGTAGTGCTTTATACAAAAAAAAATGCATATTACATGGCCATACAAATATATAATAAGTTACCAACAGACCTTCGAAAGCTAACTTCAAAAGTGTTAAAGAAAAAACTTAAGGTATGGCTGTTGGACAAAATCTATTATGATATTAAAGAATATCTAATTTAATATTATTATAAAGTTGCCACAAGTATCACAAGACGTAGCACACCTACCACCACAACCTCAATTTTATTCTATTGCTACTTATAAATCATTTCTTAAATTTATTATTCTTTATAACCAGCACAGGACATACATTATATATCATTGACTATATCATTGACTATATTTTATAACTATTTTTTGAATTTAATTTTGACATGTTGTAATTAGATAATTTTATTGTGAGCTTTATTTTATTGACATTATGTAACTAAAATCTTAAATTTAATTGAGATCAAAATTTGCATGCTGTGTAACAGTAGAATATGTTTGTGCCTTTTAATTAAAACGACAACATCTCTGTATATAACTCATATTTAGCAAATAAAGGATTATTATTATTATTATTACACATATTTGTGTTTTGGAGTAGACTTAGTGGGAATGTGTAAGCACCTAGTGTCGCGTACTGATAGCTTACGTACTAATTTACTAGTACCAGTACACGGTGCCCTACGAACTAATTAAAATCTGTCCATAATTTTTTCTCTAAAATATAAATAATACTACACTGCGTGATTGGGATGACACGGATTTTCAAAATTCTTCACCGACACAATAAAAATTTAAGTTTGTAATTCTTTACCAACATTATTCTTGACTTCAAATCTCTTAGGATCTATTTCATTCAACATTATGTTTAAGACTATCTTCTCCATTACTTTTCGAATACTATTCAACAAAACTTGTTTCATTAAACCTTATGATTGATTTTATAGCCCTTTTAGATATGAAATTTATAATTTCAATATTTTCGGTAGCACAATATCCCAATGAATAGTATTATAGATGTGAAAGTAAAATAAATTTCTAATATTTAGCAGGAAATGGCTTTACGTATTCGTATAGTAATAGTTAATAACCTAAATTAACATGAAAAATATTTTTGCTTTTGTCGATGATAACCCTGCAGACAAAGAAAAAAAAAATCTTACCCGATTCGACTAAGATTACCCAGAAGAAGAAGATTTTATTCTTTATTAACAAAGTATAAGCATTTTTTTATACTAACGGTATAAGGTACACAATGTTTTTTCTTTCCCCGTCTATTAAAAAAAGTACATTCAATGTAATATTATATAGGTAACTGACCATACCTAGTGCTAACGAATTCTATAATTTCTTTATGGTCATAAGTGAAAAGTTAATGTTGTATCTACTATGGTTGAGCTAAAAAACTTTACTCTTGTCATTAAGGAAGTGTCATATTCATATACATGCGTCTATTTTTTATTAAGTATATTTTGTCTAAAAATTTTATATTTAAGTATTGTTTTCTAATTTATTATATTTTATGATAACATTGGAATGAACAACGATAATCCAGCTTTTACAGGATTCTTCAAAAATGATCGTAAACGAATCGATCTCGTGTTAGTCGTGTCTGATTCAGGAAGCGACCAGAAACAGGAACTCCGTATCAATTTCTTTATAAATGCGATTAAATTTGGTTTTGAACTGGAACTAGAAGAAGGCCAGATGGCGGAGCACAAAAATTTAATATTTGTCAAAGTGCACGCACCTGACTCTATTATAAAAGAGTACGGCTTGTATTTCAATGAACGAAATTTTTTCAAAGATAATCACGTGGAATTCATTCATCCATTTCTCAACCCTCTGGGAATGAAACATGAACGAGAATTGATAAAAATTGTACGAGAGTCGTATCCGGGCCCCGTAAGCTATTCCACTTTGGAGAGGAGCAAGATTGTATATCAAATATTTCTTTGGTTGCCTTTTGGACAACATGAAAATCAATTTGGAATAAACCGATTGATAGAAAGGAACACTATATTAGATGCATTCGCCCTACACGATGGACCATACTTTTATGCCCCAGGCCAAAGCAGTGCCTACATCAACGCTCGACAGACCCTGTTCTATAACTGGGTGGGCGTCGTCAACATATGGAGAAGTCAACCAATTCATATGATACGGGAGTATCTCGGAGTGAGAGTTGCTTTCTTTTTCGCTTATTACGAGTATTTTAATATAATTTTACTGATTCCTGCAATATATGGATTTTGGATTGTCTCACATTATTATGATGATATCATAAAGACAACTCGGTTAGATATGCTTATGAAAGAAGTATGCAGTACGAATGTACATAAAGTTATCTGTCCTCAATGCCGTAATTTCAAGCTATGCCCCTTTAGAGACATGGCTTCCTATTGCAAAGAATTAAATTTTATACATATTATCGATAGGCTAGAAATAAAGGATTTCGCAATTTTTATTTCTATTTGGGCGATTATATTCACGGTACTGTGGAAAAGAAAAGAAAGTTATTTGAATTGGATATGGGAAGTTAAACGAAAATATATTAAAAATAAAGTCAGACCAGACTACTGCAGCAATCAAAAATGTAATAGATCACATTTAACTGGCATATCTCTAAGCAAAAATAGTAACATATACTTAATTTATATAGTAATTAAAAAAGGATTTCTGTTTTTACTAACGCTAGCAGTATTCGGGGCATGGTTGTTCGGTTTGTTCCTGCTGTCAACTCATGTTTGGTATATCAAGCATTGGTTGCAAAGCGAATATGAATCTCGTTCCTTGAAAAATACTCAGGGTCTTTTACGGTTACTCTCTTACGATCGTGAACATCTGTTCATTGGAATAGGGGCCGGTGTATACTCGGTTCTAGTTACTGTTCTGAGAATGGTGGGCGGAAAATTGGCATATATATTAACAGCAATGGAAAATAATAAGACCATCGTCTCGTATGAACGTTCTGTTGCGTTCAAACTTTATGTATTTTTCTTCTCAGCTACATTCGCTTTATTGACTCTTCACATATTTGTTGGACGAGTATTTCATACTCATATCTTGGACATGAAGAACTGGTATACCATCGCAGGATTCGGAGTAATGAATAATGGGTTTGGAACGTCCTTGGATGATATTTGCATCACACTTGCCGTCGCAGTTCTAATAGAACAAATAATAGCCAGGATACCATTATATTTTGATTATAAAAGAACAGATTACGAAGCTATCATAAATACAAATGCACCGTGCTGGGAAAGAGAGTACAAATTGGAAACCCTTAACGATTATTACTTCTACAATGCATATATAAATATTATAATACAGTTTGCGATGTCCACACTATTTTCGTTGACATTTCCTTTAGCATTAATGCCTATTTTGTTAATCAACGTATGGGATATAAGGCACAGAGCAAGAAACCTTTTGCTCGGATATCGACGCCCATTGCTTCTTAACGCTTCGGGGCCAGCAGTTTGGCACACTCTTATTTGTGTTACTGCTTTTATTGTCCCCATATTTAATGCTGCCATTTATACAATGCATTCGAGAGACTTTTTTATGAATAATGCTATACAATATGTCGGTGTACCTTTTCCAAAATTACATTATTACCAAACAGATATAAAGGAATTTCTATCGCTTACGGGGGACGGTTCTCCAGCTGAAGAAGTAAAGAAATTAAACAATAAGGTTGCATACTGTACTAATATTGCTCAATATCATTGGTTTAGAAATAGCACAAGCAAAAAGTTCTATCTTGAAGCTGAAGCAGTAATGGCGCAAACGTACTTAACGCATTCGTTTTTCTTATTTAGTGCTAGTGGTATAGTAATTAATTTGTTAATTTATCTTCTGGTACCTTCTGAATCAACAGATATCGAAAAAACTAAAGTTGTAGAAAGGAGGATCAAACAGAAATATTTTGTAGAGAAAGGATTTTTGCCACACAATGATTAATTTATAAGTACGCCGTGTGGTATCCGGCTGAATAGAATAGTACCACCCTCATTTCTTACCGAGGTGTCGTAAAAGGCGACTAAGGTAAGTCGACCTGCCGTGTGGTATCCGGCTGAATACAATAGACCAACCTCATTTCTTACCGAGGTGTCGTAAAAGGCGACTAAGGTAAGTTGACCCACCGTGTGGTATCCGGTTTAGTAGAATAGACCACCCTCTTTCTTACCGAGGTGTCGTAAAATACGACTGAGGTAAGTTGACATGTGACAGCATGTTTATAACATGTTGTCCCGACCCCACTTAGAGTGGGATAAGGGCAGGAAGATGAATGATTAATTTATAAGCATAATTAACGAATATCTAATGATTGTTTATGTATTTAAAATATATAAAGAGAAAGAAAAGAACAAAAATATATAACAACTATCACGTAAAGAAAACGATGATAGCAATATTTATCGGTTATATTTATTGAATAAGAAACGATTTTCTCAAAAGTCAGTTAGTTTTTTTAACAACTTGTTAACTCCACGCACAATTACTATTTATTGATTGATTTAAGTACATATTGGCAGACTTTACTTGAATACTGAATTAAGATTGGATTGTCATGTATAAAAGTTAGGTTTCTTATGTTTGTGATTCATGTTTTAATAAATTAGTTTATATGAATCGACTAATTTTATTTTACAACACGCTTATTCTTGCATATTATAAAAAATATTACAAAACAGGATCTAAGCCTGTTACTGTATAAATTATGTACACTAATATATAAAGCTGGAGTTTTGTATGTTTGTTTGATTGTTTGTACGCGCTAATCTCAAGAACTACAAGACCGATATGAAAAATTCTTTAAGGGTAAGTCTATTTATCGAGGAGGCTATATAACATTACGCTAAGGTGAGTAGGAGAAGAGCAGCAATAAAAAATAGTACGCAAACGGCAAAATTTAAAGCTTTCCTTGCGTGCGCTAAGTAAACGGTGAAAGTTATTCAAAAATCATGTATTGCAAAATTGTTTCCCTCTAAAAGTTGTAAATAAAAGTCCGCGACAGCATATGTCGAACTTTTAAGATTAACCCTCTTTAACCATTTTTATGGTTGTCAAAATACTATATTAAAATTCAAATTCATCATCCTCCTGCCCTTATCCCACACTAAGTGGGGTCGGCACAACATGTTATAAACATGCTGTAACATGATTTGGCTGCGTTTTTACGACCGGCCGCCTGCCTGACGTCAACTTACCTAAGTCGTATTTTACGACACCTCGGTAAGAGAGAGGGTGGTCTATTTTACTAAACCGGATGCCACTCGGTGTGTCAACTTACCTTAGTCGCCTTTTACGACACCTCGGTAAGAAATGAGGTTGGTCAATTCAACTCAGCCGGATTCCACACGGCGGGTCGACTTACCTTAGTCGCCTTTTACTACACCTCGGTAAGAAATGAGGGTGGTACTATTCTATTCAGCCGGATACCACACGGCGTATATTAAAATTCAAATTCAAATTTATTTAAAATAGTTTTATATATGCGTCCAATCCCGATGACAATGCATGTTTATTAAAAGTATGACCTGATGCTTCTGCCAGACGAGGCTCCAGACTAAGGAACTGCCCATCGGTTACAGTCGGCACATAAAATTTTCTTAAAAGCTTTTTTAACTTGTTCTGACATATCATAAATCAAAGTCTTCCGCCGCGTCTGTCTATCTTTTCGCAACTCAGAATTGACTGAAGCTAATTAAAAAGGCAATTAGTATTAAAGTGACCGAATTCGGAAATTTTGAAACTTACAAAATGTTAAGAAAAAACAGTTTTATTTTTTTTCCAATTTAACTCATAAATGATTTAACTGCCTACAATATTCAGAAAAGTTTGAATTAAATATACCGATATATTATTTTTTCTAAATGAATATAATATTTACGTACTAAAATATGTTTTCTGAACGATGGATATTTTATTTTATTACAATTTTATTTGCAAAAATATGTACATCATCTCAAAATTTTTCACGGCATAAAATTCTAAAATTCAAAAAGGGTCGCTATGAAATTTGAAAGTTTCTTAGTGCATGAAACCTGTTTACTGTCCCAAAATTCAACTTGGCCGAAAACTGATGGACACGACTCTCACCTTTAAAAGTATGTAAAATAAGGTGTATATTCATAAAGCAGTGAAAATATAGGACTAAACTTTTATATATCATGCTCAGAATCGCCTTCTTTTGAAAGCTCTTTGAAAGCCTTTGTATGACCTTGGATGTATTGAAGCGGTAGTCTGCCGCAAGCAATACGCTGTGATGGAATTTTTAATGTCACCCGGCCGTTTCACGTTATGACAATTTCCGTTTATTGTTGCAACACAATAGATTGTGCACCAGAGGCTGTTCACTTTAATTGAACATGAATTTTGTAGCTAGTCGATTTTTATGTTTCGCTGTGTACTGTATTTTGATGTTAAATAAAAACTTCTATTTTTATTCATTGGTGCACGTAGCTAGAAAAATAAACGAAAATAAAAGCTAAAAACTATCAGGTGATATGGATTGGAAATTTTAAAGTTAATAGGATTTAGAACTCTGTTGATTGAATTTAAAGTCTCTATTATAATATCTCTGAAAATGATCTACCCTTTTTGAATCAGTTATTTATTTAATGGACACCCAAAAATAGATACATTATTTTTACCTAAATTATTCAGATCACAGTATAAATGTTTTAATTGATTACATAAATTAATTAATAAATCTTGGATTTAAGTTGCAACTTGCTACTTACTAGCTTAGATTATAAAAAAATATACTCAGAGCCTGTTTCACAAGTTAGTGATAAAGTGTCGGATAGTTAACCGACAAATAAACTAAGTAGCAGATAAATATCCCTAAAAATAGACTCTAAAAAGTGAAAAATTAAAAAAAAATCGCGGTCATTTTGAAATAGATATTTGCTATCCAGCAGATAAACAAAATAACAGCCACATGATCTACCTGTTAACTTATTAGTGACTTTTAGTGCTGAATAAGTCTATCTGAAACCGGAGAAACGCAAAATTCCGAGATATGTGTCAGATATGTTCCGAATAACGTAACTGACAGTTTAATAAACTGTCCACCAACCAATAAACATTGGTAACTTATGAAACAGGCCCTTAATATATTTTTAAAATAGTGTCCGCAAAGGCTCTTGTTGCTCTTCTCGGTAAGACCACCTTTCTGAACCAGCGTAGTTTCATTATAATTTGACGAATCAAAAGTATTTATAGTACACAAATACTTTTGATTCGTATAAAGAATAATTTAAATTTAGATTTTTTATATCACAATAACCAAGTCTCGGCAATCATTCTCGTAAAATATTTGTCGTTGCTATTACGTGAAAAATAAATAAAACATCCGGACGTTTCGGAAACAAAAGCCCTCATCAATCATTTTAAATTCAGAATAAATTTTGAAATAAATGCGGATGTACTTATCTCCAATAATCAGAGGTACCGTCGTCGAATGAAATTGGATCAGAGGCAAATTAAGTTTCGACGAGGAAATAGGGATTTCACAAATCGCCCGACTGATCCGTTACACTCGGAAACTGTTCGAGATGGATGGGGGATAAATCTAATTGTACATCTCGAATTACTTACGGCGATTATCGTGAAGATATTGCAACTTTATCGGGTTTATATTATCATATCATTACGTTGAAAACTTCAAATCATCATCCTACTGCCCTTGTCCAACTTGAAGTGGGGGGTGGGGGTGATTTGGTTACGGATGTTACGACTGGCCGCCTGCCTGACGTAACTTCAACTTACTTAGAAAATGGTGGTCTATTCTACTCAACCGGATACCACACGGTGGGTCAACTTTCTTTAGTTGCCTTTTATGAAATCTCAGTAAGAATGAGGATGGTTTATTTTACTCAGCCGGATACCACACGGCGTACGTTGATAAGTTTAAATATTTTCGAATATATTTTCCTTTTTACTTGATGTGTTTCTATTGTTTATATTCTATCGTATAAAAATATTATATAGATACATAAATACACTCATGCCGTGTGGTATCTGGTTCAGTGGAATAAACCACCCTCTTTCTTACTGAGGTGTCGTAAATTACCTAGCCAAATCATGTGACCATATGCTTATAGCATGTTGATGATACATAAATACTCTCAGACAAAGAACAAACTACTATTAGAGAATGTAGTTACGCACGCGCAAGATAAGAGAGACAAATAAGTAACCTCATTTCTTTTTTTATGTAAACATTTTAGACTGGTTTGTTGGTGCAGTGGGTAATGATCCTGTCTTCAGCTACGCGGGTCGCGGATTCGATTCCCGTCGAGGGCCAACATTTTCTTTTGAAGAATTTGTTGACCTTTGAGCCTGGGTGTATATTTGTATTTAAGTACGTATTTAAAAAATTTATAAGTTTCTATTCACCAGTTTTCTGTCTGCCATAACACAGGTATTAAGTTACTTTGGGGATGGACGACCGTGTGTGTAAGTGTCCCATATATTTATTTAAAAAAAAAAGACTGGCTCCCCTACTCTAGAATTATAACACACACAGGTCAGGTCTTATTTAATTAAACTATTGATTAATACTAATTTTTTGACAAATGTCGCAACTTCACGGTTAAGTATTTCGTACTTTTAATAAGCCCGACCTTTTTTTAAAACGCTGCTTAGCACGATTTCTTTTATCTCGGGTTTCGGAACCAATGTTAAGTCTGCGCTTAGCGTTAATTTTACAAACATGTAGTTTAAATAAGTTTTGAGTTTAAATTAAGGAAATACTTGATAAATTTAATTTTATTGTATGGGAACACGTATTGCTAGTTAAAAGCCGGTATGCGAAAGAGAGGTGTCTAGGTGTAGACACCTCTCTTTCGACACCTTCTTTCGTTAGAGACATAAAAAGTATTTTATGTCTCTAACACTTAATACATTTAAATAACTGAATGTTACTTTGTACTCATAGAGACGCCATGTCTCTAGATAACAATTCGTTACTTCAATTAATAAATGCGCACGTGCACTCACTTGATAAACACCAGTGAGGAACACTTAACTACAAATTGAATGGACATGGCGGCGATCATGTATCTAATTGTATCAGGATCTATTACAGAGTAGGATAATACAGACATAGATAGCTTTACCATTATATCGCTCATGGGCTACAAGTGGCATTACTCAAAAAAATTCTTAATTAAATGGGTTTAAAGTTTTTACTGATAAGGAAAATATCAGAATAACTCGATTAGAAATGGTTATTGCTAATTTAAGTTGGACTAATTTAAGCTCGTAATACCCATTCATTTACTACTTTTTCCTTATATTATCCTTTTTATTCTTAAAATAAAGTAGAGCAGTGAAATACAGTTTAATATTAGCAATATTATTGCAGTTAATTAAAAAAATAAGGCTATGTATATAATTTACCTAAATACAGAACGTAATATTCTTGTTTGTCTATAATTTGTTATAGTTTTTAAGTAAGATGAAACATTAAAATGTTTGCTGAAAATTTTGAAAAAAGTCAGCCACCCGGAAGCTTTCATAGGAAGCGCTGCCAATTTTTTTTTTAAATAACCAAATAATGTATTGGGGGATATTTATCTTACATATCTCTTTTTCTTTTTTCTCAACAGAAGTCATCCTCTGTCATAGGTCTATGTGCACCGACCACTGTCACTTTAGCTTCGCGAGATTCTTCCTACATTTTTTCGCGCAAATGCCTGCAGTCCTCACTGAATTGATTGATTTGATCAGGAACGAACGAATTAAGGGTCTTTTTAATGCCCGGGTATAGGCCTCGAGGCTAACCTCCTTACCCGGGCTGTTCCTCACAGGCTTGCGCCTGGACTTTGTTTAGGCCTTATGGCCAGAGCTCTCGCCATTTGGTTTGAGCCTAGGGGATATTAATTTATGAGTGGGACCTATGCAGATAATTCAAAAGCCGAGAATAATCCGCGGAGAAATGGCGTTCTTTTAGCATGATATCTTCTGAGCGGTGGGGTGTCAAACTTGTGGAAAGTCAGTCCGTGTTATTGTCAAGTCCAGGGAAGGTGTCATGTCCGGGTTCGCGTCGTCCTGATCGTCATTCTGTTCCACCACTAGCGGTGAGGGTGACCGTAGGAGCTCGCGACGGAGGGGACGGCCCTTGTATGGACGAGAATGCAATGGGGCTATGCCGTGGAGGTGGACATGCGCGCTGCAGTCCGTCCGAGCAAACATCCTAACATCAGCCGTGACGCCACATCCTGCAACTAACTAAGTACCATTCTAGCATTCTGTTTCTTTGGGTATCAAGGTATTGTAACGCACAATACCTTGATGGAGCGCCATTGCCCATTGACTCTGTAAATGTAATGTTCTAATTTAATTTGTGTAATCTAACAAATTTTTTATCGTCCATTTTCTCTGTGCACACATTACTCTGTCCTGTCTGTACCTACAGGTGCGATGTAAGTCAATTTGTCCTGGTAGCGGCGGCCATCGCGGTAATCCAGTACAAACCGGATCGATCAACTTAGCTGTTAACGTGTTTACTAGATTAATGCGGCTTTCAGGTACAGATTGTCTTTACACCGATAATTTGTATACTCGGAGATACTATTTCATTTAACTAGGAGCAGATTGAGTGTGATTTAAACAGTATCTGGTTGAATTTTTTGCAAAATAAAAAATTCAAAGAAAAGAAACATTATTGGGTAGGTGGGGCTCGATCATAAGTATTTACATATCTCGAGACCGCCCATTCCACGAATAAGCTACGCTAACTTGACAATTTATGGAAAAAATAGTATTTTATATTCAATGTAAATTTTAGTATTTTTAAATTCAAAATTTGAAAAAGAGGGATAAAACGTTTTTTTTTTAATAAATCTACCTAGATCGATTTTTATCCCCCAAAACCTCTTACGGCTAATCAGCTCGACCGATATTGATGCAATTTCGCACAATTAAAGCTTATACGGCGAGTTTACATATAGAAAAAAACTCCTATTTCTTAATCGCACAGGGGAATAATCTTTGTGAAAGTCTGTCTTTTTGTGCTCTCTACCTGATACTCTATCACAGCCTATTTATTGAAGTAATATTTATGAAATTATACACCGAGTTTTATAGTTACACAAACTTCCCATTATTCCTTCTGTAAAAGGAAAAAATATAGAACATAATTGAGGGTATTTTAACATTTAATTTTACGCGAATGAAGTCACAAGTACCGCTTGTAATATATAAAATGTAACGAAGACCTTATTGCTTAGAGCGTAAAGTCCTAAATTGGTCAACGTGAAAGCCATTTACCGTGTGTGAATAAATGTAGAAATGCAGAGGGCTTTTCGGACGCGAATAAAGCACAACCGAAAGTGGATTTTCGTTATTACACACGTTGAACTACTGCCAAGCGATATTAGACTTTATGACACTTAGAATGGCAGGAACGCTTTAGCTATTGTCCTGTGAAGCAATGTCAGTTATTAAAAATAATGGGTCAGCTATGTTCCTCTTCACGCACGTTTAAATAGCCACAGTACAAACGAATATGATGTTTATAGTGTTGGAATAAGAATGATAATTGCATAACAATTCAAGATTTACAAATAATAGCAGAAAACGCAACTAGTGAGGTCGGATAACGGATAAGATGTGATAATAGGCCATATCTCGCACGCTTTTTGAGTATATTACATGGAATAACCTTACAATTGGGTGTTCGTTTCACTTAGTATATAAATTATTGCTCTTTTATGTCGTTTAGATATATTTTAAGCTTAAGGATTTTCGTTAAGATAGCTGATTTGTTACTTTCATGTATTTCAGCGACTAATTAAATTCTATGCTATCTGTATTCGTTCTTAGTACAAAGGTTATTAAAATAGTAACAATTAATTTCTTTTTAGGTATAAGTTGCTCTCTATAGGTTGAGATATCAGCTTCACCACAAATAAACCGTAAATCTATTTAATTTTATTTATTTATTTCTTTAATTAATTAAAGCGGTTAACCAATAACATTAATAAACATTAAAATTAAAACATAATATTACTACAGGATACAAAAAAGACAAATATTGAAATATTTTTTTCTATTTAAAATACTAGGTTACTATCCCACTGCTGGGCATGGGCCACCTCTCTCCTATTTTAGAAGAGAAAAGTTAGAGCCTTGACCCACCAAGTTGCTCCAAACCAGCTAGGTAGGCTACATATATCCCCAAAATGTTCTAGAAATATGCAGGCTTCCTTACGATTTTTTCCTTCACCGAAAAGCTTGTGACCAATTGTAATTATCAATTAGACACATGTTTAAATAGAAAACTCATTGATGTCTGCCCGGGGTGCGAACTCGTGACCCCTCGAAAGAGTCATAGTCTCACTGCTGGGCTATCAAAGCTTAGGTCTAAATAAAGTGAGACACAATATCTCTTGAACAAAACACTGCTTACAATGTAAATACTAAAGTTTTCGCAAAATAAATAATTATATTTGAATAGACGATGGAAACTCAAGGTGAAAAGCGCAATCAATCACCCAGCATTGTTTAAAATACCTGCTATGTAAAGAATAATGAGCTATACCTCCCCTCGATAAAGCCCTCCCTATTTGCGGCACTTGCGCCATAAATAATCAATTTCACTTGTAAATAAACGAAGCTAATTAATATTAAGTTTATGCAATTAAGCTGTGGTAGCCCAGCGGTAACACCGTGCGACTCTTTCGAGGAGGTCACGGATTCAAACCCGGGCAGACACCAATGAGTTTTTCTGTTAAAACTTATGTGTCTAATTGATAATTGCAATTTATCACACGCTTTTCGGTGAAGGAAAACATCGTGAGGAAACCTGCATATCTGTAGAGAATTCTGGAGATATGTGTAACCTACCAATCCGCATTGGAGCAGCGTGGTAGGTCTTAGCTCTAATCCTTCTCTCCAAAAACGGAGAGAAGAGGCCTATTCTCAGCAGTGGGATAGTAATAGGCCGCTACTTACTTACTTTTATGCAATGAATAAAGCTGTGATAGCGTAGCTGTGAATTCATACGACTGTTAACGGGTAGATACGGGTTCAAGGCCCGAGCACGCAATGTATCAATCCTCCTCCTTTTGCCCTTATCCCACTCTAAGTGGGATGCGCACAACATGTTATAAACATGGTGTAACATGATTTGGCTACGTATTTTAAGACCGACTACCTGCATAACGTCAACTTATCTTACCTAATCGTTTTACGACACCTCGATAAGAAAGAGGGTAGTCTTTTCTACTCAACCGGATACGATACTGCGGGTCAACTTACCTTAGCCATTTACGACACCTCGGTAAGAAATAAGAGTTGTCCATTCTACTCAGCTGGATACTGAACAGAGGGTCGACTTACTTTAATCGCATTTTACAACACCTCGGTAAGAAATGAGGGTGGTCTATTCTACTCCGCCGGACATCACACTGCATAAAGCAAAATATCCATGAGTTTCCCATAATAGATTATTCTATTTATTATGACATACGGAATAATGCTCTGGGGTAAAGTGGCTGATATTAGAAAGATTTTTGATACACAAATGACATCCATACAAAATATTTATAATATGAGGATTGCCTCATGAGTCTCTTCTCGAAAAGTTCAAGGAAATGGTCATACTTGCTGTGACACCAATGAACGAATGCGGGACAGGTCGCGCGTCGCGTCGCCACGTCTGTTCCTTTCGTCTACCCGTGCGAATCCGGTACATATCTCCAATTAACTTTTTTAATCTCTAAATATGATTTTCACAGCACTTGGCAACATGTAAATATTACGGAACCAAATAATAATTTATTATCCAAATCGTTATTTGCCGTTAAAGGAGCGTTATTGCATCAAATAACAGTAAGCAATGGCCTCCGCTTTGCAAACTCGATTATTCGTTTAGACCACATCTTTATGGTCATCATAAAATAGCTTGAACGCAAATAATAATAAAGTCAAGTATACACAAAACATTTTCTTTGGAAATACATATTTATGATATTGTTACTTTGTAAGGTGAAAATTCTTCTTTTAGCTGGAGATCTGCATGTTGTCTAATATTATAAAGGCGGAAGGTTATGTGTGTTTGTTTTTTATTTGAACTTCTGTTATTTTCTTAGCCTTATCACAGTCGTGAAATCGTCACAATATGTTCTTATCTTCATTATCTACCATCATCAGTCAACTTTGGTGCTACTACTTTTATATGCAGTACTTGGTTGTAATTAAAAAAAAAAAAAAGAAACTTAAAAAAAAAAGAAAACAATTATTGGATAGGTGTGGGGCGCGATAGGTATTTTCATTTCTCGAGACTGCCCGTATCCCGAATAAGCTATGCTGACTTGAATTATGACGAAAAAAGTTTTTGTAAAAATCGTTGGAGCCGTTTCCGAGATTCCGAAAAAACAAGATTAACTCATTTAAATATTAAAAATATTAAAACGCAATAGTTTATTTTAATACCTAATGAATATTTTAAATTTGAATTTACCATTCTGAATAGAACCTATACATCTTTAATTTTACCTCCCTGTTATTATATATCCATTCATATTCATATTTAAAACTCATTTAGTCACATGATCTTGATCTCTCATTACATGTCTATATCATCTTAATCCCAACTTTCAGTCACCCTAATATAATTATTTTGTATTCAATCGATGAAACATATGAGAAAATAATAATTTTTCACCTTTTTTAAATATTTTGTAAAACCGTGAGATGCGGGTAGTAGATAATAAAAAAATATATGGAAAAGCTTTCTAATAAGTGTCTTTTTGAAATGCAAATAAATAATTTATAGAATTAGGCGTTACTTTGCGGAGATCCATAATACAAAAGTAATAATAAAATTATTTTGCTATAATCCGCGAAGAAGTAAAATAGAAAATATATATAATGCTAAATGTAAGTGGACAATCGGTTATCATACTCACTAGAAACATTATTAAATGTTTCTAGTTCAAGCTTGTTACACTTGTTTGCAGGCAAAATAAAATAAAGGGTGGGGTTGAACCGATTAGTATATAACTAAACTTATTTGGGTATTGCTTCGCTTTGCGATTTTGGTCGTGGAGTCTATCTCCTGACGATGCTTCGGTTGCGGGGCGAAACGATTGTTGAGTTTGTGATAGTGAACGTATATAGTGCTTGTGTATTGTGGTGGAGGTGGTGGAGGTTTGTGCATGTGTTTTTACGAATCCTGCATGTATCAGGTATGATAACCGATTGTCCACTTACATTTAGCATTATATATATTTTCTATTTTACTTCTTCGCGGATTATAGCAAAATAATTTTATTATTACTAATGCAAATAAAGCTAAAACACGTCTGCGATATAATGTATACGCAGACTTTCTGCAACTGTTTCAAATTTCAGAATAGCAACTAACGTCAGCTTGCCGCCGACGGTTTTGTGTGTTTCGAATAAGTAACTGCTTACAAGCGAGTTAGTTTTGTACTAACATTTGTTTCATCTCTTGGGATTTCGGAAATTCTCACGTAAATCGAATCCATTCTTGATTTTTTTTCAATCTTTCTAAAGTTTGTCGTCAATATATATATCAAGATATAATATCCTCACCCCCCCCCCCTTAACATTATAAGAAATACATCGATGCCTGTATATTAAGTGGTGTAAGTATCCGGCTGAGTATAATAGACTACCCTCATGTCTTACCGAGCTGCAAAAGGTGACTAGGGTAAGTTGACCCTCCCTGTTGTATCCGGGTGAGTGGAATAGACCATCCTCTTACTTAGCGAGGTGCCGTAAAATAAAAGGTAAGTTTACGTCGGGCAGGCGACCGATCGTAAAATACGTAGCCAAATCATGTGACAATATGTTTATAACATGTTGTACAAACCCCACTTAGAGTGGGATAAGGGCAGGAGGATAATGTAACTGATACTATGTTGCTTTACTTATAAGACCTGACAGAAGCATCACAGGCAATGAAAAATCTCTTACAGTATTTCTGCAGATGGAAGAAATGCCGGCCTTTGTTAAGAAAGAAAGAAAAAACATGTATCTTAATTCCTGTGATACACTGCACACATATACAATAACCTAATACAAACATACCTTTAAAATTTTACAAACCTAATTGTAATTACGGAACGCAAAGATGGCAGTTGTACTGTACATCTTGGATATTTCTATTAAAACAAGGCTCAAAACTTCCAGAACATTACTTATTGAACCCAGACATCACTTTTGTTAAGCAACGTACAAAGAAACTCTTAGTAACGAAAGTAAATTATAAATGAATTAATTCCCAAGTCTCGTCCAAAGGCGCGTTTCGAGCGTATCAAAGTCAAAATCCTAACATGACGTATCTTTGTCAAAATCTGACAAGAGGGAGGTCGCAATCTGAAACCCATTAAAAGTAGCTCCGATGTCTTTATCATAATCGCGGTGTATAATTAGAAACGCACAATTATCATTCCCCTTTTTTTTTTTAATCGTATGGCAATCATTCCCCTACCCATCATAAACAGATAAGCGATCGGCCGATATAAAATTCCTATCCTTTCGTTTAACAGTAATTTTCTTTATCCGATTTCCCTAGGCGACTGTACTGCAGATATTCGAATACCGTATAAAAAAGCTTATTACATTATGGATTAATAGACAAAGTTAAAGCTAAAGAAATAAGGAAAAGAACAAAAGTAATAGATGTAGCGAAAAAAATAAGCTAACAAAAATGGAGGTGGACTGGGCACATGCTAAGACAACAAAAAGACACTTGGACAAAACAAATTACGGAATGGTACCCCAGAAACAGCAAAAGGAAGCAAGGAAGACCTACAAAGCGTTGGGAAGACGATTTTAGATTCACAGCGGGACCACTATGGATGAGAATAGCGAAGGATAGAGATGCCTGGAAAGGGTTGGAGGAGGCCTTTGTCGAAAGACAGCAGTCACACAAAAAATAAATATATATTTGACGGAAGAATTTTAAAATGACTTGTAAATCTATATAACATTAATAACTGACATTTCCTAATAATTAATATGACGACTATTGTAATGAATTTAGATGTGACTGCAAATTAAAGGCTATTTTTATTTTTATTTTATTTTTTATTTTACATTATGGTATTTGAAAGACAATTAGAGAACATTAAATTTAATTTCATTTTCTTCATTCAAGTAAACTGTTGCTTTGCAAGTGCTTTTGAATAGTCAATTCTACTGCTGGTTCGGAAAGCTATTCCTACCGAGAAGAGCCAGCAAGAAACTCGGCGGTCTTTTCAAAATAATATTTATAACTATTTACATTAAGATATTACTCGCCACGCATTCTTATCATCTAAATAATCCTCAACAGAATAAGTAGGTAGGTAGTAAGTAGGCTTTTTGTATCGGCCTCCCTTTACCAGTTTTTTTAAACTGCTGTCATGGCAAAGCTAAAATTGATTGAGGAATTTTATTATAATATAAATACGATTTCATGTTTACTGTTGGTATTTTTTTTATATACTCGTACATCGGATGTAATGTACTTATTGCAACGTAAATGAAAGGCGGCTGACCGTTGACTGTTTTATTAACTACATTAACCAAACTACCTACATACAATACTATTATACAACCCAACACTTATCACAAAATTATAACCAATTATTTCAACAAATCATATCACATTTATCACTACATACTCGTGTAGCTGTGGTAGCCCAGCGGTATCACCGTGCGCCTCTTTCGAGAAGGTCTAGGGTTCAAAACCCGGGCAGGCACCAATGAGTTTTCTAGTAAAACTTATGTGTCTAATTGATAATTGCAATTTATCACACGCTTTTCGGTGAAGGAAAACATCGTGAGCAAACCTGCGTATCTCTAGAGAATTCTGGGGATATGTGTAACCTACCAATCCGCATTGGAGCAGCGTGGTAGGTCTTAGCTCCAATCCTTCTCTCCAAAAAAAAAAAAACGGAGAGAAGAGGCCTATGCCCAGCAGTGGGATAATAACAGGCCGTTACTTACTTACTTACTCGTATAATGAAACGGCGTTCCTCCTACTGTTTGCCAGTCCGTTTATTTGAAAAACTAAAAAACGTATTTTTAACGGCAGGTTTTTTTTGCAATTTGAAAAGTGACTCGTAAGGAAAGTTTAATTTTGTAATTGGTTATTATTTTTGAATACTGGTTAAAATATTCAATAATTGTTAAAAATTGTTGGAGAACATCAAGCCAAGTCGCGGCTTTCTTGGAACTTTCGGGAGTTTTCCCCAAATCTACCCAATCCCTTTGAGATATAATAGACCAATATATGGTGGGATTCGCCTATTAAGTACAAATGCACCAGACATAATCAACAAAATGAAACAAAGATTAAAAGAATATTGCTTATGAATATTATCAGTCAGGGCCTTATCGTATAAAATTGGCGTCCACATAAGGGTTTAAGTACCCTTAAAAATTAAATATATTTTTCATGTTCCGGTTTTTTTAATGTATAATCTTTAATTGTACCAAATTACATCAATATTAGTCTAGTTAAGGCATAACAGACAGGCAGACATTTGTATTAGGATGGATGTATACTTAGATATAAATATAAAGTCAAATATTCGATCTGCAAGTGTTACTTGCATGAAAAATTACAGGAAACCAAATTTGTATATCGGAAATCCTCTTTCGATGTCAAGGGATTACATGTAAGAAGAAATATTATTTCCTTACCCTTACCATGGTTTTTGGAGTATCTAGCGCTGTAAATTGATTTGTCTGAAACAAAAAAAAGCCTATAAATACTTTAGAATGGAGAAGAACAGAAATATGAAATGAAATGACATGAAATGAAATGAAATGAAATGAAATGACATGAAATGAAATTAAATGAAATGAAATGAAATGAAATTAAATGCAATGAAATGAAATGAAATGAAATGAAATGAAATGAAATGAAATTAAATTAAATTAAATTAAATTAAATTAAATTAAATTAAATTAAATTAAATTAAATTAAATTAAATTAAATTAAATTAAATTAAATTAAATTAAATTAAATTAAATTAAATTAAATTAAATTAAATTAAATTAAATTAAATTAAATTAAATTAAATTAAATTAAATTAAATTAAATTAAATTAAATTAAATTAAATTAAATTAAATTAAATTAAATTAAATTAAATTAAATTAAATTAAATTAAATTAAATTAAATTAAATTAAATTAAATTAAATTAAATTAAATTAAATTAAATTAAATTAAATTAAATTAAATTAAATTAAATTAAATTAAATTAAATTAAATTAAATTAAATTAAATTAAATTAAATTAAATTAAATTAAATTAAATTAAATTAAATTAAATTAAATTAAATTAAATTAAATTAAATTAAATTAAATTAAATTAAATTAAATTAAATTAAATTAAATTAAATTAAATTAAATTAAATTAAATTAAATTAAATTAAATTAAATTAAATTAAATTAAATTAAATTAAATTAAATTAAATTAAATTAAATTAAATTAAATTAAATTAAATTAAATTAAATTAAATTAAATTAAATTAAATTAAATTAAATTAAATTAAATTAAATTAAATTAAATTAAATTAAATTAAATTAAATTAAATTAAATTAAATTAAATTAAATTAAATTAAATTAAATGAAAAAGAATTTATTCAACTTTATGTACTAAATTTAACAGGGAAAAAAAACTAATCTAATTATATACTACCTATTATCATTAAACTTAATATCTATTACCTTCAGTACGTAGATCTGAATGGGCCTTCATCTCAGTATGAGCTGAATGTCTAAATTAAGACATTCAGCACTGATTTTCAGATGACGTCACGGACATAAACTATAACTACTTACTTATTTATTTGCTTAACTTATTATTTTTAATAATTAAAACAAACTTTAACTTCTAAATCTACTTATTAAAGTCTCCTAATATTATAACTATTAATCATCATCTTCCTGCCCTTATCCCACTCTAAGTGGGGTCGGCACAGCATGTTATAAACATGCTGTCACATGATTTGGCTGCGTTTTTACGACCGGCCGCCTGCCTGACGTCAACTTACCTCTGTCGTATTTTACGACACCTCGGTAAGAAATGAGGTTGGTCTATTCTACTCAGCCGGATACCACACGGCGGGTCGACTTACCTTAGTCGCCTTTTACGACACCTCGGTAAGAAATGAGGGTGGTATTATTCTATTCAGCCGGATACCACACGGCGTATATGAGTATAAAATTTGGGATTATTTGTATGTATAAAAGATTAAACTATTTTCTGTATTACAAAATTAAGAGCGTGAGCATGTGCAACATAAATGGGAAATATATATATTATTATCTTATACTGCATTTATAGATTAATTTACCACTCATTGCTGAATATAAATATTATCTATGATCGAGAACAAATAGTAGAGACACTTGTCAAAGCGTTAAGTATAGGATATGTAAGCAATGGAGCATAAATATTTGTTGACGACGCAAGTTGAACGTTTTTTTGAAAGTAAACGGTTAGGAAAATAACTATACAAATATTGAGTGTTCTTACTAAATACATATTTTATTTTTCATGTAAGTAAATATGTGTTTGTAAAATTACTAAATATATTTTATTTTTATTTTTCTTTTGCTGCAGAAGGTTAATTTTGATTTATTAACAACAAGATGTACTCGCTTCTTTCGAATCAATTTACGAGTAAATTAAAAAAAACCCTTAATATATTATTTCTCTTTTAACTGAAGTGAAAGCGGGATTTGTTTAATTCTTATTTATTTGTTTCTTACTTTATTGTACACGCATATTGTTAGAAAAGAAAAAGAGAAAAATGTATTTAGAAACTATATATGTGTGTATTTAGAAACTATACCTATATGTATATATCACGGCACAGTGTGGATAAAAATACTTAAATTGAGGATTTTCTTTTTTGCATATAGATATACCCAGTCATTGTTTGTTTTGATCGATTGTCCCTATATTTTTATTCTCATGTACAATTTTGTATTTTGTGTAAATAAATATTTACCAGATGTCTGTCACCCATAAGACGACCGCGTGTGTAAGTGTCCCATATACTTATATATTTATATTTATTTACAAATAATACACCAATACAATACCAATATCTACAAATTAAACGATATGCGAAACTCAAGTGATGACATATCAAACGTGTCCCACTCAAAATAAATCCCTCCTTACTTACACAAGTAAATAAAAAACACACACTCATTTGATATACGCTGTACCCGAAGCAATTACACTACAAACGAAAAAAGTGACAACCCTAAGCCCTAAGGAAATTAAAGATTCTATCCGTCGAAGAGCTTAATCCCCTGTAATAGTAAGCCGGAAAATTGCAAATTAAACCTGATATAGTCTATTGGAATATATACGTAAACATCTATATTTTAAGGTCGATATTTATACGGCAATAAACCTAGGGTGACAGATAAAAACGCTTATTCGATAGATCTAGATGGTTTCAATTAATTAAGGATGCCCGCGACGACGTTATCGGGAGATTTAAGGAGTGGTTTTTGACGAGATTAAAACTATTGAAGGTTGTATAGGTTAACCTATTTGCTGTTAAAATTTGCAAAACGAACGCATATAAACGTGCTCCATTACAACGGATATGCCAGTCATATAACAATGATTTTGAAAATCTTGATATATTTTTTTCATCGTCTGTTCAATATAGAAACAGAGTTATCGAAATTATTAAATCAATTAAATGAGACAGTTAAAACATAACTCTTATAAACATAATAACCTCATCTAAGAAAACACTCTCTAACACAATAATTAATACGTGGGTAACGGTGCGGGTTACACACCAACATAATTATAAATATTTCATTTAAGTTTAAATATGTAATCCTAGTGTGTAATTGTTTGTTATCCCAATAAAAAGAAAAAAAAAACCTTGGTTATAAAAGTTGATGAATCAGGATTAGATTCATATAAAAAATTAAAATAATGTCATGTTACAAAGGTACAATAAAATAATTACTCTTAGTGGGGTCGGCTTAAATGTTATAAACATATTTAACATAAACCCGCCGTGTGGTATCTGGCTGAATAGAATAGTACCAACCTCTTTTCTTACCGAGGTGTCGTAAAAGGCGACTAAGGTAAGTTGACTCACCGTGTGGTATCCGGTTTAGTAGAATAGATCACCCTCTTTCTTATCGAGGTGTCGTAAAATACGACTAAGGTATGTTGACGTCAGGCAAGCGGCCGGTCGTAAAAACACAGCCAAATCATGTGACAGCATGTTTATAACATGCTGTGCCGACCCCACTTAGAGTGGGATTAGGGCAGGAGGACGATGATAAAAGTTGATGAATCAGGATAAGATTCATATAAAAAAGTAAAGTAATGGCCTTTACAAAGGTAACAATAAAATAATTACTCTAAATGGGGTCGACTCAAATTTTATTCACATATTTAACATAAACAGGTTTGGAGAGTGACAGAAGTAATTGATTAGTTCAAGACTAAGGTCCATGCAGACGAAGTCGCGGGCAAAAGCCTCTTATACAATAAGAGAGAAACAAAGCGAAACAGTCTGCCGTAAAAAACTGCGACAAAATGAAATAGTACCCATTCAGTATTCTATCTATTTTAGTGTTGATTGGATCGCATACTTTATCCTTAGGTTTATTCCAGATAATCCAACTTGTGTATTTATTATCGGGGCGACCTCCATTCTGTCCTAGTTCAGGTATCGTTTTATTTTCTTCACACAAAAACTTAGGGTAGATTCACATTTTCGTTAAATTATAGCCGGCCCTTGAAGTACGTATCTTTAATATTTAAATTAGTATCATCATCATCATGTTCTGGCCTTCTTCCCATTTTTAATTGGGGTCGGCTCTCCTAACTAAATTTCTCCAGAGCTGGCGGTTCTGGATCGTCTGAGGATCTATGTTTTCCCTTTTAAGGTCGTCAATTATGGTCTTTATCCATGTTGTACGGGGTCTCCCACGTCTTTTTGGTGCGGCTTCGAGTTCCAGAATTTGTCTGGTCATATGGTCAACTGGTCTCCTCATGACGTGGCCGTACCATCGCAGTCGTGATTCTCGAAGCTTTTCCACGATGGGTCTCACTATGGGTATAATAAATAAATAAAAACCACTGACTTTCAAAACACAGGTTTATCCTAGCTTGAAAGTCAGGGTCACTATTTGTTAACAGATCTTAATAATAAGCCGTTTTTTTTTATATAATCAATAAGCTTAGTAATCCAATGGCTTTTTGTCATATAAAATTATTATTTATTATTATTATTACAGAGACAGACTTTCGTATTTATAATATGAGTATAAATGTTTATCATTATCAGCCCACATAAAATCTCGGTCAAGAACGATACACGCTACGCGCAACAAAGGGATCATAAAACCTGCAAGTGTTAAACAATGTTATCAACCTAAATTATCGTGTAACCAGCCGCCCTAAATTTTCAAGTATGATAAGATAGTGGTACACTGCCCTTTTTTTTGTCAAAATATTGAACTTTACACGGAAAGCATACAAAAACGGGTCAAACAATCACCATCCTCCTAACCACCTCCTTATCCCACTATAAGTGGGGTCGGCATAAAAATTAATCGGACGCCCCCCTATAAGGTTCCCGCGGCGTTCGATGCATCTGGTGCTCCCGATGCATCGTCCAGCGGAGGGAGGGGCCACTTTTAGAGAGACCCCGACCCAGAGGTGGCGCACTCTGTGGTTCAAAGTTGCTGCTAACGGGGGTGGGGGCAATGTCTTCATAGGTACCCTATCCCCGCCACCAGCAACGTAGTGGAGCACTGTCAGGTTTTTAGTCGGTGCGAGTCCGACATACCCGCCGCTCGTCCCCGTCGGGCGGTGACGACCCATAATGGGTTTTCCTGACATTAAAAAAAACATGTTATAGACATGTTGTCACATGATTCGGCTAGATATTTTACGACCGGCCGCCTGCGTAGTCAACTTACCTTACTAACCTTTTACGACACCTCAATAAGAAAGCGGTTGGTTTATTTTACTCAGCCGGATACCACACGGTGGGTCCACTTACCTTAGTCGCCTTGTACGACATCTCAGTAAGAAATGAGGGTTGTCTATTCTACTAAGTAAGATACCACACGCCTTTAATCACATGCTACAGTTATGCAATTTAAATACTACTAAAAACAAGGCCACATTAAATTTAAACTAACCCAGTGTGCAACTATCTTAACCGCCCATGAAATACCAACTTTGAAAGCGGTGAACATTACACTAAATTGTGGTAAAACCGAAGTTTTCCGGGCGATAACGCCAAGGGTACTCATAAAGCTGTATGCCTATACAAAGTTTACCACAATTATTTATAATTAAGATACTCCAAAGTTATTTATAGCTGCGCACATTAATCAAAGAATTTCACCACCATTTTAAGAGTCCAATAAAGTAAAGTTAGAAATAAAAATTCTTTTTAGTTATATTGTGTGTGGTTGTATAAGTAATAAACATGCACTAACACACACACGCACTCAAACACACACACACACGCACTCAAACACACACACACACGCACTCAAACACACACACATACACACATACAAACTCTCTCTCGCACACTCACACGGAAACTTTTACCACATGCGTGTATTGTAGCACATTTCGAGGGGTGGAGACCTGGTGACCTGTAATACGGGTTTTTTACCTACCATAGGTACCAGCCATCCACAACCATAACTTCTTGTATAATTAACTGAATTGCTTAAGTTATTTATTGTATGTATTGTAAGAAGGACTAAGATACGTCACTGGACATGTTCTTAGAAATAAGTTAATTTATAATTTTATAATAATGGGTTAAAATTAAGTTCTTAATATCAATAGTTATTTACAAATAATAGTATCAATTCCATTCTGGACGCATATAATAATAAAATATTTTAAGTATACCCATAAGTGCCGTGTAGTATCCTGCTGTGTAGAATAGACCACGCCCGTTTCTTATCGAGGTATCGTAAAAGCTAGCATATCATATAACTAACAAATCATAATAATCAATAAATCTATCAATTAAGCGTCGCAGTTTATCTATCAATTTATCAATCTTTCAACCAAAGATTAAAGTAAAGTCAGGGTAGTAGCAGCTGTACACATTGTTACAGGAAATTATGTAAGGTACGACAAATTTTCAGTTTATTTCGGTGCAGACATAATACAGCAACAATGAAGCTAAGTGAGGATAGTTTACGATGTCATATTTTGCAGTGGCGAGTGTTACGTTGCAATAAAGCTGTGGTACAAGTGATAAAATGAAAGCGATATTCTTACGTTTTATTTATTAACTAGCTTTTCGCCGCAGAAAAAAATGGGAATATTATTTTATATATCCTAGTTTAGTAAATAATCTCATTCAACTCATAACTAACAAATTTCATCAATATTAATCAAGCAATAACTGGTAAAATTGTAACAGATGGACAGACTTCCGATTTCCCGTTTTCCGCTATTATCATTTAGGATTGAATATCCTTATAGGTACAAAAATCTGGAACATGATCATACGAAGGGTCTTCTACTTTGACTGATATTACAATTAAAGGCATCAAGTTTGAGTAAACCGTAATGCTAACAACAACAAACATAGGCCACAAACAACAAGAAACAACAAAATCACAGTCGTAGAACCACAAATCGCTTCCTCCTATAACATAAGGCGTACGAACCTGAGTTACAATTTATAACATTATACTTACTGCGTTGTTTCATGATTTTTCATTACAGAACAGTCGTAATTTCATTAATGAACACCGTAGACAGTATAATTACGACATAAATGTTATGGCTGACGCGTGAGAATGTTCTAAGAATAATTAACTCCAACGTATATCAATCAAATTGTATCTTTGCAAATTCAAATTCAAATGTGTCTTTTCCCGATAAACTCAAAAACATCCAAACAGATTTTCACGCGGTTATCTCTAATATACAAAGTAATTATTACGAACTAGCAATCGGCACCGGCCGCGTGGAAAAATTAAAACCGTAATATGATCTTTTGATAACCATAATAAATGGTTAAAGTGGGTTAAAATTAAAAGCATGGCATATGCTGTTGTGGAAGAAACAAACAAACTCTTCAGCGTTATATATTAGTATAGATAGTTTAATTGTAGAATTTGTTTGTTTTGTTCAAATGCATTAAAATATAACGATAATTGTTGAAAGTCTAGAAAGTTTCAAGCTGCCTGGGATGCTTAGTCGAAAAGGTTGCGTGATCTCTTTAGAATATAACAAAACAATGAGGAATTGGAAATCTCTTTTATGGATCTACAGAAATTTTGGGAGTTTGATATATTTTTTAAAGTCGCTATTCCCATTGCAATTTCCGAGTTTTAGTTGAATTTGAATGTTTATAACGCCAAAGCCTCAGTGGCTAATGCGCCGTCCTTTTTCTAGAAGGGGGCACCACGTGAAGGTGAGACTTACGATTGGAACCATCTGGCTTAATCATCATCGTCATTCTCCTGCCTTAATCCCTAAAAGGGGTCGGCACATGTTTAAAATGAACGTGAATCACGTGAACAAATCACGTGACAATGACGTCAACTTACTTTAGTAGACTTTTACAACACCTCGGTAAGAAAGAGGATGGCCTATTCTACTCAGCCAGATAGCACACAACGGTTCAACTTACCTTAGTCGACTTTTACGACACCTCCGTAAAAAATTAGAGTGGTCTATTCTACTCAGCTGGGAACAATACGGTGAGTCAACTTACCTAAATCGCCTTTTACGACACCTCGGTAAAAATTAAGGTGCTCTATTCTACTCAGCCGGATAATACTCGTCGGTCCAAAACTCAATTTTTATTTAACTTAATTAAACATGCGCTGTTCATAAAAACATGGCAAAATTCACCTCGCAATCCGCAAGGGGAAGTCATAAACTAAATTGAAGTTAACGCAACATAAAATTGTGGTTTTAATATTAAATTTTAGTTAGCACTCACATTATGACCGCGTGCTGGAGTTTCGACATAATTCCAGAAAAGTTTCGCTTCACACCGGAAAGCTAAATGTTCGTTACTAAACGAGATAGCAAAAAACTAATGAGGAATTATTTACATAATTAAATATTCTATTTCCTACAGTTGTGATGGTCGTGTGGTATCCGGCTGAGTAGAATAGACCACCCTCATTTCTTATCGAGGTGTCGTAAAAGGCGACTAAGGTAAGACGACCCGCCGTGTGGTATCCGGATGAGTAGAATAGGCCACCCTCATTTCTTACCGAGGTGTCGTAAAAGTCGACTAAGGTAAGTTGACCCACCGTGTGGTATCCGGTTTAGCAGAATAGACCACCCTCCTTGTTCAGGGCGACGTCAGGCAGGCGGCCGGTCGTAAAAACGCAGCCAAATCATGTTACAGCATGTTTATAACGTGTTGTGCCGACCCCACTTAGAGTGGGATAAGGACAGGAGAATATATATATATATTTCCTACAGTTGTGATGGTCGTGTATACGTAATTAGTATTTACATTACAGAGTATGCAGCAGTGACAAATAATATCGTAAGACTACATACGAATATTTACTGCTTTTTTGAAAGCTCGGTACTTTCAAAAAAAGCAATTAATACATGTTAAAAATCAGATATTGCAAAGAAAAAGAATATTGTTGCTGTATTCACGGATAAGTGAATAATAACAGAGATGAAAGCGGTTGCGGTTTAGGAAAATAGCGATAGTGCAGGGATCTACTTATAACTTTGTCTAACTTACTATCCTAAAGAGCAGCAAAGTTACGATAGTTCGATAGTTCAAGATAGTTTTAGATAGTTCGAGGTTCTAAATTACACTCCAAAAAATTAGAGTGGGATGACGGTAAGAGAATGGTGAAGATCAGGTTATAGTTTATTTCGCTTGCGATTATATAGTTTTAGTTTTACATTGGAATATATTGGCAGCAGTAATAAATGTATAAGACTTGCTAAAAATTAAAAACAAATCGCTTTTGTATCTGACGTGTATTAAATGAAGTGTGATTAATATTTCAAGCTTCGTTGGTTTGGCGTTAATGAAGCCATCCATCCGTAATAATAAAGAGAACAAAAATCCATCTTGAAAAGAAATATTAAATGTAGAAAAGTCTATTAATCTTTAGTTAGCTTCAGTATATGGTATTATGAAAAAAGGGCACGTTGAATTGTTAATATAGAATCAAAACGTAAGTTTCTTCGGAAAGTCGTAAATTCTCTAAGTTTAAATCAGGGAACTTTTATGATCCTTCATATTACCGCGGCTATTTCGTTTATTGAGTAGCGGCCTGTTACTCTCCAACTGCTGGGAATAGGCCTCTTCTCTCCCTTTTTTTTGGAGAGAAGGATTGGAGCTAAGACCTACCACGCTGTTCCAATGCGGATTGGTAGGTTACACATATCTCCAGAATTCTCTAGAGATATGCAGGTTTCCTCACGATGTTTTCCTTCACCGAAAAGCGTGTGATAAATTGCAATTATCAATTAGACACATAAGTTTTAATAGAAAAACTCATTGGTGTCTGCCCGGGTTTGAACCCGTGACCTCCTCGAAAGAGTCGCACGGTGTTACCGCTGGGCTACCACATCTTACTTATTTCGTTTATTGCGTGATAATATTTATTTGTTTATAACTTACGTTTGTATAATAAAATTCACATTTTAATTTCAATATAAAGATTCATGAATACCAGCCCATATACACGATACGTACTAGTACGTTTTCTGACGATTGATACTTGAGTGCGGGACCCGTACTAGTACGTTTTCTGAATATTGATACTTGAGCGCGGGACACATACTAGTACGTTTTCTCACGATTGATGCTTAAGTGCAGATCACGTACTAGAACGTTTTCTGACTATTGATACTTGAGCGCGGAACACGTACCAGTACGAGTTAGTGTAACAACATGGTTTATATGTGGGTACAAAAATATTAAATAAGGTACGTAAATAAACAACTAAATTTACATGAAAGTAATGAGAATATTATTTTGCTATAATCCGCGATAAAAGAAAATATATGTAATGCTAAATGGAGAGTGTACGTTCGTAAATGTAAAGTGTACTATACCATGGTATCATACCATAGTATCATACCATGGTATGAGAACGAATAGTACACTCTACATTTAGCATTACATATATTTTCTTTTATCGCGGATTATAGCAAAATAATATTCTCATTACTTTTGTATTATGGACCTTCACAAAGTAACGCCCAATTCTATAAATTATTTTAATTTACACGCAAAACGCCTGCTCCGCTGCTAAATGTATGCAATGTGTCAATTAATATTATAGATGTACAGACATTTGTTTATCAGACTTGCAAAGCTACAACGCTGGGCCAAATTTTGATGAAATTAGCAACAATTTTAGCTTAATCATTGAAGTAAAAGGTAGGATAGAACAGTCGTCCCTTTGAAAAAGATAAAATACAATGTTCCTAAGTAAAGCCAAACTTAACGCGAACAAAGACGAGGGAATAGCTAGTAGTATATATTTTAGTAAATTAAACGGAGTATGAAAATTTGTATATTACTTTTTAAGCCTAAATAGATAAAACTTTTTAATTACAATGTAAAGTACAAGAAATTTACTGAAAATTCCAAATAATTTCTAAGTACCTTCATTAACTTTGGGATCAAATAGTGGGTTAGGATCGACCTTCCTATTAATTACACAAGTTAACAATAAAACATTTCATCGGGAAAATTTTCTTGTAAGCAAAATTGCCTTCGTTTAAAATGTTTGGATACCCGTGTTATTAATTTTTTTAAATCGATGTTAAGCATTTTATATGTATATATAGATAAATCTTTCTTCTTTACAAAACTGTTTAGGATTCATCCTAAAAAAACAAACTATACAGATATATAAATAAAACATGGAAACTTCCTGCTGCATTATTGCAATATTATAAATTAAATTTAAAGCAACAAAAATTAAATTATATATGTGTGCAAACATTAATCTAGACCAGACTAGGTCAACCAGGTACTAGCCCGGTTGACCGAGCCTTGCTCAGTAATTTTTTACAAAATAAAAAAAGAAACTTACAAAAAAAAGAAAACAAAAATAGATTAAGTGGGGCTCGATTCTAGGTATTTTCATTACTCGCGATCACCCCCTCACCCCCGAATAAGCTACGCTGACTTGACAGTTAACGACAAAAATAGTGTTTTATATATTCAATAAATTAAAAGTAAATTTTAGTATTTTTTTAATGCCCAAAAACAGGAATAAAACTTTTTTTTTTATTAAAACCTAGCTAGCTAGATTTTTCTACCCCAAAACCTCCTGCATGCTAAATTTCAGGAAAATCGTTGGAGCCGTTTCCGAGATTCCGAAAATATATACATATACTTATATACTTACAAGATTAACTCATTTAAATATTAAAATATAGTTTTTCGTTATTTTTCTTTTTCTTAATCTCTATATTACGCGTATTTCACTTCTTGTCCTTTTCCTTCTGTTACTCAAAGGTTGATGGGAAAAGATCACTTTAAGAGATTAGTCCGCCTTTGTATGTATACATGTGCTATTTTTTCTATCTCTTTTATAACAATATGTATGTACCATAAAAATAGATAAATAAGAATTAAACAAATCCCGCTTTTACTGCGGTTAAAGGAAAAATAACACAAATATATAAGGGACGCCGTGTGGTATACGGCTGGATAGAATAGTACCACCCTCATTTCTTACTGAGGTGTCGTAAAAGGCGACAAGGTAAGTCGACCCGCCGTGTGGTATCCGGCTGAGTAGAATAGACCACCCTCATTTCTTACTGAGGTGTCGTAAAAGGCGACTAAGGTAAGGTGACCCGCCGTGTGGTATCCGGCTGAGTAGAATAGACCACCCTCATTTCTTACCGAGGTGTCGTTAAAGGCGACTAAGGTAAGGTGACCCGCCGTGTGGTATCCGGCTGAGTAGAATAGACCACCCTCATTTCTTACCGAGGTGTCGTAAAAGTCGACTAAGGTAAATTGACCCACCGTGTGGTATCCGGTTTAGTAAAATAGACCACCCTCTTTCTTACCGAGATGTCGAAAAATACGACCAAGGTAAGTTGACGTCAGGTAGGCGGCCGGACGTAAAAACGTAGTCAAATCATGTGACACCTTGTTTATAACATGTTGTGTCGACGATGATGAACATATATATATAAGGGTTTTCTAAAATTTACTCGTAAGCTAACTCAAACGAAGTAAGTACATCTTGTTATTAATAAATCAAAATTAACTTTCATATTACTTATACACTCATAAAAGAGGTCCCATAAGCCTACAAATGAAGACATAAACCTTCGCAGAAGTCGCTTTTACGATTTTAATCTAAGCACAAAATTCTCTTGGATTTATTTGGACTCACCTTAGCTTCAAATTAATTTTATAAAGTGTCTTTTACAGCCCCGTAAACTTTGGCTTGCAAAATGAGTGAATGTACGGTGGGCGACGTGCGCCTTCATAAATTATTTGAATATTGCTGTTTGTATACAAAGAGGCTTTTTTTCTATTATATTCTTAAAATATAAAGTCTTTCATCAAAAATATCTTCATCTTCTAACTGCTTCTGTAGCTCTCCTGTCTCTTGCCGTCTCTTCAAATATTTCCTTACCAAAAATCACCTCAATATGTTGCTCGTGGACGTGCAAAAGGATAAACATATAAACATATTTTCGTTAGAATAATCTTTCTGCCCTTATCCCACGCTAAGTGAGGTCGGCACAACATATTATATAAACATGTTGTCACATGATTTGGCTACGTACCGATTTAACGACCGGCCGCCTACCTGACATCAACTTACTACTTAAGAAAGAGGGTGATATATTCTACTTAACGGGATACCACACGGTGGGTCAACTTACCTTAGTCGCCTTTTACGACAACTCGGTAAGAAATGAGGGTGGTACTATTCTATTCAGCCGGATACCACACGCCGTAGATCGTTACTTTACTTAACTTTTTAAATTTGACATATAATAACGGAAAGCCACTAAAGATCAGACGTGTCGATTAAGAAAAAGAAATATATCGGCACGTTATCTGGCGTCTATAGAAGATTATTTCCTCGCGATCCTAATTAAAGAAATCAATTTGGATGGATTTACGATCGAGATTGAACCAATTCGGTCTGTAATTGGACGATATTTCAATGTTTCCTAACCAGCGAGTCTTGTGAGAAAACTCTCACGTCCCTAGAAGCTGCTTCTGATACCATACATTTATTATAGTACGGTAGTGGAACAGCGAATCGAAATATAAATATATGAGACACTTACACACACGGGCGTCCATCCCCAAAGTAAGTAACTTAATACTTGTGTTATGGGTGACAGACAACTGACTGTGAATATATACTTATATATTTTTTTAAATACATACTTAAATACAAATATACACCCAGGCTCAAAGACAAACAAATTCATTTTTTTATAGAAAATGTTGGCCCTCGGCGGGAATCGAACCCGCGACCCATGGAGCTAAAGGCAGGGTCACTACCCACTGCGCCAGTCATATATCTATAGATTTATACTTAGGCTAAAACTATGTATACCTATTTTTTTTTAACTATATACGCCGTGTGGTATCCGGTTTAGTAGAATAGACCAACCTCATTTCTTACCGAGGTGTCGTAAAAGGCGACTACGGTAAGGTGACCCGCCGTGTAGTATCCGGGTGAGTAGAATACACCAACCTCATTGCTTACCGAGGTGTCGTAAAAGGCGACTAAGGTAAGTCGACCCGCCGTGTGGTATCCGGTTTAGTAGAATAGACCACCCTCTTTCTTACCGAGGTGTCGTAAAACACGACTGATGTAAGTTGACGTCAGGCAGGCGGCCGGTCGTAAAAACGCAGCCAAATCATGTGACAGCATGTTTATAAAATTTTGTGCCGACCGCACTTAGACTGGGATAAGGGCAGGAAGATGATGATTTTTTAACTACATATAAAAATATATTTAAAAAATGTAATTAAAAAAAAATAAAGAATGCGCCGCTGACATGAGGGACTCGATTCCGGGTTCAGTACTTTTTTGGTCCGCCCGTTAACCATTAAGCTATCGCAGCATTACGCTTGACAGTTAAAATTTTATTTTATTTCTATGCAACATTTTAGCATTTTTCAATGCGCGAAAACAGTGATATTTTTTTTAATGAAACCTAGCTAGATCGTTTAAAAACCCCCTAAATACTAAATTTTAAATCGTTGAAGCCGTTTCCGAGATTCAGAAAAAAAAAAAATAATAATATATATATATATTTAACCGACATAAGCTTGCGGCCCCTGCTTTGCGCCTTCAAAAAGTACGTAAGTCGTTTGTGGGTTTGGGTATAAGATTCTATAATAAAATTCCACAATCAATTTTAACTTTGCCATTACAGCAGTTTAAAAACACTATTAAGGAGAGGCTGATACAGAAAGCCTACTATACTGTTGAGGATTATTTAGACGATAATAATGCGTGGATATAAATATTGTTCGACCCTGTACAAGATAGAAACATTAAATGTAACTAGCATTAAGAATTGTATTTTTTAAAAAGAGCAACCGCCGAGTTTCTTGCTGGCTCCTCTCGGTAGGAACAGCTTTCCGAACCAGCAGTAGAGTTGACGATTCAAAAGCACTTGTTTACAAGTTTATTTGAATAAAGAATATTTTGAATTTGAATTTGAATATAAGATTAACTCATTTAAATATTAAAGATAAAAATGCGTATGTTGTTATTTACAAAGCACTATATATACTTTCGTATAAAGATTAGTGACAAAGCCAATTTGAGAAGCTCCCGCTATTTTATAACATTATAACCCTTATCCTCCACATTAAAGGTGTATAAAATAAATGCTAAATTAGGGACAGGTACGTAAATACAACATTTCACTAAAAAGGGTCCCATTTAAGTTATCATTTAGTCCCACATAATCCAGCTAATGTATTTCTCATAATTAATTTCACGACTCCGTGCGACCCTCGATAATCTGTCCTAAATATTAAGCTTAAAAGATGAACTTTTACGACTTGTGTGTTATGTAAATAGGGATATGTTGAATAAATACGATGTATTAAAAAAGATTCATTTCTTACCGAATAAAAAAAATGTATTGGCTTATCGGCAGACATTCTACGTTATCAACTGAAAATAAGGTTCTCTTATACAAACAAGTCCTTAGACCAATATGGACTTATGGTGTTCAATTATGGGGCTGTGCTAAAAAATCAAACATAAATATAATACATAGATTCCAAAATAAAGTACTGAGGGCTATTGTTAACGCACCCTGGTATGTAAAGAATGAACACATTCATCAACATCTTCAGGTTGAGTTTGTTAATAAAGTAATAAAAAAGTACGCTGAAGCCCACGAGCAAAGGCTTCATCATCACGTGAATATCGAGGCCATCCAGCTTCTCGATAACACTGGACTCGTAAGAAGACTTAAAAGGACAAAACCTTATGAGTTACTTTAATATAGTGATAGTGTAGTGTAGTGCTAGTGCTACTTGAAAGAACACAAGAACAAAGTGTCTCACATACCAAGAAAGACTAAGATAAGTCACTGGACCTATTCTTAGATATAAGTTAATTTATAAGTTTAGGTAATCTTTAAGTTGCTTATTAGCCTCTTGGCTAGATCGCAACATCAATTAAGCACTTCCTTTTGGTTGTTCTTTATAATAGCAAAAAAAAAATAATTCTTACCGAGGCGTCGTAAAAGGCGACTAAGGTAAGTTGTTATATAAACAAACGGGTCACATCGCGATAACCTCGAGTTACATTTCTATAAGGTTCGACGTTTCGGCAGAGTTGCATCCACCGTGATCACGAACTGACTGATGTGACCCGTTTTTTTTTAATAATTTTTTTTTGGCCCTCGGCGGGAATCGAACCCGCGACTCGCCGAGCCGAAGCCAGGGTCACTACCAACTGCGCCGACAAGTCTGTCAATTCCTTTGTGTATATAATAGTTAGTATGAATCGAGAAAGTTTAAAATCTACCTAAGATAAGTTGACCCACCGTGTGGTATCCGGCTCAATAGAATAGACCACTCTTATATCTTATCGAGGTGTTGCAAAAGGCGACTAAGGTAAGTAGAACCACCGAGTGGTATCTGGCTGAGTAGAATAGACCACCCTCATTTCTTAGCGAGGTGCTGTAAAACGCGACTAAGATAAGTTGATCCGCCGTGTGGTATCCAGCTGCGTAGAATAGACCACTCTCATTTCTTACCGAAGTGTCGTAAAAGGCGACTAAGGTAAGTTGACCCGCCGTGTGGTATCCGGCTAAGTAGAATAGACCACCCTCATTTCTTACCGTATTGTAAAAGGTGACTAAGGTTAATTGACGCCACGCAAGCGGCTGTGCGACCCCACTTAGAGTGGGATATTGGCAGAAGAATGATGATGATTTAATAAACAGGTTTTCAAAATTAAATGGTAGACTAAAAGAAGATCCTAGCTGTTTCATGTAACAGAATACAGGATCGTGCATAATTAACCGTGTAAGCGATTATGTTACGAGCGAACCGTTTTATACCCTTTACTGAAAACCATCCTGCCGTGAATATTGCCGTAAAAAAGTTTACTTACTATAAATATACGCAGTTTCAACGGACGCTATAAAAATGTATTTATTCTATAAAACAAAAGTAATGACAATATTATTTTGCTATAAACCGCGATAAAAGAAAATATATGTGATGCTAAATATAGAGTGTACTATTCGTTCTCATACCTGATACATGCAGAATTTGTAAGGTCTCATGTGTCTCGAACCACTGTCCATATACTGTATTTTATTAATATTTTCTGCAATTTTTATTACTACCTTACTACACCTTATTATTATTATTTATTATTAGACTTACCTATTTTGCTATAATTCAAGATTGTTAAGGAAATCTATGTAATGCTAAGTGTAGGAAACAAAACCGTTCTCATACCTTATACATGCAGGACTAGTAACACAAAACGCCGCCACCAACTTTAGCACAAGTACTACACACATTCACTACAACAATATTAACGATTGTTTCGCGCTGTAACCGAAGCATCATCAGGACTAGCTACCCGACACCGATGACACAACAATACACAAGCACAACTTATTCAACGTACCGGCCTTTATTGTAATTTTTTTTTTAATTTTTAACTGCATCATTTTATAAATCTGTGTTGATTGTAACGCATGATGAGTTTGCTTTTAAACGATTGTGCATGTGTGTATGTGCGTGTATGTTTTAATTTAATTGTAATTATGTTTATATTGTTGTATTATGTTTAAGCTGTGATGGCTCAGCGGTGCGACCGTGTGAATCTCTAGAGACGATCACGGGTTCAAACCCGGGCAGACACCAATGAGTTTTTCTCTTAAAAACTTATGTGTCTAATTGATAATTGCAATTTATCACACGCTTTTCGGTGAAGGAAAACATCGTGAGGAAACCTGCATATCTGTAGAGAATTCTGAAGGTATGTGTAACCTGCCAATCCGCATTGGAGCAGCGTGGTAGGTCTTAGCTCCAATCCTTCTCTCCAAAAATGGAGAGAAGAGGCCTATTCTCAGCAGTGGGATAGTAACAGGCCGTTACTTATGTTTATATTTTATGTTGTAATGACTAGCGAACCAATAAAATAAATATAGTTAGAAAAGAGAAAGAAAAAGTAAAAAAGCATGTATAAAGGTGGACTTATCCCTAAAAGGGATCCCTTCCAATGAACCTTTGACGTTAGTCAAGAAGAAGTCAGAAGGAAAAGGACTATAAATGAAGAAAGAGAATACGGGTATGTAATATAGAGAAAAAGAAAAAGTATATATAAATGTAACTATTAAATAGTTATTAATTCTATTAATTAATTAAGTAAGTAACGGCCTGTTACTATCCCACTGCTGGGCATAGGCCTCTTCTCTCCGTTATTGGAGAGAAGGATTGGAGCTAAGACCTACCACGCTGCTCCAATGCGGATTGGTAGGTTACACATATCCCCAGAATTCTCTAGAGATATGCAGGTTTCCTTACGATGTTTTCCTTCACCGAAAAGCGTGTGATAAATTACAATTATCAATTAGATACATAAGTTTTACTAGGAAACTCATTGGTGCCTGCCCGGGGTTTGAACCCTAGACCTCCTCGAAAGAGGCGCACGGTGTTACCGCTGGGCTACCACAGCTTAATATTAATTAATTAATTAATTATTAATTAATTAACAAGGCGATAAATAATTATGTACCAAATGACCTTCGCAATTTCTTGAGGCACTTTTATGAATCCAGAAGGTTTTATAGGTGATTTAATAAAGTGTTCACGCAGAGATTAATCACACGTTTTCCATCCTTGATTAAACATTGTAAAGCTAATAAACAAATACCCGGGAGATTTTTCATCGCATCGTAAGCTTATAACGGTTTAATATTAGATTTTTGCACTTTATTAAATGTTTTTTAATATTTAATGGCATAATTTGGCTGACGGTTCGCTGTTATTAATATGGGATACTAGCTTCTGCTTCTTTGTTTGGTAGATTTTAGTATGGAAATATTGTGAATGTAAATATTAAGAGCTGTAATAACGGTAATACCATGCGACTCTTTGAAGAGGGTTCCGGGTTCATTTCCGAGCAGGCAACAAAGAGTTTTTCTGTTAAAACATCATCATCATCATTATCCTGCCCTTATCCCACTCTAAGTGGGGTGCAGCACAATATGTTACAAACATATTGTCACACGAATTAGCTATGAATTTTACGACTCGGCTCGACTTACCTTAGTCACCTTTTATGACACCTCGATAAGAAATGAGGGTGGTCTATTCTACTCAGCCGGATACCACATTGCAGCCCGAATTACCTTAGTCGCTTTCTACGACACCTCGGTAAGAAATGAGGGTGGCCTATTCTACTCGACCAGATACTACACAGCATTTTTTCTGTTAAAACTTATGTATAAAGTTGATTAATGCAATTTATCACACGCATTTCGGTGACGGAAAACATTGTGAGGAAACCTGGATATCTCTAGAGAACAGAACTCTAGAGATAAAATTCTGGGGATATGTGTAACTTACCAATCCGCAATAGAGCAATGATGAGCCTTAGCCCCACACCTTCTGTCCAATAACGGAAAGAACCTTAACCCAGCAATGGGATAACTATCCCACTGCACATCGTAAAAATCGTTTTTTTTTTTTTAACTATTTATGGTAAGTGCACTAGTAATTGACCATGTACTAGTAGTTGACCGTTTTATATGAAAATTTAAATAATAAGCGTTTCGTTTGTGGTAGCAATAAAAAATAAATTTGTAATTGCCTGTTGCTATATATTAACAACTGCCCAAAACCTTAAAACAGTAGTCCATTGTTTGATATTTAAAATGTAATATTATTAATTAATATTTTTTATTAGCTACAACGAACAAAACGCTTATTATTTAAAATTAGTCAATTGTTTAATATTTAAAATTTAATTTTATTTATCAATATTTTTTACTAACTACAACTAACAAAACGCTTATTATTCAAAATTAGTCCATTGTTTAATATTTAAAATTTCATTTTATTTATTAATATTTTTTATTAGCTACAACAAACAAAACGCTTATTATTTAAAATTTCATAAAAAAACGGTCAACTACTAATACGTGGTCAATTACTAGTGCCCTTACCTTACCTTTGTACCGAAAATCAATTTCAGCGAAATTAAGCTCAAATTAAAAGCGTACCGACCGTTCCAATATTTATATGCTCAATTATAAAAACCCGCGTTTTTGCATCACGGCAAGTGAACAAGATCACAATTTGAATGTCTGAGTGGTGCCGGTTCAAGCAATTATTTCCGATTTCATCCAAACCCTCTAAATTTTCTCTTCAGACTGATGCTATTTGCAATTCTGATATTAAATATTCCAAAAACAAAAACGGCGAAATTATTAGACTATAATCAAAGACTATACACTTACTTTTTTATCTTATTAGGTCATTATTCTCCTGCCGTTATTCCACTTTAAGTGGGGTCGGCACAACACAACATTTTGTTACGTGTGGTCTATGCTACTCAGCCGGATACCACATGGTGTAATAAATCTAATCTATAGTAATATATAAAGCTGAAGAGTTTGTTTGTTTGTTTGTTTGTTTGTTTGTTTGTTTGTTCGTTTGTTTGAACGCACTAATTTCAGGAACTACTGGACCGATTTGAAAAATTCTTTCAGTATAAGAAAGTCCATTTATCAAGGAAGGCTATAGGTTATATAACATCACTAGGATAGGAGCAGCAATAAAAAATTGTACGAAAACGGCAAAATTTAAAGCTTTCCTTGCTTGCGCTAAGTAAACGGTGATAGTTATTCAACAATCATATATTACAAAGTTGTTCCCCTGTAAAAGTTCTAAATAAAAGTCCGCGACAGCATATATCTAGTTTTTAAGGTTAACCCATTTTTATGGTTATCAAAAAAGTATATTCCGGTTCTAATCTTTCCACACGGGCGGAGCCGCTGGCGATTGCTAGTAATATATATCAACCTTATATCATATTCAAATTCAAATTCAAAATATTCTTTATTCAAATAAACTTGTAAACAAGTGCTTTTGAATCGTCAACTCTACTGCTGGTTCGGAAAGCTGTTCCTACCGAGAAGAGCCAGCAAAGAAACTCGGCGGTTGCTCTTTTAAAAATATAATTCTTAATACTATTTACATTAAGTCGTTACTGTCTTGTACAGGTTCAAAGAGAGCTATATCCACACATTCTTATCTTCCAAATAATCTTCAAGAGTATAGTAGGCTTTCTGTATCAGCCTCTTTTTAACAGTGTTTTTAAACTGATGTAATGGCAAAGCTGAAATTGATTGCGGAATTTTATTATAGAATCTTATACCAACATAATTTTCCATTTAGGTTTCACCATCGGCAGGTAAAACAATATCGATGAAATTTGGTACAATTATTCCTTATACACCGGAATAACATATAGGCTATAGAATTCCTGTAAATTCTACAGGAATAGAATGACATTGAAAAGTGCCATCTATTATCAACCTACATTTTTTTTAATTCATGATATGTCAAAACTACCGTCCACGCGAACGAAGTTATGGGAAAACGCTAGTTTCAAAATAAAAATCTTAACTTGAACTTTAATTATTTTGTAATTATTTGATCCTTAAAGTTATTAACTTTTAGGATCAAATAGTGGGATCGCGACGCCCTTTTTAATTATACAAGTTCGTAATAAAATATTTTATAAGAAAATTTATCTTCCAGACAAATTTGCTTCTTTCGAGAAATTTCGATTATCCCGAAAGCGTTTGTAATATTATCTGTAAGTATTTTTTAACTAATTTAAGACTTATTTCATGAAACTATTTTAGTACTTAATCTCTACTTTTATTATTAAAAGCTTTTATTCATTTACCATGTGTAAATAATTTATAGAATTAGGCGTTACTTTGGACGGACTTTGCTTTGAAGTTTTGTGCATGTGTTTTTACGAATCCTGTATGTATCAGGTATAAAAACGGATTATCCGCTCTACATATAGCATTATATATATTTTCTATTTTACTTCATCTCAAATTATATTAAAATAATTTTATTATTACTTTTGTATTATGGATCTCCGCAAAGTAACGCCTAATATTATAAATTAACGGTAAAGGTGATGACGGGTCGGCACATGTTGTCACATGATTTGGCTACGTATTCTACGACCGGCCGCCTGCCTGCCGTCAACGCACCTTAGTCCTATTTTACGACACCTCGGTAAGAAAGAGGGTGGTCTATTTGACTCATCCAGATACCACGCGGCGTATCCTCCACCTTAGTCGCCTTTTACGACACCTCGGTAAGGACTGAGGGTGGTCTATTCTACTCAGCCGGATACCACACGGCGTGTCGACTTACCTTAGTCGCCTTTTACGACATCTCGGTAAGAAATGAGGGTGGTCTATTCTATTCAGCTGGATACCACACGGCGTTATATTCATATTACATAGAAAGGTTAAAGTTATAGAGAAAACTGAAAAATCGTTCAATTCGGATCGAATAACCGCAATTTTGATCCTTGAAACCTTCCAAATAGCTGGATTTAATTAGACACGCCACGGGGAAATAATCTCATTCTATCGAGAAATAAAAATCTTAAATTATCCCGCAATTTCGCGTAACATGATTCCAATTAGTAAAGTTAAATATCGAAAAAACAATTGTAATCTGTCTGTGTTTTAATACTGCGACGATATATATGAAATTACGCCGTGTGGTATCCGGCTGAATAGAATAGTACCACCCTCTTTTCTTACCGAGGTGTCGTAAAAGGCGACTAAGGTAAGTCGACCCGCCGTTTGGTATCCGGCTGAGTAGAATAGACCAACCTCATTTCTTACCGAGGTGTCGTAAAAGGCGACTAAGGTAAGTTGACCCACCGTGTGGTATCCGGTTTAGTAGAATAGACCACCCTCATTCTTACCGAGGTGTCGTAAAATACGACAGAGGTAAGTTGACGTCAGGCAGGCGGCCGGTCGTAAAAACGCAGCCAAATCATGTAACAGCGTGTTTATAACAGGGCATAAGGGCAGGAGGATGATGACGATATATATGAAATTGATTTATATTTTTATGTACTATAATATAGTACATAATTATATGTTATATGTATGTATCTTTTTTAATATTTAAATGAGCTCATCTTGTATGTATATATATAAATATATTTTCTGAATCTCTAAAACGGCTCCAACGATTTTCCTATTGAAATTCAGCATGTAGGTGGTTTTGGGAGAGAAAAATCGATCTAGTTAGGTTTTATTTTTTAAAAATCTGTTTTCGGCAATAAAAAATGTTTATAACATATTGTGCAGACCCCACTTAAGGCGGGATAAGGAGGATAATTATGATCTAAAATAATAGCATTACAAAAGATCATCACAGAAAAAACTTTATACCTACATTTAGTAAAGAGCTTTGCAGTTAAATTTTGAACTTCTATGTAATCCTTAGATGCAAACAACCCTAAGCGTTATTTCGATCATTAATTTGACTTCGCAAACATGGTATGTGCATTACTTAAATGGAGTTTTAATGGGGTCTTTATGTCGACCCCATGGGACTGGGGTTTGGAATGTAGTGCATAAAACTTATTTGAATAAAAAGGATTTCATAAAAACAAAATAAAAGGTTTTAATGAAATAAAAGCATACATCTATTTAGACAATTTTAGAAATTATCTTAAAACTATAATACAACAATACTACTAAACAAAAGCATTATCAACCTCCTTATTCCACTATTAGTGGGGTCGGCACAACATGTTATAAACATGTTGTCACATGATTTAACTTCGTATTTTACGACCGGCTGCAACTTACCGTAGTCGCCTTTTACGACACCTCGGTAAGGAAGAGGTTGGTCCATTCTACTCAGCCGGATACCACACGGTGTATCAACTTACCTTAGTCGTCTTTTACGACACCTCGGTAAGAAGGGAGGGTAATCTGTTCTACTCAACTCGATACCACACGGTGGGTCGACCTACCTTAGTCGCCTTTTACGACACCTCGGTAAGAAAGAAGGGAGGTCTATTTTACTCAACCGGATACCACACGGTGGGTCAACTTACCATAATCGCCTTTTACAACATCTCGGTAAGAAATGAGGGTCGTCTATTCTACTCAGCCGGATACCACACGATGTGTCGACTTACCTTAGTCGCCTTTTACGACACCTCGGTAAGAAAGGAGCGTGATCTATTTATTCTACGGATACCACATGGCGAGTCGACTTACCATAGTCACCTTTTACGACACCTCGGTAAGAAATGAGGGTGATCTATTCTACTCAGATATCACACGGTTATCCTATTAATCATGCAGTAACAAAATAGATTCCTAAAAAATAATTCAGTTTTTCTGTGCATTTAACTTCCCTAAATGTACACGCTTTGATTTTTGACCTTAGAATTATATGGGGGTAGTAAAACCACCTTTCGACATTAGGTTTGTTAACAAAAGGCGCGTTTACGATCCGCAAAGTGGAAAGTCGTGTTCAATTGCACGTCGAGGACGCTCAGACGCGTTACGGTTTATGACCGGCGAGAACATGTTCTTTGAAAGAATAAGAAAGAATTCGACAATCATATTTCCAAAGTTATATTTCTAATCATCGCGACTGTTGTGTATGTTTGAGATGTGTAACTTACCTTGTGTATTTATATACGAAACACATATCATTAATATTTAAATGAGTTAATATTGTATGTGTATATATATATATATATATATATATATATATATATATATATATATATATATATATATATATATATATTCGGAATATCAGAAACGGATTCAACGATTTTCCTGAAATCTTTTTCTCCTTTACACATGGTACATTAATTTATATGTTTGTATTTAGTATATATTGTTATGTAATCTTTTTGTATTAGTGTGTAGTCATTAGAATATATTAAATTAATACTTTGTGCACCATAATTAATATTTCTATTGTTTAGTTTAGCTTAATTAGGTAGCCTATAAATGATTACTATTCTTGATAAGGCCACCTTTGCAATTCTTTTTGTTTAATTTTAACTTTCGTGTTTCTATTTTTTTTATGTGCGATAAAGTATTTTATTATTATTATCTATTTTTTTTATTTATTTATATTAATATACAAATTTACATTATATTTTTAAATATTTTCTTTATAAAATAAATACAAAAAAATATATTTAAAAATATAAAAAAAATCTTGACCACAGGAAGCGGAGTAAGTACCCAAGCTACCGGCGGTTAGGGTTCCAGACTGAGGAACCTCCTCACAACCCGCGCCGTCTCAAGCAAAACTGCCTTTTTTATCCTACTATTATTATTAATTCAATCACTGCTCTATGAGATTAAAATGACGTCTTCTTCTAGAAATTTCTCATGTCTTTAAAGGTATTTTTAGAGATTTCGCAAATATCTCGACAAGAACGTGACCCAAAAGATATTGGTTTACGCACGAATGATCCAGTCGTTAAAGAAACGTGCCCAGTCTGTGACACCTTGGAATTTATCGGGATACGTGCTGCAGCTATGCTACGAACTACCCATCTGGGACCTTTTATATTACAAAGAAATGTGACGTCATATAACTTTAACTGGTAAACGTTGGCGGGAATAAAATTAGAATTAGTCTGAGAAAAGAACGCGCTGTCTGGGTATTAGATTAGATCAAACTGAGGAAATAGTAATTTAGCGTTGAATATAAAATCTATTTTTATATGTTTTGGTGCGGATCTTGTCTATATATATAATGTATTAACACATATTAGAAAACTTATCTTAGTCGCCTTTTAGGACACCTCGGTAAGAAATGACGGTGGTCTATTTTACTCAGCCGCATACTACACGGTAGGTCAACTTACCTTAGTTGCTTTTTACAAACCCCCTCCCCTTTAATAAATGAGTAACAAAAATTATAAGAAATATATTACATTACATATTATATATTACGTTACATATTGTAAACGGATATTATATGAGGGCGCTACTTTCGTGCTTATTACGAGTGCAGCTGGTGGATAACGAACTCGCCGCGGTTCACTGTCACCGAGCGTCCTACGAACACAGCCGATGTCGTGCTTGGCGTAATGTGCAATAACAAATGGAGGTTTCGAGGGCACCGGGAAACAAGCCATCGTGTGTAATGTGACGTTTGCTTTGGGATATAGTATTAATTAAGAGTGCGGGAATACAAATTGAATTATAGTTTAGGGTTTCGTAAATACGCACTTCTGGACCTTCTTTAACGATATATTTACACTAAATTGAAAACATCTCTACCATATATCTACCATATATAATAAATAATAAATAACATTATAATATAAGATTCTATTGCAATGTAAGCTTCCCAAAATACTGGCGACGTATTTTATTCTTTGTATGGCCCAACTTATTTGTTGGCAAATTTTCAATAGTCTCGTATTTTTTTTTTAAGTAAAATTTAACATAAGAATTATGTGACTGGAAGTTATGTAAAGTTGAAATTTGTTGGAGATATCATATTACTGATAAATCGTCGACGGTACAGGAGGTTGTTGGGAACAAATCAGTTGAATTATGTTAACAATAAGTTAATATTATCACGCGACCAATCTAGATAGATTGGTTGCGTCGATTGGACTCTGTTTTTGCATTACTGCAAATCGTAACGTTTAACTGAAAGGATGCTCTTTGGCGGGAATGAATGCTGAATTGGTGTAAGAAATAAACGATGTCTGGGAGCAAAATTAGATTAAATTGAGAAAAACGCAGCACAATCGTACGGCGTACGAGTATTATCTTTGTTTATAGAAAAGTTTAAGGAGGATCGCATCTGCACGTTGACCGAATGAAACCCAAATAGTTAAAGCTAAATGATAATTTCTAAGATGTACAATTAGGTGTTTTAATTTATCTTGTAATATAGTTATACTATAAGTATAACTATCGTTGCAAAAAACACGTTTTTAAAAGCAAATTTAACTAAAAAGTAAAAATGATTTTTATTTAATAATAATTGATAATGAACGAAAAATAATAATTGTGAAAACAGATGCCGTGTGACGCCGCGTGTGTATCCGGCTGACTAGAATAGTACCACGCTCATTTCTTACCGAGGTGTCGTAAAAGGCGACTAAGGTAAGTCGACCCGCCGTTTGGTATCCGGCTGAGTAGAATAGACCAACCTCATTTCTTACCGAGGTGTCGTAAAAGGCGACCAAGGTAAGTTGACGCACCGTGTGGTATCCGGTTGAGTAAAATAGACCACCCTCTTTCTTACCGAGGTATCGTAAAATACGACAGAGGTAAGTTGACGTCAGGAAGGCGGCCGGTCGTAAAATACGTAGCCAAATCATGTGACAACATGTTTGTAACATGTTGTGCCGACCCCACTTAGAGTGGGATAAGGACAGGAGGACGATGAATAATTGTGAAAACAGCTTGGGCTATGCAGCTATGCGCTATGGGCTATTAACAGCTATGTGTAAATAATGGGGGGAAATTGATCCAAGAAGGTTTCATTAAAAAAATGTTATATCCCCGTTTTCGGGCATTGAAAAAACGGTAAAATGTAGAATTGAATGCAAACGATATTTGAGGTGTCAAACGTAATGCTTAGATAGCCCAATGGGTAACGGGCGGACCAAAAAAGTTCAAATTCCAGGATCCAGGGTGAGGATCGAATCCCACGTGTCACCGGCGCTTTGTTTATTTTTTTTTTATTGCATTATTTATTTATATGTAAAGAACATAAAATAAATTTCATTTCGATATGTGTAAATCTCAAATTTAAATTTAGAAAAGAGTTAAATTTAGAAAAGAGCACTGATTGACTCCGTCAAAAAGAAAAATGTTTTTGAGGAGCAAAGATTAACAGGATGAATATATATGTAAATATTTAAAAGGGAATCGGCAAAATTAAAACTTAATTGTCGTTTCTTTGATTTTCAGAGCAACACAATTTTTATTTGCCGCTCCTAAAAATTACCTTATATTACCTATTTTAAAAATTACCAAGCAAAGCACGGTCACACAGATAGTTATAATTTATCAACCAATAATTGTATTGGGTTGTCACAGCCAATATATATCGTTTATATGTTTACCCAACAGATGGTTAACATCTGAGATACTATGTAAACAAGAAGCATCGCTTGGAATAGCCCGAAAGACACTTCAGGAAATATATAGCTGCAAATATTAGCAGCCGACGTGAAAAATGCCACGTTAGGAGAGAAAACGAACCATTTCTATTCGAGTCCAATCGGGAACGTAGATATCTTGGTACGAAATAAAATGCCGGCTAAATTGTTGTAAGGTGGAGCTATTTTCATTTTACTCCTTTATTTTGCGAAACTCCGTCCGCGTTCTCGGCGCTTCGGAATTCTATATTATACATACATATATTATACATTTGTGAGGGAGAAGTCGTTATAGCTGAATGGTGAAAAAGAGATACCCTTAGCTCGGTGTTGTTACTATCCCACTGCTGGGTATAGGCCTCCCATCTTTGTTTTCAGAGAGAAGGGTTGGAGGCCTGTTACGCCCCAATGTGATTGGTAGGTAACACAAATCCCCAGAATTCTCTAGAGATTCTGGGGCTTTTTAACGATGTTTTCCTTCATCGATAAGGGTGAGATAAATCTATACTTATTATAAAGCAAATTCCCAAAAAGCTGTATTGTCTGTATGTGATTGACTTTCTCGAAATCTACTGAAAGGATTTTTATACAGTTTTTATAAAAAGGTAGTGCAAATCTTTTGAAAGGTTAAGGTTAATAGTACATTATTTTTTTTATGTAAATTGTGTCAAAGAGGTCGCGCGGTTGTTAATAAACTCGCCCTCTGGGAGAGAAGATACACTAAAGTAATGTACTAGAGAATTGTAGATCTACAAAAATACAAAGAAACCGCAATAACATTTCTGTACCTCTTACATTTAAACTCACTATAATTACTTTCATGTTCAAAATTTCAATTCGGGAAGAATTTTGTGACATACCTACGCGGGCGAAGCCGCTTGCACAACTAGTGAAAGATATAGTATAAGAAAGGTTAAAAAAAATTATGGTTTAAAAAAACCATTTGCTCTGGCATACTTGTAAAAACAAGTTTTCCAGAGCAAATAATATATACCGAATTAATGGTAGTGAATTGTTAATAATTTTAATAGTAATTACAATTTAACCCTGAATCATTCTGATATGATGATTTTTGTTGGTGAGTGACAGAAGCTACTGTTTATTCCAAGACTACAGTCCACGCGAACGGAGTTGCAAGTAAAAGTTAGTATAAATTAAAGTCACAGTTTTGAGCAATAAAATCATCTTGCACACAGATTTCATAACGATAATCATCGAAAAAAATATTATTACAAACCGACAAAAGGTAGTCAGAAAAACCTGGCAAATTTATAAATGTTACTTAAGTCATTATATCCAAATTATTATTTAAATTGTGGTTGATTTTCAGGTCACGTTTGAGCCTCCATCACAATGGGACCAATTAGATTCCTCTAGGGAGTCTGTATTTGTTCACTGTAAAGGCGGCCTAATGAGTAACGTTATGAACTACCATTGATGAACTGTCTCTTGACTGAATGCTAGTTTAATTTTGAGGGTAAGGTAAGGTAAAGTAAAGCAATAAATGTAAATGTGACATATATGAAATTACTATCAAAAATATATCTGCACATGTTATCTACGAGGCATCGATCTTATGAATGTCTTCGCGACTATCTCATACGAGTTTCATCCCTTACGATAAGCTACGTGTACCCTAGCAGGGTAATCGCCAAATGTACGACGTAGTCAGCTTCTTCGCTGACCTGATGAGTTCCAGAAAGTACCAAACGTTCATATAGGTGGAGTTCCTAAACCTACCTACCGTAAGGAACAACTGAAGAAATCCTATTGGACAGCTTCCACGCTGAGTCTCGTGTTAAGCTCGTGCTTATACTATACCTGTACTAGTGGGATAAGGACAGAAAGATATTGTATATACATATTTTAAAAAAAAGTAAAATATGTTACAAAAGCTAACTTAATAAAATAAAATGAATAAGTTATTTTAATATATTAACAAGAGCCTCAGATATGTTTGACGGTCTGGTCACGTTTATGCCCTCATCTCGTTGAGGTCAATTAAAGGCGTCAGGGGAGGTCATGTTTGTTTTGTCAGTTGGCCTAACGAGATTCATTATGCCTTCCAGTGTTTATCTGATAGATAATTGCAATTTATCACACGCTTTTCGGTGAAGAAAAACATCGTGGGGAAACCTGCATATCTCTAGAGGATTCTGGAGATATGTGTAACCTTTGTAGGTTACAAGGAAGACATCGTGAAGTATCCTGGGTATCTGTAGAGAATTCTGGGGATATTTCTCTAAATGCTGGAATGATATACCGCCTCCTATTAAAGAGTTTACATGCATAATTAAATTTAAAAGTTGATGTAAAGATTTGCTCTTGAGTTGCCAAAAGCTGCAAACGAATTGGTCAAGAATTAAATAAATTTACATATATTTATGTAAGCGCACTATTTCTACAATAACACGATATGATAGAATACCACTACTCTCGCTGCGAGATGCACTTCTCTTGAATAACGAACAAAGATTGATTGTCACTGAAACGTTTAATCAATAGGAAGACTCCACCGGAAACAATAACGGCACAGTGTTGCCACCATTTTAATCAAAAAGGCCGCGATACTCTTGTTTCATGACTGTACTGCTATAAAATGCAAAGCAGACGTCATTGGCGACAACATTTATGTTAGAGGTTATTTCTAAATTATTATTTATGATGGGCAAAATTGCAGGCAAGAGATGCATCGGCCGCAAGAGAAAGTCATGGTTGCGCAACATACGAGAATGGACTGGAGTCGCGAGTGCTGCCCAGCTTTTTAGCCTCGCGAGAAATAGAAAGGAGTATCAAGCACTGACGGCTAACCTTCGCTAGTCGGAGAGGCTCAAGAAGAAGAAGAAGATAGTTTTCACATGATGAAACTCTCTTTGTATATCATAACATCTAACAAATACCTTCATATACTGGAGACAGGTATGTGCTTCAAATTATCCCGTTACCGAGCTTAGTTTGTCGTAGCGTGCACCTTTGAGCGGGATTTCATCGCTCGAATCGAATGCGCAACATCATAGAGCATAGAATGCATAGACAACTTTCTTAAATTCAATTTTTAACTGACATTTTACTTTTTTTTTATTTACATCAAAATTGTTTAAGTTATATCTATCTTAAATTACTAACACGCTAGGACAATACAAATCATGACGCCTTCTTTCTTTTTTTATATTGCATTTTTTTATATCTTTAAAAAAGTTACCCAGGTGCTTACACCTTACACGTTAACGAGTAGACTCTGTTTTTTTTAAAGCTTTTATTGAACTTGTCGGGTAGAGGGTGGGAAAATGTGAAGGTGGAATCTCGCAAGTTAAATTTTACCCACTTCCCGGTGTCCGATTGAGTTGAAATTTTACATACTTGTCCAGTCCGCATGACAATGCATGTTTATGATAAGCATCACATGATTCTGTTGACGGGATTGGCTCCAGACAAGAGAATTCGACAGATCAGACGTCTGGATTTGTGCATTTGTTTTTACGAATCCTGCATGTATCGGATAGCCCTTTCTACATTTAGCATTATGTATATTTTCTATTTTGCTTCATCGCAGATTATAGCAAAATAATTTTGTTATTACTTTCGTATTATGGATCTCCGCAAAGTAACTTCTACTTCTGTAAATTATTGTTAGATTGTTATTATGCAGCATTGTGTACATAGTCTGTTCCTATTTGTGAGTTTATGCGAGAAAGATATTTGAGTAATTAAATGATAAAACATTTTAACTAACATATTGGTGTTAATTCTTACTTATCCCACTCTAAGTGAGGTCGACACAACATGTAACAAACATGTTATCACTTGATTTGGCTATGTATTTTACGACCGGACGCCTGCGTGATGTTAATTTACCTTAGTCGTATTTTACGACACCTCGGTAAGAAACAGAGCGGTCTATTACACTCATACGAATACCACACGGCGTTTTATTTCTTATTTACGCTCCCACAAATAATTTAAATTTTTTATTCAGTTCTGTCAGTTTGTAACTCGTCAAACAGAAATATAACGTGAGACTTCATTCGACGGCTGAGAGTAGTTAATTGACAGTGTTGTGTCTGCGACCGAACTTCTAGAGTATTAGAGGATGCCAATAGTATGAGATAATAGTTTATATAATACTAGCTTTTACCCGCAACTTTGTTTGCGTAGGCTGTCGTCGCGTGATAAATTGATGGTGTTTTTCAATGTCACCCAGTCCTGTATAATTAACAGAATTTCTATAGCCTATATGTTATCCTGGTGTATAAGGAATAATTGTGCCAAATTTTATCGATATTGTTTGATAGGATTCGCCGTGAAAGAGTAATAAACATACATCCATACTCACGAACATTTGTAATTTATAATACTTTATTTCTTTAATGTTTGCGTGGACTGTTGTCGCTTAATAAGTTTATAATTGATGGTGCTTTTCTATGTCATCCTATACCTGTATAATTAACAGGATTTCTTTAGCCTATATGTTATCCCGCTGTATTAAGAATAATTGTGCCAAATTTTACCGATATTGGTTCATAGGATTCGCCGTGAAAGAGTAACAAACAAACATCCATACTCACGAACTTTCGTAATTTATAATACTATCTTTTTTTGTTTGCGTGGACTGTTGTCGCTTAATAAGTTTATATTTGATGGTAATTTTCTATGTCATCCTATTCCTGTTGAATTTACAGAATTTCTATAACCTATATGTTACCCCGGTGTATAAGGAATAATTGAGCCAAATTTCATCGATTTTGGTTCAGGGGATACGCCGTGAAAGATTATTTACAATATTAGTAGGATTAGTAGGAAGTACTAACGGACCCGGTAAACGTAGTTTGCCATATTAAGTTTTGTTTGCCATATTTCTAGGAAATTATCAGTGTACATTAAAAAACAAAACGTCAGGCAAGCGGCCGTCCTAAAAAATAACTAGCCAAATAATACAAACACTTGTTTAAAACATGTTGTGCCAGCCCCACTTAGTGTGGGATAAGGGCAGGAGAATGATGATGATGGTTGAGCTTTTTTATACCCAAGTAAAATACAATAATATTGTATTGTATCTTACTTGGATATAAAAAACCTTAAATTAAATTATCAAAAGTTTTCCGATGAACGGAATCATATTTTTCTTTTACTGTTATCTTTATTAAAAGTATATATATGTACAAAAAAAAAATTATACGCCTAAGTTCGGTCTCGATTTGTACCAGAAACTTACTTCGAAATTAAATCCAACTGTCGGAATGTAAAGCCATTACATTAAAAACAAAAATTTCAAAACTTTCAGAACTTCTTTCATTATGTGCTCGAAGTGCGCATCCCTGGATTACATTAAGTTGCCAAAAACAAACGTCAGAGGGCGGTGTAAGTTTTAATTGCCTCGCCGAGGAGCATCGGACCCTTAATTAAAATATTACTTCGGAGACAAAGAGGAACTCTGAAAAGATTAGCGGTTTCTGCTACGTTACTCTCTGTATTACCATAGTATTTGATACTTTTAAATCATACAGCTTTATATGAAACTAAACAAAACAAAATTAACAAAAATAAGGTTTTGATCAGTGGCAAAGTGGAGGGCTAGACGTGGGAATTGATAATTTGTTCACGGGGGACCCCAAGCTCAGGGGACCCCTTGGATAAACTATAAATTAAATTAGGTAGTGAAAATAGCTCTCATATTCGGACTATAAATAAACGAAGTTCCAGGAAAACAAGATTATAAACGTTAATTTATTTGAAAAAATAGAAAATTCCTAATATGATATGCACAATTTAAATTTGGTTATAATATGCACAATTTTCATTTGGTTGTAACATGCATAATTTAAATTTGGTTATAATATGCACAATTTAAATGTGGTTATAATATGCACAATTTAAATTTGGTTTTAAATTTTATTATTGGGTCAACTGTATTACTATGAATTTGGAGTGCGACAAATATTAGGGTTAGAGAACGTTGAATTCAGAACACTAAATACGGAACAAAGGATTTTAAATAGTTTTGTTAGGGCTCTAGTGTAGTTATTGCCCCAGGGCCCTTGGTTAACTACCTAACTACTCCTCTTCCTAATTAAACTGAAAGCGACTTGGTGATCTGGTCAGACCTTCGAGTTGGATTGCGGCTTCTTGTTCTTTTTCCTTCCAATGAACCAGTGAATATTAGATTCTCCAGGTTGTCTCCAATCTTCCTACCAAAGTACCTACTACGCCGTTGTTTTATTTCTTAGTTTTCAAATATCATGATTCATCCTCCTCCTGCCCTTATCCCACTCTAAGTGGGGTCGGCACAACATGGTGTCACATGATTTGGCTACGTATTTACGAACAGCCGCCTGTCTGACCTCAACTTAACTTAGTCGCCTTTTACGACACCTCGGTAGGAAATAAGGGTGGTATATTCTACTCAGCCCGATACCACACAGAGGGTCAACTTACTTTAGTCACCTTTTACTACGCCTCGGTAAGAAAAAGTTTTCATATTTTTAGAAAAATCTTGATATGCGTAAAATGCGCTCTTACAAAACGAAGTGATTGAAATTAACTTGTTTTAATAACTTAAAAGTTAAATGTTTAACAATTATTTCAGCATTTTCCGACATACATGTATAATTTCTTGATGTGTATTAAACCCCGTAGTTTGAAAGCAATCCAAGTAATGGGAGTCTACCGCCATTAAGAAGGAAAAATGTTTACGAGGAAACAGTTATACGCTATTGTTGAAAGTTTATGCAACGTGTTTTGAATATTTCATTGTAATAACTGGGATGTGCCGGAAAATTACTTTATTGTTCGGAAAATTAAGCACACTTTGTATAGAACTGCGGCTTATGCTGATCTTAATCAGGATTAGCCTTCAGAAGTGATATGCTAATTTAGCCGTTTGTTCTTGAAATAATTAGCTTTTTATTCAAGTACCAAACGGTTCCGTAATTTAATTTCTTGTAGGGAGAACTTAGCTGAGGAATTTTAGAAAATCACCTGAGTGTACTGCATGACCCGTCGTGTGGTATCCGGCTGAGTAGAATAGACAACCCTCATTTCTTACCGAGGTGTCGTAAAAGGCGACTAAGGTAAGTTGACACGGCGTGTGGTATCCGGCTGAGTAGAATAGAAAACCCTCATTTCTTACCGAAGTGTCGTAAAAGGTGACTAAGGTAAGTTGACCCGTCGTATGGTATCCTGCTAAGCAGAATAGACCACCCTTATTTCTTACCAAGGTATCGTAAAAGACGACTAAGGTAAGTTGACGTCAGGCAGGCGGCCGGTCGTAAAATACGAAACCAAATCAAGTGACAGCATATTTATAACATGTTGTACCGACCACCCTAATTTCTTACCGTGGTGTCGTAAAAGGCAACTAAGGTTAATTGACGCCAGGCACGCGGCCGGTCTTACAACATTTTTTAAAATGAAACCGGAATTGTTTCCGAGAGTTTAACTATATATATACTTTGAGACTTTGAGACTATATTATAGACTTTGAGTATACATATATCATAATGAGATTAACTCATTTAAATATTAAAGATATTATTTTGTTAGACATATAAATAACAACTTTCGCATTTATAATATTAGTAGGATTGATAAGGTGTATACGTAGTTGGGTCATAAAATAAATAAGTCCACTAAATAAATCAGTGCGACCGACATGAATAACTATCGCAACGCGTGAATTTATTGGGCGCAGTTCCTTACAGGGGCTGTAATTCAGGGAAACGCCTGAACAATATATATGTGCAAGTAATCAACGAGGAGGCCACACACCGAATACCAATATATTTACAATAATTAATTTACGTATGACCAAAAATAAATATCGTAATCTATACTTAATATAAAGCTGAAGAGTTTGTTTGTTTGATTGTTTCAACGCGCTAATCTCAGGAAATACTGGACCGATTTGACAATTTTTTCAATGTAAGATAGTCCATTTATTGAGGAAGGCTATGGGATATATAGCATTACGGTAAGATGAATAGGAGAGGAGCAAAAATAAAAAAAATAGTACCAAAACGGCAAAATTTAAAGTTTTTCTTGCATGCGCTGAGTAGACGGTAATAGTTATTCAAAAATCATTTATTACAAAATTGTTCCCTCAATGTCCATTAATCAAGGAAGGCTATAGACTATATAACATCAAGATAAGAAGAATGGAAGAGGAGCAGCAATAAAAAACATTACACAAACGGCTAAATATAAAGCTTTCCTCGCGTGCGCCGAGTGTAATAGTTATTCAAAAATCATGTAATAGTTATTCAAAAATCATGTATTAAAAAGTTGTTCCCCTCTAAAAGGTCTAAATAACAGTCCGCAACAGCATATGTCTAACTTTTAAGGTTGAAACACTTTAAACATTTTTATGGTTTAAAGACTATACGGTTACGGTATTACGGATTTAATCTTTCCACGCGAGCGAAGCCGCTGGCAATTGCTAGTAAATAATAAATAATCTAAAATAGAACAAAATATTCCAATTAGTACTTCGATGTGTGGCCTCAGTAACAATAACAAGGCTATAAGAGACTCTCCTCCATTATATTAATATATTTGTTAAATAGAAACATGGGAAGTGCATCGATAAGATATTATGAGCATTACATATGCAGAAGTTACAATAAAATAATTTTGTTTAGTATTAATAAATAATTTTATTGTAACTTGTGAGTTCCACAAAGTAACGCCTGCTTCTATAAATCATTTAAAATTATGTGTTATGTGTTTTATCCTGTTTCTAAAGGAAAAAAGGGGAGTTTCTCGTATATGTTAGCCCGGCATATAAGCTCTCATTCTATCAAATTTCATCAATATTATCAGACAAACAAACATTTACATATATAATATTAGTATGGATGCTGCACAGCATTTGTAAAGCTACAATATTTTTATATAAGAGATTTAGATCCAGTGAAGTAAATCCAGGAAACCTAAACAATTTTTATGTTAATTCTATCTTTCTATTTCTTCGATTATATTTTTATGATGACGATTATTATTATGGTCAGATAGGAAATAAAAAACTAAAAATAATAAAATTCTTTTAGAATAACTATACAAATCATGCCCACGTCCAAAGAATGCTGCCAGCGTTTTAGAGTTGAATCGATAAGTTGATTCTTCGTGCGAAACAGGATCCAGCCCTCTTGTCGCCTGAAGACGTAGGTGAGACGCCTGAGACAAAGGTGTTAAAACGGACAACAGACCAGTGAAATTATTTTAACAAGATATATTGTTCAAACAAAATCATCAAGTTCTGGACTCAAGTGAATTTCTAAATATTTTCATTACGTTACTCTGTTTGTAAATCACTACGCAGATATCTTTTGACCGTTCCACCGGCATGTCAATGCGGACAGACCTAATTCTGCAGAGCTAACGTTTGGTTTGCCAATTCTGCCCGGGGCAAGAAACGTGGGTCGATAATTTATCAACCATTCGCCTCCGTGTTTTGAATGCATCTGCCGCGCTCGAAGGTGTATTTGTTTTTTTAACTTTAACTACTGATTTCTAAGTGTATTTAAATTTCTGGTATTTTTTTATTACTGATTGGCCAGTTGGCGCAGTGGGTAGTGACCCTGTCTTCAGCTCCGCGGGTCACGGGTTCAATTCCCGCCGAGGGCCAACATTTTCTATCAATGAATTTTTTGGTCTTTGAGTCTGGGTGTATATTTGTATTTATGTATGTATTTAAAAATATATAAGTATATATTCACCGAATATATACTTATATATTTTTACCGAACCAGTATATATTCACCGAAGCTGTGGTAGCCCAGCGGTAACACCGTCCGCCTCTTTCGAGGAGGTCTAGGGTTCAAACCCCGGGCAGGCACCAATGAGTTTTCTAGTAAAACTTATGTGTCAAATTGATAATTGCAATTTATCACACGCTTTTCGGTGAAGGAAAACATCGTGAGGAAACCTGCATATCTCTAGAGAATTCTGGGGATATGTGTAACCTACCAATCCGCATTGGAGCAGCGTGGTAGGTCTTAGCTCCAATCCGTCTCTCTAAAAAACGGAGAGAAGAGGCCTATGCCCAGCAGTGGGATAGTAACAGGCCGTTACTTACTTTTTACTATATATTCACCAGTCACCCATAACACAAGTATTAAGTTACTTACTTTGGGGACGGATGACTTACTTGATGATTACTTACTTTGTAGTATATTGACCAGTTGCCTTTTGAGACACCTCGGTAAGAAAGGGGGTGATCTATTCTACTTTGCCGGATACCCCACGGCTGGTCAACTTACCTTAGTCGCCGTTTACGACACCTCGGGAAGAAATGAGAGTGGTCTATTCTACTCAGCCGCTTATCACACGGCAGGTCAATTTAACTTAGTGCCTTTTATGACACTTCGGCAAGAAATGGGGGTGGTCTATTCTACTTACCAAACGTTACCGCGTGATGGAAACTCCTAAACTTTGTATCGTATTAAAATTTACGTTAATAAACAACCAAAGTCCCTACAAATATCATTTAACTTTTTACCGGCTCTAACATTGAAATAATGTTGCCATAAGTAGAAATTTAATTTTCATAAGTGCAAAACTAAATATCTCAACACTACTTTTACCATTTTACTATTTCATCAGATATTTGCCTCGGCTAGCCATGTCAATACGGACGGACAAAATCAAGCCATCGTTAGATTTTCCATTTCCACTCGCCCGAGGAAAACGGTTTGGGATCTGTGAATTACACAAATCCGGCACCCGATTTTAAATTCACTGTATTTCCTCGTGGGAGTAAAGTTAAGTTTGACTTGACTCTAAATTTCGAATTACTATTTGTTTTTCAAAATACTAGTACGTGGTTGACTGAGACTAGCTCGGTAATTTTTAACATCCTGTCCTTATCCCACTCTAAGTGGGGTCGACACAACATGTTTTTCTCTTCCATTCTGTCCTATCTTTCGTCAACTCTGGCGCCATTCCTTTTATATGCATATCATACTTCACACAATCCAACCATCTCTTTTAGGCCTCCCTCTAGGCACATATCCATCCACATTCAAATTTAACACACGTTTGGTCACATGATTTTCATCCCTCCTCATTACATGTCCATACCATCTCAATCTTGCACTTCTCGTCTTTTCTATTATGGGCGCAACTTTCAGACTTCCCCTTAACAAAATTAAAAAACAAATTTTTTAACAAAATTAAAAAAAAAATTTAACAAAATTTTTACCAAATATAAAAAAAAGAAACTTAAAAAAAAGAGGTTGTTGGGGCTGGATCCTTGGCGTTTTAATTTCTCGCGACCACTCGCTCCCCGAATAATCTACGCTGACTTCACATTTAACGGCAAATATAGTGTTTTATAAATTCAATAAATTGCATACTTAGTTCGAATTTTAATTTTTAGGTGCTTAGTGCCTTATTTACTTCAAGTGTTCAATGTTTTTCGGATCTTTTGGAGGAGCGACCTAGGCGTCATTAGTTTCTGTCTGTTTCTAGTATGTCTGTCATACCTATCACTATTTTTACTATATACAAGTGAATAAAACTACTTTACTATACAAGTGAAAGTTATAGCTACTGTAGTTCTGTACTTACTGTTTCTTTGCAAAACCAGGTCTGGTACAACGTTACCAGGTACTTTAATGGTTAACTTTGTTCTTGGCAACGCTCCAGAGATGTTTTGTGCATCCTACACACTAATTGGTCTCCGCTCACATAAGGAAGATATTAAGCAAAACATTATTTAAACTCATTACGCCGTGTGGTATCCGGCTGAATAGAATAGTACCACCCTCATTTCTTACCGAGGTGTCGTAAAAGGCGACTAGGGTAAGTGGACCCGTCGTGTGGTATCCGGCTGAGTAGAATAGAACAACCACATTTAATTTATAGAATTAGGCGTTACTTTGCGGAGGTCCATAATACAAAAGAAATGAGAATATTATTTTGCTATAATCCGCGATAAAAGGAAATATATGTAATGCTAAATGTAGAGTGTACTATTCGTTCTCATACCTGATACATGCAGAATTTGTAAGAACTCATGCACTACCCGACACCGATGGCACAACAATACACAAGCACTGCACACATTCACCACCACAATCTCAACAATTGTTTCGCCCCGTAACCGAAGCATCGTCAGGAGATAGATTCCACGACAAAATCGCAAAGCCAAAAAAAGCAATCGCTTTGCCATCGGTGTCGGGTAGTGCATGAGTTCTTACAAATTCTGCATGTATCAGGTATGAGAACGAATAGTACACTCTACATTTAGCATTACATATATTTTCTTTTATCGCGGATTGTAGCAAAATAATATTCTCATTACTATTGTACAACCACATTTCTTACCGGGGTGTCGTAAAAGGCGACTAAGGTAAGTTGACCCACCGTGTGGTATCCGGTTTAGTAGAATAGACCACCCTCTTTCTTACCAAGGTGTCGTAAAATACGACTGAGCAAAGAGACTGGCAAGTTGACGTCAGGCAGGCGGCCAGTCGTAAAAACGCAGCCAAATCATGCGACAGCATGTTTATAACATGTTGTGCCGACCCCACTTAGAGTGTGATAATGGCAGGAAGATGTAAGTAGATGTATTATTTAAACTCATTATTCCATACTAATGTTAATAATGCGAACTCTGCCTGTCAGTCAATTTATCCACGCTTTGCCAGTTGATCCGCTGAACCTATATTGATGAAATTTGCCATAATGAAAGCTTATACATAGACGTAACATATATGATTCAAGAAATCCTGTTTTTCAGAACATCCGAGAATAGGGGGAAAGTACATATTGTACGAGATTAATGAAGATACTAAATGCCCAAGTTGGCGCGAATGAAGTCGTGAATGAAGCGTAGAAGGTCTTAGCTCCAACCCTTCTCTCCAAAAAAAAATTACGCAGAGAGGAGGCCTATGCCCAGCAGTGTGTTGGTAACAGGCCGTTACTTTACTACTTTTACTTCAAAAACGTCATTAACTAAACAGTTAATGTATAGAAACCGGCTATACTCACGTGTTATTTTATCGTATGAGCCCGACTAGTTTCAAGCCCATACGGGGCTCTTATTCATGATAACGCCGCGTAAAGAGCTCATGAATAAGAGCCCCGGGCTTGAAACTAGTCGGGCTCATCCGATAAAATAACACGTGAGTATAGCCGGTTTCTATACATTAATTATGAATTCCACTCACGATAGTTTAAATTCAAAACTAAACAGTTATTAGATAGATATTAGAACCCACATACAGTTAAACAGGTAAACTCTTTGATGTTACCATTAATGTTTTAACGGATATATCTACACGGTGATTTCACACTAAAGTTCTCTAACTTTCAAACTTGGCACAGATGTGGCCAAGTTAGACAATGCAATAGTGTATTAGAAACACGTAGAGACTGTTATGCAGCTAAAACTTAATAACGTGTGCAAATATGCAATCAACTGTGTGCTAAAACGAAGTAAATGAGGTCCAAAATTTTGATATAACCTTAACTTTCTGAAATTCTATCATATTCAGGAAACAAAGACGAAAAACAAAGGATTTTATTTATCACATAAAGTGATATTGATGAAGCTATTTTATTCATAGAGGGTTGCCATTACAGCAATTTAAAATATTTAATATTCAAATGAATTAAATTAAGCTGTGGTTGCCCAGCGGTGTGACCGTGCGATTCTTTCGAGGAGGTCACGGGTTCAAACCCAGGCAGACACCAATGAGTTTTTCTGATAAAACTTATGTGCCTAATTGATAATTGCAATTCATCACACGCTTTTCGATGAAGGAAAACATCGTGAGGAAACCTGCATATCTCTAGAGAATTCTGGAGATATGTGTAACCTACCAATCCGCATTGGAGCAGCGTGATAGGTCTTAGCTCCACTCCTTCTCTCCAAGAACGGAGAGAAGAGGCCTATTCTCAGCAGTGGGATAGTTACAGGCCGCTACTTACTTACTTACAAATGAATTAATCTTGTATATATAACGATTTTCTTGATATTCAGCATGTAGACCCCCTACCCAAACCGAAGCATTATCAGGATTTGCGAGGAGGGCTTTGCGATTTTGCCGTGGAGTCTATCACCTGATGATGCTTCGGTTGCAGGGCGAAACGATTGTTGAGTTTGTGATAGTAAATATATGTAGAGCTTGTGTATTGTGGTGGCGGTGGTGGAGGTTTGTGCATGTGTTTTTACAAATCCTGCATGTATCAGGTATGAAAACGGATTGTCAACTCTACATTTAGCATTATATATATTTTCTATTTTACTTCATCGCGGATTATAGCAAAGTTATTTTATTATTACTTTTGTATTACAGAGATTATTCCTAAATTATAAATTATATATTATAATATTAATTTTATCGATATTTCTCAAAATATGCTAAACTCCCACAATCGTGGCCAAATTATATTGCGCTATAGTGTATAAGGAACGGGTTCAAACTGTAACGACTTAAACTCGATGACACAAATGCACTACCGACGAAACTTACTACGTGCTACGATTCGAAATATCTTCGAAACTAATTCCAATAGCTTCGATGGCGAATATTGCTGATTGTTATTGATTTAAATGTTCAGGTATTTAATGTACATCATAGTAAGCTGTATTGGAATTTGAAAAAACGCACATGTTGCTTTTATCTAATAGGAGTCAAACAACGACATTCTTGTCATTACGCGACTGCGCAGCATGGACCGCGTGACATAGACTGTGTGACATTAACCCCGCACCACGTACCAAGCCACATGGACCGCGCGAAACGGACCAAGCGACATGGAATGTGCGACACGTATCAAGCGACATGGGCCGCGCGAAACGGACCAAGCGACATGAAATGTGCGTCACGGACCAAGCGACATGGACCGTGCGACACGGGCCAAGCGACATGGACTACGCGACACGGACCAGGCGACATGGCCTACTCGTCGATAATTATTTCTCTTTCAGTAAATCCGGTGACCAGCGTAGCTTTTGAAAACATTCGAATTTTGAATGATATTCCTCCATCTCTATTTAAATTATTTTCGATCTTTACACATTTGCTTATTTTGACATGTGACATAATATATGCAATGCTCATCATTATTCTCTTGTCCTTATCCCACTCTAAGTTGGGTCGACCTGCCTCACGTCAACTTACCTTAGTAATCCTTTACGACACCTCGGTAAGAATGAACGTGGTCTATTCTATTCAGCCGGACACGACACGGCGGGTCAACTTACCTTAGTCGCCTTTTACGACACCTCGGTAAGAAACAAGAGTGGTCTTTTTTACTTAGCTACTATAGCAATAGTATTTTTGTCAATAAATATTTCTAGAACTGTTACAAGTGTATATACGAGTATATCAGCGTTGTCAACCTATCGTTGCAACTCGAAATCGTCGTTTCGCAATCAAGAATTCTCACGTTTCGTTCCTAGTAAAAACAATTTAGGAAACGATTTCGGTAAATTGGTTCTGTGGGTGACTTTTGGCACAGTCTGGGAATCATAATCGTCAGAATAGCGAAGGTTTGAAAATGGAATGTTTTGTTTTTGTTTTTCTGTATTTGAATGTTAGATTTATTAAACTGATACTAATATTATGGATGTAAAAGTGTATAGTTTTGTTTATCCTATTTCATACTTTGATAGAAGCAGACCTTCGTTACATGACCCTATACTGTTTTAAAGACAATATTGAAAAAGTCATTCACTACTGTGAATGACTGAGTAGAATAGACCACCCGTATTTCTTACTAAGGTGTCGTAAAAGGCGATTAAGATAAGTTGACGTGACGGCCGGTTGTAAAATACCTCAGCCTTATCATTACAACATGTTTATAACATGTTGTGTCGAAGCCACTTAAAGTGGGATAAGGGCAGGAAGGTGATGATGATTGCAAAAGTCATTCAGTCATCAAATTAATGAAAATAAAAAAATGGTCTATAAAGATTTAGCTTTACTTTTATGACAAAGATAGGTAGAACATTTTAGCAAATAATTAAAATTGTTTTTCAGCATGGCAATGTTTTTTGCTATACCTAATCTGTGAAAGCAAAAAGTCAGATGTCTATTTGCTTGTTGTGCTTTTATACTTTCGCATTTATAATATTCTTATAGATTCTATTACATAACTATTTTGCTACAAAGAATTCCATACAAAGCTTCGTAATAAAAAGCCAGTGTATACTGTCGATAATACGTGACGGGCCCGAGGGGTTCTCTGATGGAATTTTTAATAATATTCAGTATCCAATCGCACGCGAGCGCCGGACAATGTGACAGTACAGCGACGTCAGGAATCTCTATTGTTGACATTTGATATATTCGTCATATCTCAGAGATATTCTAAACCTATTTTATGTCCAATTTTCTGTGTATCCCTTCCATTTATAAAAAATACTGAGTATTTTGCAATAAAATAATAAAAATCTTGTTCCATTAGCATCACTAGCATACAGCACAGAGCAGCTCGTATTATTGGGGTATATAAGGTGATTAGCAAACAACTGGACTCATTGGCGATGCGTAGAAACGTATCATCACTGTGCGTTTTCTACCGCATCTTTCACGGAGAGTCCATTGAACTACACGACCTGATTCCTGCCGCTAAATCCCATAACCGCACTGTACGTGAGAGGTTAAAATATCATCCTCACCATCTGGATGCTTGGCGATCTACTACAGTGCCTTTTTCAAATAATTTCATTCAAAGCTGTGGTAGCCCAGCGGTAACACCGTGCGCCTCTTTCGAGGAGGTCTAGGGTTCAAACCCCGGGCAGGCACCAATGAGTTTTCTAGTAAAACATATGTGTCTAATTGATAATTGCAATTTATCACACGCTTTTCGGTGAAGGAAAACATCGTGAGGAAACCTGCATATCTCTAGAGAATTCTGGGGATATGTGTAACCTACCAATCCGCATTGGAGCAGCGTGGTAGGTCTTAGCTCCAATCCTTCTCTCCAAAAAAAAAACGGAGATAAGAGGCCTATTCTCAGCAGTGGGATGGTAACAGGCCGTTACTTACTTACTTACCACCATTTTATGGAACGATCTCCCTTTGGCAGTGTTTCCGGTACGACACAAGTACTTCCAAAAAACATATTTTCCAACTTATTAGAGGACGGCAACGCACTCGCTCTGCGAGAGGTCGTGGGCGGCGGTTATTACTTTAAGGTAAACCGTATGCTCGTTTGCCATCCTATACCGTAGAAAAAAGTTAGTCGGTCAGTTTACGTACACGTACGAAAAAAATATATAACAATTGAATTTAAGAAAACTTCTTAAAAAGCTTTTAACAAAATTTTAATGTCAACTGTTAACCGTTGATAAATTCCCTCGATTGGAACTAATCCTGGACCAGCATATAAAATTTCGGCTCAATGGATCACTCTGAAGTGGGCCAAATTTAACTTGTAAGATTCCATCTTCAGATACATACACGACAAGTTAAATACAACCTTTTTATAAATGAGAAAATCTGACTGTTTGACTGTCACGTTTTCACAGCTAATCCGCTGGAACAATCTTCATGAAATTCGGCACAATTATAGATTGTACACCTGGGTAACATATATGATAAAAACCCTATTTATAATTGCATCGTTGAAGATAGTCTAACATTTAAGTTGATGCGAATGAACTCGCTAATACTATTAGTAATATTTAAAAATATTTTATTTTAATATTTATATTACTTTAAATAACTAAGGCCAGTTCCTTTATATACCAGAGCTTGCTATGTTAAAAACGTTGACTCGATCCTACTGTAAGATGCTCTGCATCGTTCTTAGGTTCGATATAGGTATTTACTAAAGGTACTTAAACGCTTAAATTGGCGAGACAAAAGTCGCGGGCACCATTAATTAAATCATCATCTTCCTACCCATATCCCACTCTAAGTGGGGTTGGCACAACATGTTATAAACATGCTGTCACATGATTTGGCTACGAATTTTACGACCGGCCGCCTGCCTGACGTCAACTCATCTTAGTCGTATTTTACGACATCTCGATAAGAAAGAGGGTGGTCTATTCTACTTAACCGGATACCACACGGCGGGCACCATTAATTAAATATAAATAGAAAAAACACAGACTAAAGACAAAATAACCACAACCAAATGTCAACGTGGACAATGTTGTGTTGCCATAAATTATATTTGTCGGTCGCTTTTGTTTCTTATTATTGTGATTAAAGTAAGTGCTTGGCTAATAGGGCGGAATGCCTTCATTGTGGGCAATGTTTTATGTATACGATGCCACTCTTTTGTAATGAGCATGATAGACGCGCATAACTTAGTTAACACAAGTGTTGCCAGTTATGAATCTAAGGTCGGTAAATGCTTTAGGCTTCTGCTTTGCGCCTTACAGAGGTACTCAAAATTGTTTGTGGGCTTTGAGATGGTTTTATAATAAAACTCCACAATGAATTATAGTTTCGCCATTATTGCTGTTTAGCCATTATGACTGGCCCGTTGGCGCAGTGGGTAGTGACCCTGCCTTCAGCTTCGTGGGTCGCGGGTTCGATTCCTGCCGAGGGCCAACATTTTCTATAAATGAATTTGTTATTCTTCGAGTCTGGGTGATAATTGTATATAAAAAAATATATTTTTTTTATATACAATTATCACCCAGACTCGAACCCACCTAAGAGTGGGGTAAGGGCAGGGGAATGGTGTTGTGTGTGTGTGTGTGTGTGTGTGTGCGTGTGTGTGTATGTGTGTGTGTATTTCATTTCATTAATGACATAATTACTATTTATTTATATTATAGCACACCAATATACGCTTTTCATTCACTTCTGAAGGTTGGCTGGGAGATAATGCATTAAAGCATTAAGTCCGCCTTGTGTGCAAAAATTTTTATATGCATATATTGTAGATGTACAAGAAAGTTTATAAATAATAATAAAAATAACCATAAATTAAGGGCGGTAAATATTTAAAGAAAATTCATCTGTTACCTTATATATGATCATTTATTAGTTTTACATATATGTAAGGGAAAATTTTTCTTAAAGAGTTTCTTCTTTTCAAATAAATATGATCTATCATTAAACATTTATAAGTAGGGTTAAACTTAAACCTGTTTTTGGGAAACCATTTCATATACAAAGAAAATTACCTACATCAGGGGTAATTTCCCTGAAAGTGACAGCACTGCACACAAGCGAGGACCCGGTCGTTGCTCCCACATCAAAGGAGCAATCTCAGGTTTTCCCACTGTCCTCTCCTATGCTCATTTTTATCCACGCAATTAGCTCTGTTCGTTTCACGTTACCCCTAACACGAGTATCTATTCAAAAACTTCTTTAAATGATAAGTGAGTTTCATTTCATCTTCAATTTTAACATACTTGATTATATTTACTAGATATTTATTCAAATTCAAATTCAAAATATTCTTTATTCAAATAAATTTGTAAACAAGTGCTTTTAAATCGTCAACTCTACTCTACGAAGCTGTTCCTACCGAGAAGAGCTAGCAAGAAACTCGGCGGATGCTCTTTTAAAAATATAATTCTTATTATTAATGACATTTAGTTATTAATGTCTTGTACAGGGTCAAAGAATAGCTACGTCCAGGCGTTTTTATCATCTAAGTATTCCTCAGTACTATAGTAGGCTTTCTGTATAAGCCTGTTATGAATAGTGTTTTTAAACTGCTGTAATGGCAAAGCTAAATTTAATTGTGAAATTTTATTATAGAATTTTATACCTTAGCATTTTGTAATGTAATTGTCGCATATATAAAAAAACAAATAAAATAAATTCTATTTGTCTAATGTCTATTACTTTTTGTTTTTCCTTAAAAAACAGGAAAAAATACATAATCGAAAAATCGACTTAAGGTACGTGAACCGGTTGTATAAAATTAAATTGAATATAGTTCAAAAAAACATCGTCTACAATAGTAGGGGCAAAAAGAGGGAAGAGGTCTAAATTTCCGGAAGGCATATAACGTCTTATGAAGTCGGAATTTCTTCGCAGCTTTAGAGATTTCCTCTTACATACTGCGACCTAACACTTTCATGAAATTCCGACTTCTTTTTGCTCATTGCAAGCGTTATACTTGTGTTTTGAGAAAAAGCGCAAAAAAAACGAATATTCTGTAACCATTTTTAGTATTTATTTATTTTTTTAATCTATTTTGGATTACTTATATATATTGAGCTGCCAGTAAAGCCGTGGGGTGCACCTAATATATTTATTATTGTATACGAAATTTATCAAACTGCCGACAAGTAACCAATACAATTGTAACAAGATTTATTTAAGTTACAAGGTCTAAGCGAATAAAAATTTTATTTCTGTGGTAATTTCGATATTTTATTCAGTATTACATTGACTTTAATACTTTCAGTAATACTAAACTGTAAGTTTATAAAATAGGGTAGTAATGGCAAAATTAAACATATTTCAATATTTTATTTTTATTCTTATATTGGATATCCACTGTGTGGTATCAGGCTGAGTAGAATAGACCACGCTCATTTCTTATCGAGGTATCGTAAAAGGCGACTATGGTAAGTTGACTCACCGTGTGGTATCCGGATAAGTAGAATAGACCACCCTCATTTCTTACGCAAAAGGTGATTAAAAGTTGACGTCAGGCAGGCGGCCAGTCGTGAAATACGTAGCGAAATCATTGAACAATATATTTACAAATAACAAGTTGTTCCGACCCCACTTAGAGTGGGATAAGGGCAAGAGGATGATGATTTTTTAAAAAGCAAAGACGAGATCCTATATTAACATCTGACTGACGTCTGGACTTCGTAAGTTCTTAAACTATCCGGCCTAACATGTTCTAATATGTCGACGGAAGAACGCGACGGAGTACGGAGTACTCTTTGCATTTTACACAGAATCGCCGGTTCCAACAGATGACGCAGTAAAAAAAAAAGATAAAGCTCTGTGTAGAATATAGAGAAGCACAGATACATAGACAAATCGCTAACCTTCAACATCTTGTCCCATTTAATTAGAGATGGGCAAAATATATCCCTGACAAGAAAAGAGTGATTCATATCTTTTCGATTCTGGGATATATATCACTCTTTTATATCTTTAACTCATTTAGCTCAGTACGGCTTAAAGAGAGAATAATAGCAAATAAGAATAAGCAGAAAATAGAGAATAAGCAACTAAGAATAAAAATATATCTTTTATATTTTCGGCTCTTTTAATACAAACATGCAATAGCTGTCTGTCTATCTCTTTTACGTGTAAATTGTTAAATAATGTCATCTCTTTCTTACTAACTCTGAACGAGCCGTAACTCATCACGAAAATTTACTCTTAAGTATAAAGATATACAGATATAATTACTAGATTTTATCTCTATCTCTATCTAGATTATATCTATAGATAGACTGGCTCGTTGGCGCAGTCGGTAATGTCCCTGCCTACAGCTCCGCGGGTCGTGGGTTCGATTCCGAGGGCCATCATTTTCTAACAAAAATTTGTTCGTTCTTCGAGTCTGGGTGTATATTTGTATTTAAGTATGTATTCAAAATTATTTAAGTATATATTTACCAGTTGTCTGTGACCTATACAAGTATTAAGTTACTTAGTTTGGGGACAGACAACTGTGTGTCTCTAAAAAAAAATTGAAACACATGCGAGCTAGACAGTGATTATATCTTTTATAAAGATATCTATATGTAATCTATATGTAATCTGTATCTATATGTATCTGTATGTGTAAGTGTCCCATATATTTATATTTATTTTTATTTTTTTTATATCTTTCTTGTCTTTAGCTCGCGAGCTACCCATCTCTACATTCAATGCAATAGGAAGACAGCGCTCCACACAGCCATACGTCAATTTTGACGTTTATCCAATATACTACGTGCGGCGCGACTTGATCTAATCGCTGCTGTCGACTATATAGTACGACCGCTTATTTACTCGTCTCGTGGGATCACAATCAGGCACTATTGAGGAGAAATCTGTCGTAAATACGTTTATTTGGGACGAGACACAATTGTCTTGTATGCCATTGCTAATTACGAAGCTTATCTATTGATCGTGTTATATCTAAGAATGTTTAAAACTTATATGTATAAATTATTTTTTTTATTCGCATTTTTGTGCTTTTTGTCCACGGTATGTTAGAAGTAAAAAAAAATGTGCTCTTAGCTTTATTATTGTAGTTTACGTACATAGTGATTACAGAATAAAAAGAAATTCAGTGCATTATAAAAAATATTTGAATTGACATTGCTTTTGTTTGACACTTATTAAAGTTGCTACACTTTACTTAAAGTACAAAAGGAATAAGCGCTTGAACACTAGTTTAAAACAAAATATCATTCATAATCTTTCAGAAAATTGTTACTTTTAAAGTATCTAGTAAAAAAGTGAAACAGATATTGACAAAATAATTTATGGTCGATTGGCCTTAGAATTGAATTAACTTATAATATAATATTTTCTAGCTCCTTTGACTAATCTATAGAAATTGAAAGCGATTTATATAAATCGCTTTAAACCGTTGTTTTTCGAAAGACAACGTTCAAAGAAATGTATTAGTACATTTTTATCCATATTGTGTCCTATGGCATTTATTTATGAAGCCCAATCTCTTTAAAGCTTACGCTTTGTCTCTGTTAGCTATTGAATCTAACAAAATGTATTGTTTGCTGATTTAAAAAGATTGCAAAAGAACGTTGTTATAAAAATACATTAAAATTATTACAATATGGAAAGTAATAGAGTATTTTTTAAAGGAATTAAATCATTCTTTAACAACAGAAAGATTCGTATACTAACTTGTCTGCGTCCATATTTGTGTTTTAAATTTAGAACACTATTAACCTTACAGATTACATTGTCCTACATTGGTTACATTAGTCCTTATTATACATTTATAGTAAATTATTTTTACAATGTGTTTGATGTAATATTAAAAAAATACAGTATTAAAGATAAACTTTCTGTATTGAGGACAAGTCAAGCTTTTCACCAAATATTTGCTCAGAATTACCACACGATCTTACCGAGGCTTGCGTTTGACAGGGGACTGTTTTATGGCCTCTTCGAAGGCGATTGTAAATCATAGACAATTTTTCCGTCGTTAAAAGCAGAAGGCGTTCGTTATACGTACTGTACGTAGAGTGTTCAGCTTTTAAAGGTATTGAACTTAGTATAATTTAGATATTAGAAACTTATATTAAGAGAGCACCTGGGTAACCGAATCTTGCTCGGTAAAATCTTAAAAGATACAAAAAAAATGCAATAAAAAAAAAGTGCCGGGTTTGGGAATCGAACCTGGGTATCGAACCTTTTTTTCGTCCGCTCGTTACCATTAGGCTGTCACAGGTTTGCATTTGACAGCTCAAATTATGAGTTGCTGTCTATTTCTATTTTAATAGTTTTTTAGGCACCAAAAGCAGGAATAAAACGAATTATTTTTCTTCCCCAAAACCCCCCTACATGCTGAATGTCAGGAAAATCATTGGAGCCGTTCGAAAATCGTTCGAGATTCAGAAAATATATTTATATATATATGCATACAAGATTAACTCATTTAAATATTAAATATATTAATGGCTTGGATGTATATAGATGGTACATGAAGAAAAATCATTATGGGAAATAAATAATTCGGAAATAAAGTTTTATTTTTATGATTTACTCTATGGCTAAAATCTATATCTATCAAATTATATAATTCGCAGATAACCAGAGTGCTTCACTCTTTGTATGTCAGAGTGGAAGTTTTTTGTTGTTGGTTTATTAGTAGTGTGTGTAGGTATGTGTTCGCGCGTGCTTGCGTGTGTGCGTGATAGTGTGTGTGTGTTCGCGCGCGCGCGTGTGCGTGTCTGTTTGTGTGTGTGTTGTAATGTTGTTATTACACTATTCTTATAACACTTTATATAGTTTAAAGTTTTGTAAATACTAATGCATATTTTTTTTACTCTCTTCCTTTTTTTACTCTTTCTAAGAGTAAAACTTTGTAACATAATATATTCATGTGGATTTCTAAAATTCATGTTATGCATGGATTTACATTAAGATAACTGTACCACGTCTCCGCAAGGTAATATCCTTTATGGACTTAGACGAACGCTCTCGTAATAAAATGTCACAACAAGTTAACCGACTTGCGTTCACGTAAGCTTAGAAAATAGTGCAGTGTTGTTTTCAAAATAAAACGTAGAAATCTAACATGATTTCTACAATAGTAATGAAAATATTATTTCGCTATATCATCATCTTCCTGCCCTTATCCCACTCTGAGTGGGGTCGGCACAACATGTTGTCACATGATTTGGTTACGTATTTTACGGCCGGCCACCTGCCTGACGTCAACTTGCATAAATCCTGTTTAACGATACCTCGGTAAGAAATGAGGGTCGTCTATTCTACTCAGCCAAATACCACACGGTGTGTCAACTTACCTTAAACCGCCTTTTACAACAAATCGGTGAGAAATAACGGTGGTCTATTCTACTCAGCCGGATACCACACGGCATGCAGCACATTCATCATTAAAGAAAATTTATTTTATTCGGTATTTTAGAATAAAGTATATTTTTTCATAAACTAAAATACGCTATCACCCTTCTTAACAGGATATAGAGTTACGGAAAGCTTTAGGGTTCCCATAAAGCTGTTTCCATAACTTTAGGGCGTCGATAAACAGGATATAGCTGTTCGGTTTCTTGCCCATCCTAAAATTTCATGTTAAATAGACGTAGAACGTATCCTTTGCATATATTTATTAATAAATCTTACCCGCAACTTCGTTTGCATGATATGTTGATTATAGATGGCGCTCTTCACTCTCACCCTATTCCTGTAGAAATAACAGGATTTCTATAGTCTATATCTTCCGGTGTATACGGAATAATTGTGTCAAATTTCATCGATATTGGTTCAGCGGATTCGAAGTGTATGAGTAACAAACATACATCTACATTCACAAACTTTCGCATTTATAATATTATAGTAGGATTGCGAAAAGGCATCATAAATTACTAAAGGAAAACTTCTAAGTTTAACGTGGCTTCCCAGTACACAATCAAAATCATTCAAACATGGACCTAATATCTAACACATCGTCCCAAAATCAAGGTCAGTAAGAAACAGCAGTCACTAGATGTCGCTGTTGCAGCGTTATACAAACAATCAATCAATCAATGAAATTTATAAACTAGGTATATTATTTAAAGCAATTAAAGCAATAATAGTAGTGTTGCTATAATAAGCCACATAAAACCAACCATAATAACATAAACCACCAATAATCTGTTTAACAAATTCTGCATTGACAAAGTATGAAAACATGACTTGGACACGTGGGTGTTTAATAATCGTATGATAACCGTTCTAGTTAAATCTAACAGCAAGACTCTTTCGCTATGGCAAGCTTGGCTATTTTATAGACGATTGTCAAGGCCCTCCCTTGCTTGGTCACGTGATTACCACGTTTTTTTAGTATTAAATAACTATAGAGATGACATTTCACTATTTCCATTTGTAACAACTTTAAGATGGCGCCACAATCGCTGGCGCTTTAATAATTATGTCAAAAGAGTATCTTATTTAAAGATGCAATAGATCATAACTATAGCACTTGAAATAAATATTGATCATAATTTAATATACATCACTAGATGTGACGCATTCCTTAGTCTCCTATTAATCGTGCGGTAACACATAACACATTCTCCAATCACAGATTATGGCAAAATAAAATTAACATTACTCTGTATTCCGAATTTAAAAAAGGAACGACTATACACTGTCCATTATATTAACCATCTTTTGACAGATTGACGATAGTGATGTCCTAAAGATTCTCGTATGCGATACCATTCCGATTATAGTACCTACTATCATTAATCGAATTACGTACCTAAGTAATTCGATTAATGATAACCTACGTAAACTAGATTACTACTTGAGAAAAGAAATTCCAACTTTGAGAAAACTTATTGTTTCTTTGAAAAGAAGTGGTCTATTTCATGGTGAAAAATCTTCTTTGGTCAAAGTTTTGAACACAATTGGCTTTTCATATAAAAAGTTAAATAAAAGAAAATTATTAATGGAACGCACAGATATAGCTATAGCACGTTGTGATTTTTTAAGAGAGGCAAAGAAAATACAAGATTGGGCAAATATTGTTTTCACGGATGAAACATGGCTCAACGCTAACCACACACTATCTCGTTTCTGGACTGATGATACTGCTGATTCCACTTCCTCAGTACCAATGGGAAAAGGTGAGCGCCTAATCATTTGCCATGCAGGTACAGCAAAAGGATTTGTACAAGACGCACTGTTGGCATTTAAATCGAAGAAATCAAATGACTACCACGAAGAGATGAATGCAAATGTGTATGAAGAGTGGTTCAAAAAAATGCTCATTTCATTGGAAGAACCATCAATAATTTTTATTGATAATGCGCCCTACCACTCCCGTCAAATTGACAAAATGCCAACACAGGCTAATAAAAAGCATGAAATAATTAATTGGCTTCGGGACAATGGAGAAAATGTGGACGACTCAATGTTAAAAGTTGAATTAATAAAAATATTAAAAACCAAAAAGAGAGCAAAACGCTATGTAATCAATGAAATGGCAGCAGAATATGGCCATACTGTTCTTCGGATTCCTCCATACCACTGCCAGTACAACGCAATAGAACTTATATGGGCACAAGTAAAAGGGCATGCTGCGAGATGCAATACAAGCCCCCCATTCACAGCGAATAAAATGTTGCAATTGCTAAAAAATGCTTGCACCCACGTAACGGCCGAGAACTGGGCAAGTGTGGTGAAAAGAACTAAAAGAGTAATATTCTCTGATTGGGAACGTGATATTGCGTTTGATAATATATTATCTACACAAGAGCTAATAATAACTGCTACTGAAGACTCCTCATCGGAGGAGTCTAGTGTTGATTATCATTCCGACGACTCGTGCTAATAAAATAAATTAAAATATCCTGATTGTTTTATTTGTATTCATGTATTAACTAAGAAGAAAGTAAAACTTTATATAATGTTATTAAATGTCTTTTAATACTCGTAACATCGATTTCTACCGATTATTTTTAATCTGTGGCATAATCGTTATAGTAACCATTATGTGTGACATCACTAAGTGGGCGGTACCCATCCATAAAGTACAAATATTATTTGTATGATATTTGTACGTAAGCAATACAAAACTTAATGAGCGTGAGCTGTCAAAAGACTGATAATATGATGGACGCAGTATAATTCTTTAAATTACTGCATAGACATAGTTTTACACATATTACATAAACAAATTAACGTACAAAATAGATTATATTATAGTTTAGTTTAAATTATCACATTTAATTAGTATATTTAAATAAGTTGGCAAACAAATACAATTTATTTGCTAATGGCAAGCGCGATTTGAAATACTGTTCCCGCCCAAAAAAAACCAAGGAAATTAGAAGTCGGAAAATTATTATTAAAAATCTTTACTAAGGGATAAGTTTTGTACGCAAGATTGATGTGGGTCAATGTATTTGCCTTTTACAGGGTAAACCATAACATTAAGATATTTAAATAATGCGTATTAGGGTTTCACGGGAAACCCCATAAATTTGCAATGTAAGCCTCTGGGAACATGTACATTTTATGGGCAGCGCCATTATTTGAGTTTTCCCCGAATATTTCCGTTTGCCGTGAATATTTGATCAGTAAAGCTGTCTAAGAGGTTCCCGCTAAAATTTTCTTTTTTTACGAACGATAGCGGCTCCTGTAAGATTATTGGGAGAGCTTTTAGTGTCTACATTTTTTATGGCGCAAATCTAATATCATATGATCTTATATTTTATTGATTTTTTATATGAAATACTATATAATTTATTGGATAAACCGACATCTTTTTCTGATATCAATAAACTAAAAAAAAACGTAAATTTTATAGATATACTAGTTATATCCGGCGGTTTCATCCGCGTACATACAGATCTCATGTCAGTGGGAAGTTTACTAAATCGGACTATTGATTTATTTTTGTTAAATATATCATCAATAGTTTCCGCAGCGCATGCAATTACAGATTTTTACGACTATTTTTTTACTCTTTACATTTTTATTACGGATCCCTATTTTTTTAATGTAATATAGCTTATTTTGCTCCGTAAAGATGTAGCCTTCCAATGGTGAAAAATTTTTTAAAATCGTTCCAGTAGTTTTTGTGTGAAAACATTACAAACATACATACGAATTTTTCCTCTTTATAATATTAGTATAGACTAGTGGTACCAAATACTCGTAGTTATTATACTAGAGTAATTTATTTTTTTACAAAATCCACAGCTCTTAATCTAATAACTTACAAAGTATTAACTTAGTTTGTACATACAGCAAATAACGGATTTTAAGTTTGTTAACATAATATTATAATTAGGACGCCAGAGAAGCATGTGGTGTGTACGTATGTGTCTGTGTGTGTGTTGCGTGTGTATGTGTATGTTATGCGTGAAAAGCGTCAAGACCTGGAGCTGCGGCGGAAATGGCCGAAACCGGCAAACGGCGGAAGTATGCATCTCTCATCGAGAGTTATATATTTGTGCCGTTTGCAGTCGAGACCCTAGGGCCATGGAGTCAAAGTGCAAAAAAAATTTTATCCGTTTTAACACCTCGGTTGATTGCCTCTTCAGGTGACAAGAGGGCTGGCTCCTTTTTCGCACAAAGAATCAGCTTAGCGATTCAGCGCGGAAACGCTGCCAGCATTCTTGGGACCATTCCACGTGGGCATGATTTGTATAGTCCTAGCGTGTAAGTAATTTAAGATAGATATAACTTGTACATTTTTGCTGTAAATATAGATTAGCTCATATATAATAATATAAAAAATATAAAATTAAAAAAAAATGGAAATTAAAAAGTAATGGAGCTTAAAATGTGTCCATCAAGAATAAAGAAAACTCAAATGAGACTTCTATGTGCGTGTGTGTGAGAGAGATATGTCTATCTAAATTTGACTATATGTGCGTGTTGCTCGTAAGAGAGAGAAATTATCTCTTTTTATTTGTTTTTTTTTTAATTTTATTTTTTAAATTAATTTTTATAAAATTCAAAAGTAATAATAAAATTATTTTGCTATAATCCGCGATGAAGTAAAATAGAAAATATATATAATGCTAAATGTAGAGTGGACAATCGGTTATCATACCTGATATATGCAGGATTCGTAAAAAAACACATGCACAAACCTCCACCACTGCCACCACAATCCACAAGCACTACACACGTACGCTATCACAAACTCAACGTTTCGCCCCGCAACCGAAGCATCATCAGGAGATAGACTCCACGACCAAAATCGCAAAGCGAAGCAATACCCAAAAAGCTTAGTTAAATACTAATCGGTTCAACCCCACCGATTTTCCACTCTACATTTAGCATTATATATATTTTCTATTTTACTTCATCGCGGATTATAGCAAAATAATTTTATTATTACTTTTGTATTATGGATCTCCGCAAAGTAACGCCTAATTCTATAAATTATTTAGAGAGAGATATGTGTATCTAAATTTGACTATGTGTGCGTGACGCACGTGTGAGAAAGAAATTATCCCTTCTTTATTTGTTTTTTTTTAATTTTTTTTAATTCTTCTTCTTCTTCAACCGATGGACGTCCACTGCTGGACATAGGTCTCTTCATGGGATCTCCAGAACACACGATTTTGTGCCGCTTGTATCCAGCGGCTCCCCGCGACCCTTTTGAGCCTTTTTTAAATAAATTAACCGCGACCTTTTCTAAATTAATTTTTATAAAATTGTTAAAACATTGAAATAAGAATTTATACTTGAGATAGAAAACGAAGTTTACGCAGAAGCCGGATGGTTGTTTTAGTAAGATATAAAGCTTTTAACATTTTAAATTGCGTTCGTATTACTTAAAAGAATATTTCTAGCACAATAATGGGTATAAGCCGATGAAAGGAGCACTCGGATTTTAAATTTTCATCTACATTCACCGCAGAATTTACTCTCACTAACAATAGTCTTCAGCCCTCAAAAGCCTTTGAACAAGAGTAAACATAAGACAATATCAAGGATTTCGAAGGTTTAAATTAATTCCTTTCAATGAAATTTTTATCTGTGTAATAAAAACTAAGCTAAAATACATTTACGGTCTTATTCATAAAAACAGCTTATAGAATGTTTTAGAGACGTTTTAGTTAAAATGCTCTATAAGCTTATAAGACGTTCCATTGTTTATTCATAAACCTTCTATAACTGATCTATAACTAAAATACGGTTATAAATCCGAATGTTGCCATTGTAAGGAATACTGGCTTCCGATTGGCCGATCACACCGAATTCGCCACAGATAATATGCGTCTACATACCGAATAAGTATAACCATAGACATTATTACGGATTAAAAAATATTTTATTGTCTACGTCACGGGGTCGCCTTTCACATAGGGATGTAACTTGGAGTAGAAAAATCGATTAATAAATAATCAGTTTTCCCCTTTAATTTAATATATTCGTATAAAAATAATCGATTTTTGCTGAATATTTGAAAAGTTGTCTTTTTTAATATTAATAATTAATAAGAATAAAGGCTAATTAAAGTGGGCAACTACCAATAAATAATAACAGATGCACTGTTTGTGAAATTTAATTAAAATGTCTACATTTGGCTAAATTGTTTTGATCCATTAATGCAAATCTTATCTTAAAAAATTTAAAAAAAAGACAAGAAGATATAATAATATATAATTAAAAGAATCGTTCTTTTTTAAATTGATTTATAAGAAAAAAAACGATTATTAAAAATCGATCATTTTACTGAAATTATCGATTTATGTTAAAAATCGAATTTTTCACATCCCTGATAAAACAAACGACAACTGACACACTTCAATTTCAATCCGTAAATACGTCAAATGTTGTTTTCGTAATAATCAGCTGTAGAAAGTCGGCCATCTTTTACCTTATAGCACTGTTATAGTAGGGTTCTGGGCTCTATAAAGTTATAGTAGACTTGTAGAATGGTTTAGTGCTAAAATGCGTTTATGAATAACACTTTTTGTAAAACGTACTATAACGAGTCTATAAGCATGTTATAACTTTTATGAATAAGACCGTTAGATTTTAACTATTGTTTTTATTTGTTGAGCCAGAACTATAGATTTATACTAGAATACAGAGTATCCTATTAATAATATAATTCTACTAATACTTTCAATGCAAAAATTTGTTAGAATGGATGTATCTTTGTTACTCTTTCACGGCGAATCCGCTGAACCAATATCTATGAAATTCGGCACAATTATTGCTTATACACCGGGGTAACATATAGGCTAATAATTCTGTTAATTCTACAAGAGGATGACATTGAAAAGCACATCTATTATCAACCTATACCGCCTCGTGGTATCCGGCTGAATAGAATAGGCCACTCTCATTTCTTGCCGAGGTGTCGTAAAAGGCGACTAAGGTAAGTCAACCCGCCACGTGGTATCCGGCTGAGTAGAATAAACTAACCTCATTTCTTACCGAGGTGTCGTAAAAGGCGACTAAGGTAAGTTGACACCCCATGTGGTATCCGGTTTAGTAGAATAGACCACCCTCTTTCTTAGGTGTCGTAAAATACGACTGGCTGGTCGTAAAAACGCAGCCAAATCATGTGCCAGCATGTTTATAACATCTTGTGCCGGTTGTGGAAAAAGAAGAAGAATTTTTTTACTTCGTAATAAAATAATTATTCTACAGCTTTGGGCGCCAATTCACAGAATAACAAAAATTTATAACCATATTAATCCACCTAATATCCCATGTATCCCTCCATCATTTAAAAAAAATCCACAAAAATCTTAGTGTACTTACTTAGCTTTAGTCCTATATTGAATTGTTATCTTAATTGTAAGTTGCATTTAGTTTAATAATTATCATTGTAGGTATTATAGGCAGACAACCGACAAGTTCTCCACCCCGAATAATCAAGAATACTGACCTTTATTACCGCCGGTAGAGTACCACAGTACCGTAGAGTACCATAAACCTGACAGTGCTCCACCACGCTGCTGGTCACGATGAGGGGGTCCTTAAGTAGCAGCCTGTTACTATCCCACTGTTGAGAATAGGCCTATTCTCTCCCGTTTTTGGAGAGAAGGTTTGGAGCTAAGACTTACCACGCTGCTCCAATGCGGATTGGTAGGTTACACTTATCTCCAGAATTCTCTAGAGATATGCAGGTTTCCTCACGATGTTTTCCTTCACCGAAAAGCGTGTGATAAATTGCAATCATCAATTAGACACATAAGTTTTAACAGTATAACTTATTGCTGTCTGCCAGGGTTTGAACCCGTAACTTTCTCGAAAGAGTCGCACGGTGATACCGCTGGGCTACCACAGCTTTGGAGGGGGTGCTCCTTATTCCCACCTTATCGAGGTCGAGGCCACAATAAAATTGTCTTATGTCTGCGCGCCATTAGTCTAGTCTAATTAATACGCTCGAAGTAACGAAACCGAGAACTCATTTCGTGAACTGTTTTACATTTCTAATGCGGCTCAAATCACTCCCAAATCTGGAATGTAACTAATGAGGCTGTGAAAATGGATTGTTAGGCAAAAATAAGGTATAACGCTTTTATAGGTTTTAGAAGGGATTAGTTTTTAATATTCTTCATCCTCCTGCCATTATCCCACTCTAAGTCGGGCACAACTTGTTATGTTGTCACATGATTTGGCTAGATAATTTATGACCGGTCACCTGCCTGACGTCAACTTACCTTAGTCGCCTTTTGCTACACCTCGGTAAGAAACGAGGATGGTCTATTCTACTCAGCCGGATACACGACAATAGTTTCTAATATTCTGTAGTATGAATATAATAATAACGCTATTTTGCCAATAGTGGTAACCGAGACGTTGTCCCCAACTTAAGAATTAAAAAGTACCCTCAATAATACGATTTTCTTTCCCGTCCCGAAAGAAAAACGGTATCTTTTTTATTTAACTGAAACTGTGCCAGCCGCTTCACCCGCGTGGTATTTAGTGTATCAAACAATGTTCCCAGTATTTAGTGTATCAACAATTTAACCGATAAAGCGATAGGAACATGCTGTCGCGGACTTTTTTGTAGGATTTTTGTAGATCTACAATTCTCTACTACATTACGTGTATCTTTATGATTTTCCTCCTAGCCAGTTCAGTTCCAAAGCTCCTGGCGAGTTTTTTTACAACTCAACACAACACAACCTCTTGAACACAATTTACAAAATACCGTAATGTACTTTTAACCTAAACCTTCCGGAAGAATTGCACTTCTACTTCTTCTTTCTTCAATGGACGTCCACAGCTGGACATAAGTTTCATTAAGCGATCTCCAAACCACACGATTTTGTGCCACTTGGAACCAGCTGCTCCCCACGACCTTTTTGAGGTCGTCGGACCAACTCGTAGGGGGTCTACCGAAGCTGCGCTTTCCGGTGCGAGGTCGCCATTCCAGCACCTTAGGACCCAAACACCCATCGGTTTTAAGTAGGTACTACGTGCCCCGCCCATTGCCACTTCAGCTTCGCGGCATTTGGCAGGGTTTTCCACCCCTTCCACTTTCCCACCTTTCCACTTCCAGGGGTGTTTGAAATAAAACAAAACAATATTTTGGAAAAAAATCTCCTTTATAAGGCTTTAAAATAGTCAATAGCATGTCCGTCCTTTAAAGATAACTTATAATAAGTTACCTATGATCCTTGGATTTCAGTAAGATTAAAAATTCCAAAGCATTCATTCCTTTACAGCGAACTAAATTCTCCAGAAATTGTAGCAATATCATTTTAGCACTCCTTTTAAAGTGAAAACAAAAGCCTCCGCTTCAAAGTATTACAAATTTAAGAAACTATTTTGAGAATAATGTTATCATTCTCAACCAAACACTGACTTGAGCCACTAAGGCGACTTTATATGTCGTCTATAAAGTTGTTGTAGTTAATTTAATTGAAGCAATGTTGTTATATTAATTTTAAAGTCCATTTTTAAAAAATCTTACAATCTATTTCGTAGCTGCTGGTTTTGTATGACTTTAAACAAACAACTCTTCTTTCTTCTTCTCTTTTCTCTTCTTATTTCTCTACTTATACTTCCGAAAAATAAATCTTTTTCTTCAGTGGACTCCATTTTCATATCTTATATATGCAGGTCACTTAGAACCCATGCATTACACACAACCACACCACTAGCACACCACTAGCACTACACGTATTCACTAACACAACAACCTTTTCGCCCCATAACCAAGGCATTACAAAGATTGTGTTTAATTGCAGATAATATCAAAATATTATCATTACTTTTCCTTACAGCTACAGGGAATCGCAATAGACTTTAATATTGTACCATTTCGAGTTACAATCGTCTATGCCTGCCATATGGCTTTACATCACGGCTGCAATGCAATTAGTAGCTTTCGACTTGGCCTGAAGCCAGTAGCGTGTTTTGTCTCAAAAATACATTAATTGTACTTTTTCTTGATAAAAATAACACAAAACAAAAGAAAACTATTCTACAGAACATTGGAAAAGTAATGCAGTAAATAATTACCTTTTTTATTCTTAAAAGATTTAATTCAACTTGGAATATTGCAAGTTAAATTTGACCTTCTTCCCGTTGTCCGATTGAGCTGAAATTTTACATACTGGTCCAGTCCCAATGACAATGTATGTTTATGGCAAGCAGACCTAATGCTGCTACCAAGATTAGCTCCAGACGAGGGAACTGCTCAGCTGTTAACAGTAGGGACAAAATTTTATTAAAAGCTTTTTTAAAAGCATATTTAAATTGATACTGGGCTATCACAGTAAACTTAAGAGAACAATCTCTTAAGTTTACTGTGATAGCCCAGCGGTAACATCGTGCGACTCTTTCGAGGAGATCACGGGTTCAAACCCCTGCAGACACCAATGAGTTTTACTGGTAAAACTTATGTCCTAATTGATAATTGCAATTTATCACACGCTTTTCAGTGAAGGAAAACATCGTGAGGAAACCTGCATATCTCTAGAGAATTCAGGAGATATGTGTCACCTACCAATCCGCATCAGAGCAGCGTGGTAGGTCTTAGCTCCAATCCTTCTCTCCAAAAACGGAGAGAAGAGGCCTATTCTCAGCAGTGGGATAGTAACAGGCCGTTACTTTTTTTTTCTTAAGTTTATTTAAGAAACAAGAAAATTCTTACACAAAAATTAATTTATTTTCTCTTCACGATTTAACAGTTAAGAAATCACAACTGACTCAAATGATGCTTCTCTTCTCCTATCCTTTACGCTCCTTCCCTCCCTTCCCTGCCCCTCTACTCTCCACAACTACCCTCACTCTACATAATAGTACTAATAATTAACTTAATAAGTTTCAATAGCCATTGAAAAGATAAAATTAAAAAACTTATATTATTAGACATGTGCAATGTGCATGCGAATGAGATGAGAATGTTAATGGTGTGACAAAACTTGATAGAATACGAATTGAGTATATTAGGGGAAGTCTGAAAGTTACGCCCATTACAGAAAAGATGAGAAGTGCGAGACTAAGTTGGTATGGTCATGTAATGAGGAGGGATGAAAATTATGTGACCAAAAGAGTTTTAAATATGAATGTGGATGGATGTATGGCTAGGGGGAGGCCGAAAAAAAAATGGATGGAATGTGTGAAAAATGATATGTATGTTAAAGGAGTGGCACCAGATTTGACGAATGATAGAGGAGAATGGAAGAAGAAGACATATTGTGCCGACCCCACTTAAAGTGGGGTAAGAGAATGATGATGATATTATTAGACATAGATTTAGAGAAATAATGCAAATTCCATACCTTAATATAAACCCTGCGTGGTTTTCGAAAGGTGTGTTTATATATGTTTATTTTATGTCTCAGAATTTATATTGGATAATAAATTAAAAAAAAACTTAACTACTCAACAAACAGAAGTGTTAATTGCTGAACAAACATGACATTCGCTGCAAGTAGTTCCAATCTAGATATCAAGGCTTAGCTTGTTTATCTTAGGTGTTAGTGTTTATCTTTCGAACTAAGATGTTCTAGGTATTTAGCGAGAAAATCGTAAAGCTGATTAAAAAGCTTCTTTAAGTGCTTACCCGACTATAGCGGAGACTGAGTTCAGTATTTTATTGTTTTACTAGTGGTGGACGCGACTTCGTTTGCCCCAACTTAAACGTTTAAGTATACTAAATTAATTTATAGAATTAGGCGTTACTTTGCGGAGGTCCGTAATACAAAACTAATGAATACTATTTTGCTATAATCCGCGATAAAGTAATATAGAATATAAATTTAATGCTAAATGTAGAGTGGACACTCCGTTTTCATACCTGATACGAGCAGAATTTGTAAAAACTCATGCACCACCCGCCATCAATAACACAACAATACACAAGCACTACACACATTCACCACCACAATCTCAATAATTGTTGAATAACCCCCCGTAACCGAAGCATTTTTATTATTACTTTTGCGAATATTGAAATCAAAGAAAAATATAAGCAGTGACGTAAAATAACTTATATTAACTTTTAGAAATCGAAGGGCCGAGTACATTACATTATAATAAGCTAACTCATCTGCACTTTTGGCAAATGTTGCCAATTTTATACCAATGAATGTAACTCGAAGAATCTTTAATATTTAAATGAGTTAATCTTTTATACCTATGTATATTTTTCTAAGTTATGAAACGGCTCCAACAATTTTCATGAAATTCAGGAAATGTTTGGAGGGGAAAACTCGATTTATCTTGATTTTATTAAAAAAAGAGTAGATTTATCCGTGTTTTCAGGTACTGAAAAAATTGCTACAATTTTATGAGAAAACAAAGGTTAATTGCGCTGTCAATTTTAAAGTCACAATAGTTTATTTGGGTACGGGCGGTCTCAAATTTAGAATACTATTCCAGACTTTATCTTTTTTTTATTGCATTTTTTTATATATTTTTACAAATTGCCGTCGCCTAGGTACTTAACTTTAACAACACAGTGCTGTAAGTTAATCAATAAAATGGCCAGTTGTAACATTTCGACTGCCAACGACTAGTGGCAGAACATCACGGTTATTAAGCAATTAGACGCCCAAAGTCCTGGCTATCTGCCAGGCTGCGTATGCCTATAGAACAATTTGTCTCATAAAAGTTCATTACACTTCCAGAACGAAAATTTTTCATAAAAAAATGGTCCCCAGTCTCTCCAGTCTAAGCAGTGTCCTTTTTAAAAGCTTTTATTCAACTTGCAGTGTATATATGCAAAGGTGGAATCTTTCAAGTTAAATTTGACCTACTATCAAATTTCACATACTGGCCCCAGGCCCGATGACAAAGCATGTTTATCATAAGCATAACCTGATGTTGCTGACAAAATCGGCTCCAGACGAGGGAACTCCTCAACGGTTCACTGTTTTTTTTTAACAAATATATATATATATATATATATATATATATATATATATATATATATATATATATATATATATATATATATATATATATATATGTCGCATCCTGGCAACCATCATTCCATCATTAAAAAGACAGAATGCAGACGGCGCATGTGAGAGATGAAGACAGATGCTTGTCATGGCGCAGTTGTGAAAATTGTTAAGAAGAATATAAAGTTGAAGATAAGCGTTGTACTTTTCCATATGCACGATACCCAAATTACGCCCACTAATGTCTAAGAATAATGTCCAAGATACTGATGAGTCTACACATATATATATATATATATATATATATATATATATATATATATATATATATATATATATAGAAGAGGAGAATGCCGCTAACATAGTTAGGTAAATCGATCACATACACATAGACAGCTTTTCATTGTTTTATAGTAAGTATAAGTATGAATTATTAACATTAAAAATCACTAGACATTAAAATCGCGTTACGGTAGGTTTGAAAATTGTTGGAGTAAATCGAGCAGCCCGAACAGTTTGCTTCCGGCAAAATTGGCAGACCTCGCGCCAGTCGAATCCTTTTTTTGTTCATTTCCCTCTTCACTAGCATACCGCGATAAAGAAAAAAAAACTTTCGTGAAAAATATTTTTTATAAATTATTAAGCACTCTGAACAATTCGAGGAAAACGTATAACATACAAAACAATGTTGGAATATCGTAGTTAGCTTTAGCTTAAACCCCATAGCTCCAAAAACGGAAGATGAGGTCTATGGGATTATTTATTTATTTATTTATTTGGATCACCAACATAAGAAACAGTAACAATATTAATAATATACATTTCCCGTGACTTAAATCTAATTATTAATATAATATTAATAATTATTAATAACTAGTACTTTATTTTTTCACTATCAATATCGTACACAAAACAATTTTTTTGTATGTAAAAGTATGTGTAAAAAAAACAGATTTGAAAAAAGAACAGATAATAAGGATGGATTTATATACCAAAAAAGACATACGTGTGTTAGCAATTTTAACATTTGCATAATAAGATAATAATTATTGTATTAATTTTAGTGTATTAGGAAGTATAAATATTGGCATTAGTCTCAATATTGTAATCTCAACTTAAGAGGAGATTTAAAAATGGAAGGGGAATTCATTTGGACGGCATTCTGTTCTGACGAAAAAAATGTTATTAAAGTAATTAAGAGTAATAAAGTGTTTAGGAATTGTTTTGATATATGTTGGAAATCTTTTCTAAGTATTTTAATACGTGACATTTATGATTTAAGTCTGCTTGATTGAAAACGGATTGTCCAATCTACATTTAGCATTTTATATATATTTTCTATTTTACTTCATCGTGGATTATAACAAAATAAATTTATTATTACTTTTGTATTATGGATCTCCGCAAAGTAACGCCTAATTCTATAAATTATTTGAATAAAGAATATTTTGTATTTGAATACACTCTCACATACTTCTCTAAAAAGTGTTAAGAAAAAAAAGATTATATCACATTATCACATCTCCCTTCTGATGATCATCTTTTCCATACTTTAGTAATACGGCCTGTAAATGAGCATGCAAAATGTTCCCGTTGAACGTAAAAATGCTTTTATTTCGGCCCAACCGACTAAATAACGACACAAATTACCATAATCTCTCTATCAGTTACATTTATCGAGTCCACAAGGGTGTAATACAGTGTATATTTGCCTTATTTGATGTTGCCAGACGCATAAAATACGGTAATATCGGGTTTTGAGTCCCACATTATCTGGACGACCGCCAGGCTACCGCGAACAAAACTTGGAGTACATTCATTGTTGCAAAATCAATAATTCAGTATTTGTATGTTTTATATAACGTAAATTAAAACATTTGATTAGATATTAAGTCATAGTAACAAATTTATAAACTCATCAATCATGTACTAAAATTCTAATTTCAGAGTTGTAATATTTATCGCGTATACGCTTATGTGTTTTTTAATGCTTCTATTACTCTTAATATCTAGGTGAAAGTAAAAATAACAGGCTAGGTGGGGCTCGATCCTAGGTATTCCCGTTCCCCAAATAAGCTACGCTGACTTGGACATTAGTGGCGAAAATTCAAATCAATATGAATTTAAGTATTTTTTAATGCCCAAAAACAGGGATGAAATGCTTTTTTTTTAAATAAAACCTAGTTCTCTCCCAAAACCTCCTACACGCTGAATTGCAGGAAAATCGTTGGAGCCATTTCCGAAATTCCGAAAATATCCTTACTAATATTATAAATGGGAAAGTCTGTCTGTCTGTCTGTCGGTTCCGTTTTCACGGCCAATCCGCTGAACCAATATCGATGAAATTTGGCATAAATATTCCTTATATACCGGGGTAACATATAGGCTATATAAATCCTGTTAATTCAACAGGAATTAAATTCAGGAGGAATTAAATACGATGACATTCAAAACGCCATCTATAATAAACCTATGGAACTAATTTTTATTTACGATGTGTCAAAATCAAGTCAAATCTGTATTTACGAAGTATTTAGATTCAAAGTTTTTCGGCTTACGTCAAAGGAGTTATCTTTAAAGAGTATTTATATTTTATTTTATTCGTTTACTGGACAAATTTAATTGAGAATATTTAACATTGTAATAAAAATGGATTATTAATATAAGTAATACGGGTTATTTAGTAAAATAAATAAACTAATAATATTATAAATGCGAAAGTCTGTTTGTAACGTTTTCATGGTCAATTCGCTGAATCAATATAGATGAAATTTGGCAAAATTAATGTTTATATACCGAGATCGATTTGATTTTTATGATGGTGATATTTGAAGGTTTGGATGGTGACAGAAGCTACTCCTAATTTCAAGACTACAGTCCACGCGAACGAAGTTGCGCGGGTAAAAGCTAGTATATTATATACACTCATTTAAATATTAAAGATACTCTTGTGTCAATTTTCTGTTTAAAATTGACATTAATTTTAATTACTAATACTACTACTAACTGAAACTCTGTAACTAAGAATGATGTGATCTCCTATAATTTGTACTACATAATTATTTAAGAATATAAGTATTGGATATTTATGGATTATTTAATAAGTAATGTTAATGGCGTGTGGTATCCGCCACAGAATAGACAACTATATTAGCTAAAATCAATGTCACAAAGTGTTTCCCGCGTAAATCCCGACCTCGTCGAAATTCTAAAGTAATGTACTTATATTAAAACCTTCCCCAAGTATTGCACTTTTGGTAAAAATCGTAAAAAATCGTTTAGTAGACTTTCAGAAAATCAATCACATACACGCTAACAGCTTTCGGGGACTTTGTTTTATAATCCTTATTAATATAAATGCGAAAGTCGATCTGCCTGTTACGTTTTCACTGCCAATCCGCTGAACCAATACCGATGAAATTTGGCATAATTATTCCTTATACACCGGGGTATCATATATAGCCTATATGATACCCCGTTAATTCAACAGGATGACATTTAAATATTATCAACTATATATCTATTATCAACCTATGAGAGTTAATGTATAGAACCGGCTATACTCACGTCTTATTCTATCGGGTTAGCCCGACTATTTTCGATTCCATCCGGGGCATTTATTCATGAGCTCTTTACACGATGTTATCGCGGCGGGAACATATAAATAAAACCTATGAGAGTTTTGTTATTAATTAACGATGTGTCAAAGTCAAATCAAATCTGTAATTTAAAGAAGTTACATATATATAATACTATTTTGATATTACTACAGTTAGTTACTTTTATATACGTGTCATACTTAGTGTGTAGTTTATCAAAGTTGTATGACTGTTTTGCGACGGCTTCAGTCAAGAGATCAAATTCAAGTTCCCAAGTTACAGATTGCTTGGATCTTGGATCCTATAATATGTACGCGACTTTAACATGTAGTTGTGAACTTTACGTCTTCTGAATGATTTATATATAACACGGCACATTGGTCAACGAGATTAAATTTAAAATAATAAAAAAAAACACCTTTGCAGAATTGGCATCTAATATATAATCTAATGGCCTGTTATTGTCACTGCTGCTGAGCATAGGCCTCCTCTCTCCGTTTTTTGAGAGAATGATTGGAGCTAAGACCTACCACGCTGTTCCAATCCGGATTAGTAGGTTACACATATCCCTAGAATTATCTAGAGATATTCAGATTTCTTCGCGATGTTTTCCTTCACCGAAAAGCGTATGATAAATTGAAATTATCAATCAGACAAATAAGTTTTTAACAGAAAATTAATTGGTAACTTTGGTTTCCAAAACCTTTGGTAAAAAACTTGGTTTGCACCCGTGACCCTATCGAAAGAGACAAAAAACACATAAATGAGAAAAACTGATTAAAATGGTGGACATTTGAACACTTAAGTTTTAGCAAAGGGGCAAAAACTTCTTAAAAAAACATACAAGCATTTGGTAACATTTGTATGTAATAACGAATATATTCAAATTCAAATTATTCTTTATTCAAGTGCAGTCCACATGAATAAAGAATTTACTTACTTAAAAGTACTTTACAGTACTTTTGAATCGTCAAATGTTTTAAAGAAGTTACCACTGATTCGGAAGTTTTCTCTTACCGAGAAGAACCAGCAAGAAACTCGACGGATAATCTTTTAAAAAAATAATTACAATTTGATTGCTGGTTACAAGATAATCGTTGCAGCTGACTGCAGTTAAGATATGCTACTATCAAATAATCCTCAATTGTATAGTGAGCTTTATGTAGCAACATATAGTAAGCTTTATGTATAGCTGCGGGCGACTAGTTAGAAATATAATATCCCTGTTGAGAAACCGTATTATCCCATGCCATTTATATTGGCGTGCAAACTATGTTAGCACAACACCCCTGCACGGAATGGCGATGTCGATATATCCAGTGGCGCGACGGGGAAAATATAAATAAAAATGGCTGACCTATATTGACCGCATTTACACCGTACATTCGCTTCCGGAGAAAGCTTTAACCAGCTGTTCAAACCTTCGCTTCTCATTAGTATTGCTGGTGAAAAGAAGTAAGCCATCATAAAAAGGAAATATGAAGATGGTCGTAAAGTAAGACGTAGAATAGGTTAAGGAAATTGAAGATGCGGGCAAAAGCTAGTTGTAAATATATTGCAAAAATCAATAGTAGTAGCTTAAATTGGTGCAAATGAATTCGCAGAGATTATTTTTAAACCAACTTTTACGTTAACTTTCCTCAATTATATACCACTAGCTTTTACCCGCAATTCAGTTTTTGACTTGTCGCGTGATAGGTTTATAATTGATTGATAATTGCACTTTCCAACGTCGTCCTATTCCTGTAGAATTAAGAGGATTTTTAAAGCCTCTATGTTATTCCGGTGTATAAGAGCCAAATTTCATCGATATTGGTTCAGCGGATTCGCCGTGAAAGAGTAACAAACATACAACCATGCTTATATTAGTAGGATAGGATGGGATAGGGTAGGATGTAGGATGTATTTTTTTATTTTCTAAAATGGGAAGTTTTTATCCTACATATTATCCCTGTAGCTGTTATTTTATCCAATTTAATCAATCATTGGTACAGCCGTGTAATCATAAAATCGTAACAGACTTTCACGATTTCAGTTTTCGCTGCCACACGCACCGCAAATGAACTCCCTTATCATCTAAGTGCAGGTTCAATTCCGTATACACGTGTACGCATTTTGCGGGGGACGAGAACAATAAACATAATGGATTTGATTTCTGTGCAAACTTCCAACATTCTCCCATTTTTATGACCCCCGGTACAGCGTAATGCTTTCTGCGACCCTTGTATTGTTATCGATCTTTATTTGTATTACGTTTTCAATCAAGAGATTACCTGTATCATTTGCGGAAAAACATTTCGATCTCCTCCGATCTATACTAATATATAAAAAAAACAAAATCAAAATGTTTATTTCATTAACTATTATACATTATTTCTTTAGTTTGTGCTGGGGTTCTCTTTTGAGTAACAAATACCTGTGCCAAAGAACTCCGCTCTTCAGAGTCGACAATGGTTTTACAATTTAAAGTTAATGAGATTTATTACAAAAGACTTGTAATTATTGTACACCATAATCCTAATATACAAAAAAATAGTTTTAACATACATTTTTTTAAACATTATTAAGACATACATGACCTCATACATGAGTGAACGAGCAATGATCGGTTCCGCCCGGTGACGCTGTAAACGCCGTTAGGGCTAACAGCATATAGTCAATTCGAAAAAAAAAAAAAAATGATCGGTAATTTTTTAAAAGATATAAAAAAAATGGAATTAAAAGGAAAGAAAGCGCCAGGTGACATGTGGGAATTGTTCCCAGGTTTTGAAATATTTTGGTCCGACGATTGTTTTCCCCCAAAATCCTCTACATGTTTGGATTTCATGAAAATCGTTGGAGCCGTTTCCGAGATCCGGAATATATATATTATCTCATTAAAATATTAAAGATAGTTTTGTTATTTTCATATCATATTTTTATTTTTACATGTTAGAAGGCGACTAAGGTAAGTAAGTCGATCCGCCTTATGGTATCCAGCTGAGTAGAATAGACCACCTTCATTACTTACCGAGTTGTCGTAAAAGGCAACTAAGGTAAGTTAACGTAAATTACGTAGCCAAATCATGTGATAACATGTTGTGCTGTCCCAACTTTGAGTGGGATAAGGCCAGGAGAATGATAACTTACATAGGTATGAACAAGTAGGCTCCAAGAACTGACAGTGTGTTCAGAAAATGTTAACAATGACCCACGGTGCTTAACGCAAGGCTACTACCACCTGCACAAACGGGTCGGTTGAATGTGTATTTTAGAATTTAATGAAAATTTATAGTGCAGTTTTTAAATAATAAAACAAAGTAGGTACATAAAACAAAATTATAACAAATAAATGTTTTCACGAATTCATAAAACTAAGGGCCTGTTTCACAAGTTACTGATAAAGTGTCGGATAGTTAATCGACAAATAAACAAAGTAACAGATAAATGACTCTTAAAAGAGACTCGAAAATTTGAAAAAATAAAAAAAATAAAAATCGCGGCCATTTTGAAATAGGTATTTGCTATCCAGCAGATAAATAAAATAACAGCCACATAATCTACCTGTTAACGTATTAGGGAAGGCGTTTAAGTGCTGAATAAGCCTATCAGGAACCTGAGAAAGGTAAAATTCCGAGATATGTGACAGATATTAACCGTGTGGTATCCGGTTAAGTAGAATAGTACCACCCTCATTTGTTACTGAGGTGTCGTAAAAGGCGACTGAGGTAAGTCGACCCGCCGTGTGGTATCCGGCTGAGTAGAATAGACCAACCTCTATTCTTACCGAGGAATCGTAAAAGGCGACTAAGGTAAGTTGACCCACCATGTGATATCCGGTTTAGTAGAATAGATCACCCTCTTTCTTACCGAGGTGTCCGTAAAATGCGACTCAGGAATGTTGATGTCAGGCAGGCGGCCGGTCGTAAAAACGCATCCAAATCATGTGACAGCATGTTTATAACATGTTGTGCCGACCCCACTTAGAGTAGGATAAGGGCAGGAGGATGATGTGACAAATATGTTCCGAATAAGCTAACTGACAGTTTATTAGTAACTTGTGAAACAGGCCCTAAACTTAATATATGCAACGCAGTTGCATTACATCGCGTCCTTTGTTAATAAAATAAACAAAGCGTTGTTTTACTTTGATACACTCGTAGAATGTTTTAACTGAATTAAAATTGTATTTACGTTGTACTAGATAAAAATAAAAGAGTACTTTATGTATATGGAAACCTGAATTCAGTGCCGGCAAAAATATGCCTCTTGTTTTAGAAGATTTTCGTCATCCTCCTGTCCTTATCCTACTACATATACATCGCAAAATAAGTCAAATGATCTGGGCTGGTGATATATTGACTCGAGCCAGGTAATCTGAATTTTGAGCCTGTCCATCCCAAACTGAGACAAAATGTAACTTTTGTTGGTGGTTTGTTTGAAGGTGTACAATAGTAAAAAAAAATCAATTAAAAATTTTTTTTAAAGAAAAATTAAAAAATAATAGGGCAGGTGGGGCTCGATCCTAGGTATTTTCGCCTCTCCAGACCGCCCGCTCCCCAAATGAAGTACCATGACTTTACTTTTGACAGCGAAAAATTGTGATTGTATTCAATGTAAATTTAAAAAAAATTTAGAGCCCGAAAACACAAACGACATTTTTTTTAAATAAAACTTATCTAGATCGATTTTTCTAATATAACTGATAACTATTCTATTCTAAGTCTTATTTATCTTATCTTTATTGTCGATTGACGCATTTTACACTGGGTACCTACTCTAGCATAACTCTATGGATACCACAGATTTCCATAGGTGGGGTTAGCATAAAACCTTCAATTTCAAAGGGCCTTAGTGCAAGGACTCAACAGCTCATGCCTTTATAAGAAGGCTTTGATACGCGTTAGTGGGGAAAAAGGGGAAAGTTTAGAAATTCACTATAAAACGACTGAAAAGGGTGAACAATATTTACCGATACCCGCAATGCAGCTGACAAACGTTTTAGATATTTTATAGAAGCAGGCGTTATTTTACAAAATTCCATAGACTATTTGTATAAGTTGTTACTTTTTTTTTATAGAATTACGCGTTGTTTTCCGGAGGTCCATTTATTTATTTTATTTATTTAAAAAAACACATGTATAAAGCCGGACTTATACCTAAAAGGGATCTCTTCCAGTTAACCTTTGAGTAATAAAAGGAAAAGGACTAGATTTGAAGAAGACAGAGAACTGGTAATATATTATAGAAAAAGTAAAAAAAATATATAAATTTAACTATTTATTGTATTAATTAATTTTGGTAAAATAAATAGATGAAAAGATGCTACTAATATATAATTACTTAAGATAAATATTTTCTAGTTTGTAACTTAAATACCGAAAAGAGATTTGCGGATAATACAAAACTAATGAAAATATTATTTTGCTACGATACCTATGCGATAAAATAGTATATGAAACGCTAAATATCCGCTGTGTAGTATCCAGCTGAGTAGAATCAACCACGCTCAATTCTTACCGATGTGTCAAAAGATAACTAGACAAAACTTGTAGCAACATGTTTAAAACATTCTGTACCCACAGCATACCCACAGCACTTAGGCAAGGCAAGGATAAGGGCAGGAGAACAATGATGTGTAATGCGAAATGTAGAGAATGTAGAATTCGTAAAAAATCATAACCACACATCACCATCAACATACACATGCATTGCACACATTCACTACCACAATCTCAGTAATTATTTTGAAGTGTTTGCGATTTCGTCGTGGATTATATATTACATATATTTTCTTCTATCATATATTATAGCGAGATAATATTTTCATTACTTTTTTATCTTAGAGTGTTTAAAATTAATAAGTTTTTCTAAAAATATGCAGGCACTTATTTTATCTATAACATATATTATTTTGTTAATAAGATAATAGACAAGCTACTTTACTCTTCTTTTGTTTATGTTTTCATTGAAACTCAGAATTGTAAGGAATGTTAAGTATAACTGTACAATATAACCTTTATCTCCAAATAACAACATAAGCTCTCGTAGGTTTGGTAAGCTGCCTTAAACAGACACGAGTAGCCAGAACATGTTGACCCGCGATGGCGGTTACCCATTATTTTTAGGGTTCCTTTTAAAATTTTCTAAAGTATATGTATTAATCTATCTAAAGTAGCGGTCTGTTACTATCCCATTGCTGAGAATAGGCCTCTTCTCTCCGTTTTTGCAGAGAAGGATTGGAGCTAAGACCTACCACGCTGCTCCAATGCGGATTGGTAGGTTACACATATCTCCAGAATTCTATAGAGATATGTAGGCTTCCTCACAATGTTTTCTTTCACCGAAAAAGCGTGTGATAAATTGATATTATCAATAAGATACATAAGTTTTAATAGAAAACTCATTGATGTCTGCCCGGGTTTGAATCCGCGACCTTTTCGAAAGAGTCGAATGGTGTTACCGCTGGGCCATAACAGCTTGATTAATCTATCTATATTCTTATTATAAAACAAAGTCCCCAAAAAGCTGTCGGTCTGTATGGGATCAGTTTTCTTAAAATCCACTGAATAGATTTTTGTACGATATTTACTAAATGGTACTGCAATTCTTCCAAAGTTTTAAATTAATAGTTTTTTTCATTACGGTTTTACGTCAGGCAGGCGGCTGGTCGCAAAATATGTAGCCAAAAAATGTAACAACATGTTTGATACATGTTAGACCCCACTTAGGTAGGGATATGGACAGGAGAATGATTATATACGAATGTAGGGCTCGGACTGTTACATACTGAACCAACAATATTATAATCGAATCGCACCCAAAGCGCAGATACTAATGAGTCACATGATATATTGGGACGCGGCGGGCCTCACATTTCTGGTCATCTTACCCTATGCTATCCCACACAATACAAGCATATATAAAACACTAATTGTTTGCCCCTCCGAATATAATATTTGTATTTGGATCAAAGACATGCCAGGTGGATTTAGTGAGGGTCGCTTCCCTTTGTATTGCGCTAAGAATTCCCAAAAGGTAGCTTAAGCGGATTTCAAAAGACTTCCAAATAAAAATGAAAAATATTTTTCGAATGCAACAAGATTTAAATTTGAATACTCCCGGAAGAAAGTTAAATAATTCTCTCTGCCTAATTATTTACCGCTCAAATTCAAATTTAAAATATTCTTTATTTAACAAAACTTGCACACAAATGCTTTGAAATTTCAACTCTACTGCTGGTTCGGAAAAAGCTTTTAATCAAATTTTATGTCCCTACTGATAAATGTTAAGGAGTTCCATCGTCTGGAGCCAATCCTAACAGCAGCATCAGGTCATGCTTATCATAAACATGCATTGTCATGTGAACTGGACCAGTATTTAAAATTTCGGCTCAATCAGACACCGGGAAGTGGGTCAAATTTAATGCAAGATTCCACCTTCACATATTCGGCAAGTTAAATAAAAGCTTTTAAAAAACAAAGCAGGCTTGTGTTATACTAAATAATTCAAGCGTTAGTTTGCTGAAATATTTCTGTGTATTTTAGAATTTTGCGAATTGCAGTATATTCTATACTAGCAATTGCCAGCAGGTGCGCCCGCGTGGAAAGAAAACCGTAATAAAGTATTTTGGTAACCATAAAAATGGTTAAAGTGGGTTCACCTTAAAAGCTAGACATGTGATGTCGCGGATTTTTATTTAGAACTTTTAGAGGGGAACAATTTTGTACATGATGATACATGATTTTTTAATCATTTTCACCATTTACTTGAAGAACGCATGGAAAGCTTTGAATTTTGCCGTTTTCGTAATATTTTTTATTGCTGCTCCTCTCCTTTTCATCTTAGCGTTATTTTATATAGCTTATAGCCTTCCCCGATAAATGGAATATCTTACACTGAAATATTTTTTTAAGTCGATTCAGTAGTTCATTAGATTAGCGCGTTCAAATAATCAAACAAACAAACTCTTCAGCTTTATATATTAGTATAGATGCCGAACACTTTGTACATGTACATATTGTTAGCAATACATTACAAAGGATTGTCTGAGTCCCATAAAGTGTGGTTATGTGTTTGGAAGGATTCTAGACTTGAGACATGACCAATGGGTTTGTGGTGAAATTTACTGCATTCGTAGTGTATAAATAAATTGCTTGTACTAGAACTATATTCCCCAAAGACAGATGTAGATAACACAGACCTGTCTGCGACAAGTCTGAACTATCGTTAACTATGTCGATGTAAAACTTCGCACTCTTTTTGTGAAATCGGTTAAATATTATTACGATCGATGATGGACCGTATGCATGTCCGGTTATGACATCATCAACAATTATCAGATGTCCATAAAACATTAGCGTTATGACGTCACTCAAAATCATGTGATTTCTACGCGAAATTCAGTCTCTTCTACGCTAGCAATCATTTTACCGCTTGCCAATCCGCCTTCTCACATGCTTATGACTTTGAACCTTAAAGCATTAGCTTAGGAATAGTTTTTAATGGAATTGTGATAATAATTAAAATTAAAACGAATTTCATATTGACTATAATGAATTCATTTTAAATGGAAATATTCAGTATACTCCCACTTTTGCACTCGATTTTATTTATGTTCATTATCTGCTAATAAATATATATACAAAATAAATTGTCTAGCATGGTCCACTTCTTTTAATAAAATAATCGATTTATTTTACATTATAAATCGATTTTTTTAAATCGATTATTCTCATTATCCCCTTTTTGTTTTCATTATTATTTCTAGTTTTTTAAGATAAAATATAGATTGTTGAATGAAACCAATGTAGCCAACTACATATTTTAAACGAATTTCACAAACAGTGCATCGGTTATTATTTAATAGTTACGGTTATTATTGCTAGTTGTCAATTTTAATTAGCCTTTATTCTAATTAATAATTAATATTAAAAAGCGCTTTTTAAAATAGTAAGAAAAAATCGATTTTTACATATCGATTGTTTGTTTGTTTGAAAATCGTTTTATTTTAAAGGGGAATATTTATTTATTATTCATTCATCAACGGTGACTATTTATTCATCGACTTTTTCTACTCCAAGTTTACATCACTAGGCTGTACCAGACGAGATGGTCCGACACTATACATATCGTACTAAAAAAAATTCTCATACCCATACTAGTTTTGCATTTCAATGACTATTTAAAGTGCATATGCTAACGCCTATTCTTGTTCTGCATTTTAAAGTAATTCGATTTCACATTAACTTATACCTCAGTCTGGCGTCTGAAGAAATCTAAAAACATGGAATTTTTTATTTTAAAACCTTTGTACGAAAAGCGCTGCATTATTCAAACAATGTTTAAGAAGCGCTTCAGAGCAGACTAACGCCCATTTAATGAGATGTGCTTATTTTTTTCTTCTATTCCAATTCACAATTCTTTCTGTGATAAAAAATTTTGCTACACTTATTTCAAGCGATTTTCTGCTCCCCTGAATAAAAACACGTTTGCGAACGATTAGAGTTTAATTTGATTTGGGTTTTCTTTCTAAAAATACTTTCCTATCAATAATATTGATGAAATTTAGCAAATTAAACTTTATACACCATCATCCTCCTGCCCTTATCCTACTATAAGTGGGGTCGGAACAAAACGTTATATTCATGTTATCACATCATTTATCTACGTATTTGACGACCAGCCGCCTGCCTTACGTCAACTTACCTTATGATGGTTTGTTCCTTAGGATGGTATAGTCTTCTTAACCGGACACCACACGGCGGGTTGACTTACATTAGTCACCTTTTACGATACCATACGGGATACGATTTTTAAGATACCATACGGTGGGTCAACTTACCATAGTCTATTACAATACCTCGGTAAGAAAAGAGGATGGTATCTTTTTCTTGTTGTGGGCGCAGCCGCTGACGATTGCTAGTTTTAAATAATCAGGAACTTGAGGAATATTTATGGTCTGACTGTAGAGATTCTACATATAAATTAAGTCTATTTATTGGCTTTATAGCCTTGATACCACGAATTGTATATAATAAATTCGAGGTGGCTTGAAATCTAGTGTAAATAATATCAGATAGTAGAGCTCCAGACAAGCGTTGAGTGGTGTAGTAAGGTAACCGCTCTAATAAAGACTGCGCGGGCACGTGCGAATGACGGCGGGCGATAAAATGCCGTCGACTGCAGATTGTGCTTTTGGTATTGTCGTCAACAACCGCGATTCTCCATTCATCATTCAAAACGCGCATACAAATATTTGTTGGTTCTTCAAGCCTGGGTGTATATATTTATTTAAGTTCAAACTTAAGGTGGTATGGTATGGTAATGGTGAATATATACTTATATAATTTTAAATACATATTTCAAATTATATAAGTATATATTCACCAGTTGTCTGTCACCCATACACAGGTATTAAGTTACATACTTTGGGGACGGACGACTGTGTGTGTAAGTGTCCCATACATTTTTTTACTAATTTATTTCTTTAAATATTATTTTTTCATAGTAAAAGATTCTAATTTAAGAATTAAATTAACGTTAAAATCCGTTTTACAGTATAAATGTGACAGTCTGCCTCTCTCTGTTTGTTACGCTTTTACGGCTAATGCCCTAGAGCTAAGCAACTTTTTTGATCAACGGGTCAATTAATTTTTTTTTCTGCGGGCCACATATAAAATAACGCTTTATAATAATTTACAAAACCTTATTTTTAATAAATATTACAATAAAAAACTTTAAAATTAAACAAAAGGTAAGATTTTAGTAGTAGTAATAGTTAGTATGTACTACCAATTTATTATTCCAATAATTAATTATTAATAGGAGAAAGTTTATAAAATACGTTAAATTTTAGAAATCCTTGGTGGGCGCATACAAATGTTTAAAGGGCCGACAGTGGCCCGCGAGGCGCGTGTTGCTCATCTCTGCTCTAGAGCAATACTGATGAATTATGATACAATTGAACACTAACTAACATAGTAAATAATTGACTACAGCGTATATACGTACGACGTACAGCGTATGTATGTAGACACTATATATGTAATGACAAAATTCTCATTCAGAGGGCAATGAAGTTAGTTGTGCTAGATGATGATGTATGTGTATGATGTAGGCACAGTCAATACTCAAACTTTCATGTCGGTTACTATTTTGTCTATTATATACATCACCAATGTTTTTATAATTAATTATATTCTTATGCACAAAAATTAATGTGAAGCTAAAGTAAAAATACTTATTTCCTTAAACTTCTCTCGCAGGGAATCACGCGAAACTTAAATTGTAAATGCCACGTATGGCTCTTTTTTTAACTAAGAACGCCGTCTTTGAAACTACCACCTTCACATCTTTGATGATGCTGCTACGCTTGACCGTTTTGCTATAGCGCTAAAACCTCCGTTACTTCTAACAGGATATTAAAAAATAAATAAATAATTCGATTCCGTTTTTATTTGGTGCAGCATTTTAGTACCGTATGTCTGAGATAGGGTGCGCATTTTCTAACTTATGGTCGCACCCTACAATAAAATGGGACAAATCTTGTGCAGCTAACGATGCATTCTCCTTTTGTACTTGAACCATTGTGAGGACCCTTGCGACATTTGGCCCATGATGTGATGACATTGTCCGGCTGTTTATAAGTGAGAATATTATACTTAATATATGAACAGTTGATGGGAATGCATTGAATTGTGCGTCTTATATTTTAAACATTTATACTATATTTTAGGCGCTTTATCTATTTGTTTAAATTATTCAAGGAAATATCTTCTATTTAGTATTACGTAGAAAATATTAAAAAAAAACTTTTTATATTTATAGATTAAGGCGTTACTTTGCGGGATCCCATAATACTAAAGTTAGGTATGATAGAATTATATTGCTATACTCTGAGTTTGTAACATTTAATCATATTTTTGAACTTTTTCTGTTTGGCTTTTTTACATAAGTAACCTTATGTCACCACGGTGTATGAAGTTTAAATGCCGTTTTTATACGACTGAGCTGAATAGACCACCTTCATCGTGCACAATGGTCGCCTTACAGTAAGGCGACCATTGTGCATGATAATACTTGCTAAATATGGAAAATAGATACTAAGTATGGAACTTGTAGAGGGGAACAAGTTTGTAATACGTGATTTTTGAATAACTATTACCGTTTACTCGGCGCCCAGTAGTTACTGAGATTAAAAATCAAACAAACGGTCAAACAATCAAACAAACCAACTCTTCAGCTTTATATATTAGTATAGATTTTTTATGTGCAGAAACTTATTCTTAGCTTCCCCTTAACACGTAGAAAGCTGCTACGTAACGCTTTGCTACGACGCTACGCTACGTAGAGGTACGTAGAGGGAGAATTCTATGTCACAGCACTAAATTAAAAAAATAATAATTGCTATTTGATTTACAGCTAAACAAAATCGGTTCATATTTTTTTTATAAATAAGTTTCTAATTAAGAGAAAAACCCTCCCTCCTTCTTTCTTTTTGTTTTGATCTGAGCCGTGTTCTACGACGTAACAAAAGCAAGCTTAAAACTGGTATTATCTGTGGTCGGAGGGATCCTTGATCCTTTATATAGGATTAGTACCCGGATTACATGTTTCCTTCCAGTAAATATTACGTTTCTACTGTAATCACACGTCATACTTAGGAAATTCGTTACGGAGAGAAAAGAAAGGGAGCGAAAGTTGTAACGTTGAGACGTGAGGAGAGGTGCGGATAGGAGAGGAGAGGTGAGTTACAGATATGAGAGGAGAGTAATGACGCCTTATTTTATATGAGAGGAGAGTAATGAGGAGAGTAATGACGATTAATTACGCCTTTTAATGACGTAGTTGTTGTTTGTGTGCGCGGAGTTAATAATTTGTCAAAAAATAATCATTTGACCTTTGAGCATATCGTTTCTTAATTCTTGAATAAAATTAAAAGAAAAATATCGTTGTAATGCATTTTTGCTATCGGGACTTGTTCCGGCTTCAAACGTGTTAAAGAGAAACGGGACGCGGTACAGGAGTGGTAACTATAAGAATAAATATCTACTATATGGTATCCAGCGGAGTAGAATACACCGTCCTCATTTCTTACCGAAGTGTAGCAAAAAGCGACTAAGGTATGTTGACGTCAAGCAGGCGGCCGGTCGTAACATACCTAGTCAAATCATGTGACAACATGTTTATAACATATTGTGATGTCCACTTAAAGTGGGATAAGGTCAGGAGAATGATGATGATATACATTTACTTCATAGAGTTGGTCATTAATATGAAAAAACATTGTGACTTTAGGAAAATAGTTTTTTATTTATTGAATAAGTATAAAGGAGAAATATTGTCGCTTTATAATATAATTGAGGGTATTTTCACATTTAAGTCATTCGAAATATAATCCTCCTGACCTTATCCCACACTAAGTGGGGTCGGCACAACATGTTATAAACATGCTGTAACATGATTTGGCTGCGTTTTTACGACCGGCCGCCTGCCTGACGTCAACTTACCTAAGTCGTATTTTACGACACCTCGGTAAGAGAGAGGGTGGTCTATTTTACTAAACCGGATGCCACACGGTGTGTCAACTTACCTTAGTCGCCTTTTACGACACCTCGGTAAGAAATGAGGTTGGTCAATTCTACTCAGCCGGATTCCACACGGCGGGTCGACTTACCTTAGTCGCCTTTTACGACACCTCGGTAAGAAAAGAGGGTGGTACTATTCTATTCAGCCGGATACCACACGGCGTAATTTAAGTCATTCGAAAGTTGTCGTGAATAACTAAAATAAAGATAAACAAACAAATATCAAAATGTTCTTTGAAAAGTAGCAACACAATAACAATTTATTAAGTACATAATTTAATCAAAGCTAAAGTATTAATCAGATGTTAATTCAATCGGAATTTACGACGGAATCGGAACCGTTGCCCCGTAACATCCTGAGTATTAATATACTTAGTTTGCGAACCGCAAAGTGTGACAGTATGCAAATTTTAATTGAATCTCCGGACAGGATTCGTTCGCTTAATCTCCGGAAAGGTCCGTCGAATTAGCTATCTGGGGACTCATCGTCGGACTTATGTGCATTAAACCCGTAACGTTAATTTCGTATAATGATATTACCCGTGTATTTGTATGGGAATTTGTATAACTTGGTATCATTTATCAAAATACAAATATTTTTACAATGCGTTCAGTAAATAATAAATGAATAAATATATGGAACAGTTACACACACGGTCGTCCGTCCCCAAAGTAAGTAATTTGAAGCAGCGGACGTTGCTTTATGGTTTGGTGGATAGTTCTGTTCTGAGGTGAATTACAAACCAGACTAAGCCCGGACAACTAGGTAAAAATAAAACAAAGTTTTCACAAAGAAGCATGCTTAATATTGCTATTTTGATGCATAATTGATATTTTTAGCTAAGTTAATTGGAATTAAAATTTAATCATCGTGTGGCAAAAATCCTTTCTCAACAAAATACATCTGTTTTATCCTTCTTTCTATAACTTTAGTTTTTTCAATATCTGTTGATTGCGTTTCGACCAGAAGATAAATTAACAAATTAATAACTACACCACAAGCACTAAATAAATAAAAGGATTGTTTTATGTACGATTTCGATAAGACCGATTCGTGTTCATTATAAAACTCTTTGCTTGTACTATTTCTGAACCAGTGGTCGTGACTATTGACAGTACAATGTGCTACTTTATAATTCAATTTCTTCACTTCTTCAGCTGGAGAACCAATTCCCGTAAACGATTCAAACTCCTTTATATTTGTATTGTGTAAAGGATTGATCCAAGAAGGCCTACCCGAATATTGTCTCGCATTATTCATGAAAAAATCCCTCGAATGCAGTGTATATACAGCAGCATTAACTATGGGGACAATAAAAGCAGTAACACAAATAAGAGTGTGCCAAACTGCAGGCCCCGAAGCGTTAAGAAGCAATGGGCGTCGATATCCAAGCAAAAGGTTTCTTGCTCTGTGCCTTATATCCCATACGTTAATTAACAAAATAACCATTACCGCTATAGGAAATGTCAACGAAAATAGTGTGGACATCGCAAACTGTACTAAAATATTAATATATGCATTGTAGAAATAATGATCGTTAAGGGTTTCCAATTTGTACTCTCTTTCCCAGCACGGTGCATTTGTATTTATTATGGCTTCGTAATCTGTTCGTTTGTAATTAAAATATAAGGGTATTCTGGATATTACTTGTTCTATAAGAACAGCGAGGGCAAGTGTGATGCAAATATCATCCAAGGACGTTCCAAGACCATTGTTCATTACTCCGAATCCCGCGATAGTATACCAGTTCTTCATGTCCAAGATATGAGTATGAAATACTCGTCCAACAAATACGTGAAGAGTCAATAAAGCGAATGTAGCTGTGAAGAAAAATATATAAAGTTTGCACGCAACAGAACGTTCATACGAGACGATGGTCCTATTATTTTCCATTGCCGTTAATATATATGCCAATTTTTCGCCCACCATTCTCAAAATAGTAACTAGGACCGAGTATACAGCGGCCCCCATTCCAATGAACAGATGTTCACGACCGTAAGTGAGTAACCTTAAAAGACCCTGAGTATCTTTCAAGGAGCGAGTTTCATATTCGCTTTGCAACCAATGTTTGATATACCAAACATGAGTTGATAGCAGGAACAAACCGAACAACCATACCCCGAATACTGCTAGCGTTAGTAAAAACAGAAATCCTTTTTTAAATACTATATAGATTAAGTATATATTACTATAATTGTCTAGCGATATGCCAGTTAAATGTGATCTATTAAACTTTTGATTGCTATTGTAGTCTGGTCTTACTTTATTTTTAATATATTTTCGTTTAACTTCCCACATCCAATTCAAATAACTTTCTTTTCTTTTCCACAGTACCGTGAATACGATCGCCCAAATAGTAATAAAAATTGCGAAATCCTTCATTTCAGGTCCATCGATAATGTGAATGAAATTTAATTCTTTACAATATGAAGCCATATCTCTAAAGGGGCATAGTTTGAAAAACCGACATTGTGGGCAAATTATTCTGTTTTCACTCATGTCGCATACTTGTTTAGCAAAAAAATCTAGCTGAGTACTTTTTAAGATACGATTATCGTAATAATGTGAGACAATCCAAAATCCATACATTGCAGGAATCAATAACATTATATTAAAATACTCGTAATAAGCGAAAAAGAAAGCAACTCTCACTCCGAGATACTCCCGTATCATATAAATTGGTTGACTTCTCCATATGTTGACGACGCCCACCCAGTTATAGAACAGGGTCTGTCGAGCGTTGATGTAGGCACTGCTTTGGCCTGGGGCATAAAAGTATGGTCCATCGTGTAGGGCGAATGCATCTAATATAGTGTTCCTTTTTATCAATCGGTTCAATCCAAAATGATTTTCGTGTTGCCCAAAAGGCAACCAAAGAAATATTTGATATACAATCTTGCTCCTCTCCAAAGTTGAATAGCTTATGGGCCCCGGATACGACTCTCGTACAATTTTTATCAATTCTCGTTCATGTTTCATCCCCAGAGGGTTGAGAAATGGATGAATGAATTCCACGTGATTATCTTTGAAGAAATTTCGCTCATTGAAATACAAGCCGTACTCTTCTATAATAGAGTCAGGTGCGTGCACTTTGACAAATATTAAATTTTTGTGTTCCGCCATCTGACCTTCTTCTAGTTCCAGCTCAAAGCCAAGTTTAATAGCATTTATAAAGTAATTGATACGTAGTTCCTCTGTTTGGTCGTCACCTGAATCAGACACAACCAAAACGAGATCGATTCTTTTATGATCATCGTTGAAAAAGCCTGTGAAAGCTGCATTATTATTATCCATTTAAATATCATCTAAAAACATGAAAATATTTCAAAACTCAAAAAAAAACCTATAAAACAACAATATACTTACAAAATTTGACATACATTTGGCACTATGACACGTCTAAATATAGATAATAAACTATATAGGATATAGATTAGAAACTCCTTCATTTTAGTCGAGAAATGAGATAACAGTTCCCTTTACCTCTTGCCCTTATACCACTCTAAATGGGGTCGGCACAACATGTTACAAATATGTTGTCACAGTTTTGGCTGCGTTTTCTACGACCGGCCGCCTGCCTGACCTCAACTTAACTTAGTCGTATTTTACGACGCCTCGGTAAGAAAGAGGGTGGTCTATTCTACTCAGTCGGATACCATACGGCGGGTTGACTTACCTCAGTCGCTTCTTACAACAACTCGGTAAGAAATGAAGGTGGTCTACTTCTAAGCCGGATACCACACGGCGGGTCAACTTACCTTAGTCGCCCTTTACGACGTCTCAGTAAAAAATGAGGGTGGTCTATTCTACTCAACCGGACACCACACAGCGGGTCAACTTACCTTAGTTGCCTTTTACGACACCTCGGTAAGAAATGAGGCCACCCTCATTTCTTTACTACTATTACTACTACTACTATTACTACTACTACTATTTAGCTACTAGCGGTACTATTTAGCCGGATATTACACAGCGTCCATTTAATAAAAATAAATAAATAAACTTTATTTTCACTTTCACACACGGTCGTCCGTCCCCAATGTAAGTAACTTAATACTTGTGTTATGCGTGACAGAAAACCGGCGAATAGGTATATACTAATATAATTATATATTTTTAAATACATACTTAAATACACCCAAAATAAAAAGTACCTGTAGTAAAAAATATTATTCGTTCTGATATATTTGCAAGATTTGATTCGTTTAGCAACGAGAAACAATGCAAGCACTTTATAGATGCGCTGTGTTGAGACACAACGAGATGACCCTCGTTTGTGCTCAAGATAATATAGACCACTACTACGCCAGACAATACCCGTGTGAAATCCAAGGTGCATACAATATCTATTGTCTTGTCTACGTAGTCTATCAACTTCATAGCCTGATATATCTTAACACAGCCATTCAATTCAATTCAAAATATTCTTTATTCAAGTGGACTGTTTATGACTGTTGTGATATTGACTGTTGTGTTTGTGATGGCCCAGCGGTGCGACCGTGTGAATCTCTGGAGACGGGTTCAAACCCGGGCAGACACCAATGACTTTTTCTATTAAAACTTATGTGTCTAATTGATAATTTCAATTTATCACACGCTTTTCGGTGAAGGAAAACATCGTGAGGAAACCTGCATATCTCTAGAGAATCCTAGTGATAAGTGTAACCTACCAATCCGCATTGGAGCAGCGTGGTAGGTCTTAGCTCCAATCCTTCTCTCCAAAAATGGTGAGAAGAGGCCTATGCCCAGCAGTGGGTAAGTAACAGGCCGTTACTTAAGTGGACTGTTTACAGTACTTTTGAATCGTCAAATGTTATTAAAGAAGCTACCACTGATTTGGAAGTTTGCTCATACTGAGAAGAACCAGCAAGAAACTCGGCGGCTAATTTTTTTTTTTAATTTATTACCTACAATTTGATGGTTACAAGATAATCCTTGTAGCTGGATGCGTAGCTGACTGCAGTTAAGATATGCTACTATCACTCAATCATATCAACAGCATTGTTTAAAACCATAGCTTTACTTATATTAATAATTACTTTTACTATTATATTATACCAACTTTAACCCGCAACTTCGTTTGCATGGACTGTTGTCGCATAATAGGTTGATAAAAGATGGCTTTTCAATGTCATCCTATTCCTTTAGATTTAACAGGATTTCTATAGCCTATATGTTACCAAGGTGTATAAATAATTGTGCCAAATTTCATTGATATCTGTTGACCGGCTTCGCCGTGAAACTATACATCAATACTCATAAACTTTCGCATTTATAATATTAGTAGGATAGGATTTCTATTTAATTTGCACTATACAGGAATGGAATACCCTGTATTACCACAATACAGGGTATTCCACATTAATTTCAATTTTAGGTACCTACACACCTTAGCACCGTACATAAACAATCAGTTAATTCAGCGAAGCATTTTAGCCACAGTAATTATTTTGGTTTTTTTTAATAAACACGATTTATATAGATCAATGACCGTACACGTCTAACCTTGGCCTAAACACGGTAGAACTATTAATTTTCAATGCATGCACTCAAAGCATTTAAATAAAATTAATTAACAAATTTACATTGAAATACCTTAAGCCATTTCGGAGATTAGCGTAAACGGCCACCGTGACACAGGATTTTAATATGTAACATTATATCCTTGATGTAGGTATAAAATAAATTTACATTTCGTTTTATCACATAAATGAAACGTAAAACGCGTTAATACAGACCTCCAAAAACTCCACTAAGGATCGCAATTACCATTTAAAGTGCGGCAAACGTTGGAACGCGATAAGAGATTATGCAAATTCAAATCAAATTGTTAGTGGCCAGAGATTTGTACAACTAAGCCGTTAGATAAGTTCTATTAGTCTAAGAGTCCATATTTAGAACTCGTATGTTAAGAAAAAATATTTTTTTGAATTTCTTATATTTATTTAGTATACGCAATGAGTATATTAGGGGAAGTCTGAAAGTTGCGCCCATTGCAGAAAAGATGAGAAGTACGAGACTAAGTTGGTATGGTCATGTAATGAGGAGGGATGAAATTCATGTGACCAAAAGAGTTTCAAACATGAATGTGGATGGATGTATTGCTAGGGGGAGGCCGAAAAAAAGATGGATGGATTGTGTGAAAAATGATATGCATGTTAAAGGAGTGGCACCAGAGTTGACGAATGATAGAGGAGACTGGAAGAAGAAGACATATTGTGCCGACCTCAGTTAGAGTGGGATAAGGGTAAGAGAATGATGATTTAGAGTACAGTAGAAGCTCTTTAAGCTCTTAGAAAGATAAATAAAATAGATCTTAATACAACTAGTCGTAGATTGCATTTTCAAAAACTATCGGCGTTGTTTGTTTCTCTAGGCGGTTCTTTTGAGGTAAGCCGCCTCCGCTGCGGTCGGTGTTGCGGACAAACAGAATATTTAGATAAAATAAACTCAGAACGTTACTAAATTTTTTAAACCATTGCCTAAATCTGAAGACAATATTTAACTTATCAAAATGTAAAGTCAATAACTAATTTTATTTTAAACTGATTTTTATGTTTTTGCCTTTTTTTTATTTTGTTATTAAGAACCTCTCCCCTATAACCTGTTTCTGTATTCGCATCATATTTATGGAACGTAGAAAACAAGTTTTCTGTCTTAAAGACTCAATGATCAATAAATAAATAAAAAGGCATTAAGCATAAATAAAATAAATAAATCACTTGGTACTATTTTTGATTTAATCTTTCGTAACAATATAATAAAAACATTGCCATTATAAAAAAATATTTTACAAACAAATTTTATTCAGAATCATAAAATTTTAGACGTCTTACAGTATAATTTAACTCTAACAAAACAAATAGGTAATAATATTTCCAATTTATTAAAATTTTTGTTTTAAATCTGATTGCTTTATTTTACTTTCCATATTTTTTTAAATTATAATCGTAATTTCATTTTTAAATTAGGGGATTTTTTACTGTAAATCTTAGTTACATTTTTCGTGTTTACAAAATACAAAGCTTTGTGCAAAAGCAATGGAAATAGAAATTAAAATATAATCCTTCTTTTATATTTGGATGATTCTCATTAAATTTATTCTAGAATCTTCTTTCACTCGGCACTAGGTGCTAGTCAAAAAAATAAAATAATCGCATTAGAAAAAGAATCTAATTAAATTATAATTAATTTTAACCATTAAAATGCTTTACATAGAAACAATTCGAATCAATTAAATTTTGCATTAAGCCATGCATTAATTTAATAACAAAATACTTCGCTTTAGCTAGAAAAAAAAGTGTGATTTTGCTTTAAATCGACTCATATCTTATCGACTCAACATTTAAAAGGATAGCATAAGGTGAAATAAAGAAATTACACATTTATTGTCAAAAAAATTTTGAATAATATCTCTCTGTTTATACAATTTATTATTTTATTGTTTATAAAATTAATTTTCTTTATTTTCCCCGGGAGCTCCGACAAGGAACCATCTCGTGCGAGCTTTGACAGCTATATTCCTCACTAGTCTCTTTTTATCGTCAAGAGATGGCGCTAAATCGATCAATATGTCTTGTTTGTATGGAAGGAGCAATCTGGTGTCGTAGGAATTGGCTACTTCATAGAGACATTGTAGACCTTTGATTCGGACATCCTGAAAAAAATTATACACAATCGTTTAATCTATACTAATATATAAAGCTGAAGAGTTTGTTTGTTTGATTGTTTAAATGCTCTACTCTCAGGAACTACTGGACCGATCTGAAAAATTCTTTCAGTGTAAGATAGTCCATTTATCGAGAAAGGCTATAGGCTATATAACATCACGCTAAGATGAATAGGAGAGGAACAGCAATGAAAAATAGTACGAAAACGGCAATATTTAAAGCTTTCGTAGTGTGCGCTGAGTAAACGGTAACAGTTATTCAAAAATCATGTCTTACAAAATTGTTCCCGTCTAAAAGTTCTAAATAAAAGTCTGCGATAGCTTTGTCTAGCTTTTAAGGTTAATCCACTTTAACCATTTTTATGGTTATCTAAATACTAAATTGCGGTTTTAATCTATCCGCGCGGGCGGAGCCGCTGGCGATAAAAGGGCGTGACTTTGAGTACAAACAATTCCGGCGATGCTTCTGCGCTCGCCCACTCTCTCGGTGACGCTGTCAAAGCCTCTAGGGCTAACAGCATTAGTTTGTGTTCGAAAAAAAAAAAAAAAAAAAAGTACAAACAATCGATTTTTGCCCCTTTAGAATTAATCGGTTTTTTTTAAATCGATTAATTCGTATCAAAATAATCGATTAATAATAACTGATTTTTTTGACTCTCTGAAAAGTTGTATTTTTTAATATAAATCATTAATTAGAAGAAAGTCTAATTATAGTGGACAACAACGAATACATAATAACAGATGCACTGTTTGTGAAATTCAATTAAAATTTGTAATTTGTACATTGGTTTCATCGAACAATATATATTTTATATTAAAAAAACAAGAAAAAATATTAAAAAGAAAAACAAAAATAGGATAATGAAAATAATCGATTTTTAAATAATCGCGTTTTTTTCGAGAGAATCGAGTCGAGGAAAATGATGATCATCTAACTTATTTGCAGAACACTTGATATAGGTTTTACTGCCCATTTAATAAGGTCAATACTTACCATAGATTTAAGATATGTGGTCAAGTTAATTAGCCTCGGCAATATCGTCTGTATGCTCTGCGCAACAAATACATTTTTCCCTTGCACGAAATGTATCAAAATTTCAACCATAACTATTAAGAGGTCCTTATTGTCGAACTCTAAAGAGTCCACAGCTAATGGCGCAATCTGGAAAACAATTTTCTGTTATTTATTAATTCGAAGGAATGTTTTATAGAATTAGGCGTTACTTTGCGGAGGTCCATAATACGAAAGTAATGATAATATTATTTTGCTATAATCCGCTATAAAAGGAAATATAAAGTAAGTAGCGGCCTGTTACTATCCAACTGCTGGGCATAGGCCTCTTCTCTCCATTTTTGGAGAGAAGGTTTGGAGCTAAGACCCACCACGCTGCTCCAATGCGGATTGGTAGGTTACACATATCTCCAGAATTCTCTAGAGATATGCAGGTTTCCTCACGATGTTTTCCTTCACCGAAAAGCGTGTGATAAATTGCAATTATCAATTAGACACATAAGTTTTAACAGAAAAACTCATTGGTGTCTGCCCGGGTTTGAACCCGTGACCTCCTCGAAAGAGTCGCACGGTGTTACCGCTGGGCTACCACAGCTCTAAAGGAAATATATGTAATGCTAAATGTAGAGTGTACTATTCGTTCTCATACCTGATACATGCATTTGTAAGAACTCATGCACTACCCGACACCGATGGCACAAAAATACACAAGCACTGCACACATTCACCATCACAATCTCAACAATTATTTCGCCCCGTAACCGAAGCATCGTCAGGAGATAGACTCCACGACAAAATCGCAAAGCTATTTACATATATTTCCTTTTATCGCGGATTATAGCAAAATAATATTCTCATTACTTTCGAAGGAATGTTTTAGGAAAGAAAATCTCGATATAATACAGACTACATAGATATATAAAAGACATAATAAGATAATATAAGATGGTCCATTTATCGAGGAATACTATATACCATCTAAATGTTCCACTCTAAAATTTCTAAATAATAGTCCGCGACAGCACATGTCTAGCTTTTAGGGTTATAATATTAGTAAGATTAGTATAAAGTAGGTTAGCCGTGTGGTATTCGGCTAAGTAGAATAGTACCAACCTCATTTCTTACCGAGGTGTCGTAAAAGGCGACTAAGGTAAGTTGACACACCGTGTGGTATCCGGTTAAATAGAATAGTACAACCCTCATTTCTTACCGAGGTGTCGTAAAAGGCGACTAAGGTAAGTTGACACACCGTGTGGTATCCGGCTAAATAGAATAGACCAACCTCATTTCTTACCGAGGTGTCGTAAAAGGCGACTAAGGTAAGTTGACCTACCGTGTGGTATCCAGTTAAATAGAATAGTACCACCCTCATTTCTTACCGAGGTGTCGTAAAAGGCGACTAAGGTAAGTTGACTCACCGTGTGGTATCCAGTTAAATAGAATAGTACCACCCTCATTTCTTACCGAGGTGTCGTAAAAGGCGACTAAGGTAAGTTGACTCACCGTGTGGTATCCAGTTAAATAGAATAGTACCACCCTCATTTCTTACCGAGGTGTCGTAAAAGGCGACTAAGGTAAGTTGACTCACCGTGTGGTATCCAGTTAAATAGAATAGTACCACCCTCATTTCTTACCGAGGTGTCGTAAAAGGCGACTAAGGTAAGTTATCACACCGTGTGGTATCCGGTTTAGTAGAATAGATCACCCTCTTTCTTACAGAGGTGTCGTAAAATACGACAGAGGTAAGTTAACGCACGCACGCAACGCAGCCAAATCATGTGACAGCATGTTTATAACATGTTGTGCCGACCCCACTTAGAGTGGGATAAGGGTTGATGATGATGAAATTAAGAAGATATAGTTCCAATCAAACAACTTACCTTAGTTACTTCATTATTAAGTACACTTTTAGGAGTTTTTTCTAATACATATGCCCAACTTAAATAATAAGCTTCTTTATCCTGGCTCGGAGGACCAATTTTTTCCGCCATTGTAGTAAAGCTCTGGAACATTCTTTGTTTATACAATAAACTCGTTCTACAATGATGCCTGGAATTGAGACAGTCTGGAATTTCCGTCATAATCAACTTAATAGACTCAGATCCTTGTTTGCTGCAGTCGGAATTTGATAATGATATCACAATCTGAAAATAATAGTAATTATGTTAAAAAAAAACACGAGACTTTACATATATAAAGCTGAAGAGTTTGTTTGTCTGAACGCGTTAATCTCAGGAACAACAGGACCGATTTGAACAATTCTTTCAGTGTAAGATAGTCCATTTATCGAGGAAGGCTATATGCTATATTAGTATATAACATCACGCTAAGATGAATAGGAGAGGAGTAGTAATAACAAATATCGCGATAACGGCAAATTTTAAGCTTTCCTTACGTGCACTAAGTAAACCACTAAGTAAACGAAAGTTATTCAAAAATCTCTCATAATTAACTCACAATAAGTACTTCTATGTACAAAATTTCAATTGAGGAAAAGAATTGTGACAAACTAATATGTTAATAAAAACACGAGACTTTACATCTATACTAATATATAAAGCTGAAGAGTTTGTTTGTTTGTTGTTTGATTGTTTGAACACGCTAATCTCAGGAACTACTGGACCGATTTCAAAATAACGTCACGCTAAGATGAATTGGAGAGGAGCAGCAATAAAAAATATTACGAAAACGGCAAAATTTAAAGCTTTCCTTGCGTGAGCTAAGTAAACGAAAGTTATTCAAAAATCTCTCATAATTAACTCACAATAAATACTTTTTTGTTCAAAATTTCAATTCGGGAACAAAAATATGACATATTTCCATGCGGGCAAAGTTGCTGGCACAGCTAGTATTCACATATACAATATGATACAAACAATACGACATGATAAAAACATGAATGAATAATAAATAAAAGATACATGATATAAAAGGGTGAATGATCGTACCCCGTTTGATTCCATTTCGTATGTAATGCGTAAACTTGACCGAGAGACTAGATACAAGTGGAAAGGAGACAGAACTATAATGTTGTTTTCTCCTGTTTTTTTAACAAGCGCGCCATGTCAGTCAACAAAGACAAATCTCATTGAAATTATATAATATTTTTAATTTTTTTCGAAAAATTATGTTAAAGTTATCTTCTACATTTAACTGATCAGTGGATTCATTTAATCTTGTATCGTCGATACCACTCTGTATACAATTGAGAAGTAAAAAAAAGAAGTGCATTTAGCAAAAGTGCAGAGAAAGAAGGAGAAATTCAGTTGTTTATAGATGGTTGCGAAACCATTAGGGCTAGCTAAAGTCAAGGTTACCACTGCACTTAATAAATTTTGTTTGTACCAACCAATACTCCTCTTTTGCCACAGTAAAGTTATAATAATAAATTACTTATACAAATTATTAGAAATATTTCAGTTTAAGAAGAAAATTAATTACCTTATTGAGCCAAAATTGAAATAGATCACTGCCTCTTAATATTAAAGCTTTAGTAATCCATCCATACAGTTGAATCAATCTTGAACACAAATCTGAATCCTCTCTACTACAAGAAGTTAAGTAATTTTTCAACATTTCATACATCAGTTCAAATTTTTGTCCACTCTCAGCCTTATTCAAAAAATGAGCTACCAAGTAACACGCCTTTAACCTTACTATTTCCTTGTCACTATTAAGAGCAAGTCGCAACGCCAACATCATTATATCATCAAAATGTGAATTATAAACAGTCTGATAAAGCGATCTATAAATGCATTCTAATATTTGAAAATATATATCATCTATTTTACATTTCTCTAAAATTATATTAGTATACTTCGATAAAATATTTAACTGTTTCTCTGCAGGTAAACTGCATATCGTATTACAAACTAAGGTATAGCCGTTATCTAAAGATTCTTGGGTTGCCGTATGAATTTCCTTTAACAGCCAAGCCAATATAGAATCTATTAAACCATGATCGCTTTCTATTTGTGCCACTTTATCATCTGAATATAAACTTGTATTTGATATTGTGCTATTCAGTGCTTTTACAACTTTACAAGCTTCTTCATCATTTGTAGTTATAACTTTAAGCATTTCTTCAATAATGACTTTAGTGAAATCATCTATGCTAGCTAGATTTGAAAGCAAATTAAGACGTTTCTGCAATGCTGTCTTGTCTTGAGTCAAATTGTCTAAATCACATTTCCCTTTGACAACTAAAGTCATGATTAATTCGGGATATTTTCTTGCAATCGCATGGACGGTTTGAACACATATACTAAGCAAATCATCATCTTGAGAATGTTGGATGTTATAAATTAATATTTCAACAAATGGTACTACTAGATCAATTTTCAAAGCATCATTCACCCTTATAAGTGTTTTAAATCCAGCCAACTGATATTCCTTGATCTGTTCACTTACAGCTGTCAAACACAGTTGAGGTATTTCATTCACTTGTTTCTCTATTTGCTCTAATACTTCCCAATGTTGCGCCATTTCGTAAAGATCACCTAAGAAGTCCAAACTAGCTATTTGAAGTTTCGGTGATGTTTTAAATTCATAATACGCCAAGACTGCCGGAATCATGGACATAGTTATCATTTCACATGATTGTTTAGAAGCATTAGCTACCGTTAACAATATCTTAGTTGCTTGTACAAATTGTATAACCGTTGAAGCTTCTGCAACTGTAGTTTGCATCGATATAAGTATTCCTTTAATAAAATTTTCAAATGCTTGGTCTGTGTTAGCTGCTGTTGCTAATTTAGCAACAAGTGCTGACAATGCTTCATGAGCCGCTAATTTTAATTCATCATCCGTTTTGTGTGATATCTCCCTAAGTAAAGATGACCACAATGTTTTAAGGAACGGGCTGTAGCTTTCAACTTTGAATGTTTTGCAACTTTCAGCCTGTAAAAAATAATTTAATACATTATTTATTTATTATTTACATATTCTAGTTCATACATTTTTTAAATAGTCCAGATATCATTATTAATAATTTTAAATGATCTTAAAATGTAACAAAATAATTAATTTTCAAAATATTAGAAAATTTACGTTAATCAATCCACCAATCTAATTGAATAGGTTAAATTAGTATGAAATTAAACAAAATATTTAAAAACATTTATGAACTTCTTATTAACTTGTGTGTATTTAAAAAATAAACATTTAACTATCCTAGTTCGACAATAAGGATCCTGCAAATAAAATGTTTTATACATACCAATAAAACTAACGAATCTATTTTAGCTACTCTGAGACTAGAATCCAATTTTTCAATAAGAAGTATAAGACAATGTTCTCCAAATTCAGGAACTGCACACAAACACGGACACAATGCAGCTGCCAAATCATTTCTGGAAACAGCTGCTGGGTCATTTGGCGATGGATGGAAATCAATCGGATAATAACACGAAATGACCTCAAACATTTCTTCAACCAAATGACCTAAAGGAACCAGAGCCAAGAACTTTGGCAGTAAATTAAAGAGAAATAGCAAATTGCGAGGATCTCTTTCACCGTCAATTGATGATATCACTCCATATACGAAATCCGGACCAAGGGTTTTGACATCTGAAATAAATATTTATCATTATCAATCATCTAACTACAAAAGCTATGATAAGCAGTATATGATGAGCAAAGGCTTTAAAACACTGATTTTTCCATATATACTGGTTCACTGTAGACCACAAACAACCACAGGCCACCCACTTTTAGTTTTATGTAAATTTTTCCAGTAAATTATGATATTTTTGTTATTTTGGCTATGGAAGACTACAAAATTCTTTTATATAAATAATTGCTTAGATATATCTATACAATTATATTATATTAATCTATACATTCATACAATTTTGTCAGATGGGAATTATATGTCCAACAATTAAAGTAATAAAAATAAAAGAAAAACCATAAAAAATTCATTGTAATGTTTTTGTCTATGCATTTTTAGGTAAGTATTTTTCTTTCACATAAGTTACAATAGAATTATTTTGTTGTAATCTGTATTTTTTTCATGTTAAATTATTCTATTGTAACTTCTGCGCTATAGAGTTCCGCAAAGTAATGTCTGCTTCTATGTATTATTTTTCTATCTTTTATTCCATTTTGACTTAATTTCTATTTTTAACTCAGAATAAAATGAAAGAACACAAAAAGAACTTTGTAACACTGATTTCCATATGGGCTAAGCTACACAACTAATTTTGAAATAAATTGGCAATTAGATACTTACATTCAACACTTATTTCCAATATTTTGTTCATAGTTAAGTAAATATTATATCTGTCTTGTCGAACTTGTGATTGACACGCTACTTCCCTGAATAATGCAGTAAAGTATTCACCGCTGTTCTGCACATTATAATTTTTCATATCAACAATAGCTATATATCCTTCAAGAACTGCTGGAATCACTCTGTGATTATCTTTTAACCTATCAACATAAAACTTTGATATAAATTTTATTTGCATCTCAGTCAAGTAATCTTTGGGAATTTCTTTTAGTATTTTCGTGAAGAATTTCATTCCTCGCTCCCTGCTCTCAATATCTTTATTTGTTAAAACCCCAGCCATATTTTCAATTAGATTTGTAATATCAAGGCGATTGGAAATAATGTCTGGAAAAAAAAAGGAATTTATTACGATCAAGTCCGAACCAAAAAGTTTTAAATAAATGTACCTACGTTTTGTCAATTAAAATTAAAATGACATGTGAAAAACACAATCCAATATTTACCAGTTATTATACTATGCGTTTGCTCAAATATATCGTCCTTATTAATAAGTTCGTCAGCAAATTCAGGCTTAAACCAAATGGGCTCCATTATTCTAGTTTTTAATTCTCAATATGTACAGATAAATAAAACAATTATGACTAAAAAGGCATATTGATGATCAGGTATAATAGGACTTAATTAGAGTTATTATAAATATGTTTTATAAAAAAAACTGAAAATTTAGGTTATATTTACAATCACAGATTCGGAACTTGATTTAATTTTTTTATGTGTAAAATGTAAATGGCTAGGAATCCAGTCTTTTAAGGCATAATTAAATTACCATCCATCCTCACCGTTAATAAGTAAATACATAATATTATTCCATATAATTCAAAAAATATTCTATTTTTATTTTTAGCAGACAGATAAAATCGGCGATATTGGGTTACTCGTATTTATAGTTTTAAATAATTTATCAAGTTATTAATCAATTTATAGTTTTAAATTGAAAACAGAAGTTTTTATTGAAAATATTTAATTTAACTGTTATAGTTTATTAGTTAAATATAGCGATATACATAGCAAGAATTAATACAAATAATCGTAAGCGCTACTCAAAGCCTATTTAGAATAAATTCAATATACACGACTGAATACAGATTTTTGTTTTTCAGAGTAGGACGTATAAAAAAAAACATCTAATGTGAATAAGTATGTAATAGTGTTTTAAAAATATTTTTATTTTATATCGTCGTTACTGGAGACTGATCTGATCTGAACTGATCATTGACTATCAATTCGAATACATAAGTAAAATAGTTTTAATTTTAAGTAGAGATGGGCGAAATGCATCGCTGACAATAAAGAGTGATTTATCTTTTCAATTTTGGGATATATGGAACTCTTTTTTATCTTTAATTCATTTAGCTCAGTACGTCTCAGAGAGAGAATAGGGCAGCTAAGACTACAAATATATCCTTTTTATCTTCGGCTTTTTTAATACAAACATGGAATAGCTAGCCTTCTTTCCCTTTTATGTGTCAATTGCTATATAAGCCCATCTCTTTCTCTCTAACTTTGATCACGAAAATTTACTCTTAAGTATAAAGATATATGTAATTGAAACACATGCTAGCTATTGAGTGGTTATATCTTTTGGAAAGACATATCTTTCTGTCTTTAGCCCGCGAGCTATCCATCTCTAATCTTAAGATTATTTGACGTTTGAGATATATCATATATAGAAAATAGAAATAATACTGTGAAAAAATAGCGAAATCAGTTATTTACGGAGTTATTTTCGTATATAAAAAAACAGGAAGGAAACAAGTTATATTTCCGTAAACTAATAGTTATAGTAAAGATACATTTTCAAATTAAACGTTGCATTATATTTAAGTAATAGTGATGCAACAATTTAAATTATAAAGCAGTCGGAAACTATTTTCTTCGATACAGGATGACCTCAAAATCACTAATTGATTTCGTAGTTAAATACCACAAACCGCGGTTGTTGAACAATTTGGTGTATTTCCCCAGCAATGGAAATTCATATTTCGGCAGGCGGATCGTTATCCCTGTGAACAATAGTATCGCTACCAAGATCCTGTCTCCTAGACATTTTAGTACGACTTTAACAAAATATAACGACACACGTCTAACAAGCGAACAAAAGAAAACCGAAGGAAAGTTTCAACTTATGTTTACATGCAAAAAATGTAACACGCGCAATTCAAAATTCATCACTAAGTTAGCGTATTACAAAGGCGTAGTTATTGTAATATGTGAAGGCTGTGAAAATAAACATTTGATTGCAGATAACCTTAACTGGTTTTCTGATATGAATGGTAAAAGGAATATTGAAGATATAATGGCTGAAAAGGGTGAGACTGTACAGAAAATAATGTCGGACGATTTAGAATTTATCGCACAAGGAATTGTGAATAGCATTGATAACAAAGTCTTAGATGGTTAGCCCACTTGATATTTCTTAACCAAATAACCCATGGATTCTTTGAAGCTTCTGTATTTTTATCAAACTGTATATGAAAGTGAACAAAAAATAATGTAATCACCAAAATATATTATAAATAGTGTTATGGTTTTTATAATATAAAACATAATAATTTATATATGTGTTTATCTGTCAATTTGAGATGATTCCCGCTTTATCTAAATCTTTATGTATATTAACTAAAAAATATTATTTATGTCTTAATTGAAATCAAAACACATGATTTGCCTACATATTTTATGACCGGCCACATGCCTGATATCAACATATCTTTGTCGTATTTAATGACACCTCGGTAAGAAATGAGGGTGGTCTATTCTACTCAGCCGGATACCACAGGGCAGGTGGACTTACCTTAGTCGCGTTTTACAACACCTCGGTAAGAAATGAGGATGATACTATTCTATTCAGCCGGATACCACAGGGCGTTACAATTCCATAACTTATAGGTAGATTGAAATAAAACATTAAGTAAAGATTACATGGCTCATTTAATTATATGGCTGATCTACATTTAAAAAACAATAAACTTTGAGTAAGTAACATAGCAACTACATAGACTAAATTGAAATGTATAGTAAGTATTATACAAAGATAAAATATAGTACAATATAATGCACTATAAACAAATTATTGTACTTAAATTGGCACCATATGGTAAACATTTATAATTACTAAATAGGTAAATATAAATCGTTGTAAATTATAATTATATTTGAACACAATTTTAAATAGACAAGTTATCAGAATATTATATAAAATTATTTTGCTATGATCCACAATAAGAGACAATCAACATCTTAATATTTAAATGAGTTAATCTTGTATATATATATATATATATATATATATATATATATATATATATATATATTCCGAATCTCGGAAACGGCTCCAACGATTTTCCTGAAATTCAGCATGTAGGAGGTTTTGGGGGAGAAAAATTGATCTAGCTAGGTTTTATGTAAGAAAAATATTGTTTTATCCCTATTTTTGGGCATTAAATAAACACTAACATTTATATTGAATTGAATTTTCGTCATTAACTGTCAAGTCGACGTAGCTTATTCGGTTAGCGGGCAGCCTCGAGAAATGTGAGTGCCAAGGATCGATCCCAACTAAATAATTGTTTTTTTCTTTTTAAGTTTTTTTTTGTAAAAAATTACCGAGCGAAGCTCGGTCACCCAGATTTTAATGCATTATATCTTATATTATACACAAAAAGATATGGCCATGGAGTCTATCTCTTGCTAATACTTTGTTTATGGGGTAAAATATTTGTAGAGATTGTGGTTGGTCATGTGCAGTTATTGTTGTGGCAGTGGTTTGTATTACATTCATTTTACAAATCCTGTATGTATAAAGTATGAAAATGGATAGTACAGACAATATTTAACATCAAATAGATATCCTCTTAGTATGGATTATAGCAAAACAATATCAGTTTTGTTGTATAACGGAAAATAACACCAAATTCTATAGAACATTATATCTAAAATCATTACTCATATTCTTAAGTTGTAAACGTTCATAATTAACATTTATATTACGTAAAACATAATATGTAGGTATTAAACTGTTTACTTAAGTGAATAAGCACTTACTACAGGTTTTTACATGTGTCTAAAATTACATAAATGTTACAATAATTTCAATAGTCAACTTTCATTTGATATGTCGCTCGCTTAGTATTAAAGTGACCTAATTTAAAATTATGCTTAATTGAGTTTTTCATTCATTCGGATGTCCAACAGCATTACATATTAAATAATCCAACTAATCTATACTAATATATAAAGCTGAAGAGTTTGTTTGAATGCACTAATCTCAGGAACTACTGTACCGATTTGTAAAATTCTTTTAGTGTAAGATAGTAAGTAGCATTTGTTCAGGAAGGCATAGGCATAACATCACGCAAAGATGAATAGGAGAGAAACAGCAATAAAAAAATAGTACAAAAACAACATAATTTAAAGCTTTCCTTGCGTGCGCTGAGTAAACGGTAATAGTTATTCAAAAATTATGTATGACAAAATTGTTCCCTTCTAAAAGTTCAAAATTCAAAATATTCTTTATTCAAATAAACTTGTAAACAAGTGCTTTTGAATCGTCAACTCTACTGCTGGTTCGGAAAGCTGTTCCTACCGAGAAGAGGCAGCAAGAAACTCGTTCTAAATATAAATCCGCGACAGCATATGTCTAGCTTTTAAGATTAACCTACTGTAACTATTTTTATGGTTTTCAGGCGATTGCTATTATTAAATATATTTTAAAATTATTATGTAGTATCAATCGTGACATTTTTAGTTCCTGTTACAAAAATAAATTGCAATCCTTATTTATATGGCATCTATGACATCACACTATGAACTATTAAAAAAACCACAAATACTTTATTACAATTTGCCACAAATCAACTTTTTGAATTAGGTCACTTTAAAATGTTTACTGTCTCTAACACAATATTTACTGGATTTATTTTTTAACTATATTTATATATTTATTTAACTCTCTCAAATTGAATATTATTTAATATATGTAAAGTAAATATAAGGCACAATAAATCACATGATAATTATATAGTAAAGAATCTCTCCAACATATACAAAATTAACATTAAACGGGAATGCAATTACAGTCTCAAATTTTATATCTTAATACTTCAGAATTTTCAATATACATTTATAAAAATATGTAACATTCCTTTCCTCTTAATCTTATATTATGTATACTGAGATTAAACATTTTTTATAAGTAATTTATACAGATCAATTTTCTTTGAATAATACAAGAACATATCCCACACTTAGTATTAAAATGAAAGAATAAAAAATAAGGCTTAAGTATGCTATGGTTTATTGCAATTTGTCACAAAACAATTTTTTTAAATTTGGTCTCTTTAATACTAAGCGCGTGATATATATTTGGGTATAATTACAATTAATATATTTGGGTATAATTACAATTAATATATTTGGGTATAATTACAATTAATATATAGTATAATTTGGGTGTAAATAGTTAATTGATTGCTTCTGAGTTGAAAATGTGTAGGAATGTAAAAAACAGTTATAAATAACATTCTATAAATTAACCTTTCCAATACATATTAAAAGAATAAATTGCTGCCTTGTATAGTATACATTAAAAAATATGAGTCAACTTTAGATTCTAACATTGTCATGACAACACAAGGATTGGTGTTGTCTTTTATACTCTGTTTGAAAAACTAAATACTCCGAAAAATAGAATATTTATAGACATTACACAAATCATATATATGTAAAATCATTTTAGCAGTCATCAATGCATTAATTAAAAAGACTACAATAACAAATTAAGACTAATTATCATAAACTATACTTTAATATTTGAGAATATATTTCAATAAATTTAAGGAACTGTTTCAAATGTACAGAATATTGGCCACTTAAAGATCATAATAAAAAATAGCCACCTTTAATTTAATATAATACTGTCTAATGGGAATATAGGCATAACTTTTAGCTGTATCACCAATGTACAAAACATGAAAATTAGTAATAACTTCCATTGCTAACAAATATTCATGAAAGACAACTAAATACAGTTGTGCATGCCGGTTAACACAACTGTTCTATAAACCAAAAATTCATAAATTGAACTTACTAAAGAAATGTCATTGTTTAGTTGTGAACATTTTACATTTTGCTGTTGAAATACTTGTTCAGTCTTAAAAAATCCAATCTCATAATTTAGTTTAAACTCTTTTTGGACGGCTAACAATTGCATAATCTGTACCATTACAAGTATTATGAGTAATTTCCTCTAATCCCACTTGGTTTTGAAGAGCCTGGACTTGAGCTGCAGTTGGTACCTGTGGTCCAGGAGTGTTTGGCTTTCTTATCATGCCATAACCTAAATGAGAGTCATCTGCTAATCTGGCAGTTTGCATAACATTTTCTACCTCGTCATAATCATTCCAAGTGTCTTTATTTTTTGGCTCACCCAAAGCCAAAGTGCTAGGTCGTGCTTCAATTTTTTTGTATCTAGATGATTTGTTTAATTTACTTGTAGACCCAAAATATTGCAATCTATCATAATTCTCATCTTCTGGATCGACAACAGGACTTGGCAAAAGAATAATTCTTGATGCTTCTGGGCCAGATGTATTTAAATTGTCCTGTGATCTTGATATTAATTTCATGCAGTTAGGATTGTCACCTAAATTTGGTGTAAATTCAGTGTGGTCGGGATCATCAATACCTAAAGTTTTCCAAGCTTCACTCCTTACTTCAACTTTGTCATATGGCACAGAAGGAGGACTATGGTCTCTTTTAATTTGCTCAATAGGTTCATAATTATCAAGCTTTTTATATCTACTGAAATCAATACTTTCATCTGTTGAACTAGGGAGATCTTTGACAACAGCTTTATGCATGTTAATGATTTTACGGGGAGGTTTTTGTGGTTTAGGTTTTAATGCAGGCTTAGGCATTAAAAGTGGCACATTGTCCCTTTCTGTACTAGTAGTTTGATGGCTTGTTACTGAAGCTGTTTTAAAAGAAAGAGAGCTTAAGTTCAGATCATCAGGCCTTGTAGCCACTAGTGGACTTCTAGATCCAGGAAATAAATTGGCATTAGGCTGAATATTAAATTCTGTATGCTCAGGACTATTTAAATTATCATTCCCAATCATCTGTTTCATGGTCTTCATTTTTAATGACAAACATTTAAAAATCTCAGACTGGTTTGGATGTTCAAGGTGAAATATTCCTTCCCCTGTATCACATTTTCGGCCAGCCTCAAAAGTAAATTTACCCTGTCTGTAGCCATAGCGTCTTATATATCGATATGGCCATGTTGCATATAATTTATTGTCATTGACATCCCTGAGTTCAATAGCTGTAGCTGTCAATAGAAGTAGATATCTGATGGGATCAAAGCCACATCTTGTTGAAGCTTCAGAAGAGCACATTTTGACTGAAAACACTCCCTCTCCGGATGAGCAATATAGATCATTATCCTCATCACAACTAATAGGATTTGAATCCCTTCCTTTAAATGCTACAGACTGTAGAGCAGTCACCCATTCTAGAGTTTCTGCCTCTGATTGAGCACTGATTTGTTGAGTGTGTGACTTAGCCAGTATAGTTATCATATTAGGACTAGAATGTGTTATTTTTATACAATTTTCGAGTGTTATAACTTTTGGGATATATCCAGAAGTAACATCATCTTTATTGTCATATATTTCAAGTCTTTCAATACCTTGTATACTTGCATTAAAGAGTATACAATATTTCTGCTGCCAATTTTTCTGAAAATAAAAAGTGTATTTTTAGACATTAACAAATTAATAAAAGCTTTATTAAAACTACTAAAGATTTTAAATTTTATTTAAGGGATCTATTATTAATGTTTGGATATAATTTGACTTAAATTAAAAATACATAAAACAAATCCTATTCATAAATACATTTAAATAAATTTTATTTTTAATTCACTTTATAAGTTCATCTGGTCACACTAGACTAAAATTCTATACTTTCAGTTTACTTGAAGAAATATTTTGAAAGCTAGGGAACTAAGAAATATAATTTATTCATCGTTCATTATTATTTTCATACTAACAGTTATTTTTAAATACCATGTTATAGATCAAGTATATGTTATAAATAAAGTACAATTTGTCACTTTGTCATTACAAACAACTTTTATCATAGCTTAATATACTTACAATAAGAACATTGGGTGTTTTTCATGGCTTACTAATTAATGTTTTATTTTTATATTGATAAGCCAATAGCAAATTTAACTTGCCTAAGGAACATTAATTCGTCAGGCAAAGTAACAAATTAATGGCTATATAAGCATTTAAATAACGTAACCAAAGAACATGAAACCAACAAAGAATGTTAGTATTGCAAGTATATTATATTATAATCACCCCTACAACCCATCTAAGCAGTGATTCTTAGTAAAAAGCGTCATAACAAACACACTCAGCATTTAAGATGACTTTTAAAACACTCTGCTAAATCTAGTTTCCCATATTCAATTCAAATTTGAAATTACTTCATGACTGACAAGTATTTTTCATTTACAATCTGCTCATATTCATTATCTATTCTATTCTTATTTCATAATTTAAAATTCGAACTAAATTTAAAATTATACAAGTTATACAAATCATACAGGTTTGTACAACAATATCGCAATCAGCACGTAACATTTACAATCTACATAATACATACCCTGACTCATTTTTAACTACACATCATTTGTGTGAAATTTGGCAATATAACTGAATAAAATGTTTACTAACATAATTAATATCCAAATTATAAATCAAAATTTAAAAATAAAGTACCTTTTTAGGAAATTTACTGAACATGTTTCCTCCGGCTGGCGGAAATAATAAACAACCCGCTTTTATTTCGTCGTCTTGATCCATCGTGGTCTTTTTCAATTGTAATATAACCTAGGAATAAAGATTGTTTTAAAACATATCACTGCGAATTGAGTTTGGAATGTTAATAGAAGATATTTTGGAGCATTTCACATCTCACACGGAAGAAAATTAAATTAATTCTGAACTCTGAAGTGCATTGCAAATGTTGCGAATGCAGTCAAATTGTGACAGTTCATACAGATATAAAATCATGGTATGTTATCTTAGAACTAAAGGTCCTGATTCGGTTTTCAGCGACATCAAGAGTTCAGTTTTGAAACTATGCAACAGTGTTTACATATTTTTAATTAAAGAGTGTAGTGTTAACATATTAAAAAATTAAAAATTTATAAATTTTATATTTGTAATTATTTTTTTAATGTTATGTTGTTTTAATTAAATAATTTGACAAGAATAAGTAATATTTTATATAATTTAAATAGAATAATTTTTCTACATAAAAAAACTATAGCTAAACTTGTCTTTGACCATAGATAATACGCTATAATGAGTGCTTGACAGATATCTGTTAAATTTGAAAAATTACGATGAATATATGTAATATATGGACTTTGATTTGAATATTATTAGTTTTTGTATGTTACGTAGAAAAAAATGTCGCAAAATGTTTTTTGTCCAACAGTCTTTGGTAAAGGTGAGCGCTTATTATTAAATTAATCAAAACTCCTGCCGCGTCTATGGCAATGACGTTTATACTTAGATTATCGAATAGTATTAATTTATATCTGCTTAAAATAATTGTTGCAGATCCTCTAAGAATATGGATTTATTCCAAACTTGGGTACGGAGGATTGGAGGTCCGCTAAATATAATAATTTGGAAGCAGATTACGTGTTCAGAAACCGACGTGTTTTGGCGCAAACATGTTTACATATATCCGTTTTTATTTCCTTAAAAATTTTCCATTTCATTTTAATTTGTTCGATTTGTTAATGTTGTTTTGGTGAGTTATTTAATACACAAGGCAAGTAGTAAAGCCAAGACTTTTTTATATGCATCATTGCTTCTAGGTGTAATAAACGATATAATATCAGATAATTTACGTATGACGTTCTTTTGTTAATGTTTAAAGTACATACTTTATTATTAACTGGACTGGCCCGTTGGCTCCGTGGGTCGCAGGTTCGATTTCCGCCGAGGGCAAACATTTTCTATAAATGAAGTTGTTGGAATTTGAGCCTGGGTGTATATTTGTATTTAAAATTATATAAGCATATATTCACCAGTTGTCTGTCACCTATAACACAAGTATTAAAATTAAGTTTACGTACATTGGGGACGGACGACCGTGTGTGTAAGTGTCCCATATATTTATTTATATTTATAATGGCTTGATTTGTATTTATAACTTAAATTTATAATTTGTAGATATTTCTTGTTTATTTTGTACATAAATAATATAATGAGCTTTATATTATAAAGTTAGCTTTTAGCATATATATTTATAAGCCTGCAATACTAAAGTAATTGTAATTTTCGTTATATTCAAATCAAAAGTAATTTATTGTTAAAACGACTGTATTATTTATACAAAATAGATAACTTTTCAATAATTTTGTTTTTTCATTTCTTTTGTATTTATACCCCGCCCTACTGCAATATATATATAGTATATATAGATATATATGACCCTTTTGACCTTTTTAGTACAGAAACTGATCTCTAGATGGCGCTATTACGGATCACAAAAAACGACTGCGAGTTACCCATCTATTTCATTATGTACACTGTAATCTTTGTATAAAATATAAACAGACTAGGTACCTTAGCAGACTACTCAACGGACTTATACACTGTCCATTATATTAACCATCTTTTGACAGATTGACGATAGTGATGTCCTAAAGATTCTCGTATGCGATACCATTCCGATTATAGTACCTACTATCATTAATCGAATTACGTACCTAAGTAATTCGATTAATGATAACCTACGTAAACTAGATTACTACTTGAGAAAAGAAATTCCAACTTTGAGAAAACTTATTGTTTCTTTGAAAAGAAGTGGTCTATTTCATGGTGAAAAATCTTCTTTGGTCAAAGTTTTGAACACAATTGGCTTTTCATATAAAAAGTTAAATAAAAGAAAATTATTAATGGAACGCACAGATATAGCTATAGCACGTTGTGATTTTTTAAGAGAGGCAAAGAAAATACAAGATTGGACAAATATTGTTTTCACGGATGAAACATGGCTCAACGCTAACCACACACTATCTCGTTTCTGGACTGATGATACTGCTGATTCCACTTCCTCAGTACCAATGGGAAAAGGTGAGCGCCTAATCATTTGCCATGCAGGTACAGCAAAAGGATTTGTACAAGACGCACTGTTGGCATTTAAATCGAAGAAATCAAATGACTACCACGAAGAGATGAATGCAAATGTGTATGAAGAGTGGTTCAAAAAAATGCTCATTTCATTGGAAGAACCATCAATAATTTTTATTGATAATGCGCCCTACCACTCCCGTCAAATTGACAAAATGCCAACACAGGCTAATAAAAAGCATGAAATAATTAATTGGCTTCGGGACAATGGAGAAAATGTGGACGACTCAATGTTAAAAGTTGAATTAATAAAAATATTAAAAACCAAAAAGAGAGCAAAACGCTATGTAATCAATGAAATGGCAGCAGAATATGGCCATACTGTTCTTCGGATTCCTCCATACCACTGCCAGTACAACGCAATAGAACTTATATGGGCACAAGTAAAAGGGCATGCTGCGAGATGCAATACAAGCCCCCCATTCACAGCGAATAAAATGTTGCAATTGCTAAAAAATGCTTGCACCCACGTAACGGCCGAGAACTGGGCAAGTGTGGTGGAAAGAACTAAAAGAGTAATATTCTCTGATTGGGAACGTGATATTGCGTTTGATAATATATTATCTACACAAGAGCTAATAATAACTGCTACTGAAGACTCCTCATCGGAGGAGTCTAGTGTTGATTATCATTCCGACGACTCGTGCTAATAAAATAAATTAAAATATCCTGATTGTTTTATTTGTATAATTTATAGAATTAGGCGTTACTTTGCGGAGATCCATAATACAAAAGTAATAATAGAATTATTTTGCTATAATCCGCGAAGAAGTAAAATAGGAAATATATATAATGCTAAATGTAAGTGGACAATCGGTTATCATACCTGATACATGCAGGATTCGTAAAAACACATGCACACACCTCCACCACCGCCACCACAATACACAAGCACTATATACGTTCACTATCACAAACTCAACAATCGTTTCGCCCCGCAACCGAAGCATCGTCAGGAGATAGACTCCACGACCGAAATCGCAAAGCGAAGCAATACCCAAATAAGTTTAGTTATATACTAATCGGTTCAACCCCACCCTTTATTTTATTTTGCCTGCAAACAAGTGTAACAAGCTTGAACTAGAAACATTTATTTGCTCGTTAATGGCACCCTCATTAACGAGCAAATAAATGTTTCTAGTTCAAGCTTGTTACACTTGTTTGCAGGCAAAATAAAATAAAGGGTGGGGTTGAACCGATTAGTATATAACTAAACTTATTTGGGTATTGCTTCGCTTTGCGATTTCGGTCGTGGAGTCTATCTCCTGACGATGCTTCGGTTGCGGGGCGAAACGATTGTTGAGTTTGTGATAGTGAACGTATATAGTGCTTGTGTATTGTGGTGGCGGTGGTGGAGGTGTGTGCATGTGTTTTTACGAATCCTGCATGTATCAGGTATGATAACCGATTGTCCACTTACATTTAGCATTATATATATTTCCTATTTTACTTCTTCGCGGATTATAGCAAAATAATTCTATTATTACTTTTGTGTTTTATTTGTATTCATGTATTAACTAAGAAGAAAGTAAAACTTTATATAATGTTATTAAATGTCTTTTAATACTCGTAACATCGATTTCTACCGATTATTTTTAATCTGTGGCATAATCGTAGTAACCCATTATGTGTGACATCACTAAGTGGGCGGTACCCATCCATAAAGTACAAATATTATTTGTATGATATTTGTACGTAAGCAATACAAAACTTAATGAGCGTGAGCTGTCAAAAGACTGATAATATGATGGACGCAGTATAGTTAATACTAAACGTATCTTAATATAAGATCATTGAACGTATTTAAAAGAAATAAAAACAACACTCGATGTATTTAATATTTAAGTGCGAAATTGTATACGAAAAGAAACATCTGATAACTTTATTTGCATAATTTTTTGTCAAGTTGCTGTATCTCGTATCGAGCGTAAAATATGTTGTTTTGCCACCTTTGCCTTTCATAAGAGCATTGACATATAACATGGTTATAAAATTACTTACACCCAACATAGAAGATGTTAAATAATATAATGCATTTGTAAATATTTTTATTTATTTTTGGAAAATAAATGGTTTTTAAAGTACCTAATAGTTTAAAAAAAATCACTAGTCTGAGTATTTTTATTTTAATTGACATGCTATAGTCAATGTTAAAGTTAAAAAGATAATTATACGTTTAACCTTCCTTATATATATTCTATTTTTTATCTATGTGTATAACTTTATAAAACGTCAAACAAAATAACAATCCATAATAGATGAATTTTAATATTATTTGTCTGTAATTGTTTTCTTTCTGGACACAGCGAAATAATTGAATTTTTGGCAATAAATATTTTTCCAACTCTGCAAAAGTGCGTTCTAAATTAATAAATATTCAGCGATTATCGGCTTCAATTCAAAAAAATGTCAAATAACATAAACTCACTTGCAGGGACAGCACATTTACTGGACGAATTAGACAGTATGTTTAATTGTATAAAGTTTGTAATTAAATCTATTTTATTTATTTTATCATGTGCTTGTTTTATAAAGAGAAACTTATGGTGTTGCTACGCGATGGAAGAACACTGATCGGATACTTACGATGTGTGGACCAGTTTGCTAATTTAGTTCTACATAGAACTATAGAAAGAATTCACGTTGGGCGAGAGTATGGTGATATACCACGAGGAATTTTTATAGTTCGAGGCGAAAATGTCGTTCTTTTAGGTGAAATTGTAAGTTGGTCTCTCTACAATTACCTTTTTTAATTAAGTATAATGTACTAATTAAATTTATAGAAGATAAATTATTAGATTTGTGTTGTAATTAAATGGTTGGATTGGACACTGGATAAACTTGATACAATATTGTTATCTTATTTACTCTCAAAACTAAATGTCTACAAAAATTTTAATTATAACAATTATTTTTAAAGCCAGAAAATAATTTATATGTCATAAGAATTAATATTTTTTAATATTACAGTATTTTCCACAAAACAGTTCATTTTTATACTATAGTATATTTACTTTATTACGCCGTGTGGTATCTGGCTGAATAGAATAGTACCACCCTCATTTCTTACCGAGGTGTCTCGTAAAAGGCGACTAAGAGAAGTCAACCCGCCATGTGGTGTCCGGCTGAGTAGAATAGACCAACCTCATTTCTTACCGAGGTGTCGTAAAAGGCGACTAAGGTAAGTTGACCCACCATGTGGTATCCGGTTTGGTAGAATAGACCACCCTCTTTCTTACCTGAGATACCTTTACCTTCTTCTTGAGATAAGTTAACAACAGGCAGGCGGCCGGTCGTAAAAACTCACCAAAATCATGTGACAGCATGTTTATAAAATGTAGTTCCGACCCCACTTAGAGTGGGATAAGGGCAGGAAGTTGATGATATATTTACTTAATATTTCAGGATAAAGATAAAGAAGACAACCTGCCGTTAACTGAAGTATCAGTGGATGACATCCTGGATGCACAGAGAAGGGAACAAGACACGAAAATTGAACAACAAAAACTGCTCTCTAAGGCTTTAAAAGAAAGAGGACTAAATTTGTTAGCTGACTTAGGCCATGATGATATGTTTTGAGGAAACTTTAGTTAAATATCATTTTATCTGTTAAGCTAATAAATCATCCTTTTTTTAAATTATGCTTGAACACCTAAAATTTTAAGTTCTTATTCTGTATATATATTTTAAAAATAAATATAGAGGACTTCTTGTTTTTTTTTAATATCTTTGAGTTATAGGCAGTAACTATATTCCATATAATGCAAAGACTAAAGTCTTGTTTGTGGTGGTGTACTTTATGATTCAGAATATATTAGAAGTGCTCAAAAATGCTTTAAAAACTACATGTAGAGTTTATATTATTATAATTTAAAAAATTCCAAGAAATATTTATTGGTCTAAGATTATTCTGTAATATTTGTTTGTTGATACAAAATGTGGCTGTACCGTCTGTAAATTGTTCAAATCCACACCAAAAGTAATAAAGTTTTTTTAAAGGAAAAAAACACATATACAAACAGTTAAATAAAATTAAACAACACCAAATTCATTGAAGTGTATTTTTTCCTATTTTCTCTTGATCAGTATTAGGCCGCTGTGCTAGGCCTTATGAAGTTTACCAGGCTCCTTAAAGTAGCCACTTTAAAATTGCCATGGCGAGGAAGATGACTGTCAAAAGAATGACTCAAATAGAATCGCTACATTCTTATTGAGCTTCTCCTATAGGTACTATGAGGGGCTGGTTTTACTATTTGGGGGATTTAGAAAATGCATATGCATATACTGGTTCCTTACGCCCATTTCTTATCACTTCTATAAAAAAATTGTGTTGCAAGGCAATTTTATTCATAATTAAATACATTTTTAGTGCATAAGGTAGGTAAATTAACTGATAAAAATATTTACTTCCATTAGAAAGTATGCATATAAGATAACTACCTTGTATTTAAGGATAATAACAATTATAATCAGTATTTCACTAAGTACTTATATTTAGTTTTATCAAAAACATTGTTATGGATAAAATGTTTCCGAACATATAAAGCCGTTATGTTATGACAGCTGACGTTTAATTTGAAAACAACAGACACTGGTGCAAAGAAAATATAGTCATTATGAAAGTGTTATTAATTAAATAATGTGATATTAGAATGTAAAAGCTATCTATTATATATTTTTATCTATGATATTGAATTTAACGTAATGAAAATCTTAAAAAAAGGTTAAAATCAAAGACTCCACGTTGTGAGCTTTTTTTACATCTATTCACATCCGAAATGAGTTCCTCAGAAATAAAACTAATAGAGAGGCTAAGAAATGAGAATATGGATCAATTTTTTACATTAGTGCGCATGCATTTATCTTTTGTTGTAGATATAAATACAGACGAGTGAGTTCAGATTTTATTACAGCTATTTTTCTACATTTATAAATCAATAACCTTTAGATAGCGCGTAACGTTCGTATATAATTTGTATTATATTCTCTTCAGTGTTGATTGTACGACGGATAAGCCGAAACAGTTCAGGTGGAATTTTCACAAGAAAACCAAAAATCAATGTTTGAATAGTTGTCAGAATGCTAATTATCCAAAGAAAAACGAAGAGGCAAATTCAATCACAGATGATGGGGTGCTAAGATTATATGAACTAATAGAATTTCTATCAAAGCCTGATAGTGAGTAAAATGATGTTATATGTATGAGTTTATTATGACTGGCCCGTCAGAGCAGTGGGTAGTGACCCTACCTATAGCTCCGCCGGTCGTGGGTTCTATTCGCGCCGATGGCCAACATTTTCTATAAATGAATTTGTTGGCCTTGTATGTATTTAAAAAATATATAAGTTTATATTCACCAGTTTTCTGTGCACCGTAACACAAGTATTAAGTTACTTACTTTGGGGACGGACGACCGTGTGTGTAAGTGTCCCATTTATTTATTTCTTTGTTAATACTTATTATGGATTGTGGAAATGACCAGAGTATATTCATACTTATGTAAAGACACCTACCTTTATGATATTACAAATATTAATTATTGCTTATATATTATCTGGTTTCACTAACTAAATATCCTATGAGTATATGCTGATGATATAAGATTAGCTGACACAAATCCTACTTTGTTGTGATGTCCTAATTTGAGTTTTTATTTAAAAATTCCAGATGTGACTCAAGAGGGAATATTTAGGCGGACTGGCTCATTAAGCAGGCAGCAAGAATTAAAACAGCTACTTCTCACAGGATCCAACTTGGGTCTCAATAATGGAAAGTTCTCTGTACATGATTGTGCATCAGTATTAAAAGGATTTCTAGCTGAGTTGCCACAACCTTTGCTTATGGATCAGTATTATCAGACTTATTGCACTTTAGCAGGTAAGTTTAGTTTTACAAGTTCAATTTAATTAAATCTATTCTACCTTAACATAGTTTCAATGTTATAAAAATATATTTATGCATTTCTCATTCGTAATTCTTATGTAACTTACAATAAGTTACAAAAACTGCCATAAATTAATATTAATATTGTAACTTGACATATTTTTCTTCTTCTTATTGATTAATGGCACTTTTACTGCTTTTGATGTTAGCAGTAATAACACCAATATCAGCGTAGTAGAAAAAACAACATAAATGAGTTAAAATATCTTTTGATAGCAACTTTTTTAAGAGAGATTGTTCAATGAAATTATTAACCCTGCATGACAAACACAAATATATGTTAGACACATAGGTTAGATATAATGCATTGACATATTCATATTATCAAAATTGATAATCAATATTGCTCTATGAGGGTATAAATTCAAATAAAATAAATGTATTGTTGTTCCAAAGGAAGAAGTACTGAAGATTTAAGAATTAAAGATGACTTTATTTCTTTATTAATTTTATTTCATTTATTTTTTCTTTCATGTTAGTAGGAACAGGTGGCAGAAAATCAGCTCTGAACTCTGTGGTTTGCAGGTTCGATTCCTGCCAAGGAACATTCCCAAAAACAAATTGTCTGGGCGTATTTATATATTTAAAATTATATATTTGCCAGTTTTTTAATTTAAACTATCGTGTTAAATTAATGTTTAGAATCCGGCTATACTCACGTCCCCATACGAGCTGCTACATGCAGTTCCTGCCGCGATAGCGCCACGTAAATAACTCATGAATAAGAGGCTTGTATGGGCTTGAAACTAGTCAGGCTCATCCGATAAAATAAGACGTGAGTATAGCCGGATTCTATACATTAATTATTTACCAGTTGTTTGTCATACACAACATAAGTATGAGGTTATCTACTTTAGTGAGGCACAACCATGTGTGTTATTGTCCCATATATATTTGTTTAATTTTACTAATCATTCATTAACTTTGTAGCACAGTACCCCACAAATGTAGAGTCATCAGAAACGAAGCTGCTGACTGCTTTACAGCTATTGTTACTTCTACTTGCACCATCACATAGGAATTTTCTAGAAAGACTCCTCACGTTATTGAGACTGGTGGCGGATAATGAAGCGAGCAACAGAATGTCACCTGATACATTGGCAACTATGTTTACACCACATTTGCTGTGTCCAAGAAAGGTGTGTATAACTTTTTTATGGTTACAAAGTATCCCTCAATGCTTAAAGGTCTATAGTGTGTGTTGTCATTCATGACTAGTAGATCTGAGTCTGGAAGATAGCATCTGTAATTTACTAAGGAGTTATAGTTATCATATGTTACCGCACGATTAACAGGAGACTAAGGAATGTGTCACATCTAGTGTCATCTCTTTAGTTATTTAATACTAAAAAACGCAGTAATCACGTGACCAAGCAAAGGAGGAACTTAATAATTGCCTATAAAATTGCTGAGCTTACCATAGCGAGGAAGTCTTGCTACTAGTTCTAACTAGAACGGTTATCATACTGTTACGCTGCTGGATTGTGACGTCATTGTACGATTATTAAACACCCACGTGTCCAAGTTATGTTACAACATATCTGAGGGAGTTCTGTTCCTGAAGTTAAACCGAAATAGTGTTTAGTATTGGACCCTCGCGTTTTCTTCTTTTTTTACATATATTTGAAATATAATCGTCAATTCCCTAGCTATGTGAACTATCAATTAAAATATAATAATTTAAATTCAATTTTTGAAATATTGATCTCTTTGTGTCTGCAACTTTGTTCTTAACTCGCAACTCATTATTATTTATTTATTTATTTATTTATTTATTTATACAGTAATTATTAATGTTGGCTCAGTGGATTAGGCGTGAATAAAGACAGATTTTCGAATTTCGACTATGGATTTAAGAATACTTATATAAGTATTTTTTAATTGTTTTAATGTTGTCAATGAAACTACTATTTATTCGAAAGTTGCTACTTAGAAAAACTAGCAAAGAATTCAGCAGATGCTTTATTCATGTAGAGTTATGACTTAATTTTTTTTCTATCTTCAGCTATCACCAGAAACTTTTCACGCGGACTCAATAGCTCTATCGCCTGTCATCAGTTTCATGATCCGCCATTGCTCGCGACTCTTTGCCGCACCGAAAAACTTGGCGACGGATGCGGCTGCGTATTTAACTTTGCGAGATCGTAAACGCGCTATGTCGCCCGACGTCGATTTGGATGAGAGTATAACTGACAGGTAAGTAGAGAGCTTTACTGACGGGTAAGTCAACGGAGTTGATGACAGGTAAGTAGAGAGCATAACTGACAGGTAAGTTGCGAGCTTTACTGACAGGTAAGTCAACAGAATTGCTGACAGGTAAGTAGAGAGCATTACTGACAGGTAAGTTGCGAGCTTTACTGACAGGTAAGTCAACAGTCAACAGCATTGATGACAGGTAAGTAGAGAGCATTACTGACAGGTAAGTTGCGAGCTTTACTGACAGGTAAGTCAACAGCATTGATGACAGGTAAGTCGAGACTTACCTGACACGTAATTGGAAGTGGAAGAGCTGTGATAGCCCCGGGACGACACCAATGAGTTTTTCTGTTAAAACTTATGTGTCTAATTGATAATTGCAATTTATCACACGCTTTTCGGCGAAAAAAAACATCGTGTGGAAACCTGCATATCTTTAGAGAATTATGGAGATATGTGTAACCTACGAGCAGCGTGGTAGGTCCTAGCAAAAACATTCTCTCCAAAAAACGGAGAGAAGAGGCCTATTCCCAGCAGTGGGATAAGTAGATAGTAATACTGCTATTTTTACTTTTTTTAAGTGGCATTTGTGTAGTGTATTTTTTGGTGTTTAATATGAAACGTTCAAGAACATACTCATTACATTTATTTTTTCATATTAACTTTTGCAAGTTCATTTTGAATTGTAAAATGTTTTATTTAAAAAAAAATGTCTTTTTATCCCTGTTTTCGGGCTCTAAAATTTTTTGAAATTTACGTTGAATACAATTACAATTTTTCGCTCTGATGTAAAGCCATGGTAGTTCATTTGGGGAACGGGCGGTTTATATAGGTGAAAATACCTAGGATCGAGCCCCACCTGGCCTATTATTTTTTAATTATTCTATTCAAAAATTTTTTTTTAACAATATTTAAAAAATTATTTATTTATTTATTTAAAGGATAATCAACAGGCTACATCTTAATCAGGATGTAGACCCACTTAAAGATAACCACATCTTGCGCTTCGGTTGGGCCTATAACCTTCACATAGTATTAAGCATAAATAGGAATTGTTTTACTTACATTTGCTTTATTCCTTTTCAAAAATTTAAAAATTATGTGTATATATCTTCGTTATGATTTTTTCTGTCCAACCATGTAATTTTTTTGTAAAACAGTCAACTATAAACCACTTTAATTAAAAGGAACTTGAGACAAAATAGTAAGCAAGCGTCCGTTTAGTAGTTGAACCTACTGTTAACTGTGAAATTACAGAGCAAGGCTGGGCCACCCAGGTACTTGATCATAAACACACCTAATGTTTAAATGTTATATCACCTAATGTTCAATCTTTCAGGACAGCAGCCAACACTATATATACATTCGTCGATCGTCACCGAACGCGTGCTGAAAACGAGAGCAATCCAACAGACACAGCTCTCGCTCAGCTATACGCACATATCCAGGCTTTGCCCGACTCGCAGCATAAGCGGAGGCTCGTCAAACACTTCAACAGACAGAATGGTTATGGTACGTTGTTTTGTGTTATACTCCGAAGGTTTATTTACTGACTGGCCCGTTGGCGCAGTGGGTAGTGACCCTACCTTCAGTTCCGCGGGTCGCGGGTTCGATTCCCGCCGAGGGCCAACATTTTCTATAAATGAATTTGTTGGTCTTTGAGCCTGGGTGTATATTTGTATTTAAGTATGTATTTAAAAAATATATAAGTATATATTCACCAGTTGTCTGTTTACCATAACACAAGTATTAAGTTACTTACTTTGGGGACGGACGACCGTGTATGTAAGTGTGCCATATATTTATTATTATTATTATTTATTATTTATTTATTATGACAAGCCAATAGCATTTTACACATACTTATTAATAAACTTTTGAATAAAGCAAATCTAGGTAAAACACTTTTTAACGCGAGTACAGCGAGTAGATCCGTAACTAAACGTAAACATGTCAAATAAGGTTCCTTTAATAGGCAGACTATAACACAATACAATCATCTTGCTGCCCTTATCCCACTCTAAGTGGGGTCGGCACAACATGTTATAAACATGCTGTCACATGAGTTGGCTGCGTTTTTACGACCGGCCGCCTGCCTGACGTCAACTAACCTCAGTCGTATTTTAAGACACCTCGGTAAGAAAGAGGGTGGTCTATTCTGTTTAACCGGATACCACACGGTGGGTCAACTTACCTTTGTCGCCTTTTACGACAACTCGGTAAGAAATACTACAACACAATACTATTATATAATATTCTTATTTTAGCCGTGTGGTATCCGGCTGAGTAGAATAGACCACTATCTTTCTTACCGAGGTAAAATACGACTAACGTAACTTAACGTCAGGCAGGCGGCCAGTCGTAAAATACGTAGCCAAATCATGTGATATGTTTATAACATGTTGTGCCGACCCCACTTAGAGTGGGATAAGGGCAGGAGGATGATGATTATTCTTATTTATTTGTTTGTACCATTTAAAATTTTTGATAGTATTTACGCCATTTTATGTATAGCGCGAATTCTATCAATAAATATAAAAACTGGAACAAATAAATAAAAATATAATTTAATGTAACCTGACTACTCTAACCCAAACACTGCATCTTAGAATGCAGAATTGCTTGATCACTTTTAGGTGTATTAAACTTTTTCAAAAAAAACGGAAAAATGTTCTAAAATACAACAGTAACACTGAGTGATTTATTTATATTTAGCATTAAATTAAATTGTTGCCTGGAAGAGATCGCTGGCTTAGCGATAAGGCCGCCATTTGTGCAATTAATTGAGTTTTTTTTTTCTTTAATTTAACTTCTCTAGGCTAAAAAAATTGTTATTTTTCTTTTGTGTATTATTGTTTATTGTGCAATAAAGAGTATTTCTATTCTATTCTATTCTAAATAGCTTTTTTCCTTAAATCTCAAATCATTCATGTAAGATACACCAATAATGTATTTACATTTTAAATTCCCATACAACTTTTGTAACCTATAATACGAAATATTCAACAACTATTTTCATAATTAGGAACTCCGATACAAATCCAACGGACTGGTAAGGTAGCCGGTTCCAGAAGCTTCGGTGACTCTATCAAGAGACATATCTTCAATAAGGGCTTGCTGAACAAGACACCTAAGAAGGGTTCTGGATCTTCGATAAATACAGTGGATGAAGTACGTTGTTTGTTTTTGAAGATCACATATAACGCTGTTGTTATGCAAAATTACGATCCGCTGTTGCGTTAGGGTATAATTCTTCCAATAATCCAGTTAGCCCATATAATCTGATTGGAGTAATTACTATAAATAAATATATAATTTTTTTTATATAGAAATTAATAGAAATTTTCATTTCTTAATTATTTATAGCTATTACTACTTTTCGTCTTCTGTTTGTTTGCTGCACCTATTTAAATTTTCCGTTTGACTCTAAGGTTGACTGGTAGAGAACGCCTAATTTAGTGTTAAGTCCGCCTTTTGTACTTTTATATCTTAATAGTGCAATAAAGATAAAAAAATAGGCCAACTTTTGGGTATAGCATTGTCTCGCTACTTTACGCCTTAGGAATATTGGGCTATTTTCTAAAGTGACAACGTTGCTTCAGCAGATCATGTATAGGTAGACTTGAAACTAATCGGGCAAATCGAGTATCGGGTTTGCCAGCTACTTTTTCCACGTTTTAGAAACATCGGGTCAGTTTCTGAACAGAATTTCGCGGCAGAAGTAGATTCCAAATGTAGAATTGAAACTAGTCGGCGAACTCGGTTATTGTGGCTGATTCAATTTTGGATTAATTGGTTGCCATTGACTAATTTTGCATACAACAGCAATCAATGCATGTAAAACTAACAATGCAATCGTTGTTTCTGTCTGTCCATTATTGTTTGTCCTCTGTCCCTCTTTAACTTTATCGCATCGCGTCGCTAAAAGCATGCGTTTTTCAGAAATCTAAAGGGAAACGGTACACGGACGACAGTAAGGTAGATGTGTCCCATAAAAATATAGTATTAAAGAATTTGGCTAATAAAATTGTCAGTTCTGAGTCATTGGACGAAGATTTTGACTCTGATGACAGCCACGAGAGCACGCTATCTGAAGGAGCTCTAAATAAATCCAGAAAATTGAGTCCCAAATTTGTATCTGAACCAAATTTGAGCGCGCTCGATTCTAACGATGAAACCCCAAAGAATACTAGGAAACGTTCTAGAATATTCCGTTCTAAAGTGACAACGCAAAATTTGAATAAGAAATACCAAAAAAGAGCCACGGTAGTACGTGCGACGCCGAAATCTTGCGTTTCCTGTATCGACGATCCGGATTCGGAAAACGATGTATCGTGTATAGAGGACACGCCGAAGAAATCTAAGCCCTGTCCCAATGACATAGAGCTCAAAATGCACTATCTAACGAGCACTCCGGGTATACCTGAGAACGTATTTGACGAAGAATGTAACACGCCGTACACGATCAACTTCCGAAGAGCGTCTATGTCGCCCATAACGAAGTCCACCCAAAAGCTGTCCAAAGCGATGCAGGTTTGTGGTATTTGCATGGTCCATTTTGCTTTTCATTGTTGTTTCGCTTTCGTTTTTCATTATTGTGTTGATGTGCAGCTCATATTCTTACTGATATCAGCTTTTAAGTGTTATATTCTTTATTTTGTGTAACAGTGACGTGTAAGCAATAAAACAATGTTTTGGTATATCATACACCCTTATTTGTGTTCTATTAATTTTATTTTACGTGAAAATTTCATTTGAATCCTTTCTCATTTGAAACTCAGGTCAGTAATCAAGTACCTAGATAAATACACTATTAGTGCTGGTACATTAAATCGTAAATAGAAATAGTTCATCTTAATTAGTCCGATATGGCTTTAAAGATATGTTTCTCACGAGATCACAACATTTGGGGGAATAATTAGATAAAAGATAAAGCCTTTCGGAACTCCGGTAATATTCATAGAATCTTAAAAAACTGTTCTTAAAAATCTTAAAAATGTTATAACATAAGAAATTTTAAATTTTCAAGTTCTTGTATAATTCCCTTTCAGGAGTCAATAATGACGCCGAGATCGCGTAAGCCTTTAATTATAACGTCGGAACAAAGGGACAGTATGCCCGAAAGCGTTGAAACTAAAGACGAATCGGAAAAATCCGATATATATCGGTCAATTTCGCCAAAAAACGACAGCGACTTTGTTTCGTCGGATGACGAAGTCATGTCGAAGTCTTCATTTTCGTGCGATAGGTAAGTTAATATAATATGATATGGGATAAAGTAGAAATTGGAAAAAGTAAAGCAACGTCCTGTTACTATCCCACATCTGGACGTTTTATCTCCTTTATTTCACATTACTCTGATCCATGCGGATTGGTAGGTTACACATTTTTTCATTTATTTTTCAAAGACAATTTACATGTTATTTAAACTTAACAAGTGATTAGAAGCACCATTTAAGTAAGTAATGCCTGCATCCACAGAATTCTCTAGAAATATGCAGGTTACCTCATAATTTTTTCCTTTAAACATATCAAATCAAAGCAAGACTTTTATTAAAGATTTAATTTGATCGTTCACCAAAAAGCGTGTGATAATTTGCAAATATCACTTAGACACATAAGTTCTAACAGAAAAACTCATTAGTGCGTGCCTGTGGCTTTTGCCATTGATGAACTATGCCCCCTCGAAAGAGTCTTTCGAGCGGGTATCATAGCCACTAAATACAAAACTAATATTAGTATCCTTTATTTGAAGAATATTCCTTCAAGAATACCTACGTAATATTGTTTTCTTCCAGATCAACTAATTCAGTCGGTGTTTCACACAAAACGCCTCTAGACGTCCGGCCTAATTCCAATCCCGATATAAGTCCACTTTGTTCAGAAACAACCCGATTTGTCATAAGTCACGATAGGAAAAACTATATAGATGACTTAAACGCAACTCTATGCGACTCTAATGACAGAAATTTAAGACCAAACACAACATCCGATACAAATATGACTGAAATAACTAAATCTTTGACTGAACCTTTTAGAGAGTATCTATTAGGTAGATCAGTATTAACGGCAACACCAGTCGATCTATCGATACTAAATAAATCGGATACAGATGATAAAATATCAGATTCTCTTATGTATTGTTTAGATGGCAACTTTCCTTCCGATTTAACTTCATCGATAAGTAATTTGGCGGTAGATTCTATATCAGGCTGTGTGAGGTCACCTTTAAAGAATATAAATAATGTAAATATTGAATTAAGTCCTAATAGAAAAAGATGCGCGAGTACATCAGAAATAGGTATAGATGGCAAAAAAATTGTTATCGGAAAAGAGAATGTGGAAAATTTTGAATTGCGTGAAACTGAACTTTAATTAGTTATATTCGTTTGAATCGTTATAAGGATAATTAATTTACATCACTGTACCTTTTTTTATTTTAATTTTTATTACTATAACTTAAACCAAAACTATAAAATTTTAAAATCTACTAATATCACAATAAGTCGTTTTTAAAGTAATCGGCGTATAATTATTATACAACTTGTTAAATGTTGAAACTTATTTGAATCTGTTAAATATCGCGTTCAAAATAACGTTACTGATATCAGATCAAGGTAAAAAATCGTTAATAAAGTAAATACTATAGTTATTTTTAAAATCGATTTTAGTCTTCGAATAATAAGATTCAAATGGGAAATTGAAATGTACCTACCAAACCATGCCAATTGATTCTAATAATTTTGACAGTATTTCTATTTTAATTTAATTTATTATTTGAACCTTTAATTATATATAAATTGACGGTGAAAGGCTTTTTGGTTCAAGTTACAGCCAGTACTTTATATATTTGGAATCAGCATAATATTACTGATTAATTTTGTTTAAGTTTCAACAAAATAGTTGTCATTATTAAGTTTTAAATGATCGATATTTATAGTTTTATGACAACTCTATTTTTCCATCGATGTCATTTAAACCGAATCTCCCTTCACCCGTTAATATTCTTAAACGCTTACATTTTTAATAGAAAAATAGTTCATTATCTAAGGCATTAATAAGCCAACAGTAAAATAGGTAATAATGGGTACTTACATATGAAGTCGACGCTTTCGATAAATAAAAAATAATTTGTGCGAATAAAAATCAATCATAGCAATAGACTATTTTAAATTTTTATTCGGAATTCCTACCTATCGCCAGATATTTGGCGAACGTTTGACAAAACGCGAAATTCGTATGCAAGAATCTAGTACTACTTTCACGTTGTAATTTAATTTTGTTACAATCATCCTTGATTATCATTGTTAAAATATAGTCGAATTTACCGTGCAGTAAATATGCTTTTAATTCTATAATATAGACATTTTACGACAAATCTCTAAAGATACGTTGCCCACGCGATTAAAAATGACTTACGAGTTATACATAGAGAAGGGGAGCCATAGAGTACGAGAGTCCAAACAATAATTAGAGAGGGAAGTACATGAGAGACTCATACTATCTTTGTCTAATCACACATATAAAAAAGAGAGACAGACAGTTCTCATATTGTTAGTAAGTCTCATTTGTTTTACCATTTTTTCTATACACATTAGGCTGGCTCTCCTACTCTTGTATAATGACTATGAAAAAAAAGTGAAATTTAAAAAAGCTTTTAATAACATTTTATACCCCTAAGCTTTTATTTTATGCCTAGCAGCATTATCAGATCATGTTTTTCATAAACGTGCATTGTCATCGGAACTAGACTAGTATTAGGTCTACCGGAAAGTTCTGTCCGTTTTTAATATAAAACACAACAATAACTTTTTCATACTTTTAACAATAATTATTGGAAAATGTAATTTCCATTATTATTTATAACCTCTTGCCAGCGTTGTGGCAATTTATAAATTCCATTTTTGGAAAAGGTTTTGTCCTTAGAGGCATAAAACTCACGCAGTGCTTGACTAACATCTGCATCATTTTTGACACTTAACACTTAACTCATGTGGCACACACCTCGCATATTTCCATATTGCGATATATATTAATTTTAACGTATCGTCCTTATTTAAGTTATTATAAAAGTAACATATGTATACACACTGTGACAAACATAAACAGCCGTATATGTCTCAAATATGCACATACGTGTTGAAACTTAACGTTGCATTATCGGACAGAACTTTCCGGTAGACCTTTTATGTAAAAGCTCAACTCAATTGGACACCAGGAAATGGATCAAATTTAACTTTCAAGATTCCATACATACATGGCAAGTTAAACGTCGTGCGTTTAATCTTTATGAGATGGTCATAAAATTGAATATTTAAATAAATAAATTTATTTTCATGAATATTGTACTTTTATTTATTTTAGAAACACTTGTGTTAGATTATAACAATAACGATGAATATGACGAGCATTATGCAAGTGAGGTAGCAGTAAAATTGACAGCACAGACGGTAACAATAGTTTACGAATCTGTTTGTAATGGACTGCCTTCGCTTACTGAAACAAAAACATACATAAGTGTTACTAAACTACTTGTGTTAATAAAATAAGTATTCTAAATTAGTTTTATTCTTTTCATAAAAATTGCAAATATAAAATCAAAGTAAACTCCGCCGTGTGGTATCCGGCTAAGTAGAATAGTACCACCCTCATTTCTTACCGAGGTGTCGTAGAAGGCGACTAAGGTAAGTCGACCCGCCGTGTGGTATCCGGCTGAGTAGAATAGTACAAACCTCATTTCTTACCGAGGTGTCGCAAAAGGCGACTAAGGTAAGTTGACCCACCGTGTGGTATCCGGTTTAGTAGAATAGACCACCTCACTCTTTCTTACCGAGGTGTCGTAAAATACGACTAAGGTTAGTTGACGTCAGGCAGGCAGGTCATAAAAACGCAGCCAACTCATGTGACAGCATGTTTATAACATGTTGTGCCAACCCCACTTAGAGTGGGATAAGGGCAGGAAGATGATTGTATTGTGTTATAGTCTGCCTATTAAAGGAACCTTATTTGACATGTTTACGTTTAGTTAAGGATCTACTCGCTGTACTCGCCTTACTCATGTGACAGCATGTTTATCACATGTTGTGCCGACCCCACTTAGAGTGGGATAAGGGCAGGAGAATGATGATGATGATAAAATCAAAGTAAACTATCATTCGCTATTCGCGGGCTAGCTGCTAATGACAGCGGCTGTCACATCTCCCACGTCAAAATGGCGAGAGGCTGTGATGTGACGTCATGGCTTGTTTGCTTGCTTGCAGTAACGACAAGGCGGCGTTGTTACATAAGTAATTTAAAGAATTAGTTACTTTGCGGAGGTCCATAATACAAAAGCAAAAAAAATTGCAAAGCAATTTCGATCGCTTTGCGATTTTGTCGTGGAGTCTATCTCCTGACGATGCTTCGGTTACGGGGCGAAACAATTGTTGAGATTGTGGTGGTGAATGTGTACAGTGCTTGTTTATTGTTGTGTTATCGGTGTCGGGTAGTGCATGATTTGTTAGAAATTCTTCATGTATCCGGTATGAGAACGAAGAGTACACTCTACATTTAGCATGACATATATTTTCTTTTATCGCGGATGATAGCAAAATAATATTCTCATTACTTTTGTTTTACATACATGAGTCTTTTAACTGTAAAGCTTTGAATAGTTTTGTGTGATTTATGGGCATCTTTGAACCGTAACTTTGCACAAGCAGTCTGTATTAGAGCTGTACGTGTGGTGTGGAAAGAATAGTAAGATGTTACTCCGTAATAAAGAAACTATTAGAGTTAATATACCGATTCATGCGATAATATAAGGAAGACAATTGTATAAAAATATAAGAAAGTACTTAAAAAACTTGAGCTCGAAATGTAAAAATGGAAATGAATGAGTTTGTGTGTGCTAACTTTCCTAAAAACGTGAAAAAACTCGTCCACCATTAAAGTATCATTAATGTTTTTGAGTGTAATCTGGATAACTTATTATGAATATTGATAGTACATGTAATCTATGGGCTATATAATCGTATAGTTATACTTTGCGGAGCTATAGGCAAATCTTTGAGTGAGACTAGTAATAAATATAAGGTATACTGAAACTCATATACTTCATCTTTGTCAATCACATACAAAAAAGAGAGACAGATACAAGATCACCCTATTTTTTCTTTATTGTAATATAGCACATTTTAGGCTTGCTTCCCTACTTTCAGTTTCATAACTCTATGAAAGAAACTACAAAATTTCTATAAGAGTAATAATGTACTACGCAAGCGTCGCATTTTAAGAGGAAAATTGCTGTCTATAGGCTACAGAACAAGAACTGACATCCATTATTAAGATAGGCATTAGGTTTCAGACACTTGTCTCTTTTCAACCGATATAGACCTATCGTTAGACAAAGATTTAGTCATCATTCTCTTACCCTTCTAAGTGGTCTCTTCTCGTCTCTTATCCCACTCTAAGTGGGGTCGGCATATATCTTCTTATTCCATTCTCCTCTATCATTCGTCAACTCTTGTGCCACTCTTTTAACATGCATATCATTTAATTAGACAAAGGCAAAGATTTAGTAAAATCCATTATCGAGTGCTACTTTATTCTCTCAACAAAACAACGAGAGGAGATGTGTTGTTTTTTGGGATTTTTTTATTGTAAGTTTCTTGTTACTGATAATATCGTAACAAGAAACTTGATAAAGACTAATTCAAATTTAATTTTTTATGTTTTTTTTAACTTAGCCTTTGAAAATCTAATTGAATATGTAAAAACTTTCATAAAATATAGCAGCTTTCATTGCATTTACCTATTTCCCATTTTTTAATTTCCAATTATCTCGTTATAGTACCTAATCTCTAAGACATGCTAACAGTTTTTACAGCGAGATTACCTAAATGGAACGAATGAACAAGTAAAAAGGAGATAATAACTCCCTTTCCAGACTAACGATTATTATCTGATTTAAGACAGCTTAACGGCGTTTTTACCGTGGTACTGAAACAAATTGACATTATCAACTTTTTTGCTTTGATTTTAATGTGTTATAATAAGTTATTTAAAAATGTTGATCCTGATTTCATTGAGCGTAATTTTTTTTATTTCATTTAAATAATATGGTTCGGAAACTCAGCTGATTTTATAGTTAGGTACTTTGTTGTTTTTTTTTTATTATATAGTATGTAATAATTGTTAATGTCCAAAAAAATAACAGAAAGAAGGGAAATCATTAAATTAAATGGATTTTTTAAGGGCCTTATGCAAACTTACCTTAAGAACGTGAAAAAGAGTATAAAATTATTTGGGTAGGCATATATTTGATATTTAGATTATTTAGGTGACGATGACGGAGCTCTGTGGCGTTAAAATTTGGGTATAATTTATAAATCACTTACTAATGCTTAGCAGAGACACATTTTGATTGTGATACTGGTTTAACGGCAGTAAATTTTTCTTTACGGCTAACTTTCTTTTCCTTTTTCACAACAGGGGACAAAGATCTGCTCCTTTTAGGGTGTGATATAACCCATTTGTGTTCCTTACGAGGCGGGAGTGATAGAGCTCTTTGACGAGCTGCCTCCCATTCAATCAGCTCTTTGAGACGTTCTCTTTCGTACTCCTCGCGCTTTCTTTGTTTAAGAAACTCTTGTTCTCTCTTACGATCATCTTCTAACTCCTTCAATGCCTTCCTACGTTTGTACCATCGGCACACTGGTGAAGATTTATTCGTTGGCGATTCGTACATACGGCGTATACGGTTTCTCCAGCGATGCGGCTTTTCCATAAATTGAACAGTCGTCGGAGTATTTCTGTAAGACTTCTGCGGTGGGTTAAAATATGTGACCGTTACTGATGCTGGTAAGCGTCTTGGCTCTTCGACGATTACTTGTGGTCTACAAATAAAAAAATATTTTCTTCACTTTTTAGGACACCTCGGTAAGAAAGAGGGTGGTCTTTTTACTCAACCGGATACCACACGGTGGATCAACTTACCTATGTCGCCTTTTATGATATTTCGGTATGAAATGAAGTTGGTCTATTCTACTCAGCCGGATACCACACGGCGGGTCAACTTACTTTAGTCGCCTTTTAAGACACCTCGGTAAGAAATGAAGGTGGTACTATTCTATTCAGGCGTATACCACACGGCGTAAAAGAAAAAAGATAAATACTGTACGAATTTCTTTGCCTTGCAGCGTGAACATATCTTGCCTGTTGGACAAGAACATGGTTTTCCACTTGTTGACTTTATTATTTTACTAATCATTTAGTCCACATTTTTGTATTTGCTATCATTGTTTACACATTTCATTAAATTTTGTCACTTTTCAAATATCTGACATAATATTGTCAAAAACCCAGATTAAAACCTGAAATCAATCGTGTGAAAAAATTTAGATCGCAGATAATGTGACTGCCACAGACCATACATAATCTGTGCGTTGTTGAGTTTATTTTATACGCCGTGTGGTATCCGGCTGAATAGAATAGTACTACCCTCATTTCTTACCGAGTTGTCGTAAAAGGTGACTAGGGTAAGTTGACCCACCGTGTGGTATCCGGTTGAGTAAAATAGACTCCTCTTTCTTACCGAGGTGTTGTAAAATACGACTAAGGTAATGTGACGTCAGGCATGCGGCCGGTCGTAAAATGCGTACCAAAATCATGTGACATGTTGTGCCGACCCCACTTAGAGTGTAATAAGGGCAGGAAGATGATGATGATGATGATGATGTTGTGTTAATGTCATAGAGTTATTATACTAGAGTAGGGAAGCCAGGCTAAAATGTGCCATTACAATGAAAAGAAAGTTCGTTTCGCTTCCGGCTGAGTAGAATAGACCGAACTCATTTCTTACCGAGGTGTCTTAAAATGCGACTAAGATATGTTGACCTACCGTGTGGTATCTGGCTAAGTAAAATATACAATACAATAAAATATACCCTCATTTCTTATTGATTTTTCCCGTTTGGTTCATCCGATTGTCAAAATTGTCAAACCTTCTGCCGGATGTACTCAAAAGCATTGATAATACTTTAATTGACTTCTGGTTATTTTCACGTATTAAGGAAATTACGCAAGTATGCTAACACTCATAAATTTCACAAGCTCATGCTTTTAAGTACCCTCTCTATTAAAAAAAATTTTCTTTGTGTTAATTAAAGAGGTTAATGAGTTGCTAAGATAAGTAACTCCTTTTATTATAATTAAAATATATAATTCTTATGATTTTTATTTATAACAGTTTTATTTGTTCTCGCGTTATCTAATCAATTGAATACAACAAATGTTAGAGATATGTTTAATGAGCGTGTCTATACAATTAATTTAGATAATGAATAGTATTATGCAACAGTTTGTGTACGCAGAACTTCCTGATCTAGCTATTTCATGTATTAATTATCGATGAACCCAAGTCCCGACCGTCAACTAAGTGCATTGTGGTTTTTCTCTTTCAACTAATGGGTGCATCTGTTTGATATAGGTCTCTTCTCGGGATCGGTAAGAAATTAGGGTCGTCTATTCTACTCAACCCGATGCCACACGGTGGGTCAAACTTTTTTAGTCGCCTTTTTAACGACATCTCGGTAAGAAATTAGGGTGATCTATTCTACTCAGCCGGATACCACAACAGCGGCATTTTTAGTTATAGAATAAATTATGAAAAGACTGTCGAGTTTCGTAATTGAAATCATAGCATTTATCCTATCTTGTTTTTACAAGAAAGGAAAGATCTAAATTTCCTTGCATCGTAGACGTGCGATAAGTAGAGTCTATTCCTATGAATAAGTCTTTATATAAACACGCATTAGACACAAACAATATGCAACAGTAGGTATATATGATAAAATACGATACACACCACTTGTTTATTATCAACCGCGCCATTTATATATGAAACCGAGCGCAATAACTATCCGGTATCGATGGGAGAAACTAATATACGCGATATTAGCTAATAATTACTTGTTCGTCAATAAGACCGAAGGTTAATAATTACATTTTTATCTGTGAACGACCCGCCGACATCACTATGTGCAATTTATTTAATCTGAGTGCAAAAGTTGGAGCTTTTAAAAATGGAATAATTAAAAAATCTTGTACTTTTTATTCTGCGCGGAAATTCAGCGTTAAGTGTTTGCATTACGTGAGTATTTTTTTAATACGTAATTAAATTTAAAATTAAATTATTTAATCTGTGGTTGTGTTTACTCTTATACTTTATATTTATGTTACGTTTTTAAATGATTTATGTATAAACCATTTAACTATGCTATACCGTTGATTCTTTGGTATTTGTGTCAGGAATCCATAGAAAAATATTTTGAGTTATAAAATGATAGAATTTTATAAAACCGTATTTGTGTATTTGAAACCTATATGAATTTACTCGCGGAATGTAGAAAAATAATATTTTCATTAATTTTCGTTTATTTGAAAAATCTAGGATTTATTCAAATATTTTTTTTCAATACGTTATTATAAATAATTTATAGAATTGGGCAGTACTATACGGAGGTCCATAATACAAAAATAATAATAAAATTATGTTGCTATATAAGCCCAAGTGAAAAAAGGTGAATTATTTATCTATATTTAAAAAAGTTTAAAAAGATTCTCTTCCAATGTGCGCAGTAGGTATAATAAAGTTGTTTTATCGTTAAGTAGTCTTTTCCACAACTGTATCTAAGTGCGTTGAGAAACAAAGATAGTGAAATATCGAGTACTATAAGAAAATAAATATATTTATATAATTTCATTTTCATCTTTATATCGATGTCATTTTAATTTAATTTATTACTTGTTGTACTCGTGACTTCGCGCTAACTTTAGTTTTAAGTTTTTGGAAACTATAAAAAAGAGGCTGATACAGGAAGCCTATTATACTATTGAGGATTACATAGATGATAACAATGCGTGGATATAGCTACTCTTCAACCTTACGCGAGATAGCAATGACAAAATGTAACCAGTTATAGGATTTTTTTAAAGGAGCTCCGCCGAGTTTTTGCCGGCTCTTCTAAACCAGCAGTAGAGTAGATCAAAAGTACTTGTTTACAAGATTACTTGAATAATGAATATTTTAAATTTGACTAAAATAATTTAAACACTAAAGATTTTCATTTTCATCATCAAGGGAAACGGGGATTTTTTATTTTATATTTAACTTTCAATTGTAACGAATTTTATCAATACTGAATTTTTCAGTGGATTAGCCGTGGTAGACAGACATATATACTTCCACATCTATAATATTAGTTTGGGTTACAAGTTGCACCCGCAACTTGTAACAGTGATGCAAACAATGAATCGACTTCTGTACAAGAAACGACTATAACTTCAAATAATTATTTAAAATATTTAACAACACAATATTGAAAGTATTAAATATATTTTTATTATTTATATTTTCTTATATATTTATATTTATTAATTATATTTTATTATTATTTAATGATTCTTTTTATTGAAATAGTCTTGTTATCAACGCCATCTTTTATCATTATTAATTATTCGTTTACTTAATCGATAACTGCATTATTTGTACCAAACTTATTTTTAAATATATTTAAATTTGCAAATAGAGCAAATTTTTTAATATTTTTAAAACACCGCTTTTTTAAACCATACCTTAACTTAATACACCTAAAAGTCTCTATTTCCTTTTTGTCATTTATTTATCAAATGCATCATAAAATTTCCATCAATAGAAAACCTGATTTCATTTTCGCCGAATCGAATTTACCTAAAAAAACTATTAATTCAGTTATCTTTCCTCTGTCTCATAAAGTATGACACAACATTAGATTACTTTAATTTACAATCACTTGGACATGTAATAATTTTTTATCGATAAACTGACGGTTAATTTCTACCCGTCATTAATGTCGTAACTGTTATTGGAAACTATGATTACAACATAAATATAATATATAAGAATATATAATAATATCATTAATATTTAAATGAGTCAATCTTGTATATTTCTGAATTTTGGAAACGGCTTCAACGATGTTCATGAAACTCAGCATGTTGGGGGGAAAATCTATATAGGTTTCATTAAAAAAATGTCGATTTATCCCTGTTTTCGGCCACTGAAAAAACTCACTGTCAATTGTAAAATTATGATCGCTTAATTGTTTAACGGGCGGTCTCGAATTCAGAATACAAGAATCGATCGATCGATTTAACAATGTAAAATTGAAAATGATTAAAGGATTGATCGCCGAGTTTCTTTTTGGTACTTCTCGGTAAGAGTCATTCTGAGTCAGTTGTAGCTTCATTAATCACATTGATCCTTGACGATTCAAAAGTGCTTGAAAAAGCTGATTTGAATAAAAATGATTTTGGTTTGATTTGATTTGATCCTCTAGAGATATGCAGGTTTCCTCACGATGTTTTCCTTCACCGAAAAGCTTGTAATAAATTGCAATTATCAATTAGGCACATAAGTTTTACTAGAAAACTCATTGGTGCCTGCCCGGGGTTTGAACCTTAGACCTCCTCGAAAGAGGCGCACGGTGTTACCGCTGGGCTACCACAGCTTTTTTTTACTTTACTAGCGTACTAGGCTTCATTTAGTAAAACATTAGTAATAGTAAAACACCGCTTTACCAGAGATCATAAGAGGTTAATTATATCAGCTGATTGTCGCGTGCACGTTCAAGAGCAGTATAAGGAAAACCCATTCAGCTTTTCGTATTAGACAATCGTTTATTGAAACAAACTTCAAACAAATAAAGCAAACAAGGGATTTTAAATACTTCGAGAAATCTGAGATACACCCGAACACTTATTTTAGTTGCTTCCACGTACATCCCAGTTAGGTTTGACCACTGAAAATATAGACGTCCAAAATGCTTTTTCTTCCTTATCTCACTCTAAGTGAGGTCGGTACAGCATGTTTATAACATATTGTCACATTATTTGGCTTCGTATTTTACGACCGGTCGCCTGACGTCAACCTTAATCGCTTTCTAAGACACCTCGGTAAGAAATACGGGGAGTCTTTTCAACCCAGCCGGGTAGCACGCGGCGGGTCAACTTACCTTAGTCGCGTTTTACGACTCTACGGTAAGAAATGAGGATGGTATATACTATAACTCAGCCGGATATCATACGACATATTTAATAATTAAAATAGTTATTTTGCATAATTCATAATAGCTTAAAACTCATAATAGTTATTTTTACACTCATGTCGTGTGATCGTGTCGTGTGGTATCCGGCTGAATAGAATAGTACCACCCTCATTTCTTACCGAGGTGTCGTAAAAGGAGAATGAGGTAAGTCGACTCGCCGTGTGGTATCCGGCTGAGTAGAATAGACCGACCTCATTTCTTATCGAGGTTTCGTAAAAGGCGATTAAGGTAAGTTGACCCACTGTGTGATATCCGGCCAAGTAGAATAGACCACCCTTTTTCTTACTGAGGTCTCGTAAAATACGAATAAGATAAGTTGACGTCAGGCAGGCGGCTGGTCGTAAAATGCGTAGCCAAATCATATGATAACATGTTTGTAGCACGACCCCACAGAGTGGGATAAGGACGGATGATGAGTTATTTTTACACTCAAATTCTTATTCAAAATAATCTTTGCATGCGGCCCATTTATACGCTCATATAAATCTTTTTTTTTGCTTTACATAATCTCTAGTCACTTGTAAGTTCAGACTTCAGACGTCTGAAAAAGCTTACTAAGATTTTTTATCCTATCTAAATTATAGATATAAGAGCTTTTTCCATCAAAAAGAAAATAGAGCGAATCGCGAGCAGTTTTTATCTAAAATTGCTTTTGCCTTTGTAGTAAATGGTTATGTTTAGCATATAAATGAAATTTATTAAACTTACTTACAATCCCGTGTGGTATCCGGCTGAGTAGAACCACCCTCACTTCTTACCGAGGTGTTTTAAAAGGCGACTAAGGTAAGTTGACCCACCGTGTGGTATCGGGCAACACTTACCGGATATTAACTTTCGCTAGGACGACAAACGGCGTAACGTAGATTTTTCAAATAAAGCCTGAGTGTCGTCTATTCTGCATAGCCGGATACCACACGACGGGTCAACTTACCTTAGTCGCCTTTTACGACATCTCGGCAAGAAATGACAGTGGTCTATTCTACTCAGGCGGATACCACACGGAGTTATCTATACTTATTAAAAAACAAAGACCCCAAAAACTGGCTGTCTGTGTATGATCGATTTTCTTAAAATCTACTGAACAGATTTTAGTTTGGTTTTAACTAAAAGGCAGTGCAATTCTTTCGAATGGTTTAGGATAATAGTATATTTCAGTTTTATGTTTTATAATATAATTATGTTGAAGAGGAAAAAGCCCGGTTTCTGGGAGCTTTATTCGCGTGCACAGCGTAAATCAACAGAGATACAAATTCAAATTCAATTCAAAATATTCTTTATTCAAATAAACTTGTAAACAAGTGCTTTTGAATCGTCAACTCTACTGCTGGTTCGGAAAGCTGTTCCTACCGAGAAGAGCCAGCAAGAAACTCGGCGGTTGCTCTTTTTAAAAAATACAATTCTTAATACTAGTTACATTTAATGTTTCTATCTTGTACAGGGTCGAACAATATTTATATCCACGCATTTTTATCGTTTAAATAATCCTCAACAGTATAGTAGGCTTTCTGTATCAGCCTCTCCTTAATACACAAAAGTAATGTACTAAAGAATTGTAGATCTACAAAAATACTTCGAAAAAGTCCACCATAGCATGTCTCTATCTCTTATGGTTAACTCTCGAAGAATATTTTTATGTTTGAAATATTAATTTGGGTACAATTTTGTAACATCGTGATTTCGACGAAGCCACTGCCACATCTAGTATAGTTTCCTATAATAATAACAATTTCTAGTCACTATACATCTATGCTTTATATGCAGAAAATATACTGATGAAAAGTTATATCCCTGCATATTGTTATGCCGAGTTAAATATTAAGCCCTTGAGGACAGTTTATATAAACGAGCGTAAATAAACCGGTCGCATATGCACTCAGTGCAGCGCGCAATTTATTTACAAGTACAAAGTTCATATATTTACATAATACATTTGTAACTTTGCACTAATGTTATATATAATGTCTGTACGTTAGAAATGTTTTTATAGGTAAACTATTGAAACGATTCTATTGTATATTGCCGGTACTGTTGAGTAACTAAAATACAGAAGGATATAATGTATATTTTTTTATTTATTATTTATTTATTTCTTTGTTTACAAACCAACCGACCGACTGCCTAACGTCAACTTACTCTAGTTTTACAACATGTCGGTAAGAAAAAATGGTGGTCTATTTTACTGAGCCGTAACCACACGGCGGTCAACTCAACTTAGTCGCCTTTTAACACACCTGGTAAGATATGAAGGGGGTCTATTCTACTCAGCCGGGTACACACAGCAGGTCAACTTACCTTATTCGTCTTTTATGACACCTCGGTAAGAAATGGGGGTGGTCTATTCTACTCAGCCAGATACCACACGGCGGTTCTACTTAACTTATCTTAGTCGCCTTTTACGACATCTAGGTAAGAAATAATGGTGGTTTAATCTAATCAGCCGAATACCACATTGTGGTTCAACTCACCTTAGTCACCTTTTAAAATATCTGGTAAAATGAGGGTGGTCTATTCTACTCAGCCGGACATTAACATAATTTATAGACGATTTAATATAGCACGATTTGTATAGTCCTAGCGTGTAATTTAAGATAGGTATAACTTGTACATTTTTGTTCTAAATTAAAAAAAATATATTATAGATAAAAAATAAATGAATCCTATAATTAAAAACAATGTCAATACAAACGAGACAATACAATGAACCTTGGAAAACCAAGGAAACACCAGCGACTACTAGTTAAAGCTAATCTCTTTGTTTGTTAAAATTATTTGAAAGTTCAATATTTAGTCAGTATTACTATCATTGTTGATAAGTGTTCTCATTTCGCTTTATCTTTGACGAACGGACGGTCGGCCGACGTATGTTTAAAAAATAAAGTTTAATCATTTAAACATTTGTGGTAATTTTGATTTACATCGAAGTAAAGTGAATAATGTTGCGAGTGAATCGCGTCGCATGCAGTGCATTTCAAAGATATTATTCTATAATTGGTTACGATACTTTCCCGCCACCGAAGATAGATTTTAATTTAGAGGTAAGTTTATATTATAATGCCAAGCTTCAACAAATGTATCAAAAAATTTAGTCTATGCTGCTTGCATGATTGTATGTTTATTTTAATTATGAGCATTTATTATATTATTCCATTGCCATTTGATTTCTGCAACACCATCGGGTTAACTACTTCGTAGTAAAAAAATTATATGATATAACATTCTGCATTACATGTACTTAACATGTAGGGGAAGGGAGGGCAGGATGGAAGACTTAACTTTATGATGTATAAAAAAAATAAAACAACGAAATATACAACTTTAATTTTGTTCAGTCTTGAAAGTGATACTATCCAGTTAACCTATTGAGGAATTCAATTCAAAATTCCATCTTGCCCTTACCCTGAGGGCATGATGGAAAGCTTGTTCGGGTAAGATGGAATCTTCAAGAAAAAACTACATTTAACAGTTTATAAAACTCTTTTCTGTATCTTTTGTATCGCCAGATAATTCATGTGCCCAACCAATAGGAACATATTTCACATTGCACACAGTCTTCTGATGGTGGTTCCACATAAAGTTCTTCACATAATATATAGAACACATAATTTTGTGAAGAATGTTGTTAATTTTGTACAATATTCTTTTCTTTTCCTGTTTTTGAATGGTCCGCTTAACTATTAGGTAACATTGGTTTCGCTTTCATCTCATTTTTCATTTCAATAGCATTTTTGGATGAAAATTTGTTTATTTATTTTTAGTTGATTTTAATTTAGGTGGCTAAAGAATTTTAGTTTGAGGAATTATGTACGAAGTGGATGGTTGATCCCGTTCTTATAAACAACACTGTAACAAGTTTGAAACATATTTTCTTCGGTTATTTCTTTCTATTTATCGTGAAATTTTAGTGGCTCTTCTTGTTTCTGCTTTTTATCATCGACACCGGTTAGTTCGTTAGTATTGTTAATTTCAACAGAATCATTGATAGCAGCACATGGATTTTCAATTACTGGATCATTATCATTATTAACGTTAAGATCTTTATTTTTCTCTTCTTTATCTGTCACAGTGGATTTTTTTTCACATTCTATAACCGCACCGTTATTACTACAGAACCGCTATTACTTTTCCTTCTATACTTATTAACTAGAACTTTACAGATATGCAGGTTTCTTCACGATGTTTTCCTTCACCGAAAAGCGTAATAAATTGCAATTATTAATTAAACACAAGTTTTTAATAGAAAAACTCATTGGTTGGTTGGCCTGCCCGGGGTTTGAACCCGTGATCACCTCTGAAGAGTCGCACGAGCTCACCGCTGGGCTATCACAACTGGGTGTTCTATATATGATAGTATTTACAATCAAATTGCTCCCAGACCTTCCTTTATTGCCTTGAAGAGCACGCTCTGTCGTCGTTTCCAGCGAATATAGACCATTTCAGTTGTGACCTAAATTCGAATATGCATAGATTTAATCGATATTTGGAGATTAATTTTATTACCATAAGGATATTATACGTAACTCAGAGGGAATGTAACACCGTAGTTATCAGATTATTGGCCTTAAAAGTATAGCATTCCTATTACTATCCAATTGCTAGAAAAAAGCTTCCTCCTTTATTTAGAGTTTAGACCTACTATGCTAAGGATCAGTAGGTCACATCTAACCTAGAAAACTACAGAAACGTATATAAAAAAGTTAAATAAAATAATGGCCTGCTACTATTCCACTGTTGGGCATAGGCAACCTCTCTCCATTTTTGGAGAAAAAAATTAAGCTAAGACTTACCACCTTGCTCCAATGCGGATTGGTAGGTTACACTAGAATTCTAGACATACACCGGTTTCTTTCCCGATATTTTACTTCACCGAAATGCGTGTGATAAATTGCAATTATCAATTAGACACATACGTTTTAATAGAAAAACTCATTGGTGTCTGCCCCGGTTTGAACCCGTTACCCCTTCGGAATAGTCGCATTTCATTATTTTTAATAGGCATATAAGTTTCACTGGTGCCTGTCCGGTGTTTGAAGCCGTGACCCTCTAACAAAAGTTACATTCAGATTTACTTTATCCGTAAATCTCCATCATTCTACTCTATGCTGAATATTATCGCTTTGCTTCAATTATCTCATTTACGTCATGATCGAACGCACCTTCCTTTGTTATTCATAATATTTTTATATTGTTTTTGTAGTGACGCTGAACTTTAATCATAATCGTAAACAAACATATAACTTACTATCAAACATAACATTAACCTCTGAAGACGTGAGTTATAAACAGAGTATAAAATAATAGTGCAAATAACATAAAGAAAACATTGAGAAGACTGAGATACTTATTAGGAGGTCACGGGTTCAAATAAAGTTACCTAGGAGTTTTTTTACAAGCTTATGTATTTAATTGATATTTAACAATCGCTAATATGCGGTTTACGGTAAAGGAAACTGTCGTGAGGAAATTTGCATATAACATATAGTTAGTATTGCATTTGATTAATCTTAATCAATGCAATTGACTAGAGGGAGACAGAAATAAGACGTATAGTTTCTGGAAGGCTAATACGCCTGCCCTTATCCCACTCTAAGTGGGGTCGGCACAACATGTTATAAGCATGCTGTCAGATGATTCGACTACGTTTTTACGTCAAAAGAGGGTGGTCTATTCTACTAAACCGGAAACCACACAGTGGGTCAACTTACCTTAGTCGCCTTTTACGACACCTCGGTAAGAAATGAGGGTGGTCTATCCTACTCAGCCGGATACCACACGGCGGGTCGACTTACCTTAGTCGCCTTTTACGACACCTCGGTAAGAAATGAGGGTGGTCTATTCTACTTAGCCGGATACCACACGGCTAAGTTTCTGGAAGACTAATACACATATAAAATGAATAATGCCAGAGTGTACGAATGATAGAAGAGAATAGAAGATGAAGACATTTAAATTGGTAGAGACTAGAGAATTTTGGAGATATGTGTAACCTACCAATCTGCATTGGAGCAGCGTGGTAGGTCTTAGCTCCAATCCTTCTCTCCAAAAACACAGAGAAGAGGCCTATCCTCAACAGTGGGATAGAAACAGGCCGCTACTTACTTACTTACTTTTATATTACAATAAACACAAACGCGGAAGTACTTAAATACAATTACGCACTTTACAAATTGTAAACAATATTGTAACTTTATAACGATAAACACTTGTAAAATAGCGAATACAACATGTCAACTAGTTTCTATTGGAATGAATTGGAAAATTAATATGCAGTGACAATGAACGAGTTGGGAGTCGTGGAGGTATTCAATAAACGTTGCGCCTTTTTTGTTTTCATTAATTGTTTTTTTCTTTGCCTTGTCATTGTAATTATGTTGTTAGTTTTAAGGGCTTTTCATTAATCATCCTCCTGCCCGTATCCCACTCTAAGTAGGGTCGGCACAACATGTTATAAACATGTGGTCACGTGATTTGACTACGTATTTTACGGCCGCCTGCCTGATGTCAATTTTATTCAGTCGTATTTTACGACACCTCGGTAAGAAAGAGTGTAATCTATTCTTTCTGACTGGAAACCACACGGTGGGCCAACTTATCTTAGTCGCCTTTTACCATACCTCGGTAAGAAATGAGGGTGATACTATTCTCTTCAGCTGGAGCTCAGCGGTAACACTGTGCGACTCTTTCGAGGAAGTCAGGTATTCAAACCCGGGCAGACACCAATGAGTTTTCTGTTAAAACTTATGTGTCTAATTGATAATTACAATTTATAACACGCTTTTCGGTGAAGGAAAACATCGTGAGGAAACCTGCATAACTCTAGAGAATTCTGGAGATATGTGTAACCTACAATCCGCACTGGAGCAGCGTGGTAGGTCTTAGCTCCAATCCTTCTCTTCAAAACGGAGAGAAGAGGTCTATTCCCAGTAGTGGGATTGTAACAGGCCGCAACTTACTTACTTTTTTACCACACGGCGAGTGGATAGTATCTAGTAAAAATTTTTCATAAAATTATTTAATAGATAAAATAGTTCAACTTATTTAAACTTTTTCTTTTTATCTATATGACCCGTACTCTCTTTCTTCTTCAATTTTTTGTCCTTTTCCTTCTATTACTCAAAGATTGCCTGGAAGAGATCAATTTTAGGGATAAGTCCGCCTTAATACATGTGTTTTTTTAATTTTTCTTTCTCTTTTCAAAATATATGTATAAATATATATAAATGATAAATAAACAAATTAAAAAAAAAATACCTATACTCTCTAATTTATCGTTAAAGTGATGAAACAAGTTGTCAATTAAATTAATCACGCTTGCACGTGTATCTTTCATGCTCTTGGTCAAAGACAAATCAATTTTTTATTTTCAATCAAACTTCGTTTATGTACTGTCAGACTATTATGACATCGTAATGTATCGTTTAACTGCTCTTTAGTAGGCGAGTACAAAACGCTGCGTTATTTTCACAATACCATAGCCATTTATAAAAGTAGAAGAATATTATTTTGCTATAATCCGCGATAAAATTATTCTCATTACTTTTGTTTTATGGACCTCCGCAAAGTAACGCCTAATTCTATAAATGATAGCCATTTATATTCACTTTTTACATTGTAGAGCACTTTACATTATGATCATGCACTAACATGTATATCTTCCTGCCCTTATCCCACTCTAAGTGGGGTCGGCACAACATGTTATAAACATGTTGTCACATGATTTGGCTACTTATTTTACGTCCGGCCGCCTGCCTGACATCAACTTACCTTAGTCGTATTTTACGACACCTCGGTAAGAAAGAGGGTGGTCTATTCTACTCTGCCGGAAACCACACGGCGGCGACTTACCTTAGTCGCCTTTTACGACACTTCGGTAGGACCGATTTAAAATATTCTTTGAGTGTAAGATGATCCATTTATTGAGGAAGGTTATCGGCTTAAATTTAATAACTTCACGCTAAGATGAATAAGAGAAGCAAGCAAGCAAGAGCAAAAAAAAAATTGCGAAAAATACAAAATTTAAAGTATTCTTGCGTGCGCTGAGTAGACGGTGAAAGTTATTCAAAAATATCTTATAATTAGTAAGTAAGTAATAAAAATTTGGGACACACCAAAATCCACGCGGGCGAAGCTGCTGACACAGCTAATATTGTATAAGCAAAACTATATTCTCACCTCGATTGGAGGCTATACTTTGATATCTGTCTCAGTTAAAGGGTTGTTGCGACTTACTGTTGCTGACTGGTATATTAATAGAATGTGTTTATTATCCCTCTATCCTAGTCACTAAGCGGTAAAATATTAATTAAATAAATATTAAATTAAAATTAAAATCGTATTTTATAGAAAACTTGAAAGTAATATAGAATTTATACCTACTTAGTTCCTAGAGCATAAATGTAAACGGATCTTATGTTAGTAATGTTTATTTCTTTATTATAAAATTTTAATTTTTATCTATATATATAATTTAATTTGTAGTTGCCGTTGTAATTTAAACAACAGGTGAATTGATTGTAGCGTTAGCGACAAACCTTAGTGGTTTTTAATGCTATATCTAAGTTTAATGTATTTATGTACTCTTAAAAACGTTAAATAAATTAATAAAAACAATTTACAACAATTTTCGAAGACCAGCATAACGACATTCCCACCCCTGAAGAGAGTATCTAATAACGGGGTTCAATAATAAAAATGTTAATTGCACAAAAGCAGGTAGCACTTTTATAGCCGCCAGGTGACGGTGATTATCCGCTTGGGTTTAAAGGGAAAAAGATTTAAAATTAAAATACACGGAGCTATTTTCTGACTGGAGCCGCAACAGTTTTTAATTTACTTTTTTAGATTTAAATAAATTATTATTATAAACATATTAATAGCGTTTACTGTGCAGCTCATTTAAGTAGCCACAACATCCACAAAAAAAGTTTTATTACACTACAACTCAACAAATAATAATTTAAAATTTTTGCCTGAAAATATATTTCGGCGGAAATTGAACCCGCGATTAACGGAACTGAAGGTAACTGCCACCTACGCCAACGAGTCAAATGTATGTAAATGTCATCTAAATTAAATCGGGACATAAATTAACAAAGAAAAGTCTTATACGATATAATATTATTTAAAAAACATTGATTAAACGCGGCGTTTGGACGACAAATCGTATATTTATTTAAAGCAAAGCTAAACGGACTGTTTTATGAGATCATACGCCTTTGCAAACCTTCCACAGTCGGCGGTTATATCACGGATTTCAACAATTTAGAAATTACAATCAGGGATTTTATTCAAAATAATCACAAGAATGATTCTGTTTCAAAAATTTACGGGATTTATTAATGAAATCATATAAAATTATATTGGAAGATCAATAATGCAATAAACCTTCTTTGAATACGCTATATTTTTTTTTAAAGAGGTTACTAGCAATTTGGGTTACAAATTACTAGTAAATTTCTTAACCCTTCCAGCTAAGCTAAATATGCTTGTGTTAGGAGTGGGTTCACGTCGGTAGTATAATTGCTAAGATTCGAACCCACGATCTCTCGACCGCAAGGCCGTTACCCTAACCATTCCGCTACCGCCGCTTAATGTAATATAGTATTTACGTTAAGCTATATTTAGTTCATAATTGCGCTAATATATTAAAATATGATTATTACGATAACATTAATAATATTATACTAGTAGGTTACCCACTTCTAAAACATACATACATCATCCTCCTGCCGTTATGCCACTCTAAGTGGGGTCGGCACAATAATTTACTACTTTTTTATGTGATTTGGCTAGGTATTTTACGAACGGCCTGTTACCTTAGTTGCCTTTTACGACACAATAAATGAGGGTAGTCTGTTCTGTTCAGGCGGATACCACACGGCGAGAAAACATATATGCATATATCGAATTTAAAAAACATGACTTTTTCGATATATTTACTAATTATCATCTTATTTAATCCAATTTTATAGCGAAAAGGCTTTGTTTTATAGTATGTAAGGTATTCTCTCCACGTACGTACTAAGTTTAGTAAACTAGACTCAAGGAAAGGTTTATCTCGGTTAAACTATATTCTTAACAAAGGAAAACGGGCAACTTTAAGTAAGATTTATACCTTCTTATCAACTTTCTGGTTTGCTCCACGAATTTAGTAAACTGGTTCCTAAATTTCTAAAGCTTTATATTTTCTCATAGCATCCTTTCTCATAGAGTTTCCTTAACCCCGAGTTACTTGCTTGTTCTTCTCGGGAGAAGCAAACTTCTGAATCATTGGTAGCTGCTTTAAAAATTTGAAGATTTAAAAGTATTGCAAACAGTTTACTTATAAAGACAATATTTAGAATTTCAATTTCAATTTGAATATAGTAAAATTATTTACCAGAACCAATTAATCAATACGAAATGTAAGACTATCCATCTGTTGTTAGTTATACCAAATTTAAGCTTATAATACCGATGATCATATTGTTTCAGAGCATTTGCCTCTATTTAAGAATTTATTTATTTCTATCAATTTATAAATTATTAGTAATTTATTAATTTTTTTTTAAATTTTTATATTAAGTAATCAAAACGATCAAACTAGTATTTTATATACCTAGTTTATTAGCAATTTTGGTTATTTATTACCAGTAAACTTGCTAACCTCTCCAGCTAAGCTAAATGCTTGTGTTAGGAGTCGCTTCACGTCAGTAGTATAAAGGACCGGATTCGAACCCACGACCTCTCGAACGCAAGTCCGTTACCCTTACCATTCCGCTGCCGCCGTTTGTATTTCATTTTCAATCTACAAAATAATTATTAGGAGATATTAAAAGCTTTTAGGGATAATAAGACAATGACAGCAAACCACCAGAAATTAATTATAAATATTATTGTCAAAATGAATAGGCGGCGTCTGGTTCTCAATTTAGCAATTTCTCGCTATTATGTCTGGTGACAAGCAATATTTTACCAACTCTGTACCAATCAGTAGGCGGTCTCGGTGACTTTAGATGTCATTGGCTCAGACCAGGGGTCTGCAACCTTCTAAGACAAGAGAGCCGCAAGATTTACCAAATTTAATGAAGGCATGAAAATAATTGATGTGCTTATGTATTGTAAGAAAATGTATTGGTTTGTAATGTATATTTGATTTTTTTATATAAATTATTATATTATCACGCACATACACATCATTTTTGGAATCAAATATTTTTATACCTATTGAATGAAGGACGTTTATGAAAAGAGCCGTAGCTTGCCGATCTCTGGCGAAGACGGTCTCATTTAACCTAAGAAATATCATGATTATTATTGTATACACAAACATTAAATTATTTAATATATATTAATTAGGAATTATATAACCAACAAATTAAATATTTATCTGCTAAATATTCCAAAGCTGGACACAGTTTGTATAAGAAATGTTCGATCATATGCTGTTTGGATACAGTAAATGCAGATTTGGTAGATTTATCATTGGGTTCTTAGATAACCTCGGCGTCGTTGGCTCTCATGGCGTCAGGAGCGCTAAAAGAGATCTCTAGCAGTGAAAGACCAGTGGTTGAAAAAAAAGTGTTGTAGTAGTGTTTAGGGAGTCTAATTCATTAATGATTCCGTTTCTTTTAGGGCACAAACGTCGATAAGCGAACTCTAGTAAGTGGGGAGCGTAAGCAGCGAACATTTTCTGATAGATCGCAGCTAAAGTATGCTAGGAGGCTTGTGGTCAAACTTGGAAGTGCTGTTATTACAAGAGAAGATGGCAATGGGCTGGCTTTGGGACGACTGGCGTCTATCATTGAACAGGTCAATATTTCTATCTTTAGGTACATAAATAAGTTGTTTTTTTTAATAATGTAATCCAGTGGGAGAGAGCCTGAGTCAAGTATATTGTCTAAAATTTCAAAATTTTAGACAATATACTTATATATAAGATTAAAACCGTAATATACTCTATATTACGGTTTTAATCTTTCCACGCGTGCGGAGCCGCTGGCGATTGCTAGTAATTAGATAATTTCACAGGTAGCAGAGTGCCATCACGAAGGTCGCGAGTGTATCATGGTGACGAGCGGAGCGGTGGCATTCGGTAGACAGAAGCTTACTCAGGAGCTCCTAATGTCTCTGTCAATGAGAGAGACACTATCACCCAGCGACCACACGAGAGAGGTAATAGTTTTATTACAACCTTCGTAGACGAGTGTGTCGGGCTTTTAGTATACATATTCGTTCATTCGCTGTGGGTTTTGACATTCGCCAACTAATTATTATAGAAGGTTAATGAAACCAAGCCGTGTGGTATCCGGTTGAGAAGAATACAATAGAGATAAGGGCAGGAGAACCCCACTTAGAGGAAGCTCTGAGGCGGTAGATGCATCTGATGCACCAGACCAGAATTAAACCCCTGATTTTGAAGGAACGGTCACTGCCAAGGGTTTGACAAATTTCGACATATAATATTAATAAATCCTCAAAAAGCGCTTTATGATCATATTTTATACTATTCATAGGCCTGTTGTGATAAATTAGTCAATGTTTTGTTAAATTGTTCGCTATTATTACAGGATGCCGGCAGTATTTTGGATCCCCGGGCGGCGGCTGCCGTCGGCCAGTCAGAGTTGATGGCAATGTATGACGCCATGTTTTCGCAATACAACGTGAAAATCGCTCAGGTAAACGACATTTATTTTCCACAAGAATAAGGAGGACATTCTCCTTGAAACATATGGTCTATTTGAAAATATATATTGTAAACGGATATTACAAGAGGTCGCTGCTAACCTTTGTATTACGAGTGCAGCTGATGAATAACTTGCCGCGACGCCAGAAAGCAATTATAGAGTTCATGTCACCAAGCGTTCTACGAACACAGTCGATGGAGTGCTCGGCGTAACGCGCAACAACAAATCGAGATTTCGATAGCAACGGGAAAACAAGTCATCTTGTGTGATGTAACATTTGCTTTTGGGAGATAGTATTAATTACAAGTGCGGGAATACAAGTTGAATTATAGTTTAGGGTTTCATTAAATGTCGCTTCTGAACCTTCTTTAAGAATATGTAACATATCTTTAACGTGCACCTATTTAATGCTGTGATTAATCCAACGTCTCCTCTGTTTTTACGAGTTTGTTTTTCTATGTGTAGTATTTTTTTCATGCATATTTCATCAATATTGCACTAGAGGATAAGATGTGAAAGCATAATTACAGATAGCGAGATAGACGGACGTATTTATATTAGTTTTGTTTTGTTAGAAGCTGCTATTGATTTAATGAGTTTTACAAACTTTGGCATTCGGAAAATTCAAAGTTTCTTCGACCGCGATCATGCAAAAACCAAAGTTGTCAGTCGAAAACAATTTTAATATCATCCATTGTTAAGTGGAATATCGCAAACTTTGGCAACATTTTACAAGTTTGCGGAATTCGCAATTATTCATTTTTGATATCAAACTTTCTTTTTAGAATGACTATTTCTATTTGAATTTTATTTATTTATTATTACAGAATTATATTCTCTAATATGGACGTGAAATTATTATATATAATAGTGCTACCGACGGTTCGATCGTGCCAATTTAAATATTTAAATACCCTCTAAAACTAAACTTAAATTTCTTATAAAATTATTAAACTTAAAATTCGTCAACGTAAACTAAAACTTCTTTGTTTCAGGTCCTAGTCACTAAACCGGATTTCTACAACGAAGAGACAAGGAAGAATTTATTCTGCACCCTCTCTGAGCTGATATCTCTCAACATCGTGCCTATTGTGAATACTAATGATGCAGTCAGTCCACCGATGTATATACACGACGACACTGTAGTGCCGGGTACTGGGAAGAAGGTATTTACTATTAATTATTGTTTATAAGTGTGAATGATTATGGAACAAGATGTTCGAAATTATCGAATTCAACTCAGATTGGCAGTACTCAGATAGCTAAGTGAGTTCTTTACAAAAAACTTTTCAGGGTCAGAAGATATTTTTTCGTGTTGCCATGGCGTATAGATCTAAAACTTGGTCGCTCACTATAGATCACTTAAAGGGCCATAAAATGAGATACGTTTAAAATATCTTAGCGTTAAGAAATGTTATGGGAAGATTCGCAGAAAAATAAATACTGAAACGGCAAAAGAAAGGGCGTCTAGTAGGAACCGATTGGCTTTGGATTTCTAAGCTGTGTGAATTGACAACCCCACAAAGGAAAGAGAGCACCTCTAACCTTTCACTGGGTGGACAGACGACCTCTAAACTTTGCAATAAGCCCCTGGATCAAACTCAAATAATCATGACGTGTGCAAATCTATAAAATACATTATATTAACCGCCCTATGATCACATTTATATGAGGATATACTAAGTGAGCGTTCAAAAAGATATGTGGTAAAAAAAGGTAAAATGCGGTAGCAGTATTAAGTCTCAGACAAGCTCTAAAAATTGTGAGACAAAAGGCGGCTCAACTTGATGAAAGTTGATCCGAAACCCGAAAGCGTACCTCATTAAGTTTATACGATTGTAGTCATTAAATAAATCCCATGGAACTTCATTGTTGTAAATTTGGACAATATAATAGAATAGAAATATCTACGAGTAGTATGGTAACAGTTTAAATTATACAATTATGATAAGCTTCTGTTTTGATGGCCTTTTTAACTGATATTATAAACCGTAATGTACCCGAGAGAGTCCATTGTTTTATACACCTTGTTATTGTCCATAATGCTTTCCGTATTACCCAACAAGGGTGGAGATTTACGACTTCTGTGTGATATAAGCGATGGGAGTCTGTGGATCCCATATGTAGCATTTTACGGTTATCTGTTTTCGATAATTGAGTATTATGGCAAGTACCATCTTTACTGTTATATTCTTCAAGTAAAAAAAGAATGATGTTCTTTTGTATAAAATATGCAGATTTTACACTGTTGTTTACATATATGATATGTAATTTAGTCACATTATTTCAACAAGTGGGCCTTAAAATAAATATGAGTAAGAGGAAAATCATGTCAAACGTCTTGTAGACGAGTATATACTTGGGAAATACGGTCCAGTCAGGTAGGTCGTATTTCGAGAAAGAGGTCAATCTCCTAATCCAACTCGGCATGGGCAGCGTTCGGGAAGTTTCGCAAATCTTTTCGTCTAATATTCCTCAGTGCATGAAGACTAAAGTCTTCGAACATTGCGTCCCATTGCTTGGGACGCAATAGTTCGAAGACTTTAGTCTTCAAGTTTCAGAGCCATATGTCATAACATATGGCTCTGAAACTTGAACTCTAACTGTGGGCCACATAAGAAAGCTCAGAGAAAAGTAAGAGAGTTCAGCGGGCTATGGAGAGAGCTATGCTCGGAGTATCTCTACGTGATCAAGTCAGATAGTAACATAGTTTGATAAACCGAAGGACATTCGGGTCTCAAGGTGCTAGAGTGGCGACCCTGTACTGGTGCATACTGGTAACACAGTGTATGTGACAGATCCCCACTGTATGGACAGACGACCACAAAAAAGCGGCAGGTGGCACAAGATCGTGTAGCGTGGAAGTGCTTGGAAGAGACGTGTGTCTAACAGTGGACTTATTGGTTGATGAGAGACAAAGAGACGGATGTAATTTATTATCATTTATTGAATTATGTATTACAGGATGATACAATTTGTTTTTATTTTATTTAAGGGTATCGGTATTAAAGACAACGACAGTCTCTCAGCGCTGTTGGCTGCTGAAATACAGTCGGATCTCCTAATAATGATGTCGGATGTAGATGGCATTTACAACAAACCACCTTGGGAAGATGGCGCTCGGATGATGCATACTTACACGTCAAAAGAGAAAGATCAAGTACAGTTTGGACAAAAATCGAAGGTACTTATAAAATTGATGGAAATTTTAGCCACATGATACTGAAAGTTATATTGCAATATTCTATTAATAAACCTGTAATTTTGTATTGTGAAATTTAACAAAATACCATACAATTTATACTGCATCTCACACTGAATCACTGAGTTAGTATGTGACGTTTAACTGTGTAGCGTGCCTTGATTCGATTTAAAGCTTCCTATGCTATCATATGCCATTTTATGCTAAAATTTGTTCAGACATATTTAAAATTTAATTATCAATTTTTAATTAAGTAAAATTTATATTAAATTTTTTTGACTAGGTGGGTACTGGCGGTATGGATTCCAAAGTCAACGCTGCTACTTGGGCTATGGCTCGAGGTGTTAGTGTTGTTATATGTAATGGCATGCAAGAAAAAGCTATAAAAACTATCATTAATGGACGAAAAGTCGGCACGTTCTTTACCGATTCTCCAACTGCCTCTACAACGTCAGTTGACGTTATGGCTGAAAATGGTAAAATATTCGAATTTATTTTGTATAAAAACTTCGTTAAATATTATCTCAGTGTACAAGATATTATTTAATAAGACAAGAAAAGATTTAATATTTTTAATACATTAAATGTATTTTTTGCAGCTCGTGTAGGCAGTAGAGTCTTACAAAAACTAACTCCAAGTGAAAGAGCGTCCGCTATTAATTCTTTAGCCGATCTGTTGTTAAACAAAAAAGATAAAATTTTAGAAGCAAATGCAAAAGATTTAGAAGAAGCGTCAAAGAACGGCCTTGAGAAAGCTCTACTAAATAGGTTATCTCTTAGTGAAGGGAAATTAAAAACCTTGTCGATAGGTTTAAAACAAATCGCTGATTCAAGCTATGACAATGTAGGACGTGTTTTAAGGAAAACAAAATTAGCGGAAAATTTAATGCTTAGACAAGTAACAGTTCCCATAGGGGTTTTGCTTGTTATATTTGAATCGAGACCAGATTCATTACCTCAAGTAGCGGCGTTAGCAATGGCGTCAGCTAATGGTCTGCTTCTGAAAGGCGGAAAAGAAGCAGCTTTTTCAAATAAAGCATTAATGGAGCTTGTGCAAGAATCTCTGCAATCTGTTGGAGCGCAGGATGCTATTTCTTTAGTTTCAACAAGAGAAGAAATAAGTGATCTACTGGCAATGGAAAAACACATTGACCTGATTATTCCTCGAGGATCTTCAGATTTAGTTAGAAGTACACAGAAACAGTCCCAGCATATTCCTGTTTTGGGTCACGCAGAAGGTATATGCCACGTTTATTTGGATAAAGATGCTGATTCGGCAAAAGCTTTAAAAATAGTTAGAGATGCTAAATGTGATTATCCAGCAGCATGTAATGCTATGGAAACATTATTACTCCACGAAGATCATTTGGCCGGTTCATTGTTTACTGAGATTTGTAACATGCTGAAACACGAAGGCGTAAAAATACATGCTGGTCCAAAACTTGCAACCCAACTAACATTCGGTCCACCGCCAGCTAAGACTATGAAGCATGAATACGGTTCCTTGGAATGTTGTATTGAAGTTGTTAAAGATATAGACGGAGCGATAGAACATATTCATAAATTTGGAAGCTCGCACACAGACGTCATTGTTACAGAAAACGGTAAGCACTCAATATTTACTTATTTCTGTTTTATATTCAAATCAAATCAAATTAAAATAATCGTTATGCAAATACGCTCTTTCAAGCACTTTTGAATCGTCAAGGATCAATATGATTAATGAAGCTACAATTATATTATACAATCCTAGATGGATTCTATAATATAATTCTATAAATTAAATAGATTATATTACAGAATCCTAGATGGATTCTATAATATAATCTATTTACTTTGTATTATTTTAACTACATAGATTAATAATTCAATAGAAATTAGCTAGATTTCTTCATTTTGATTGACTACATTACACATACTCGTATTGTAATAATAATCCGGAAAACCGGTAATCTATACTTATAATAAATCTGTAGAGAGGTCAATTCTGTAACTGGAATATATTTCCAAAATAACTATCAGGGGCCGATTAGGGATCGATACTGATGCCAAAAATGTAATCAGTAAAATTTTTGTCTGTCTGTCTGTCGGTCTGTCTGTCTGTATAACCGTTATAGAAACAAAAACTACTCGACGGATTTTAACGAAACTCGGTACAATTTTTTTTCATACTCCTGAGCTGGTTATAGTATACTTTTCATCCCGAAATCTTCTTGGTATAAGGAGAGGGGAATTGTTTTTCTTCAAATTTAACGCGTGCGGGCCACAGGCAGTAATGAATAAATTAAAACTACTGGATCGATTTAAATCATTTTTTCACTGAGTGACATAGGCTATATATTTTATACCCGTGCGAAGCAGGGTAGGCCGCTAGTTTAAAATAAATGTTATAAACCCTCCTGAACTATTAAAACAAATTCGACTAGATCCATAATAATATAATATCAGGATATCAGGAAGAATATGGCAGAAGTAAAATATAAAATTATTTTATGAAAACAGACGAAGCAGCAAAGCAGTTCCTGAACGCAGTTGACAGTGCTTGTGTATTCCACAACGTGTCGTCTCGATTTGCTGATGGTTTCCGATTCGGTCTTGGTGCAGAAGTTGGGATATCTACTGCGAGGATACATGCGAGAGGTTTGTAATAGCTAATAGATTTTTGGAAATTTAATGAATTAAGTTTCCAATTTAATAATTAAAGGAGGATCGTTGGATTTGATACGAGGTTTGAGTTTTGAAATTTTAAACGCTCATAACATTTAAATTAATAAATCTGCTTTATTTGAATCTATATTATAGAGTACAAGAATCAATTATGCTGATGCTGATTCGTGGCCAGTTTATGACAATAATTATTTTTAAATTGAGCATCCTTTTGACTTTTATAGCGAAGATTTCTATACACAGCTTTGAATTTGAAAACAAATATTAAACACAATCGAAATGGAATTAATTTTCATTAAAATTGCGTCAATTTCCTTTGAAAATTGAGTAAATTTCTCTTGAAAGGTGTCCAGTTCCTAGATTTTAAATTACCTAAAACCTATCTACGATTATATGGTTTAGAAGAAGTTAGTATATCGAGGGGATCGATCTTAAGGTATAATAATGTTCTGATTATTTAAAGAATATTGTGCGTTGTTTAACTTTACTTTAACTACTGGGTTTTACTTCATTTTATACTATTATTTTACTTCTCTCTACTTTTATTTACAAATTTAAACTGAAGTGTAATATATAAATTTCTAATATAGCACTTTTTAACGTGTAATTGTAATTTTCTGTTGTAAGTTGTATTTCAATTCATATATAGGTTTTATCAAGTAAGAATCTAAGCATATTAGTCATAAATATATTTCTTAAATGTAGTAAAAGAAACGCTGGAGATGTGAGTTGTTCTAATACACTCGATTAAAAGGTCACGAAATAATAGTGGCACAAATCTTATATTTCTTCGTATATTGTGGTATAAATAGTGGCACAAATCTTTCTTGTTATATCGTTAAAGCTAGCTGAGATAATATATGAAGGATAATATATAAAGTATGCTAATTTGCAGGTCCCGTCGGCGTAGAAGGTCTTCTAACAACGAAGTGGATCCTCGAGGGAACGGACCACACCGCCGCTGAATTCAATGAGGGAAAACGTGATTGGCTACATGAAAGCTTGCCTATAAATTGACTGCATAGGAAAATTGCGAAAATTTTGTACATAATACATAAATATTTAATGTTTAAGTAATAAATTTAATGTTTAATTTAAAAAACATTTTACTTATACTACTAATATTATAAATGTTATAGTTCGTGAGTATGGAGTATGTTGTTACTATTTCACGGCTTATCCGCTGAAGCAATATCGATTAAATTTGGCACACTTATTGCTTATACACCGGGGTAACAAATAAGCTATAGAAATCCTTTTAATTCTACAGGAATAGGGGAAAATAAATAAATAAATATATGGGACACTTACATACATGGTCGTCTGTTTCAAAAGTATATATCCTCTTACCCTTATCCCACTCTAAGTGGAGTCGGCACAACATGTTATAAACATGCTGTAACATGATTTGGCTGCGTTTTTACGTCCGGCCGCCTGCCTGACGTCAACTTACCTTAGTCACCTTTTACGACACCTCGGTAAGAAATGAGCTATTCTACTCAGCCGGATACCACACGGCGGGTCGACTTACCTTAGTTGCCTTTTACGACACCTCGGTAAGAAATGAGGTTGGTACTATTCTACTTAGCCGGATACCACACGGATCGTCCGTTCAAAAAGTAAGTAACTTAATACTTGTGTTATGGGTGTCAGACAACTGGTGAATATATACTTATATAATTTTTAAATACATACTTAAATACAAATATACACCCAGACTCAAAGACTAACAGATTGATTTAAAGAAAATGATTGCCCTCGGCGGAAATCGAAACCGCGACCCGCGATGCTGAAACCAGGTTCACTGCCAACTGCGCCAACCAGTCAAAACGAAAATTGGCAGAATGTGTTTAATAAGTGTTACAGTTTTCCCTTGAAATATTAATATTCTAATTATACTCATTTACAATTCTCTAAAAATTTACGTTTAATATAATTTACTCTGTCCGTTAGATGAATTCAAACAGCCCGGGCAATCTGTGACGTCATTAATTTTCAGTATCACACCCCGGGAGCTCCGATAAAGGCAGACTGGGTCATTACTCACAATATTTGGGACGAGCATAAGCGTGTATCACCGTACAAATTATGCGTATCTTGCCTAGTTACCATAATTTGAAGTAGGGTTTTATGTCAGCTAATTGGTTGGGTAATGTCCCTTTTCCGTCCACGTTCAACGCCATATGTGCAATTTGGTATGATTTAATTAGGTCCGTCGTATTTATCTTTTCGGTAATATCTGGGTAAAGATATATCCTTGTAAGATGGACCGATGCAGTCAGAAAGGTCGTTGACTCGTTGCTTGTTTCCAAAAAGCACAGAAGATCGATCCAGCTATGTGACTGTAAATACAAAATCCGTATAGTTTTGTTACAAGCCTCAATTTCGATTGGATGTTAAAATTTTCGATTGGATGTTAAAAAAACAACCTCAAGTTTTTGATTTGATGATAAAATACTCAACTTCATTCAACAGGAGCTAAAATTAGAAATTGAAGTAGAGTTTTGAAATGCTACGTAGGACTGAGTTTCTAAGAGGTATATTGTATATCGGTTGAAATAGGAATTAAAAGAAATTTTAAGAATTCGAAATCTCTGTAACAATTTGTTTCATAGGACTCAAGTTTCAGAGAATAAAATACTCGACTCCATTACGTGAGCTAAAATAAGAAACTAGTGAGTTAGATTTTTTTTTACAATCTAATCAAAAGATAACATCTCGAAAAAAGAGTTAAATAAATAAATATGATATGGGCAGCTTACACACACGGTCGTGTCCCGAAAGTAACTTTAATACTTGTGTTATTGTAGAGAGACAACTGGTGAATATATACTTATATAACTAAATTCAAATATACACCCAGACTCGAAGACCAACAAATTGATTTATAGAAAATGAATGATGAATGATATGAACTAGTATATTACTTTCATATTATACCTTATAGAGAGAGATTGGTACTGTCTAGAGAAAAACAATAGTTTATTTTTGCCTGAACACATTTCTTTCGCTACAATATTACAGTTTATATCTGCTAGGCTTCTATTGAATTAAGATGGAACATTTACAGAAACGTGCCTCCAAGATATATAACGTGTTACACAAGATTGAATTCTCTTCGGATGGCTGGAAGATCGTTTGCATGACAGATATTGGTTTTTATATTACTACCGAATGTTACATGATTTATAGTATAGGAATGAAATATATTATGTCATATTTTGGAGCCAAATAAACAATATTTATGAAACCAATGTGTATTTGATATCGACTAAAGATTGGAACTACGTATCTCACACTATTTTGCTACTCTATACGTTTAATTTATGTGTAGAAGCCAATTTTTTCCCTCATTTATAAGTTTCGTAAAGTTTTAAAGTATTTTTGAAATAAAAATTATATTTAAAAATATAAAATAAATGGATGTCAAATATTCATTGTTTTTGTCATGCCATTACTATCACGACAAAATCGCGGTGCTTGTGTATTATTGTGTTATTGGTGGCGGTTCGTGCATGAATTTTTCTAATTCTGCATGTATCAGGTATGAGAACAGATAGTACGCTCTATATTTAACATTACTTATATTTTTTTATCGCAGATTATTGCAAATACATTTTCATTACTTCTAAGTATTTTAATATTAAATTGACTTTTACGTAGTTTCTATACTAACTCATAAGTCATCATCATATTCCTGACCTTATCCCACTCTAAGTGGTGTAGGCACAACATGTTCAAACATGTTGTCACATGATTTGGCCACATATTTTACGACCGGCCGCCTGCCTGACATCGACCTTAGTCGTATTTTAAGCCACCTCGGCAATAAAGAGTGTGGTCTATTCTACTTAACCGGATACCACACGGTGGGTCAACTTACCTTAGTCGCCTTTTACGACACCTCGGTAAGAAATGAGGGTGGTCTATTCTACTCAGCCGGCTACCACACGGCGGGTCGACTAAGCTTAGTAGTCTTTTACCACACCTCGGTAAGAAATGAGGGTGGTACTATTCTATTCGGCTGGATACCACACGGCGTTTAAATTAAGTATGTTAATTATAAAATTTACGGGTTTCATCGTTTCCGATCCACCTTAACATCTCTAGTTCAAACTATTCATGTTGCTTTTATAATAATTGATTTCTCTTGTCTCTTCAGCTGTGATATATAGGTACTAAGTGATTTGCACAAATCAATTTCGGAGTAAGCTATAAGCCGCTTTAACGCACATTACAGTTTGAAAGGAAATAGCGGAATACTAAATTCAGTGGATTGGTTTGTAATATATTGAAGTTCGGCAAATCCGATTTGCGTCTCGGTTATGTAAGCATAAGACAATTTAATACAAAGTAAGATTAAAGCTTTACCTGGAACTAAGTATTAAAACGGGCTTGCACATATAAATTTATAGATTATAGTCGTTACTTCACGGAATTCTGTAGTACAGAAATTATGATAGAATTATTTCGCTATAATCCGCATTTGTTAAGAGAATATATAATGATTAATACAGTGAAATATTCGTTTTCAAACCTTATAGTACCTGGGTAATTTTAATAAGAGATTTAAAAAAATTAAGAAAAGGCTGGTTATATCTGGAACTTGTTTCCGGATATTTTCCCTTCTTTATTCCTCCCGTTCCCGACTGAGCTATAATACAACTTTTCTAATGACACAGAAATTAACCTTTGTATTCTATTAATATTTTAGCAGTTTACCAATATCTCAAAATAGGGATAAACTGTCATTTTTTTAAATGAAACCTATTAAGATCAATTTATCGCCCCTGAAACCCCGATATACTAAGTTTTATAAAAATCGTTGGAGCCGTTAATGATTAATTTCGCTATCAATTACAATATTGCAATAGCTCAGTGGGAAATGAGCTGACTAATTAATTGAAATACTCCAGATTGAACCCCAGATATCACCAACCCTTTTTTTAATTTTTTTTATTAAATTTATTTTATATCTAATAAAAATTCCTGACCATGTACTGCATTATAAACCGACAACGAATAGAAACCTGACAGTCCTCCACCACGCTACCAGTGCGAAGACCGGGTAACGTGTATATTATCCCTATCTCCACCAGCAGCTTAGTATCCACCTCCGGGTAACATACCACAACCACCAATGAACACTACATTCATTCACTATCACAATATCAACGATCGTCCCGTAACCGAACATCAAAAGGAGAGGACTCCATGACAAAATCGCAAACTTTACTTATATTAATTTTGTCGTGGAGTCTATCTTAATTTATTAATTACTTTTTCTAGTGTCATTTGATGGGACAGATAAAGAAAGGGACATATTCTAGAAGAATATTGTGGCTTTGCTAATCATCATCATCTTCAGCTATTTTTGGGACCAGGTTTGGACGTAGGCCTTTTCCATGTCGCTCCGTGCCAGGCGGTCATGTGACCGCCTAGATGCTCATTATATAATCAAAAGTTGCTCCTGGTGAACATTTGTTTATTACTGATTGTGTTAAATACAAAACACAATATATAACTGCTCCAAAACCTTTGCCAAACTTGTCTTTATTTGTTAATTTAATTATTTAAATAATTTGAAAGCATACAGTTTATATAAGCTTTTATAAGTAAAATACAAAAAAACGTAACTTAAACCATTAACAGTTTTCTACGATTACAAATACATATAAATAAGAGTACAGCAATTAAACAGTGTGATTACAGACATAAAAATAAATATACAGAAAAAATGATAATTATAGAAATATATAAATATATTATAATAGTCTTAGAAAATAATGTATTATTTCTCAGGTGTTACATGATGATTTTCACTTGAATTATTTAAAAGATTTGCACCATTTATACATGATGGTGAAATATTTTTATCCTGCATCCTCAATGACATTTTTTATTCTCAAATGTTAATCAAATATTAATTTTTTATTCGTCATACTTATTTGTCTAACCTACCAATCCGCATTGGAGCAGCGTGGTAGGTCTTAGCTCCACCCTTCTCTCCAAAAATGGAGAGAGGAGGCCTATGCCCAGCAGTGGGATAGTAACAGGCCGTTACTTACTTTACTTATTTGTCAATGAAACTGAAATGAAATGAATAATGCTAGATTTAATTTGCAAAAATAAGAAAAAAACGCTTCGCTCCAGCAAGCAAATTACTAATTCATTCCTTTATCCATTTTAATGCAAAAACGAAAAGCGGTATTTAAATAATATGTTTATTTAGCAATTAACCTTTAAGTTAATCTGTTGTATGCAAAAACAACATACCCTTATGTTTAATTCAACATTATACGCTGATTTCCAACGGAGAATGTTCGTAAATGTTAGCACCTTCGAAAAAGGTTTTGTTGTTTTAGCTTACATATTTGAGTTTGCAATTTTGTTCATTTCTCTGAAACAAGCAGAGTTTGAAACGAAGCTTGGAACTATTTTGCGAGCTGGATAGTTTAAGAAACTGGTAAAGTTTTCGAGTTGCATCAACTTTGCTTTTCAGTAACATTGTATGGAAAATTTGTGCTAGTGCATGTTTAGCTGTTTCAAGTATTATTTTTATTAACTATACCAGCTATAGCTATGCCAGCTTCGACCTTCTGGAAATCAGTGTGTCACAAATAAGTAATCTTTAATATTTCAATAACTTAATCTTGTATGTATATATACATATACACACACACACATATATATATATACATATATATATATATATATATATATATATATATATATATATATATATATATATATATATATATTCAAATTCAAATTCAAAATATTCTTTATTCAAATAAACTTGTAAACTGGTTCGGAAAGCTGTTCCTACCGAGAAGAGCCAGCAAGAAACTCGGCGGTTGCTCTTTTAAAAATATAATTCTTAATACTATTTACATTATGTCGTTACTGTCTTGTACAGGTTCAAAGAGAGCTATATCCACACATTCTTATCTTCTAAATAATCATCAAGAGTATAGTAGGCCTTCTGTATCAGCCTCTTTTTAACAGTGTTTTTAAACTGCTGTAATGGCAGTGCTGAAATTGATTGCGGAATTTTATTATAGAATCTTATACCAAAACCCACAAACGAGTTACGCACTTTTGCAAGACGCAAAGCAGGAACCGCAAGCTTATGTCGGTTCCTGCTTTGTCTATTGTATACATCACCTATCGTTTTATAATTCTTTATATTTTTATGTACATAAATTAAATTGCTTAAAATATACTGTGAAGCAAATGTAAGAATACCTGTTTCCTTAAACTTCTCTCGCAGGGAATCACGCGGTCTTAAATTATAAATGCCACGTATAGCTCTTTTTTGTAAAACAAAAATTTTTTCACTATCCGCGCATTTACCCCATAGCAATATTCCATAAGACAATATATATATATATATATATATATATATATATATATATATATATATATATATGTATGCATGTATAATTTCAGAATCTCGGAAACGGCTCCAACGATTTTCCTGAAATTCAGCATGCAGGTTTGGGGTGGGAAAAATCTATCTAGCTAGGTTCTATTTAAAAAAAAAAGTCTTATCCCTGTTTTTGGGCATTAAAAAAAACCATAAACAAATATTTTCATTGAATATATAAAATATACTATTTTTGCCGAAAACTGTCAAGACAGCGTAGGTTATTCGGGGAACGGGAAATGACAATACCTATAATCGAGCCCCACCTATCCAATTATTTTTTCTTATTTAAAGTTTTTTTTTTTGATAAAAAAATTACCGAGCAAGGCTCGGTCAATCAGTCTTAATTATAATTAATGTAATTGAAACTTTTATGACACCTCGATACGAAATGAGGGCGGTCTATTCTACTCAGTCCGATACCACACAGCGGGTCACTCGCGGACAACTCGGTAAGAAATGGGGTTGGTCTATTCTACCAAATCGGATACCACACGGCGTGTCGACTTACTTTAGTCGCCTTTTACCACACCTCAGTAAGAAATTAGGGTGGTCTATTCTATTCAGCCAGATACCCTACGACTGACAATCCATTTATTTTATTTATTCATATTTAAAACTCTTTTGGTCACATGATATTTCATCATTTTACTGTTAGAAAATACAGACTAGCTGTTTTATCCATAGTTTGACCTGAAACCTTTGGTAAGGTCGTGACCTGCTTAAATGAAGGGCAGCCGCCATTTGAACTTGCATTGTTATAATAGCCAACATTCATATTTTTAAATTTAATTCAGAATATATAAGATTTCTTTTTAGTGTTTGCATAAATTGAATGTGGAAAACATGCATCTGGTGAGGCGAACAAACTTCGGGCGCCGCATCTGTGATATGAATATTGCATTAGCTGATTTTAAATTTAGCCGAGAAATATTTGCTTTGACGGCAAATGCTTTGAGGTTAAATTTGACAGTGTATTGAATCAATTTTCTTGTGATAACAAGTATTTGGATAGTTAGTTCATTTGGTGCATTCTAGGGAAATTCTACATTCCATAAAATAAATAAATACATGGGACACTTACACACACAGTCGTCCGTCCCCAAAGTAAGTAACTTAATACTTGTGTTATGGTAGACAGAAAACTGGTGAATATATACTAATATATTTTTTAAATACATACTTAAATATAAAAATACTTAGATTACTCGTGTTTACCATTTAACGTGACACTGGCAGAGTGATTTGCGCCCAATTTGCGCTGCACAGGCCATAAATATAATAATAACAAGTATCGTGAAATTTTGTTATTTTGGAATTTTTATTATATTTATAACTGTACTAGCTGTTAGCCGCGGCGTCGTCCGCGTTGTGGAAAAACTTATTCGTCTTTTGAGTGTTATTATCATTATTCGCCTATCCTTATCCCACTCTAAGTTTAAGGTAAGTCGATCCGCAATGGTATCCGGCTGAGTAAAATAGACCACCCTCTTTCTTACCGAGGTTTCTTAAGATACGAATAAGGTAAGTTGAGATCAAGCAGGCGGCCAGTCGTAAAATACGTAGCCAAATCATCTGACATGTCTATAACATATCGTGCCGACCCCACTTAGAGTGAGATAAGGGCAGGAACGTGTGTAGTGCTTGTATATTGTGGTGGCGGTGGTGGTGGTTTTTGCATGTGTTTTTACGAATCCTGCATGTATCAGGTATGAAAACGGATTGTCCACTCTATATTTAGCATTATATATATATTTTCTATTTTACTTCATCGCGAATTATAGCAAAATAATTTTGTTATTACTTTTGTACTATGGATCTCCGCAAAGTAAAACGTACTTCTATAAAAGATATATAAAGGTTAAGGCTTACTAAAACATCTCATTTACCATTATTAAAAAGAAACATGAATGTTGTATTCTCGTGCCCTTATCCCACTGTAAGTGGGGTCAGCACAACATGTAATAAACATGCTGTCACAAGATTTGGCTGCGTTTTTACGTTTGGCCGTCTGCCTGACATCAACATACCTTAGCCGTATTTTACGACACCTCGGTAAGAAAGTGGGTCTTCTATTCTACTTAACCGGATACTACACGGTAAGTCAACTTACCATAGTCGCCTTTTACGACACCTTGGTAAGAAATGAGGGTGTTCTATTCTACTCAGCCGGATACCACTAGCGGGTCCACTTACCTTAATCACCTTTTACGACACCTCGGTAAGAAATGAGTGGTACTATTCTATTCAGACGGATACCACACGGTGTATACATAAATGTTGTTTATACTTTTCTAATGATATCTGTGTAATATGAACGAACACACAGTTGGGAATTAAATACTGTATTAAAGCATGTGCGAATAGAAATGAACTTAGGAAAAACGCTAGCTAATGAATTATATTAGTATTCGACCTTCGTAGAGCCCAAAGTACTATCCTTAGTTGAACTTAATAAGGACGAAAAGATCCGAATTAACTTAAGACTAAGGTTTACTAGTTGCGCCCCGCGGTTTACTCGTGTAAATACCTAATTTTAGCTAAAAAGTACTATTCTACTGTACTAAAAAGTATGTTGTGCCGACCCCACTTAGAATGGGATAAGGGAGGACGATGACTTATTATAAAACAAACAGTGCAGTATATAGTGCAATTCTTCCGGAAGGTTTAGATTTATAGTACGTAACGGTATTTATAAAAATTATGTCGAAGAGGTACGCAGTTGTAAAAGAATCTTACCAGCTGAGAGTTTAATTCGCGTGCGCCACGAAAATCAACAGAGATACACTCAAGTAATGTATTAAAGAATTGTAGATCTACAAAAATTGTATAAAAAAGTCCGGGACAGTATGTCTCTATCTCTTTTGCTTAACACACAATAACTACTTTTGTGTTGAAAATTTCAATACACTGATTTACACGTGGACGAAGTTGTAGATATAGTTATTACAAATATAAAAGCATTACTTCCGGCTTTGATTTCAGTACACCCACCTCCAGAATGTTCTAATGGAAAGTTATGAGCTTTATATAAGCTACCATTCACCGCAAACGCAAACAATACCATTATCTTAGGTATTTAAACTAAACTTATGTAATCCCAAAAGATTACACGGGCCTATTCTTAGCTCAGTTAATTTCATAATCCAAGATTTCCTCCATATTATTAAAACTAACACTTCGTCTCTTATAGCTCACTGCTGTATACATTTTAGCATTGTTTTATACCTAATTGTTATATATTTGTTTATATCTTATTTTATTTTATATATCTAATTTTATTTTTTTATGTAAGTTGGTTGGGCCAGTTAGTTTTTTTCTCTCTTCCCTATATCCTTCTGCCTCATTCCCGGTAAACCCTTAGCTTCGCAGCATGCATTGAACGCAGTGTCAATCAACATGCATTGACCGCTGTGACAAGCAGCATGCATTGACTGCTGTGACAGGCAGCATGCATTGAAAGCTGTGACAAGCAGTGTAAGGAGAAGAATTGTTTTCTACCCAAACATATAATAAAGCTAATGATAATGCTTGCTTAAACTATGCTATATATCATAACTATGCAAACTGAATGCGGCGGCGCCGCGCGTCCGTATTTATGCTATTATAATGTTATGTGTAAGGTGCGAATATGCACCGAACATGCAGCATGCATTGTACGTTGTGATAAGCAGCATGGAATGAATGCCGTGACAAGCAGTATGCATTGGCCGCTGTGACAAGCAGCATGCATTGAACGCTGTGACAAACAGAATGCATTGTACGCTGTGACAAACAGAATGCATTGAACGCTGTGACAAGCAGCATGCATTGAATGCTATGACAAGCAGCATGCATTAAACGCTGTGAGAAGCAGCATGCATTGTACGCTGTGACAAGCAGCATGCATTGCTGTAACAAGCACCGCAGCACACTGATGTATAATTGTTTCGCATACATTTTCCCCAGTCATCATCTTATTCACATAAGTGGTTGACTATCCTACATGGCCTTAATACCCGAGGTATTTTCGTGAAACCCCCTGTACTAAATAAATGAAAATGGATTTATATTTTGAATTAATTGCTTATATTTATTTGAAAATTCAAGAAACTTTACGACTCTTTGTTTATTGTATCCAGTTTCTACTTCGGTCCCAATTTAACGCGCGGTCGAAGGCAAAAACCGATTTCAGCGAAATTCACATCCGAGTAATTAGAAACCGTCCAGTTTGCGTTTTAATCAGGAAACATTCCGCATGCTTGCACTAGTGGTTTGCGTCTGTTAGTAGATCGATCTGAACTACTGTGTATAAAACATTAGTTAATCTTTTTGCAATTAGTTCAAACTGTAAAGTAATTAATTATTTTGCTATAATCAGAGTTTGTTAAGAAAATCTATGTAATGCTCAGGGATCGTTCGTAAAATACGATCGCATGCAGAGGGGGTCTTGCTGAGGGGGACGGTGGGGGGTTAATGTGACGTTCGCCATTCATTAAAAAATTGTAAACTAGCTTTTACCCGCGACTTCGTTCGTGTGGACTGTTTTCGTGTTATAATAGTTCGATGGCGCTTTTCAATGTTATCCTATTCCTGTAGAATTAACAGGATTTCTATACCCTATATGTTATTCCGGTGTATATGGAATAATTTTGCCAATTTTCATCGATATTGGTCTAGGATACACCGTGAAAGAGTAACAAATATACATCCATACTCACAAACTTTCGAATTTATAAGGTTCTGCGCTCGCCCGTCCTTCCGGTGACGCTTTCAAAGTCATTAGGGCTAACAGCATAAGTCAATTTAAAAAAAAACGTAAAATGACTTGCGACTGTTTAGGTAAGTCCAGAAACCTATACTCTAAGTCCCAAAGCGGGTTTTATCAATCTAACCCAGCTATGAAGTTATAACGACCATAATTCCTTTGTGAGTCAACTCAAATACGAGCGACTTGAGAGAGCTACGGGTAAGTTTATATCAGACAGGATCTTTGTCTTGGATAAACTTTGCGTTACATTGCCAACAATTGATAAATTTATTATCTCTATAAAGTACGGATTTAAATTTGTACCTGTTTGTGATATATAATTTAATATATACTACAATATATATGAGATTACGCATTCAATTCCCGGAGAGGCATCTATGAGTTTTTCTATTAAATTAATGATTTATAGAAGCAGGCGTTACTTTGTGGGACTCCATAGTAAAGAAAAAAAGAAGTTACAATAAAATCACTTCGCTGTAATCCGCGTTAGTTAAGGGAATATATGTAATGCTAGGTGTATGAATCAGGTAACAATCATTGTGACAGCGGAGTGGTTTTATTGTAACTTCTGCATTAAATTTATGTTTCTTATTGATAATCGTAATTTATCATACGCTTTTCGGTGAAGAAAAATATCGCGAGTAAACCTGTATATCTCGAGAGAATTATAGGGATATGTGTTACTTACCAATTCGAATAAGAGCAGCGTGGTAGGTCTTAGCCCATTCTTTGCAAAAAGGGACAGGAGGCCTATGCCCAGCGGTGGGATAGTAACAGGCCGTAACTTTATATTAAATTGATTTATATATAATACAAATATATAGTCAACAACAGATATATAGTCAAATTTGAAACTGCTTAAGGATTGAACCCACGTCTTTTGTATATTGTGTCCATATTCAACTCAGTTATAATTTGTTCATTTACTTTCACACCATGTTTCGGGCCGTGTCCGTTTACTACAATTTTATGTTAATTGGTAACCCTACCAATAACCCTAAAACTTTACCCTTAAGCTACTAAATGATACTGTAACTTTATAAATGTTATTATACACTGTTACGGTAAAATCATCGTCAACATAATTTTGAAAAGAGCTTAACTTAGATAAGTAATGTGGAATGAGCTAAAGTAAATACTTGAACTGAAAATAAAACAAATATTGTTGTAGAAAGAATCAAATAATAGAGAGAAGAAGTAAGTTATTATGGAATGAGTCAAAGAAACATTATTGTTGTAAAAGGCGTCTAAGGTAAGTAGACCTGCCGTGTGGTATCCGTCTGAGTAGAATATACCACCCTCATTTCTTACCGAGGTGTCGTAAAAGGCGACTAAGGTAAGTTGACTCACCGTGTAGTGTCCGGTTTAGTAGAATAGACCACCCTCCTTCTTACCGAGGTGTCGTTAATTACGACTAAGTTAAGTTGACGTCAGGCAGGCGGCCGGTAGTAAAAACGCAGTTAAATCATCTGACAGTATGTTTATTGCATGTAGGGCCGACCCCACTTAGAGATAATGGCAGGAGGATGATGACGGTGAATAAAACTAATAATTAAAAATTGCACCTGCAATTTTGTTGTGCATTATTATAAGTTTCAAATCTGCCTCTATTATATACTTATTTATCCTATTTTTAAGTCGTCTTAAGGCCAACTGTAGGGTGGCAACTTGCCTTAACAGTCTATCACCAGGCAAAAGGCCTCCAACCCGAAAGCAGACTGAAAAAAAATAGTTTGCGAGTTCAACAAGTAAAAGGCCAGAAAAGGCTTGTTCGATTATTTTAACATCGAATAATCCTCATGTTTTTAGCATTTAAAATTACTTATGGTCTAAAACTGTATACATTACGATAAAACGTATATAAAAAATAAGGAGTGCTCTTAAGTTTGATGTTGCGGATGATTGTCGTCGAGTAAATTTTCCTTCTGAAAGTAATCTGGGATTTCTAGTTGGAGTGTTCCTTTTCATAAAATCTAGCGCTAACGACAAGCTTGGGGCATAGCTGTTAGCAGTGAGAACACTTGTGTAAAAGCTGAGAGGGTACTTGGGAGCTTGCAAGTTCAAACGGGGTACTGTAAAAGTGATTGTTTGAGAATAGTACTAAGGCAGCGTCTTACGTGAGCGATGTGGATGCGAACGCAAAGCGGCAAGAATAAACAGTCAGCAAAAATAAACAGTCGATACCTATTGAAGAGGGCTACGTGAACAAATGCACTTAAGGTGTGTACAGACAACGCGAGGCGTGCGTTGCAAAAGGTTCGTCTCGGATGCCTCGAGCTGTGTGGACGTGTATGCTCACAGTAAGCATTCGCGTCATATGATCGTTGCGAACGCTGCCTCACTGCCAGCCGTGCGCTCCATGTAGACGTTTTATTTGCGTTCCACGCTCATGAGTTATGGAGCCCATGTATTCCCATTATATAATAGGTTCATAAAAAAAATATTACCACCAGCGTCTTTTTTTTTTTACTCTTTGTTAAATATTTTATGAATTACTTTATAGGCTGCAGCTGCAATCTCCACGCCTTGTCGGCGCATGCGTTACGAATTCTTCGCGACGTACGCCTCTCGATGTCTGTACGCGGCTTAAGGTGCGACGCGGTGCGGCGAATTAAGACGAACGCGATCTGTTGGTGTGAAATTTTCGCGCTAACTGGATTTGATGCCAACGAAATTTTAATGAAAATGTTTAATGGCAACTGAATGACGGAGGGTGCAGGGCAGTGATGGTATAGAACAATCGCGCGCACATAGAATATTGCCGTCACATCATACCACAACACATTGAATTCGCATCGGATCGTTTCGCAATCGCTTTCGCGTTAATTCGCATATGTACGTTACAGTTGTATGTGATTCATTTCATATATACAACACACACACACACACACTCACAGCTATTGTATGCACCCATGCAAGCAAATAAAATGAAATGTACACAATTTATAGAATTAGGCGTTACTTTGCGAAGGTCTATAGAACAAAATTGTTGGTATTTAGTAAATTAATTTTTACGAATTCTGCATGTATTAGGTATAGTACACTTTATATTTAGAATTACATATCATTATATTCACCAGGCGTCAATATAATGATAAGTTGACTTATATGTTTAATCATAATTGGAATTAGGATTACCTAATTTTTATGATGAATATTTAAGTCAACTCAATAAGTCTTTTATATTGCACATACATTTAAATAACTCTCTGGAACGTATATTAAACGTATAACTATTTAAAACTGCCCTGAAAAGTGTGCGTTTTGGACTTGTGTAGTTATTCACGCCTGGTACGGATATATTATATTTTATCGCGGCACAAGATATCCGACTTCATTGAATGATTTATTTATTTGGTACTAAGCTATTTTAAACTATTAACAAATATAATTAAAATAAACTTAAAATAAATAAAATAAAGTATATTGAAACCGGTGTTCTATATTTATCTTATTTTGCGGCTTTAAGAACGACACTTTTGTATTTTAACAGTCAGTCAACATTCTATTGACTGTTTCGATAATAAAGCAATTTTCAGAATGGCTTTGTGAGATATTTTCCAATGTCTGAATTGTATGACTTTTATTGAGTTTCATTGAATCGTATAATTGAAAATAAGTAGCAAATAGTGTTTTGATATATTTATTAGTCTTCATTTATCATTTTACCAGTATTATTATGATCCGAACTATTCCAAGAAACGATGTCCATACGTTGAGACTTTTGTGAACCCTAATTGCGTATTATATTATAACAAAATTATTAAATCTATATTTTCATCTCACAAATATTTTTATACTTAAACGAGACATTGACTCGTTCAGTTTCGCGGGTCGCGAGTTCTGTTCCCTCCAAGGGCCAACATTTTATCAAAATAATTAGTTGTTTTTTTGAGTCTGGGGTACATATATAATATAATTTTAAATACATGTGGTATTTAAAATTATATAAGTAGTATACATAGCGAATCTGGGATAGCCCAGGGGTACCACCGTGCGACTCTTTCGGGGAGGTCACGGGTTCAAACCCGGATAGACAGCAGTGACTTTTGCTGTTAAAACTTATGTGTCTAATTGATAATTGCAATTTGTCACACGCTTCTCGGTAAAGGAAAACATCGTGAGGAAACTTGCATATCTCTACAGAATTCTGCAGATATGTGTAACCTACAAATCCGCATTGGAGCAGCGTGGTAGGTCTTAGCCCCAATCCTTCTCTCCAAAAACGGAGAAGAGGCCTATCCCCAGCAGTGGGTTAGTAACAGGCCGCTACTATCGTACTACTATATATACCAGTTGTCTGTCACCGTTAACACAAGTTTTAACTTACTTTGGGGACGGACGACTGTTTATTTAAGTGTCCCATATATATATTATTATAAGTAAATGTAGCTAAGCCGTGTGGTATTCAGCTGAATAGAATAGACAACCCTCATTTCTTACCGAAGTATCGTAAAAGACGAATAAGGTAAGTCGACCCGCCGCTCCGTGTGGTATTCAGCTGAGTAGAATAGACCACAAACATTTCTTACCGAGGTGTCGTAAAAGGCGAATAAGGTAAGTTGAGCCACCGTGTGGTATCCAGTTGAATAGAATAGACCGTCTATCTTACCGAGGTGTTGTAAAATACGATTAAAGTAAGTTGATATCAGGCATGCGGCAAGTCGTAAAATAGCTAGTCAAGTCGTGTGACATTTTTATAATATGTTGTATCAACCCCACTGGGTGATGTAGCTTGTCATATATGAATTAGGAAGGAACCAATCTTTGTCCAAATTATGCAGGATTTGGATTAGCTTTATTAAGCTAGACACATGTTATTTATTTATTTATTATACTTATTAACACCAACAAAATGATTTAAACGTAATGGTCTATGTTATGAGCATTTTACGAAGTAGTTTTATTTCCGCGATTAAAACTAATAAGTTAAACATTGCTGGAACTTTGCCGTTTGAGTTTGTAACTCGCCTTTGGGTAAAAGTAGATTAAAAACCGCAAAGCTGGTTCAACATCTAACTGCATGCACGTCAAAGTAACTAGCAAAACTGTATGCAAACTGAACCCTAAGCCAAGCAGTGGTGAACGAAATGTTATTTCTGCGAGTGGTATCGTGGAATATGGAAATTATGCTTTGAAAACTTTATTTAGATTGGCCCGTTGGCGCAGTTGGTAGTGACCCTGCCTTCAGCTCTGCGGGTCGCAGGATCGATTCCCGTCGAGGGCCAACATTTTCTATTAATGAATTTGTTGGTCGAGTCTGGATGTATATTGGTATTTAAGTATGTATTTAAAAATATATAAGTATATATTCAGCAGTTATCTCTCACCCATAACACAAGTATTGAGTTACTTACTTTGCGGACAGACGACCGTGTGTGTAAGTGTCCCATATATTTATTTATTTTATTTTGCGGATAGAAGGGTACTCATTTACTTTTTCATTTAATAATAATTTTTTTCCGCCGTCTGGTATCTGGCTGACCTCCATCATTCTTTACCGAGGTGTCGTAAAATGCGACTTAGGTAAGTCTACTCGCCGTGTGGTATTCGGCTGAGTAGAATATACAACTCTCATTTTTACCGAAGTGTTGTAAAAGGCGACTAAGGTAAGTTCACCAGCCGTGTGGTATCCGGCTGAGTAGAATAGACCACCCTCATTGCTAACCAACGTGTCGTAAAAGTTTAGTGTGGTTCCTTCTTTAAAAATGAACTCAAAAACATCTTTGCAGGATGCCAATCAATTATAACGACGATATTTTGAAAATAATGTATTCTACTTTACGATTTCCTCTGACCATTAAAATGGACGTAAATTCCTTTTTGACGACAGAAAATATGCCGAAATTTGAATACTGTGTTAACTTTAGGAGGTCAGAACCTGTTTTATGATTTGCCAGTAAAAATATTGTAAGGCTTTTTCTCAAGAATCAACACTTAGGCGTTTTGTGCGAACCCAACAGATTAATAGTAAAAGGTTTTTTTTATTTACTCTTTATTTTAAAGAAAAAATCCTTTAATTGGCTTAGTTGGCCTTTGGCTCCGCTCGTCGCGGGTTTGATTTCCGCCGATGGCCATTTTATAAAAACGATTTATTTGATAATATTTAAAATATATAAGTATTACCTACCAGTTGTCTATCACCCATAACACAAGCGTTAAAATACTTATGGCCCAAGATCCAGTGAACCCCAGGCCTTCGTCATTTTATAAAAGCTGAAACTTTGTCAGTGCATGTCCCAACATAGGTAAGAACGATGGTGGATTATGGAATTTGGATAATAGTGGCTTTGGGAGATACGAGGTACTCAAGGTTGCAAAATTCCGAATTAATTTCGTCATAGTATAAAGCTTGATCTTTTGATATTACCTTTAGAATAATATTAAAAATCACGTCAGTCAATGCCAGACACTTAGCATAGTGGAAACCCCCTGCCAGATACCCTTAAAGTTCATGAAATTTGACTTCTATTTACGTCATAGTATAAAAGCTGATTTTAATATATTACTTGGATAAGAATAAGATGATGTTTCCCCTTTAGCCAGACATTTTCCATAGTTCCTACCCCAGCCAGACAAGCATAACAGGTTGCGGTTGGAAAGAGCGGGAAGTATATATACGGGTAGGTGCGAACGAGATGGCGAGCTAGGTCGTTACGTACTCGGCAGTTTTTTTTATACGCTATTTTCAAGTATTGTTAATTTAATATTTTAACAACACCATTCCAAAAAAAATCTTAGTGTCTTAATAAATTGATGTCAATTATGTACGCACCTTTAGTATGAACGGTACTAGTATTAAAAACGTAATATAGTATTAATGACGTCTTCGTCAAACTTGTCAAATAAGTTATAAGACTGAGTACTAGATTTCAAAGCAAATTAAACTTGCTCACTAAAATATTTATTATGAAGTTACCCAATAGAATCTAGAAAATATTAATTTTCTATGAGCTGTGTTACACTGAATGCGATTTTGTTTGGAATTATCTCCAGATGATAAAAGTTACGGCCTTTTACTATCCAACTGCTGGGCATAGCACTTGTTTACAAGTTTATTTGAATAAAGAATTTGAATTTGAATTAGGCCTCCCCCTCCGTTTTTGGAGAAAAGGATTGGAGCTAAGAACTACCACGCTGCTTCAATGCGGATTGGTAGGTTACATATATCCCTAGAATTCTCTCTAGAGATATGCAGGTTTCTTCACGATATTTTCTATCAACGAAAAGCGCATGATAAATTGCAAATATCAATAGACACGTAAGATTTAATAGACAAAATTCTTGCGCGGGGTTTGAACGCGTGGCCACCTTGAAATAGTCGCACTGTGTCACCGTTGAACTAAGTTTCTCTTCTTCAGATCATGCTTCATTTAAATAGCGAAATATGTTGTTGTGTAAATCTTAGAGGCAAAGTAACAATAATTTATGATTAACCGAACATACCCTAAGTGACATTCTATCGTAATTAAGAAGGCTTTGTCTGAGAGATTAGTATACTTGTTACTTAGTGAGATTTACAAAAGTTTGCCAAAGTTATAAGCGCAGTATACTTTATCTCGGGTTATTGGATTGAGTCATCATCATTCTTTTACCCCTATCCCACTCTAAGTGGGTCGGCACAAAATGTCTTATTCTTCTATTCTCCTCTTCAATTCGTCAACTCCGGTGCCAGTCCTTTAATATGCATATCATTTTTCACACAATCCATCCATCTTTTTTTCGGCCTCCCGCTAGCTATATATCCATCCACATTCATACTTAAAACTCTTTTGGTCACATGATTTTCATCCCTCCTCATTACATGACCATACCAACTTAGTCTCGCACCTCTCATCTTTTTTGTAATGGGCGCAACTGTCAGACTTCCTCTGATATACTCATTGCATATTCTATCAAGTTTTGTCACACACATCCTTTACATTCTCATCTCATTCGCATGCACGTTTCTTTCATCCTTTCTTTTATTGCCCAACATTCTAATCCATACATTACGACAGGTCAGGTTATCAGATTGAGTACTAAACAATATTTGTTCTGAAACTCAAATAACGGATGTTGAGCGTACGACTTTTTTAAATTCTAAAGTATTCGTGTACAAGTATATTTCGATAAAGCAATGTAATTTTTTGGTTCTATCTATACAATACATAAATATAATGATATGATGAATGATGGGGCAAGAGAAAGCGGCAAACAGGATGTTGTGAAGTAATGGAGTTAATGCGTAATGGTCTAAATAAATAAAAATGTTTTTCATATAAAAAAATGTTTTTCATAAAAAAAAACGAAATCTGTGTGGTATCCGGCAGAGTTGAACAGACTACCCTCAATACTTACCAGAATTAATGCTTAATTATGGTTTCAGGCTAAAAAATTAAAATGATTATCATATAAAATTTTAATTCGTTTCGTATTAGGCTGAGTAGAAAATACCACTCTCATTTCTTACCGAGATGTTGTAAAAGGCGACTAAGGTAAGTTGACCCGCCGTGTAGTATCCGGCTGTGTAGAATAGACCATCTTAATTTCTTACCGAGGTATCCTAAAATCGACTAAGGTAAGTTGACGTCAGGTAGGCGGCTGGTCGTAAAATAGCCAAATCATGTTACAATATGTTTATAAAGTGTTGTGCCGATCCCACTTAGAATCGGATAAAGGCAGGAAAAAGAAGAAAGAAAAATCAAGTAAATGCTTAATTATAGTTCCAGGCTGAATAAATAAAAATGTTTCATATATAAAACCTACATTCAATAATGGATTACGATCGATATTTACTTTGGATGGCTCAAAAGCAAAAACTCCCAGAATACGTCCAAAGAAAATGAAACTAAATTTTATTTTCTAAAGCTTTTAATTGGAAATAGCTGCCGCGCTTGTCGTTTATTTTTAGGCAAATCAAACATTTAGTACTGATGCAAACAAAATAATTTGAATGTGTTATTTGAACGAGATTTTTAATTCTGCTGACGTAGATTCAGGGTCGTATTTATTTTTTGAACAATTTAGAATTAATTTGCTCACATTTCGTATTCGTTCGGGTGAATAAAGGTCACTATGGTATATAATTTTGTACACTCGCAATTAGAACATTTATAATTTAAGAAAATATAATAAACAACACATTAGTTACAAGTTTTACTTATTTATTAATAAAATGTAAATGAAAACTGCATGGCAAATACTACTACGTCTTTACTTTCCATTAGAGGGATCGTGATAGGACTAATAAAAAATACAATTTATTCACTGAATATTATCAGTCTCCTTCCCTTAACTCACTCTAAGTGGGGTCGGCACAACATGTTACAAACATTGGCTAGTTATTTTACGATCGGCTGCCTATCTGTCGCCAACGTACCTTAGCCGCTTTTTGCGACCCTTCGGTAAGAAAGGGGTGTTCTATTCTACTCAGCCGGATACCACACGGCGGGTTAACTTACCTTAGTCGCCTTTTGCGACACCTCTGTAAGAATGGAGGGTGGTGTATTCTACTCAGCTCGATACTATACAGTGAGTTAACTTACCTTAGTTGCCTTTTACACCTCGGTAAGAAATGGGGATGGTCTATTCTACTCAGTCGGATACCACACGGCTAACAATTTATTCATTGAATAAATGTAAAAAAAAATGGAATGCCTGGCCCACGTCAGTCAAAAAGTAGGTATAAGCCATGCCATGTTAATAACTGTCAGCCATGCCGCAATTTTGTTGCTCCTTTAACACCTAGAAAAATTATATGCTAAAAGAGGGGTTGCTTCAATATTAAGTATATCAAACTTGTGTGTGCTTTTTAATAAATAGAAGTATTTAAATCTGCTCTATTTTTATTTTATTTCTTTTACATTATTACAAATAAGTTGTTAAAAATTTTATTCGCAAATTAAATAGCTGGAGAATTTAATATAAAACCGCTGTTAGACTGGTAACGTTGCCACAAATTATGAGCGTCATAAACGAATGAATGCTTCCGTTAACGTGGTGAATCAAATTAGCAATAACGTCATTTTGGTGTAAAATTGGACCTATTTTATTTTACAATACTATTCAACAAACAATATGTGTTTATTTACCTTATTCTCTAATAAAAAAGGAAGCGTTTTTATTACTTATATGTTCATATTAGTGTTAGAGTTAATGTTTCCACCTGCCCTTATCCCATTCTAAGTGAGGTCGGCTCAACATGTTATAAACATGCTGTAACATGATTTGCCTGCGTTTTTACGACAAGCCGCCTGCATGACGTCAACTTACCTTATTCGTATTTTACGACACCTCGGTAAGAAGGAGGGTGGTCTATTCTACTAAACCGGATACCACACAGTAGGTCAACTTACCTTAGTCGCCTTTTACGACACCTCGGAAAGAAATGAGGGTGGTCTATACTACTCAGCCGGATACCACACGGTGGGTCGACTTACCTTAGTCGACTTTTACGACACCTCGGTAATAAATGAGGGTGGTACTATTCTACTTAGCCGTATACCACACGGCTATAGTTTTAGAGTTAATAAGCTTTATGAATTAAAAGCTAAGCTCGAAAAGCCGCATAGATAATGCAATAGGGAAAGGTTAAGAATTCATGAAATACTTAATTATTAAGTTACATTTCATCATTGCTGTGTTATGAAAGGTCAAAGAGTTGTTAAAGCTACGCATTTTTATCATTTACTAGTGGCTCGCTCCGGCTTCGCACGGGTATAAAATATATAGCCTATGTCACTCAGTGAAAAAAATGAGTAAAATCTATCCAGTAGTTTTGTTTTATTCATTACTGCCCGTGGCCCGCACCATACTTTTTATTACACTTAACCAAAGACAAAATTACGTATAGCTGTCATTTATGTATTGTTATTCCATGTCATAGTCATTTTTCTTATACCACGTTTTATAGTGACTTGACGGGATAAAATAAATGCGGTCGAACGGGATAAAAAGTATCCTATGTCCGTCTCCTGGTCCTAAGCAACCTCTACACCAATTTCCAGCCGAATTGGTTCATCCGTTCTTGAGTTATAAATAGTGTAACTTAGACCAACTTTCTTTTATATATCTAGATATAATCCTCAATAGTACATTAAGATTTCTGTTAAAAGCCTCCTTTTAAAAACAATGACAAAGCTTTATTTGGTTGTGAATTTTAGTATAGAGTCAACAAAACCATTATTATAAATATTACTAGCCGTGTTCATGACATCGTCCGCGGGAAAATCACATAATTTTTGCAAAGTTTTCCCGCTTAAATCCCGGTCTCGTGAAAATTCTTATGAAATGTAGTATTAATATAAACCTCAAGAATTATACTATATTTAAGTGAAACCCATACAAATCCGTTAAATAGATTTTGAGATCATCTATCGTATATAGACAAACAGCTTTTGGGTACTAAAAAGACAAAAAAAAATAGAAAAACATCGACGCTCGTATATAACTAGGAAAAATACATTTTCACACCAATTAAATAATTGTAATGTGTAAATAACTTTATTTCGCACCACAAACCATATATTATAAAATAAGCTTAACTAAATTCTACATTAATGAGAATATTATTTTGCTATAATCCGTGTTAAAAGGAAATATATGTAATGCTAAATGTAGAGTGTACTATTCGTTCTCATACCTGATACATGAAGAATTTGTAAGAACTCATGCACTAACCGATACCGATGACACAACAATACACAAGCACTGCACACATTCACCACCACAATCTCAACAATAGTTTCGCCCCGTAACCGAAGCATCGTCAGGAGATAGACTCCACGACAAAATCGCAAAGCATGACTTCTTACAAATTCTGCATGTATCAGGTATGAGAACGAATAGTACACTCTACATTTCTCGACCTTAGACGCATAACGTCTGATGTGTGTTTTGATGACGAGAGCGAAAAGAAAATTTATAAACAAATCGGGATAGTATTTTCGTTTTTATGGGTAATTCTAAAAGAAATATATCTAATATTTTAGCGAAGGCTTATATATTTCGATTCCTAACACTATTAATCTAAAATTTACCTTATTAGATTAAATAAACTCATTTTTTTTTAAACTGAAGACATTATTCGCCTTTGGTCTAACGTCGACATTCGACCTTATGCGTCTGATGTCGAGATTTAGCATTACATATATTTCCTTTTATCGCGGATTATAGCAAAATAATATTCTCATTACTTTTGTATTATGGACCTCCGCAAAGTAACGCCTAATTCTATAAATTACTTAACTAATTTAATGAAATTTAAAAGTTATGATACAATCATATTGCAATTATAGCAAAATACACAACTTTTGTACTATAATATTCCGCAAAGTACTCACCGCTAAAAAAAAGCGATGTAGTGAGTTGAGTTATATTTGACTCATAATAATAGAAAAATGTACACTGCATAAAGCCATATAGCGCATTTAGATTTGCTTTCTAACTTGAAGCAAAAAGCGGAAATAAAATGTTATTGTTCCTCACGAACACAGTGTATTGCAAATGGCGCGTTGACAGTATTCGCTTCATAGCACCTTTGATCTATACTAGTGAGAGCTTTCAACGAGGACCGTATCGCTATTCTTTGTTATGCACCACTTTAGTATTCCCGGGTGACAAACAAGTTCGAAATAGGTGAGAAAAGGAAGAATTTTACGATAGATTTGTTATACTTTACATGGACTTAAGAAAAGACACTTTTTATAATAATTGAATGTATTTTACTTATTCTTATCTATATTGCTTAAGATGATAATGATGTTCCGGCTGTGTGGTATCCTGCAGAGTAGTATAGACCATCCTCATTCCTTACTGAGGCGTCGCAAAAGGCGACTAAGGTAAGTTGACCCGCTGTGTGGTATCCGGTTGAGTAAAATAGACCAGCCCCATTTCTTACCGAGGTGTCGTAAAAGGCGACTAAGGTAAGTTGACCCGCTGTGTGGTATCCGGTAGAGTAGATTAGACCACCATCATTCCTTACTGAGGCGTCGTAAAAGGCGACTAAGGTAAGTTGACCCGCTGTGTGGTTTCCGGCTGTGTAGAATAGACCACCATCATTCCTTACTGAGGCGTCGTAAAAGGCGACTAAGGTAAGTTGACCCGCTGTGTGGTATCCGGTAGAGTAGATTAGACCACCCTCTATCTTACTGAGGTGTCGTAACATACGACTACGGTAAATTGACCCGCTGTGTGGTTTCCGGCTGTGTAGAATAGACCACCATCATTCCTTACTGAGGCGTCGTAAAAGGCGACTAAGGTAAGTTGACCCGCTGTGTGGTATCCGGTAGAGTAGATTAGACCACCCTCTATCTTATTGAGGTGTCGTAACATACAACTACGGTAAATTGACCCGCTGTGTGGTTTCCGACTGTGTAGAATAGACCACCATCATTCCTTACTGAGGCATCGTAAAAGGCGACTAAGGTAAGTTGACCCGCTGTGTGGTATCCAGTAGAGTAGATTAGACCACCCTATTTCATACCGAGGTGTCGTAAAATACGAGTAAGTTAAGTTGACCCACCGTGTGTTTTCTGGCTGTGTAGAATAGACCACCCTTATTTCTTACCGCGGTATCGTTAAATACGACTAAGGTAAGTTGACGTCAGGTAGATGGCCAGTCGTAAAATACGTAGCCAAATCATGTGACATGTTTATAACATGTTGCGCCAACACCACTTAGAGTAGGATGATAACGTCTATTAAAATTATCAGCAAGAAGTTAGTAAACAATTTCCAATAGACTCAAACTTACTTATGAAAGCTAACACTGATGAATTCAATTTCGAGCGCGATGTAACAGCCAATAAACCGTGAATCGATCGCTTGATGTAGTAAATTTGATTTGTGTGACGCCTTCGAACGTTGTTGTCTCGCTAAATGCCTCGTACAAAACGAAATTACATTTCTAAGAGGAATATTCCTATATTCCAGGCTAAATTCTGACGATCTTAAAGATGAAAACATTTAACTGTATAGAATATTAGCGAAGTCAGGAATTGCACTTATGATTTTAATGATCTCACGTAGAAAAAGCTACCAAATAATACATCAGGAACAGATAATAGACCAAACAAGTATTTACAGGTTAAATTAATAATGAGAATTGTTATGCCAGAACGGTTCTACCACCAATCCACCACGCCTGTCATCTACTGAGAAGAACTGGCAAGAAAATCAGCGGTTGCTCTTATCACGATTGTTAACTATTTGAGGTGAGATTTCTAATAACACGAAATACTTAATTTTTTTTTTTTAATCGTATGGCATTTTTTTTAAACTATAAGCGTTAATTATTGGTAAAATAAAAAAATAAAAAATAATAGTAATACTAAAACTAAATGTCAAATATAATATAATAATACGTATGTCAGATATAATATAATAAAATAAAAATGTCAAATAGTTTTATGTCAAAAATTTAAATTACAAAAATACAAATAATGCGTAAAATAAGACGGGTTTTTAAATTATTATTTTACAAGTCAATGTCCAAGTTTTGTAACCAGTAGATAAATGAAGAAGGAAGATCAAACAGGTCACCAATTGGGCCTTGGTATGAGCGTATGGGACAACGTTGGATTATATGTCCCATAGTTTGATCTTCCTTACCGCAGTCACAAACGGCGGACGGCTTCCAACCCCATTTGTGCAGAAAGTAATTGCAGCGCCCATGCCTTGTTCGTAATCTGTTTAAGCGGCACCACAATTTACGAGGTAGTTGGAAACCATTCGGCTTTTTTGTAGGGTCCAAAAAGTACGATGCTGGTGGTCCAGATGCGGTCCATTCTGATTTCCAAGCTTCCTGCAGGTTAAACTTTCTTATCTCGTGGGCATCATAGAAACCAGCACGGCGAGATTTAAGCCGTTTTCGCGGAGGGTTGTGGAAGATGTTGTTAACAAGGAGTTGGGGATTTGCGTCAATTTTGTCAATTTCCCTTTTTAGTGCTTGTGTTCTCCGTAAGTGTGGGGGAGCAATATGTGACAGGACCGGGAGCCAGTTCAGTGGTGTGGATTTAAGAGTACCAGAAATGCACCTCATGGCGTCATTTAGTTTTGAGTCCACCAGGTTTACGTGAGCACTATTTAGCCACACAGGGGCGCAGTACTCTGCAGCAGAGAAAGCTAAAGAAATACTGGAGGTTCGCAAACACTCAGCGGACGCTCCCCAAGTTGTCCCACAGAGCTTCTGTATGATATTATTTCTAGATCCGACCTTAAGGGACAGCTTCTGGAGGTGTTCTTTGTAGGTTAGAGTCCTGTCAAGTGTAACCCCAAGATATTTGGGGGTAGCATTGTATTTCAGCAACTCACCAGCAAAGAACACCTTTGGCTGATACTTTGCTAGCTGGTTGTTAAGATGAAAACAACAAACTTCAGTCTTGCTCGCACTGGGGATTAACCTCCAAGATTGAAAATAATTTGTGAGGGTCCCGAGATCATTTGTGAGGATATTTTCGCCTGTACAGAAGTCCTTGCTTTGGGCAACTAGCGCGATATCATCAGCATATATAAACTTTGTTGCTGTGGTAGCAGGTAGATCATAGATGTAGATATTGAAAAGGGTCGGAGCCAATACAGAGCCCTGCGGTAGACCATCTCTCAATTTCCTCCTTTTACTTTTGCAGTCCCCCAGGAATACTTCAAATTCTCTTTCGTTGAGCAAGCTAGAAATGAGGTTGACTATCCCCAAGTTCGGAATAACTTTGAGCAGTTTACAAATGAGCCCCTGTCGCCATACAGTATCGTAGGCCGCTGTTAGGTCGATGAAGACTACAGTGGACTTCATGTGTTTTTGGAAACCTGCTTCAACGTGGGACGTCAGTGCCAAAACCTGATCAGTGCAACTACGATGGCATCTAAAACCAGCTTGCTCAGGTGGTACGCACATCTCAACGTGCGGTAATATCCTGGTGAGAATCAGGCGTTCAAGAAGCTTTAAAGTGCAGCTTAGTAGGGCTATTGGTCTATAGTTTTCTGGTAGGTCATTTGACTTCCCAGGCTTTAAGACTGCGATTACTTTAGCTAATTTAAATTCTTTGGGAAGCCTATTTTGCTGTAAGATATTTGTGAAAAAGGACGTTAACCAGTTTACAGCACAAGGCCCCAGGTGGCAAAGGAACTCGTTAAATATATTATCTGGGCCAGCAGCTTTGTTATTTTTAAGGAGCTTTATAGCTTCCATTGTTTCTAGGTTAGTAAATGGCCTTGACAACTCTGGGTCATGTAGAGAATTCTGCTTCAGTGTTTTAAGTTCCTTTTTTATTTTTTTTGTAAAGAGCTTGTCACGTTTAGCCCTAGTTACCTCCACCATGCGAGCAGCGATGGAGTCAGGATTCACTTTAGTATTTTGCCTGGGGAGATGTTTTTTGCCGGTCAAAGAATTTAAGGTCTTCCAAGCTTTTCTGCTAGCCCTTTTAAAGTCCAAATTGGACACCGTTGACTCCCACTTATCCTTGCGATTTTTGTCAAGGGAGCGCAGTAGCTCAGATCCTATGCTATGGTCACCGGTAGCTTGATATTCTTTATAGAGCTTTTCACTTTCGAGACTCCATCCAGGTACATATTCCTTTCTGTATCCTCGTGGGATATTTTGCTTAGCAGCTTTTATTATTATATCCACGAATTCATGATAATTTGACGGTATGGGTTCCAGGTTGACTTTATTCAAAGACGAGTCTAAGTTCTCCCGAAATTTTTCCCATTTTGCACGCCTAAAATTCCATCTCGGAAGTGGCATTTGGCATTGTATTACGGTCTAAACGCGCGGATGTCTTATAACCGTCTGATTCGAGTTGTACAACAAGACCGGCGTCTTATGAGTCTTAAATGAATATGTCTAAGCTTTGAGTATAAATCGGGTGATGGCAAGAGACCAGACGGTTTGACGCTGGTTCTTTGGGAACGGGGACGGGCCCTAATGTAGGACTCATCTTATATATATCACGTCAAGACCTGGAGCTGCGGTAGAAATGGCCGAATCCGGCAAGCGGCGAAAGTGTAAATAAAATAAAGTAAGTCAGCCGTAAATAAGTAATAACTTTTTTTCTCTTTTTTACAATATGTTTGTACAATTAAGAAACAAAATAAATAAATAAGTTTTTTTATCAACTAATTATCTCAAAACGTTTGCTTAAAAACTTAACGTTATTTCTTACAAAAAAGTAAGCAAACTGTTCCTAATCTAAAAAAAGAATCATGTAAAAAGTTAATTAAAACATTCAGTACTAAATTAGAGTACAGGATTACCTTGTCTTTATTAGGATATCTTTTGCAATTTTCCTGAAAGTGCTTTTGTGCATAGATGATATTGTCGTAGTGTACTATTTTCTAATCCTGCATTAATTAAAGTAGAAGAGCGCTCGCTGCATTGTATTTATATTTTCCTTTTATAATTTAATATCCAACACTATACTCGTATATGTTGAAATGTTACTGAACGAAGGCGAAGTGCTCTTTTTTTTCGATTTGACATATAGTCAAGCTGTTAGCCCTGACGGCTTTTACAGCATCACCGGGCGTTACGGGCGAGCGCAGAAGAATCGCCGAAGTTGCGAAATGCGGAGAGTAGAGCGCAGAAGCTTTAACAGCGTCGAGGAACGTCGTCCTAAGGATGCCTCTTGTGAGGCCGGACCACTACTTAGGGCGACGTGCAGTGGAGGGCTAAGCGTATGACGATAAGTCATCATGGCGTCGGGAGTATGGCGGAGGCGGAGTGCAAGAGAAGAGAGAAGTGTAAGCGAGTGGGAAGAGGTGATAGATTGTAGTAGCAGCTTCTAACAATAAAGAGAAAGCAAACGAGACTAAAAAAAGTTTAAATTGTTTTTTAAGTGTGAGTGAACAAATAATATCATGAACACACGTGAAGTAATGTAATAAAGCTATCCCTTAATTAAATGGATAAAGTCGACAACTTTCACCAAAGAATTAAGTCCGCAGCTAACGAAGTGAACTTCTTGATTGCAAACTTACTTCAGACAATGTTTGATGAGTTTACTAATCAGATTTGTAATTTAAACTAAGTCTGTTCTAAAAATAGGGTTAACTGACCTGACTATAATTTTATTGCAACGATCTAACTACATTGATATGATGACTTTTTTAATTTATTTGAGTGAATTCGTTTTATTTGATATCAAGTTTTATAAAATAACTTTTATTTAAAGGTATATCTCGTCCTTGTAGTTACAAGCCCGTCTCGAAGGACCAATCTTTTTAATATCCACAGAATGAACGACGTAGGGTTTAGTCAATAAATTATCTATTTTATGCTATAACAAAATTTACATGTATTTTTCAGGAGTATTAATGGCTGATGAAAAATTATGAAAAAAAGTCAATCTGGTGAATGAGTAGAGTATTCGAGTAATTTCTCATAGATCACTGTAAACGGCGTGTCTGTATATTGCCAACAAAGGAGAGGTCTTCTCTATTTAAGGAGACAATAATAGACATTATTAATGGAGGAGTCCAATACTCATTAGTAGGTTATACTTACACTAGAATTTTTTAAGAGATATGCACGTTTTATCCTGCTCAATTTCTTTTATATAAAGTAATTTCTTACGCTCTGTTGATGAAACTAGCAGCGCGGTTCTGCGCTCTCTTTAATCCTTGAGGATATGCGGTTAAGGCGTATAGTGCAACAACAAGTCACTTACTTTAGCGATGGACTGTATTTTGAATTGAAAGAATTTGGCTACTCCAGATCGCTTTGCGTGTACCAAATGCCTTTCGGGTAAGCGGTGCAGATTTTCGCGAACTGCTGTCAGCGCTCGCAGTAGGCATCGCGAATAACCGTTATGCCTACTGCGGCGCGACAAAAACCGTTTGTTTGGACGCGCGACTTTACAACTAGCACCCATCACTACTTTCGGGCTCGTCACATTGTCATATACAAAAAACGCTATACCACCTATGTATTTGTATTTAAATTTTTTATGCGCTTTATATTATTATTTTGACGTTACAACGTCTTAAATTAGGTTGCGGCTTGGAGTCACTCATGAAAAAGTGTAACGCCCGCTCACGTCTGTTACGATGAGTCACCGAACGAAAGAGAGGCCCGCCGGACTGGCTAATGCCTTGCGTCTCTCTCCCACTCCAATCCATCACATTTAAAAAGACGTTGTCATGTAAAATCTTTGCCCGTAAAACTGACTTTAAGAAAGAAAGAAAGAAATTTGGACACAAATTCCAACAAAAAGAAACAAAGAAAATAAATAAATACATTTTTTTAATGTTATTAAAAACAAGCAAAGTAACGACCTGTTGCAAACCCACTGCTGGGCATAGGCCTCCTCTCTTCATTCCTACCTACCTACTATGTTCTAATGCGTATTGATAGGTGTGTTACACTAGATAGATCCTCATGATGTTTTCGTTCACCGAAAAGCGGCAATTAGACGGTTTCGAAAGTGTTAACGGTAAAAAGTTAACAGTCTCACTGCTGGGCTATCACAACTTTTTGTTGACGTTATATTCAAATAAAAATTTTTAACATATACAGCACTTACACTGTTTCATCAAATTAAAGTTAGGCCATTAAGACTGCCTTTTTTATCAAAATAGTAGTAATAACTAAAACTGACTGGAGATACGTTAGTTTTTCCTTGAAAGACTAACGACTCTGATCTTGATGGATGGAAACTAAACTTTTTGTTCCTTTCATTCATCATGTCAGAGTGTAGACTAGTATAGTAGAAAAGAACGCCCAACGTACATGTCAAATAGACATATCTCGTTAAAACAGTTTCTTCAGTTGTTCCACGTTCATTTATAAGGCGAAATCGAGTAAAAGTAAAAACCATAATCGCATTTTTGTTGATTGTCCGTTCGTATTTAATAGAAATTTAAAATAAACACACCAAATGCTGTTTCTTTATAAACTCACTAAATAACTCATATAAATTTGCTTTTTTGCTTTACATAATCTTTAGTCACTTGTAAGTTCAGACTTCAGACGTCTGAAAAAACTAACTAATTTTTTTTATACTATCTAAATTCTAGATATAAGAGCTTTTTCCATCAAAAAGAAAATAGAGCGAATCGAGAGCAGTTTTTATCTAAAATTGCTTTTGTCTTTGTAGTAAATGGTTATGTTTAGCATATAAATGAAATTTATTAAATTTACTTACTATATCGTGTGGTATCCAGCTGAGTAAAATAGACCACCCTCTTTTTTTACTGAGGTGTCGTAAAAGGCGACTAAAAAGGTAAAAGGTGACGCCAAGCAGGCGGCCGGTCGTAAAATATGTAGCCAAATCATGTCACAACATGTTTATAACACCGATCCTACTTAGAGTGGGATATAGGCAGGAGGAGGAGGGGCTGTATATTTATAAATAGGATTAATAAATATACTTTAATATATAAAGATGCATTTATTATAACATCTTTAATATTTAAATGAGTTAATGTTGTATATAAATATATTTTCCGAATCTCGAAAACGCCTTCAACTATTTTCATGAAATTCAGCATATAGGGGTTTGGAATAAATTGATCTAGCTAGGTTTCATTTAAAAAAATGAATTTTATCCCTGTTTTTGGGCACTGAAAAATATTAAAACATTGAATAGAAAGTAAATGAAATTTTTGCTGTCAAACGTTATGCTGCGATAGCCCAATGGTAAACGGACAAAAGAAGTGACAATGCCCGGGATCATGTCCCTGTTATTACCAACCTTTTTTATTATCCTATTTTTAATTAAAAAAAAATTACCAAACATGGCTCGGTCACCTAGGCACTTTATATAAAATGTTGTTTTAGAACCGATAAAAATGGCATAAAAAGGTTTTACGGTGGAATCCCCACGTTTAATTTTTAATAGCCACCGTTAAACTCTTTGAAAATGAGAGAAATTGGAATTGGAGTTAGGATAAATATTACATTAATAAACAGAATAGGATAAAGCGTTCACTACAATTGTAATGCATGTAATTTTTTTGGCTCATGAAAACATGTTGGCTCTTGGCTGTAATCGAACCCGCGACTCGAGTAAATGAAAGCAGGGTCACTGCCAATTGCGCCAACGGGCCAGTACAAATATAAAGCATATGCGTCACCACAAGTTTTAGTATAATAAAATAACATATCTCTATTTTGAAAGTAGGTATATAGTGACCCCACCCTATTTCACTTGTCATGACCTATGTCAAAGCGAGTGTGGTTGACTTTGAATCTTAGATTTAAATGACTTTTCTTTAATGAAACTAACCCAAAACTCCCAAAAAGTTACAAACCAGACGCAGCGAAAATTAATATTAAAAAAAAAACTGTACACGAAATTCTTTAAATATTTATGTTGTGACATAAGTCGCAAGAAACTCTGGTAGCCCAGCGGTAACACCGTGCGACTCTTTCGAGTAGGTTACGGGTTCAAAGCCGGGCAGACACCAATGAGTTTTTCTGTTAGAAAATTATGTGTCTAATTGATAATTGCAATTTATCACACGCTTTCGGTGAAGGAAGACATCGTGAGGAAACCGATCATATCTGTAGAGAATTCTGGAGATATGTGTAACCTACCAATCCGCATTTGAGCAGCGTGGTAGGTCTTAGCTCCAATCCTTCTCTCCGGAGAGAAGAGGCCTATTCCCAGCAGTGGGAAAGTAACAGGCCGTTACTTACTTACTTACGCACGCACGTAGAGAAAGACCCACATTAAAATAATTCCATTAATTCTAGAAAACTATATCATCAACATCCTCCTGCCCTTATCCCACTTTTAGTAGTGTTCGCACAACATGTTATAAACATACAGTCACATGATTTGGCTACGTTTTTACAACCGGCCGCCTTACGTCAACTAACCTTAGTCGTATTTTACTACACCTCGGTAAGAAAGAGGGTGGTCTTTTCTACTCAACCGGACACCACACGGCGGGTCGACTTACTTTAGTCGCCTTTTCAAAAACCTAGGTAAGAAATGAGGGTGGCCTATTCTAATCAGCCGGATACCACACGGCTAAATTCTAGAAAACTAAATATTTTCTTTTACTTTGAGTAGAATAAATTAAATTCTACAAGCAAATTTAGAAACAAATTGAAATAAAAAACATCACTTATTTGCAATTAGTACAAATGTTTACTTTGCTTAAATACATTCGAATATCGTTCACAACGCAATTTGCGGCGTGTCGTTTGGAAATTAAACAGACTTTCTGTTTTGTTTTTACGAACTAAATACTAAATGATACCAACTTCAATAAACATTTAACCTTTAAGTGTTATTTGTCCAGTTTTTTCGGATTCTGTGCTAAAACATCAAAAATTTGTATTTAAGTATGTATTTAAAATTATATATGTAAATACCTATTTACCAATTGTCTCTCACCCATAACACAAGTATTGAGTTACTTACTTCGGGGACGGACGACCGTGTGTGTAAGTGTCCCATATATTTATCACTACATATTATAAAACAAAGTCCCTAAATCCCTATGTACGCATAAAACTTTAAAACTACGCAACAGATTTTGATGCGGTTTTTTTTAATAGATAGAGTGATTCCAGAGGAAGGTTTGTACGTATAATAACATTCAATACGGAGTAGAGAAATACTGTAATTTTTGAGGTTTCTCTAAATAATTACATTTTTTTCCGCTTACATTGCAAACGCAGGCTAAACCCTACGAGATTTATCAAAATAATATACTAAGTATTTGTACATCTTGAAAAGGTCTACAGAAAAGTCCGCGATGGTATATGCCTATCTCATATGGATAACCCACTATAGCACTTTTTGTCATTTACTTTTTACGAAAAATGATGCCTTATGTTCAAAGCAATTTTTATACGATACAGCATTAATCCTTATCCAATTGAGTACCTTAAATAAATTGTTGATTTAATATAGATCAATATGGCCGTTTACAGCATGTAATTTAAGTGAACATTTTCGGAGATATTACAGATTTAAAATCCCGCGAGGAGGCCGCGCTTCGACCTATAGCACTTTTAAGAGTTTGTTTAAAGACATTCTGTAATTAATTGTAAAAATAAAATACATAGGTAAAATGTAAAAGTAAATAAGTAAAAATGTACTATATGAGTTTAGATATTCCAAAGATACCAGAAAAAACTTCTTGGTATAGGGAACGGAAATTGTTTTTCTCCAAATTTAACGCTTGCGGGCCACGGGCAGTAATGAATAAATCAAAACTACTGGATCGATTTTAATAATTTTTTACACTGACTGACATGGGATATATATTTTATACCCGTGCGAAGCAGGGGCAGGCCGCTAGTTTATTTATAAAAACGTATGTTAGAATTTTTTCTATACATAGAATATTATATTAGTATTAAATTATAGTAGTAGTAGTAGTTAAATTATAGTATAGTATATAGTAAGAATATTAGTATTAAAGTGACCTAATTCAAAAAAGTTGTTTTGTTGCAAATTGCAATAAAGCGTAGCACCTTCAAAACTTGTGAGTGTTAAAGAGTCCCATAATTTGGAAGAGCAAGAAAACACTAGTTTTTTTAAAGATCGTAGCGTGATATCATAGATGTCATGTATCTAACGTAATTAACCTAATTTTGTATTATGTCGCTTTAATACTAAACGTGCGATCTATTGTGTAAATTAATAGAGCTATTCTATTCTAATCTAAATAATTTAGAGAATTAGGCCACCATGATTGTCCATAAGACAAAAGTAACAATAATCGAAGCATCCTCAGCAGATAAGTTACGGGACGAAACGATTGTTGATATTGTGATAATGTATTTATGCAGTATTGTCGTGGTGCTGGAGGTTTTTATGCTACGCACCAAGCTGCAATGATTAGCTTGTAATCATCAATTAAATTATATTTTTTTGCTGAAAAATTATCCGCCGAATTTCTTGCTGGTTCTTCTCGGTAGAAGAAAACTTCCGAATCAGTAGTAGCTACGTTAAAAAAACATTTGACAATTCCAAAGTACTGAAAACAGTCAACTTAAATAAAGAACATTTTGGATTCGAATTTGTGAAAGTGTATGCATTTTTACGTATACAAAAATAACTTTACTAGATCAGAACTTTACCACCAAAAGTTCAATGTAACGTTACGTGTCTCCTTACAAAGCACGCATAAATCATATCTTTAGCAAGTGTCACCTTTGTAGAACTTCCCAGGTTTCATAAGTTCCTAAATAACATGAGCATATGAATATAAAGCGGATTTTGGATGTGAAAACAGCGGATGTAGACTTTTGAGATGCATATCTCATGCATAGCTGTGTACACGTAAATATGAAATTAGATGATAAATTTGAGCTGCCATGTGGTATCCGGCTGAGTAAATTAGATCACCCTCATTTTTTACCGTGGTCTCGTAGACGATGACTAAAAAGGTTGACACGGCGTGAAGTATCCAGCCAAGTAGAATAGAACAACCCAAATTGTTTTCGAGGTGTCGTAAACGATGATGAATGTAACTTGACCGACCGTGTAGTTTCGGCTCAGTAGAATAGACCGCCCTCATCGCTTACCGAGGTGTTGTAAAAGACGACTAAGGTAAGTTGACCCGTAGTGTAGTATCCAGCAGGGTAGAATAGACAATCAGATATCGGGTGACCGGTATCTTAGATCTGCAGGATATCAGTCATTGTAGTGAACTAACTATACTAATTTTAAAAACCTATAAGATTGTTTCGAAATACTTTTTAATAAAGTATACGAACATTTTTTTAAATTTTTATATTTCAGAAGCTACAATAGAATTATTTTGCTGTAATCCGCGTTTGTTTAGTTTACATTCACATACCTTGTACACGCAGGACAAGTCACATTCCAGACAAGCACTACACACTCATTATCACAATGTTTACGATCGTTGCGCCTCGAAACCGCAGCATCATCAGGTAGATAGGCTCATGACAAGACAAAATCGTAGTGCGAAAACAAAACAAACCACACTACTCAATACAATCTTTTCGACCTGTCATGACTATTTATAATACCACCTGACATCCTGTTTCATGATACACAAACGAGCCCCTACTTTTCTATTGGTCACGTGATTATCGTGTTATCAGTATATCCGGTATTAAAAATCATAGAGATAATGTTTGACTACTTCTGTTCCCGACAACAATAATACATTACCATTTATATCTTAAATGTTGTTCCGCTTGGAACCAGCAGCTCACCGCGCTCTTTTGTTTTAGTTTCCTTTGCTTCAACTATACTAAATCACGATAGATATTGCGTCACGTCAATCTTTTCGTATTTTCTCTATTTTTACGGCCCGTAGTTGCCGTACGGAATCTGCTCCGATATGTAAATGTAATTACGTCCCGCCGTACCAATTCCGCCGGACCGGATCGAGCTGATTCACAATTAAAAGCAGGCTTTTTTTGTGCCCCGAGAATTTTTCCTAAAGCCACACATTCTGGTACACGATCACCATTAATACATCTCCGAATTCTAAGGTCCTTAGTATTTATAAGCTTCAGACGGCAATCCATCATCTAAGAGATGGACTGACGACCTCAAAAAGAGAAGTAGACTAAAATGGACCAAAGCTTTTCGGTTCAGGGCCACGATTCCAACCTTTTTGGGACCTTAATTGGTTCTTCTCATTTTGTAACTCACCTATTACCGCTTCAGCTTCGTAATACGCTGGGTTTTATAGCAAGCCAAACTTAAGAGCTTAAAAAGCTCACATTTACGAAATTACTTTAAGTCTATTCTATCCCACAGCTACTGAAACTGTGATAATTTTGTCAATATTTATTGTATTAGTTTCTGATGATAAACAGAGATTAAAAATGATGATGGTAATAAATTTAAATACAGGATAAAAAAATATTTTCAAGGTCATAATGAGAAAGGTTAAATTTCTAAATTTTCTTAATTTGTATTATATAATATTTTCTCGTTAGTATATTATATATGTTTTGTTATTTTAATCAATATTTTTTTGTGTTTAAATTTTAAGGACTGTTTGTCATTTTATATATCATTTTCAGTTAGCCTATAAGTAAGATGTACGGGATAGTAATACTAAGATAATTATGTTTTTATATTGTATACTCTATATTCTGTTGGCTTCCTATTTTAATAAATAATCATAAAATCGTATGTAATGTGATCACAGCTTAAAATTCTGTTAACCAATTACTTTCATATTGTCTAGGATTACAGTGTAAGCTCTTGAACGGATACTGTGCTTTGTCTTGGGAATAATGTTATTGCGGTGCATTGGACCCATTATCCTGGCTTGAGGTTCAACTACACTCTTATATTTATCCGCTATACTTCATAAAGCTATACTTCTATACCACATACTACTTCGTTTTGTGCAAATTGAACAAAAATGATAGAATAGTTTATTTTTAGTTTGGGTTTTGTAATCAATCTATATTTCTTTGAGCTCTTTTGCTTTGTGACTAAGATGCAATTCCTTAGTTTGTATTTCATTTTTAGTTTATATCAGTTTACCGACCAGAGAGCGTTAATGGTAAAATATCATTTTATCATTCTCCTGCCCTAATACCACTCTAAGTGAAGTCGGCACAATATGTTATAAACATACCCTCTTCCCCCCGGACCACGATATCAACTGGACGTGTGTGTTAAATTTCAATTTAATTACTAAATAAATAATTTTCAATATATTTTTTACTTAAACTGAATTATAAAGTACTAGGCGCCCATAAGAACAAAGAGCGTTTATCAATTGCATTAGTCATAGAAAGTGTAACCACATAAACTTAGGACTCTCCTGTGGGAATTATGCCAAAACCTGTAAGAACTCCACCAGGACAAGGGCTGCAGTCTACTTTATCAGATTCAGATGTATCGAATATCCCTCCAAACCCGCTGACACCTCGGTTTGTATCTCAAAGAAGTAAAAGGCAACGTGAATCAAGTGACGAGCAACTGATTTCGTTTAAAGACGAAATACGAATAATGCTCGAGGAATGGAAAAACACCCAAAATTCATTGTTAAACAAGCTAGTTACTGAAATTGCAGAAATAAAACAGCAAAACCTACAAATCCAACACTCGAATGAAGAGATAGAAAAATCGTTAGAATTCCTCAACGTGCAATATGAAGCCATGAAACAAAAGGTGGACAGCTTTCAAACAGAACGCAAACATTATCTTTCTCAAATAGCTTTACTGGAAGACAAAATAGAAGACATGCAGAGAAACTCAAAATTGGCTACTATAGAAATGAGGAACGTACCCACATCAAAGCAATCAGAGACTAAAAGTCAATTATGTGGGATTATCAAAAATACATGTAAAGCCTTTAATGTAAACATTCAAGAAAATAGCATTCGAGACGTATATCGGTTAAATGGGAAATCTGGTAAGAGCACAATTGTTGCAGAACTGACTACAGTTCTATTGAAAAAAGACATAATTGAAGCTGCTAAGCATTACAATAAGGAGCATCCTCACAAACGCCTAAATTCTAATGTTATAGGGTTAGAAGGTGAACCAACTCCCATATATTTATCTGAGGCATTAACTAATAAAACCCGTAAACTATTCTTTCACGCAAGAGATTTCGCAAAGACTGAAGATTTCAAATTTTGCTGGACTAGTAACGGGAAGATCTATCTCCGGAAAACTCTTGGGTCACCGCATATTGAAATCAAGGATGAATCTCAATTAAGTTCTCTTAAAAACAAAATGTGACTATTTATAGTAAGTGTCTCGCCTTTTTTCTTTTTCTTTATTTTTAGTTATTTATTTTTATATGATGATAATTATACTTACCTTAAAAAGTGTATGTTGATTTTTGGTGGTTTTGTCAATAGAATGCAGAAATTTATACAATTTTTTATATTTTTTAACTATGTAAAAATAGAGCAAAATAACAAGAATACATTTTTTGTAACTATTTATAGACAGTTTTCTCTTGCGCTAGTGTCACGAACGTATCGTTATAAAATTCAATTTTCATGAAGATATTAGTTTATTTGACCATATAGATAAAATAGGTGCAATGTCATCGTTTCAGTGCAAACCGGAATCAGGTGTGTCTGTATTACAATCAAAAGAGTTTCATAAAAGTAGTGTAAATTTTTTAACGCAAAATATAAGAAGTATTTCCAAAAATTTTTCAGAATTTGAAGTTCTTTTATCGAGGTTAAATATTCAATGTGAAATATATATTCTAACGGAAACTTGGAATTCTAAAACTTTTAATTTCCCATATATATTAAATTATAATACATATTATACTAAAAATAATTATAACCAAAATGATGGAATTGTAGCATACATAAAACAAGGGATAAATTGCTCTGTAGAAGAAATATTGTTACGTGATGCTACCTGCCTAGTTATTGAAATTAATTTTGAAACCGTGGTTATAGGTATTTATAGATCTCCATCTCACAAAAAAATTGATGATTTCCTAGTATCATTGGATGAATTACTAAACACTTACAAGAATCATAAAAATATAATAATAATGGGTGATTTAAATATTGATATCAAAGTTGATACTATTGATGCTAATTCTGTGGAATATTTAAATCTTTTAGCTTTTCACGGTCTACAACCTGGCCATCTGTACCCTACTCGAGCTAAAAATTGTATCGATCATGTAATGATAAAATCAAACCATTCAGCTGTAACGATTGTTTTAGAGGCCCCTTTAACAGATCATTCACCTGTACTAACCTCAATAAATTTAAAAAGCAAAATAGTTAATAATTTGTCTAGCAAAATTACTCATAAAGTTAATTACGATGCAGTAGCTACTGAATTGCAATCGCTAAATTATGATGATATTAATCATTCAAGTGACCCAAACTGGAGTGCGGAAAAATTGGTTACTATTTTACAAACTGCGATCGCTAATAATTCTTTAAAATCACGTTCACCTAGAAGAATGCGTTGCTTAAAACCATGGATAACACCTGGTCTGGTACGTTGTATTAGGAACCGTGACCAAATGCACCTAAAATGTAAGAGACAGCCGGAAAACTTAACTTTAAGTATAACTTATAAAAGATACAAAAATTTCTGTAATAATTTGCTTAAAAGACTAAAGCGAAATTTTGAAAAGAATGAGCTGCAAAAATGTGAGAAAAATTCTAAAATGAAATGGAAAGTCATTGATAAAATTATTAATAGAAATAAGCAAATTACTACATCATCTGATCTTTTAAAAATTGGACCGACTAGCGAAATAGCTGTTGAAAAGGTTAATAACTATTTTGTTAATATTGCTAATGAATTATCTACCAAACAAATCTCAAGAAACAGTATGATTTACAAATGTGAGCCAAAAATTTCTCAATTAAATTCTATGGTTATGCTAGGGACATCGGAACAAGAGATTAAATCTATTTTAATGAAGTTAAAAACTGATAGTGCTGCAGGTTTTGATGGCATTTCGACAAAGTTATTAAAAACAGTGTGCGACATTATTGTTCCATCTATTACCCATATTATTAATTTATGTATTGACACCGGAACTTTCCCTCGAGTATACAAAACTTCTATTATCCATCCCATTTACAAAACGGGAAACAAAGACTGTGTCTCTAATTATCGCCCAATCTCAGTTTTACCAGCCCTATCTAAAATAATGGAAAAAGTTGTAAATGCAAGATTATTAAATTACTTAGAAAAAAGAAATATATTATCACCTAACCAATATGGATTTAGAGCAGGCAGATCAACTTCACATGCAGTGGCTGACTTGACTGACTTTGTTGCTAAAAATATAAATGATAAGTATAAATGTATGGGCGTTTTTCTAGATCTTGCCAAAGCATTTGACACTGTCTCTATTCCTGTTTTGCTAAATAAAATGGATGAAATTGGTGTCAGAGGTATAGCTTATGAATTATTTAAAGACTACTTAAAAGATAGAACTCAAAGAGTAGCAATACAGGGCCATATTAGTAAGGATGCGGTAATTACTCACGGTGTCCCGCAAGGTAGTGTATTAGGACCTACGCTTTTTCTAATATACATTGACAGTTTATGTAGACTACAAATACAAAACTGTAAGCTGTTCACATATGCTGATGACACAGCACTCGTATTCTACGGGAAAACATGGGATGATGTTAGAGTATACGCAGAGTTGGGCCTTCAAGTTGTTACCAATTGGTTAAGCCAAAATATGCTTACACTTAATGTTAGCAAAACAAAATATGTCCTTTTTACCAATATACAACGGACGCTTCCCACTGAGGACGTCTTTAAAATTCAGATACATACATGTGGAAGTATATCTAAGCAGTGTGACTGCAATTATATCGATCGTGCTAAAGATATAAAATATCTTGGTGTTTTGCTTGACGAAAGATTATCTTGGACTCCATATATTAATCAACTTGCAGGAAGAATGCGGAAACTTATATATATATTTAAAAAACTACGACATGTTGCTGATATAAATCTTTTAAAAACAGTTTATTTTGCACTAGCACAACCCATTTTGACATATTGTATTACGTCATGGGGAGGTGCACGTAAAACACATCTTATTAAGTTAGAAAGAGCACAGCGTGCGTTACTAAAGGTAATGACATTTAAGTCATTTAGATACCCAACTGCTGATCTTTACTCTAATTGTGATGTTTTGACAGTAAGGCAATTATTTGTAAAAGAAACAATAATGTCGCAACATCAAAAATTAGTTTATAATCCTGACATAATGAGCACTCGCCGTAAAGATATAGTCTGTCCGATGATTCGATGTAAATCATACTTTGTAAAAAAATTTCAATGTTATTTAGGTCCCATGCTCTATAAAAAATTAAATAAGATACTAAATTTGTATACCTTAAACCATCATCAATGTAAGAAAATATTAATAAACTGGTTAAAAACTCAAAACTATGAGAATATAGAAAACCTATTCAATACATTAAATTAAAAAGATTCTGCATAAATTAAATAATATATAATAAAATAAAATATAAAATCACTGCATATATACATATAATAAATAAAAATTCTTTTAATATTTTAAGTTCACAATATAGTGGTGTAACCACAATATAGTTTTATAACGTGGAGGTGGGTATATATTACTCAGTATGACCGAAACTGTAAATGTTATTTGAAAGTACCCACTTTTATAAATTTTTCGAGCTAATTAAGTTAGTGTTATTGGAAGAGACTAGTGTCTAAGATACAGGCTCCGCCTAGTTTAGACGCTAGTGCTCAAGTAATTTTAGTTTGTTATAAGTTCGATTTAAATTGTATAGTTTAAAGTTGGAATGTTGCATTTTTTGGAGTCAATAAAGATTTTATTTTTTTTTTTTTTTTTATATTGTCACATGATTTGGCTGCGTATTTTGCGACCGGTTGCCTGCCTGACGTCAACGTACCTTAGTCACCTTTTACGACACCTCGGTAAAAAATGAGCGTGGCCCATTCTACTCAGCCGGATACCACACAGCGGGTCAACTTACCTTAGTCGCCTTTTACGAAACCTCGGTTAGAAATCAGGGTGGTCTATTCTGCTCAGCCAGATACCACACGGCAGGTTGAGTTACCTTAGTCGCCCTTTAAGACATCTCGGTAAGAAATGAGGGTAGTCTCTTCTACTCAGCCGAATACCACACGGCAGGTCAATTTACCTTAGTCGCCTTTTACGACAACTCGGTAAGAAATGAGGGTGGTCCATTCTACAGCTGGATACCGCATTGTTTGGCTTTAATAACTATCGGAGAACAATAGTATGTCACTAGCAGCATAAACAGTTATTATATTTACGACAACAATGGAATATTGAAAACAACTTTCGAACCACCATTTATTAAATAAAGTTCCTTTGTCTTGCAAAAGCGAATTCAATTTACGCGAAGCCCGCGGCGATATAAGAAATGAATAAATAATATTGTGCTAACATTTTTGGATTTGCCTCATGATAAAAGACGTTGGATACTTATACGAGTATATTAGAATTACTTTCGTATGTTAAAGTAACAATATTATCCCACTTCTGAGCAAAGGCCTCCTCTTTCCGTTTTTAGGCAAAAGAGTTTGAGCTAACATCTACCACACTGCTCCAATGCAGATTGGTAAATTCAAATTCAATTTTTTTTTAAAGTAAACTTGTGAACGATTGCTTTTGAATCGTCAACTCTGCTGCTGGTTCAGAAAGCTGTTCCTACCGAGAAGAGCCAGCAAGTAGTAGTAGGCTCTTTTAAAAATATAATTCTTATTACTTTGTTATATAAAGTCATTACTTTCTTGTACAGGGAAGTTTGCTTGTATGTAACTTTGCTACTATTTGGTCCTTTTTAGTCGCTTCGCGATTTTGTTCCTAAAATTAGAAGCGAAAGCAAAAAAACGAATGTCTGCGGTGCTTGTTTATTGTAGTAGTTAATATTTGTAGTGCATGGGTCTTTTGCGATTCATACATGTATCAGGTATGAAAACGTATAATACACTCTACATTTAGCATTATACAGAGTTTGTTTTATCACGGATTAAAGTAAAATAATATTTTTATAACTTTTTAAACTGTATAATATAAAGAGCTAAATGTAGTCAGTAATTTTGGGACTATTTTAAATGGAGATAACATCTCATAAAAGCGTTTGATTACTTTAACTTATCTTGAAGAAATTCACGTAAATTACGTATACTATATATTATTCGCCTTGCATGTCGAACCAAAACGCCTAATAACTAAAGTTACTCCTCCACATTAATTATTTTAACAACGTTCATAATTTGGCCAAAATCTGTTTATAACGTGCCTGGAACAAACTAAAAGTTACCAACTTACAAATAGCTCAGTCATCGGGTGACTCTGTAACTATTCACACGTCAACCCAACTTCCACAGTGTAAAATTGTTAAAAGTTCAACAATTAATGAAAATACTTTGCTACAGTCAGCAATTGAATAGACTCTCGACGAACTACATTTAATTCTATATTTTACCATTTCAATGCCCGAATACATAACCCTGTTTTCGGGCATTGAAATGTTTTTGACACGACATGTTTTTAAAATGAAACTTAGCTAGATCAGTTTTTCCCACCCAAAGCCCGTAGGGGCATGTAGATGCTGAATTTCAAGAAAATCGGTTGAGCCGTTTCTGAAATTCAGAAAATTTTAACATTAAAAATAATGAATTAACACCATATATAACTATGTTTTGCGTATTAAAGTGATTTAGTAAGGGGAAATGCTGAGGCACAGATTCATTTACGACATAAACACAAACTATTGTTGAGCTTAGTAGAATTAAGTTAACTACTCTATACTCAGGATTTAGAGGGGGCAATGGTAACCTAAATGGTGCGTTCATGAGATAAATACAAATAGGTCTACAAGTGCGGTCTGTGAGTAGTTTATATTTGGGTTTCGTTCGTTAGCTAAATATTAATTTGTTGGTCTCTAAAATGTTTTCATATATTGGTATGTGGTGCTAAGTTATTGATTATCTTATATTTATAGTTATAACAGTAAATTTAACCGGCTAATGAACACCTATAACGCACTTAATTTCCATGATATAGACATCTTCCATGATCCTCTATTGAAATATGAAAACAAACTTGCTCGCCTGCTTTAAGTTGTAAAGTATTAGTAATAGTTTTTATTAAAATTTCCTGTAAGTATAAGTATAATTTGTCTCCTTTTATTAACATAAATAATTTTGTACCTAACTTTATACGATAACGCTGTACTCGCCTTAAAAACTGTTTTACCTACAACTTGACTTATGAAAAGTGTATTAATAAGTATGTGTAAAATGTTATTGGCTTATCAAAATAAATAAATTTATAGAAGCAGGCGTTACTTCGCGGAATTTTATAGTACAGAAGTTACAATAAAATTAAATTAAAATCCGCGCTTGTTAAGAGAATATATGTAATGTTGAGTGTATGAAGCAGGCAACATTCATACCTTATACATACAGGACAAGTCACACGTATCACAAAATGAGGGTGGTCTAGTCTACTCAGCCGGATACCGACGGCATTCTTAAATATATGTCGTATTAAAATTAATTATAATATTCCTAATTAAATAAACATTATTTACAAAAGCACAAGTTATATCTATCTTAAATAACTTACACGCTAGGACTATACAAATCATGCCCACGTGGAATGGTCCCAAGAATGCTGGCAGTGTTTCCGCGCTGAATCGCTAAGCTGATTCTTTGTACGATAAAGGAGCCCTTTTGTCACCTAAAGAGGCCGTTAACCTTGGTGTTAAAACGGATAAAAGTCATTTAACATTATTTTGTATTTGAATTTTATCGATAACAAGAAATTTCGCTACATATTCTGTTACACGCTACAAGGACTTTTGTCGTTTCAATTTAGCGACTGATATTCAGCTGTAAGCCGAGACCATAGCGTTATACAATTACAAGTTCCTCAATATTAACTGGAGTGAGATTAATTTCAACAAAGCAGTGGCGCGAATATGCGGGCGTGTTATAATCAAGCGAGTTATCTGCCTTTTGCATATATGCAGTTCTCTAATTATTAATGAAGCTTATTTATATTAGTATTTGGGATTTACACGTTTTATATATAGTACCTGGTTGATCGAACCTTGCCCGGTAATTTTTTACAAAAAATAAACTTAAAGAAAAGAAAAAATAATTGGGTAGGTGGGGCTCGATCCTAGGTATTTTCATTTCTCGAGACCCGTTCTCTGAATAAGCTACGCTGACTTGACAATTTATGGCAAAAATAGTGTTTTATATATTCAATGTAAATTTTAGTATTTTTTAATGCCCAAAAACAGGGATAAAACGATTTTTTTAAAAAACAACCTACAACGATTTTTCCCACCCAAAACCTACTAGCTGAATTTCGGGAAAATCGTTCGGCTCCAACGATTTTCCTGAAATTTAGCATGAAGGAGGTTTTGGGGGAGAAAAATCGATCTAGCTAGGTTTTATTTAAAAAAAATCATCTTATCCCTGTTTTTGGGCATTAGAAAAAATAAATATCAACATTGAATATATAAAACACTTTTTTTACCGAAATCTGTCAAGACAGCGAAGGTTATTCGGGGAATATATATACATACATACATACAAAATTTACTCATTTAAATATTCAAAATATAGGAAGGCTAAGGCAAGTTCGTTGAATGAAATCAAAGTTGGTTGTATTCATTATAACTTTCTTCTATGTACACACGAGCGTAAAATTATCGTAAAGTTAAATATCCTTAAATTAATTATAAAATCGACGTAAATTTTAGACAAATTGCTTTTCAGACCGTTACTCAACCAAATGGTCGGAAAGTTTTGGGGCGTAAATTAATTAATTAATCACTTTGAATCAAAATTTCACTTGAACGCCTTTGGCGCAGTGTACACAGAGGTGAGTATGGCGACAATGAAAGGGTTTCATTTTTTAACTTAGAAAAATATTACGGGATTTACACGGGAAACATTTTTGTGACACACTGACTTCCGCGCGGGTGAAGCCGCAGGCAAAGCTAGTTATATTATATATTAAATTTAACAAAAGCAGAATAACAAAATTCCTACAAAACTAATGAAAATATTATATTAGAAAATATATGTAATGCTATATCTAGAGTGTATTATTCATTCTCATACATGGTACATGCAAAATTCGTAAAAACTCATGCACTACCCGCCACCGATAACACAACAATACACACGTACGGCACATTCACCACCACAATCTCAATAATTGTTTCGCCCCGTAATCGTAGCATCGTCAGGAGATAGACTCCACGACAAAATCGCAAACCCTTGGGAATTTAGGAGATAGACTCAAACCGACAAAATCGGTGGTAAATGTGTGCAGTGCTTGTGTATTGTTGTGTTATCGGTGGCGGGTAGTGCGTGAGTTTTTACAAATTCTGCATGTATCAGGTATGGAAACGAATAGTACACTCTACATTTAGCATTACATATATTTTCTTTTATCGCGGATTATTGCAAAATTATCCAGCTGACTAGGATAGACCACCCTCATTTCTTACCGAGGTGCCGTAAAAGGCGTCTAAGGTAAGTTGACGTCAGGCAGGCGGCCAGTAGTAAAATTACTAGCCAAAACATCCAACAGCATGTTTAAAACGTGTTGTGCTGACCCCGCTTAAGAGTGGGATAAGGCAGGAGATTGATGAATCTATTAAACTATATGAAACACTCATTGATTACACTAAGCACAGAACATTTTCATTAATTTTGTATTATGGAAATTCGCAAAGTAACGCCTAATTCTAAAAATTAACAAAATTCCTATTTTCCTCTCAGTACTGAAAGACACAAAGTACTTCAGTGAGGGTATTTGACCACCTTAGTTGACGCGAACGTAGTAACGTATAGCATCTTATAAATAAGACTTAAACGTAATAATTATTTTTAGTTTACAAATTTATTTGAATAAAGAATATTTTGAATTGAATTATAAAATCCAAATTGAAAATTTGTGCCCCGAATATTTTATATGAATCTCTTTAGCACTAACTTCATAATAAAACTTCAAGTGATTTCTATTTCCTTTAACTTTACTACACTTCCAGAATGCTACGACAATTTGGAATTCCAACTCGGTTTTGTGAACACTTACTATAAAGCTTGTTTGAAACTTTCTCGGCACTTTACCCGTCGAAACTTCTGTCGCATATCACAAGTATGCACATTTTGGTGAACCACTCAAGACGAGGAAGGCTATAAATTTTCTACTTGAAACTATTGGATTGACCCGAATTTATTTTAATTCTAAAGAGGCGAAACTGAACATGTATATTTTAACCATTTAAATTATATATTAAACTTTTCATGTTTTTAACACTTAAGTTCTACAAAAGTAATAATGGAATTATTCTGTTATAAGTGTTTAAGTAAATAGAAAATATATATAATGCTAAATGTAGACTAGCGTCTACTAAAAGTGGACTACCCGTTTTCATACCTGATACATGCAGGATTCGTAAATACATGCTCCAACCTCCACCACAATATACAAGCATTAAACACATCACAAAATCGCAAAAGCTTTGCGATTTTGCTTTGCGACAACTTTCAAGAACTATATTAAGATTAAAAATGACAATGAGCATAAACATAATATACACAAATAAATATAAATAAAGTTTGCAACGAAACAAGAAAAAGTAATATAACTTTTTCTTAACGAAACAAGAAAAAGTAATATAGTGAATAATTGAGTTTTGAGAGTATATTAACACTAAAGTTGCTGCGAACGATGTCGTGGGTAACTCTAGTTCCTTATAATTTATCTAGCGAGGGTAAATTTAACGACCAAAGGTACCCTAACTATATCTAAAAGTGACTGTGACCCCAATTAGCTTTGACAACGATTTATAGGAGTTTTCGTCTAACGAGACACTTTATTTACTATAATGATTAATTTATTGAGTCTTGATAGATAAATTATATTACAATAGTATTATTCGATAGAGAGATTGTAAAAAAAGTAAGTAGCGGCCTGTTACTATCCCACTGCTGAGATAGGCCTCTTCTCTCCGTTTTTTGAAGAGAAGGATTGAAGCTAAGACCTACCACGCTGCTCCAACGCGGATTGGTAGGTTACACATAACTCTAGAACTTTAGAGATATGCAGGTTTCCTCACGATGTTTTCCTTCACCGAAAAGCGTGTGATAAATTTCAATTATCAATTAGACACATAAGTTTTAACAGAAAAACTCATTGGTGTCTGCCCGGGTTTGAACCCGTGACCTTCTGAAAAGAGTCGCACGGTGTTACCACTGGGCTACCACAGCTTATAGAGAGATTGTAATAGAATATAATTTTTTGATAGGAAAATTGTAGTATAATTGAGGAATAATGTTATTTTTACTCATTAGTTTATTTACAGATTTAATACATGTATAAATATTAAAAATAAAGAACGTAGGGACCGAGCCTTAATCGGTAATTTTTTAAAAGTGCAAAAAAATGCAATGAAAAAAAAAGAAAAAAGCACCGGGTGTGGGAATTGAACCTAGGTTTCGAACCTTTTTTGGTCCGCGCGTTACCATTAAGCTGTCAAAGCTTTGCTTTTGACAGTTCAAATTATAAGTTACTATCTATACTATTTTTTAATTTTTATAGTGCCCAAAAATTAGATTTTTTAAAATTAAATCTAGCTAAATCGATTTTTTTCTCTCCAAGACCTCCTACATGCGTTGGAGCCCTTTCCGGGATTCAGATACTATATAGATACAAGATTCACTCATTTAAATAATAATGGATTAAAAATTAAAAAAAATCAAGATCCATTGGCAGCAGAGAAAGAAGCCAAGCTCTCGGTAGTTAGGAATATAGAGTGCTGTATTTCTCACAATACGTGCTGTATCAAGCAATACTGCTTTCTATATCCTACACTTGATTCAGCTACTAAGCAATAGCCTCTTGAGATGTTGGTCGAGGCTCTTCGCGATAAGACGATTAACCGATACAACAATTAGAACAATTATTGTTGAATCAATATCCCACATGGCGGTTATCTCATGAGCTAAGTGTAAATATTTAGTGAATTTTTCGTATGATATTATCGCCATGCGGGAAAGTGATATAAACAATAATCCATCCCGACGCGCTGACCGATTCACTAAAACTATATCAGGTTTTGTTGGCAACAATATACCTGTCAATAATAATGGATCGGTCCCAGTAGAGCAAGATCATTTTCCAGAACTGGCGCGGGACTGTATTTGTAATAGGGTATTCCCGATTTAACTACGCTATATTGAAGAGTTTATATATATAGTATATTGAAGTTGCTGATGGACAATCCTGGACACTTGATTGTGTCTGTGTAAATATTCACCATTAGCAAGAGAAGAACAAACGGAAACAATATGATGTAAGGTAAATGATATGATATAAGGATGTTGAGTACACCCGAGAAGACGTGGTTCTTACTAATTATGGTTCTTCCTATAGCTATATGGGTAAATAGAAGATTGTTTTTTTGGTTACGATCGCTTGCTTATCTATGGAAATCAACACTTCTATGAATAGTTAATGAATCTAACAAAAAGAACGAAGAATAAAAGTTTGTTGTTGAGATTGTTAAGAACCTAGTTTGTTGAGACATTTTTTTATTTAGAGGTTTTTAAGAAGTAACAAATAACAATTTTTTTTAAGTTCTCTTATTTATGACTCCTTTGATAATCAAGTAAATTGAGGAAGCGAAGTTTCCGAAACTTGGGTTTATGAAAAATTTGAGAAGTGTGCCAAACAATGTTGATTTAAAATTTATTATTTTATTTTTTGTGGCTCTTCGTGTTGATTTTAGGAATGGATAGATGTTATATGGAAGCTAGGAAGAGGAATAAGGGCAGGAGGATGATAATGATGATGACGGAGTTCTTAACTAGAAATAGGTAGAGCGTGAGGTATAAAGTATTGAGGCTGAACATATAATTTAGCACATTAACCGAAACGGCATATAATTTTTGGTTAGCTAGAAACATTAAAATTCATTTGTTGCAAGTTGCTATTGGTTAAATACAGTTGCCATTTGTATTACTATTTTAAGGTCATAAATACCAATTTATTTCGTGTCTAATTTATCAAAGTCTAACTGAAATAGTTCTGTTTCAAATCCAAAAGGTTAGGCGGGCTATTATCACGTCTGTTTTCGAACCTGATCCTTTGAACTAATTTCGTTCCTTTCATTATAACGGGCTTACGCTTAACTAAAGATAATTAAGGAGTATTTATTAAGGAGCAGTAATTGAGTTGTGTCTATATTTCGATATTAACGAGACGACGAACAGACTTTCGTTGTTAGGTTAGATGTAAGTAGGCAATAATAGGCAAAAACTTTATTGGATAAAAAATCAATTTTTGTCTTTGTCCACAGAAATGCCATTGCGCTAGGATTCGTAGATGCGGACCCGGGCAAGCTATAAGTTAAAAAAATAATCTTATTGCATTAATTTATATTTGCAATTTGCATGCCATATTAAAACTTCATATGGCACGTGAATTTACGGGAAATGTGTAACTGTCAATTAAAATAAGAACACCTCTGTATGCTCGTTTTTCTTCTCTTAAAGATAACAGGATAGGATACTTTTGCGAGGTAGTTGGTGACAGCACATATCGTGGTAAGGAATGTCTTACGAAACACCTTCAGACCATTGTGAGAAGACAACGGCATGTATCGTAGAAAAATGAATTATGAACTGGACTAGCTGATTTATCAATAAACGATCAGGTTTTACAAGTCACAAAGACTCAGAAGCGGTTTTCAAGAACCTTTTCCAAGTGGACTTCGCAACAAGAGACACCTAGAGTCAGAACCGGAAAGCGAAGGATAGACTATGCCAAGGATGACCTCTGATGCATGGGTAGACTAACATCTTGAACACGGGAGGTCGGGGACAGAGCGAAGTGGAAAAGGCTCGTTGAAGAGGCCAAGTAAACCCATAAATTATTGTAATGCAATAGGAAGAAAGAAGTAAGTTAACATCCAGGTAACAGAATAATTCCATGAAAAAGTGGAATGCAATGAAATCCGTAGAAGTGGTCACGACCCTTATCACTGAGGCGAACAGGAGGAGTGAAAAGAAGCAGAGAGAGAGATGTGAGAAGTGAAACATAGCACAATTAACTTCCGCGTAATATAAACTTATGAATATGAAAGTATTTGGTTATTCTTCTTTCGGATTGCTTGGTTTTTGGTAAAGATAATTGGAAACTTTTGTCTCGGTACCTTATTCCGCGGACATATTCATCTACAAAGACTAGTACTAGGAAGTATTTCTAATTTAGAATTTGCTTTGACCTGAAGTATCTAAGCTTTAGAACTGCCGAGACTCCGTGTAATTGAAAACGAGTCGGAAATTAAAAACGTGTCTGGATGAATTCAATTTACGACCGTTGAGATCAAATATAATGATGAGAGATGCTGTTAAAAGGATCGCTTTGCTTTTGTAAGTGTGTTCCCAGGCGTATCGGTATTCCAATATAGCTTATTGGAACGATGTGAAATTATTTGTTGAAAGTTTCTAAAGCTCGACACAGTTAATGACAAAAATGATATTACTTGATATATGTATGTTACCAGGAAGTAAACGGGCAATTTCTATATGTCTTTAATGCGAATTTACTAGAGCAGTATTGATGAAATTTGGTAAAGTAAAGTTTATTGACCTAAAATATTGGATAAAGAATTTTTTAAATTAACGAGAACAGGAAAACATTTAGTATTTTTTTTTCTCATATTTAAGTGTTTCATTTATTGTTATAATTGGAATATCTCCTCTATGGGATCATACTGGACCACAATGGGGTGATGGTTTATGGTATGGATGGGATACGTCTGCCACAACCTGCTCTATCTATAGTACATAAAAGGTACTTTAACAGTAAATTTAACTCGAACGAGTTCACTATAGTTGTTATAATTGTAGCCTTATTTGCTTTTATTCATTGAAACGCTTAAACCTTTATCTACCTGTACCTATATACATTTAACGAACATGGAAAAACAGTTCGTAGTATATATTTCATAGAGTTCACTTAACACTAATCATATGGAACATTCATGTTGTTTACGAATCGTGTTCCGTATCCCCACCACTGTACTAACGACTCAAGTGTTATCGAGAAGCAGAACATTCTCGAATGGTTCGTTTACTATATAAGCGGTCGTATTGCGTGCTTCGGGGATTCAGTTCGCGAATAGCGATCGAGAACTAATTAAGAACCGAAAGTAAAAGTGAAATAATAGTGACCTCGGCTTTGTTATTGGACAACGGTGCATAGAGATTTTATCTACTAGTTTTGTAGTGAAAAGCTGTATAAAGTTTTATTAACGAGTCACCGAGTATTTTTATCCAAGTCCACAGACCCCTGTACGTTACAATATGAAGAAGCAAAATATATTGCAAATATCATAGATATCATAGACACTCAGAGCAAATCTTCATAACTATAAACGAGTGACTTGTTTATCAATTTCACCCAGCATGAATATAAAAATCCCTGTTTATTCTTATACTTACAGCCGTTTAACCTTTTCCGGGTCTATTTATATGGCGGAAACGTTTCGCGTTACGCCAATGTATGCTCGAGGCGGAATATCATCTCTATTTCCTTTGATTGTCCTTATTCATTTTGTATTCTACTTCAGTCAAGGAAAATTGGATGTGGAAATATAAGTATATTACGAAAACAGTATTGGGCATACCCACCTATTTTCTTTATGTATATATAGGCTAAATACGAAAGTAAGTCAACTCACCGAGTGGTATCCATCCGGCTGAGTAGAATAGACCAACCTGATTTATTACCGAGGCGTCATAAAAGGCGACTAAGGTAAGTTGACCCACCATATGGTATCCGGTTTAGTACAATAGACTACTCTTTTTCTTACCGAGGTATCGCAAAGTACAACTAGGGTATGTTGAAGTCAGGCAGGCGGCCGGTCGTAAAAACGCAGCCAAATCATGTGACAGCATGTTTATATCTTGTTGTGCTGACCCCACTTAGAGTGGGATAAGGGCAGGACGATGATGATGACGTAATCACGTGCACATAGTATTCCATATATAATTATTTCTACCGTTAATTATAGAACATTAAGTGATTATTGAAAATGTGACCAAATGTAAGACCCTTATCAATATCCATAGCCATTAAATTGGAAATACGATTAAACCTGATGAATTTACTCTACAATTTAAACGTCAAATCAATCTACATCAGCATCAATATAGGGACCACAAACCGCTATTTCGATTTACGTTCCACAATTCTATTCAAGTACATCAATGAACATATTAAAACTAAATAAACCATAGTATAGTAATTATAGTAACTGCGAATTCGGTGGCATCGACTTTACTCAAATCAAATTAAAATAATTCAAATAAGATCTTCCAAGCGCCTTTGAATCGTCAAGGATTCATATGATTAATGAAGCTACAACTAGTTAATGTATAGAACCGGCTATACTCACGTCTTATTCTATCCCCTAGATAACCCGATAGAATAAGACGTGAGTATAGCCGGTTCTATACATTAACTATGAATACTACTCATGATAGTTTAAATTTTAAAAAAAATCTACAACTAATTCGGAATGTTGCTCTTACCGAGAACAACCAGAAAGAAACTCGACGGTCAATGTTTTGAACATTTCCAATTTTACATTATAAAACCATTGTCTTGTATGAAGCTAAAAGGATTATCAAATCCAGGCTTTTTATTATCCAAATACTCTCATCGAGAGTTATATATTTGTACCGTTTGCAGTCGAGACCCTAGGGCCATGGAGTCAAAGTGCAAAATTTTTTTTATCCGTTTTAACACCTCGGTTGATTGCCTCTTCAGGTGACAAAAGGGCTAGCACCTTTTTCGCACAAAGAATCAGCTTAGCTATCAGCGATTCAGCGCGAAAACGCTGCCAGCATTTTTGGGACCATTCCACGTGGGCATGATTTGTATAGTCCTAGCGTGTAAGTAATTTAAGATAGATATAACTTGTAAATTTTTGCTGTAAATAAAATAAAAATAATCTTCAATTTTGAAATATGCTTTACGTACGAGCATATCTCTTACACTTAATTTAAACCTTTCTGTAGTCTGGTCTAGTTATATTGCAGAATTTTATTATACAAGCGAATACCGAGATTATCAAATGAGATGCTAACTCTAATGAGTCGCGACACAGGTATAACAAACTTTTTGTGACCTCTCGTATGTCTATGATATACTTATACCATCGATTATCTATTATTTTATACTATATGAAATTTAAAAAGTAAAAAAAAATATATAATACATAATCTATGGTTTAAAAGTAAAGTCGATGCCATCGATTTACTATGTGAAATTTAAAAATGCCGTGTGGTATCCGGCTGAGTGGAATAGACCACCCTCTTTCCTACCAAGGTATCGTAATATACGAGTAAGGTCTTCACCTTACTGTCAGGGTCGTCTTACCTTAGGCGCCTTTTACGACATCTCGATAAGAAATGACGGTGGTACTATTCTATTCAGCAGGTTACCACACGGCGCTAAAGTAAGATAACAAGTATTTTGGCTTACAAATGATATAGAACATGTCGTTTCCTCTTTTTTATATACCAATGAAGCGCAAGGAGTCTGTAATAAAAATGTAGGTATTACAGAAACTACGCCGCAATAATGATACCAGAAACACGACCTTCGATAGTTATAGCAAGCTAATGGCACGATGCCAGATTACAGAAAAGATTTGTATATGCTTAAGGAAGTTCCAATAAATCTTATCCTCATGATTTAATGCAGATTTGTAGCTTAGGGTGGATATGTTGGGAAATACTCGATTTTTATAAATATATCGCACGCTCAATATCAAAGTAACTGAACTCAAAAAAGTTCTCTTACAACTTGATAATATCACATATTGGTTAAGCCCTGATGACAATGCATGTTTATGATAAGTATGACTTGATGCTGTCAGGATTGGCTCCAGACGCGGAAACTCCTCAACGGTTAACGGACATTATATTATATTTCTAAGTAATAGCAGAACACACGAATATATCTGAACAGAATATAATTTATAGAATTAGGCGTTACTTTGCGGAGATCCATAATACAAAAGTAATAATAAAATTATTTTGCTATAATCCGCGATGAAGTAAAATAGAAAATATATATAATGCTAAATGTAGAGTGGACAATCGGTTATCATACCTGATACATGCAAGAGTCGTAAAAAACACATGCACAAACCTCCACCACCGCCACCACGATACACAAGACTCCACGACCAAAATCGCAAAGCTCTGCGATTTTGGTCGTGGAGTCTATCTCCTGAATATGCTTCGGTTGCGGGGCGAAACGATTGTTGAGTTTGTGATAGTGAACGTATATAGTGCTTGTGTATCGTGGTGGCGGTGGTGGAGGTTTGTGCATGTGTTTTTTTTACGACTCCTGCATGTATCAGGTATGATAACCGATTGTCCACTCTACATTTAGCATTATATATATTTTCTATTTTACATCATCGCGGATTATAGCAAAATAATTTTATTATTACTTTTGAACAGAATATATTTGAGACACTTCGAGGACTCATTAGTAAATTTTACATAAGCTTAACAACGTATAACGCTAATAGGTAAAGATACGAATTAATTGGTGCAAAAGGGAGCCAAATTTAGGGAACAGATTTCAGTAATTCTAAACTTACACGAGGCAATGTATAGTCTTCTAATTAATTAACAGTATCAAACATTTCCATGTTTGTTTTTAGTACATGAAGATGTACAGATCGGCTAATATATCGTGTTGATACCCGTAAGCAAGTTAAGAGATTTCGTTAATTATTTTGAATAAACGTCTTATATTGTCTACTAGGAGTCCCGCCCCAGCTTCGCACGGGTATAAAGCTTATAGCCTATGTCACTCAGTGAAAATCACAGTATTTCTCTACTCCATATTGAATGTTATTATACATATAAACCTTACTCTTCAATCACTCTATCTATTAAAAAAACCCCATCAAAATTTGTTGCGTAGTTTTAAAGATTAAAGCATACATAGGGATATAGGGACGCAGACAGAGAAAGCGACTCATTTTATACTATGTAGTGAAGTTTAGCTGTTATTTTGATAATTGTCAAATTTTTTACCATACTTAACCAAAGACAAAATTACGTATAGCTGTCATTTATGTTTTGTCATTCCATGTCATAGTCGTTTTTGTTATGCTACGTTTTATAGTGACTTGACGGGATAAAATAAATGCGGTCGAACGGGATAAAAAGTATCCTATGTCCGTCTCCTGGTTCAAAGCAACCTCTTCACCAATTTTCAGCCGAATTGGTTCATCCGTTCTTGAGTTATAAATAGTGTAACCAAGACCAACTTTCTTTTATATATATAGATATGTATTTCGGAAAAGGCTCCAATGATTTTATGAAATTTAGCATGTAAGAGCATTGGGGGACGTAAAATCGATTTACCTAGGTTTCATTTGAAAAAAGGCCGTTTTATACCTGTTTTTGGTAATTAAAAAATTGTAAACTTTCGCGATTCATACTGATTATTATATAAACATACGGGTCACATCGCGTTTTAATCGATTACCTTTGTATAAGGTTCTACGTTTCGGCAGAGTTGCATCTTATACAAAGGTAATCGATTAAAACGCGATGTGACCCGTATGTTTATATAATAATAATTAAAAAATTGCTGAAATGTAGAATTGAATACAAATTATATTTGAGCTGTCCAATACAACACTTTGATAGCCTAGTGAATGACGGGCGGACAAAAAATCATAACCTGGGATCAATTCCCACATGTCACCCGGCGCTCTCTTTCTTTTTTAATTGCATTTTTTCATATCTTTTAAAAATATAACCGAGTAAGGCTCGGTCACCCAGGTGCTCATATTTATTGAGTAAAAAGGTTATCTGTGTTCTTAGTGCGACTTTTTTTAACCTACTCAATCACGTTAGCGTAATGGCAATTTGTATGGCGCTCGACCAGCAGTCTCTAGATGTCGATGTTGCAGCGTCATACAAAATATTGTTACGTTAATGCGGTCGAGTAGGTTAAAAAAACTCGCACTAAGCACACTGTTGTATATGTATTAAAAATAAGATGCTCGTGAATTCTTTATAGAATCAGTCATTTTTACCATTTCGTCATCACGTCTGACCAGTTGTGCAATAGTCACAGTAATAAAATTGATTTATTCTCCAACACACGCACGGACTTACCAACATGTTTCCCCTTATGTATGTAATGTTATGGAAGAGCGGGGCCTCCTGTCACAAGTACTAGTAGAAATACTTGTAACTTACTAGGATGGTCCCAGATTCTGTTTATGATTTGTGAGAATTTGTTATGGAAAAATAATATTTTTTGTTTTTTTTTAAATTCTCTTTGTAAGTTTTACTAACTTACAAAGATGTGTACTGGAATATGTATATGTCTGCTCTCCTAGACATGTATATCGGAATCTAATTGGAACAAAGAAGGCAACACAGACCACTAGATTTCAACGTGATAAGTATAATTTAAAATTTGACATTCATCGCAAGTTGTGGCAAAATAATTTTATAATTACTTGTAAAATGATTCATCATCCTCCTGCCCTTATCTCACTCTAAGTGGGGTCGGCACAACATGTTATAAACATGCTGTCACGTGATTTGGCTGCGTTTTTAGGACCAGCCGCCTGTTTGACGTCAACTTACCATAATCGTATTTTACGACACCTCGGTAAGAAAGAGGGTGGTCTATTTTACTAAATCGGATACCACATGGTGGGTCAACTTAACTTAGTCGCCTTTTACGACACCTCGGTAAGAAAGAGGGTGGTTTATTCTACTAAACCGGATACCACACGGTGGGTCAACTTTCCTTAGTCGCTTTTTACGACAACTCGGTAAGAAAGAGGGTGGTCTATTTTACTAAACCAGATATCACACGGTGGGTCAACTTACCTTAGTCGTCTTTTACGACACCTTGGTAAGAAATATGAGTGGTACTATTCTATTCAGCCGGATACCAAACGGCGTTACTTGTTAAATTATTGTAAATTAAAAATCACTATTGGCTATCTGAAGTTTTCAAACCCGTTATAACTCGGTAAGTTTTAATTAATTAAATTTTTAATTTTATACTAAGTTTGTATTAGTTAGTGTAGTAATAGAAGAAATTTACAACTTTGTTTCAGTATTTTACAATAAATGGTCGTGACACTTTAATAGCTTTTGTGTCAGGCTTAAAGAGAATAAATTAAATTAGTTTTCTATAGGATCAATGTAAATAAGAGCAAACTATTGACGCCTGTATTCTAATGGTTCAAAATGGGTTGTCGAACGAATTTTCAATTTTATGTCATCTGCGTACATTGAAACGTGTGGTATGGTATTTATTTATTTAGAAAACAAAAAGTTACTTTTAAAAACCATATTCATTAGTTATTTAAATTTAAGAATTAAAAAACAGTATATTTGTAATAGTTGTAATCTATTTGGATGAAATTATAAAAATTAAATATTCAAATATCGTTGAAAATGTTGTTTCATAGTCTTACTTTCATAACTAAAAATGAATTAAACATAAGCAATAACCGCAAGTTCATAATATTCGAAGGTACTATATAACTTGATGACTTACCATAACTGCAAAAATACCTTATCTTATTGGCTGAAACCATTTAATTATGAAGATACGGAAGTTCTAGTACTATATATATCTTAAATACATAGATTTACATGCACACACATGCACAATGAGTCACCCGTACACATACTGGCATAAGCACACTATCACACACATCCACACACACAAACACACACACACACACACCCATTCACATACACACACGCACTCACACACACACACACTCACTCACACACACACACACACACACACACACACACACACACACACACACACACACACACACACACACTGCAATTAAAAAGTTATTAAAATATAGTTTTTGTTATTTTACGCTATAAATACAATACTTTTTTCTTGGTTATATAATAAAAGAATCTATTATCCACTTTTGTAAATTTAAAAGTAATTTTTACTATCTACCAAAGTGCATGAACTGGCCGTTTGCCAGTAACAAAGTACTTATAGCTCTGGTGTGGTGCGATTGGACGATGAAACTACCGGGTGCAATGTTTAGTTGGTTTTGGCAACTATAGCATTTGCATATTTAATTTTGTGCGTGACAAAGTGTGCTCCAAATTATAGGCTATTAGATAAATTAGCAGAATTCTCAACTAACAACTGCGTTATGAGAATTCTGAGTTCTTTCATGATATGTAGACTCCACTAAAAAATATTCCTGCTTCGGTTTCGGGGTGAAACTATTGTTGAGTTTGTGATAGTTTTTACGAATCCTGCATTTATCAGGCATAAAACGGGTAGTCCTCTCTACATTTAGCATTATATATTTTTTTATCTACTTAAAACGCAGATTTGTTTGTTGTTTGTTTGATTTTTTTATTTGTAAATATTTAAATTTTAACAAAATTTTAATTAATTTAATAATAATGGAAAAGTACCACCCTCATTTCTTACCGAAGTGTCGTAAAATAAGTTGACCCATCGTGTGATATCCGGTTAAGTAGAATAGACCACCCTCTATCTTACCGAGGTGACGTGAAATACGACTAAGGTAAGTTGACAGGCAGGCAGTCAGTCATAAATACGTAGCCAAATTATGTGAAAACATGTTTATAACATGTTGTGCCGACCCCACTTAGAGTGGGATAAAAGCATGGAGATGATGATTTGTAAAACATTAAGCGTTAAAAATATGTAAAAGTTTTAATATATAATTTGACTAGTTTCGTAAATATACATTTTCAGTTTCAACTCTGCGACTCTGTATCGCTCTATCGGTATCAAAATGTTTTAAAATACAAGCGCACTAATTAGTATGTGCATATGTCATCAGTACGATCAATGCCAATATACACGTTCAAATCAACACACAACGAACAAGCCTGTTATTGACAGTTCCAACATCACACTATTGATATAGTGTAGGTCTCTGAATATCTCACGTTTCCCCTTTTACCTAGCTGAGAGCACAATTTCCAATGCGCACAAGTTCGCTTCAGTGCACCGTGAATGAGACCATTTCTCTCCATCTTGTTTTTAGAAACGTCTATGCAATTGATTCCTTTGATATGCTTCCACTTTTATCTGTCATATATGTATTTTTTTTATCGGAATCTTGACGTGGTTTTGGTTTGAAATCATCGTCATTCTCCTGCCCTTATCCCACTCTAAGTGAAATGTTTACAAAAACAGATACCTGACATCAAATTACCTTTTAGGACACACCGGTAAGAAATGACGATGGTCAATTTTATTCTGCCGGATAGGATCGGATCCACTAACAAAATTGTAATACTGGAAAACGATCGTGGAGCCTATCCTATTCAGTCTTTGTTCGTCATTCAAGAGAAGTGTATCTTGCAGCGGGAATAGTGGTATTCTATTATATCGTGTTATTATATAGTCATCATCATCTTCCTGCCCTTATCCCACTCTAAGTGGGGTCGGCACAACATGTCATAAACATGCTGTAACACGACTTGGCTGCGTTTTTACGACCGGCCGCCTGCCTGACGTCAACTTACCTCTGTCGTATTTCACGACACCTCGGTAAGAAAGAGGGTGGTCTATTCCACTAAACCGGATACCACACGGTGGGTCATCTTACCTTAGTCGCCTTTTACGACACCTCGGTAAGAAATGAGGTTGGTCTATTCTACTCAGCCGGAAACCACACGGCGGGTCGACTTACCTTAGTCGCCTTTTACGACACCTCGGTAAGAAAAGAGGGTGGTACTATTCTACTCAGCCGGATACCACACGGCTATCGTGTTATTATATAGTGTGTGCGCTAACACGACGATTTAAGTTAACTTGTTTCTATTCTCATCAGTCAAATCATAAGCTAAGTTTCTGAAATTAAGCCATTCAATACAATATTGTTAAGAATCTGGTAAGACTTCTGGTTAACTCGAACTTTAGTTGATGCGTTTTTCTTTTTAGATTACAACATCACTTACTATCAAGTAATAAAGTTGTACGATAGAAACAATACATTAACATTTTATTGCATTTTTATTTTTTTTGATAAAACTTTATCATCTCTAAGGGAACATAAAGATTAAGACTTTGTGGGCTTGTCGGTACATAATGGGAATAACTGTTCCCGAATTATCACGACATTCCCTTTGAATCACTGGCAAGGGAATTTATTCGCGTTATGTCTTTTGTTTCAACAGTTCCAATAATGTTATTGTGAAATTTCTTATCGTTAGCCGTTATCGGAGTTGGTGAGGTGAGCTCGTTTTAGTTTGTCTTCTACATTTTCATAGCATCTGTATTACTGTTATACTACCTTTCGTTTTGAAAACAGGTTTCAAAGCAAATTTGAGGAGATCGATATGATTTTATAATAATAAGTACCTGGGTAAACTAGCCTTGCTCGTTATCATCTTCCTGCTCTTATCCCACTGTCAGTGGAGTCGGCACAACATGTTATAAACATGTTACATGATTTGAGTATGTATTTTACAACTGGTTAACTTTCCTTAGTCTAATTTGTCAGGAGTATTACATTAATTTATATTAGTCTGTAGTGTTCTTGTTATTGTATAAAGTTTGTCATGATACCTAGTACTTCTATAGACATTATATTCGTCATGATACCACGAGTCATTGTTGCTTCCTTCCGTTTTAGTTAATTAGAGTGGTCAGTCCTCCCAGTAGTCAGTTGGTCTTGTATTGTTGTAGCTACAACATCGAACATGAAGTCGTGAAAGTGAAAGTTGAGTTTTGTTTATTAGGCCGTTCTCGATACCTTGTACGACACCTCGGTAAATGAAGGTGGTCTATTCTACTCATCCGGATACCACATGGCGGGTTGACTTACCTTAGTCACCTTTTACGACACCTTGGTAACAAATGAGGATGATCTATTCTATTCAGCCGGATACCATACGGCGTTTTTAAAAGACATATATATATATATATAAAAATGCAATTAAAAAGAACAAAAAAAAATCTGTGATGCGTAAAAAAGGCAGATATAAGTATTCTGCCAATGAGTTTAAAATTGACTATGAGTTTACCAATACTAATACTATTCCCAAAAATAAACCTAGTATTTCAATTACTAGTTCAAGAAATTCAACCTTAATAAAAGCATGAAGTATAAATTCAAAATTCAAATTCAAAATATTCTTTATTCAAATAAACTTGTAAACAAGTGCTTTTGAATCGTCAACTCTACTGCTGGTTCGGAAAGCCGTTCCTACCGAGAAGAGCCAGCAAGAAACTCGGCGGTTGCTCTTTTAAAAAATATAATTCTTAATATTATTTACATTAAGTCGTTATTGTCTTGTACAGGTTCAAAGAGAGCTATATCCACACATTCTTATCTTCTAAATAATCTTCAAGTAGGCTTTCTGTATCAGCCTCTTTTTAACAGTGTTTTTAAACTGCTGTAATGGCAGTGCTGAAATTGATTGCGGAATTTTATTATAGAATCTTATACCAAAACCCACAAACGAGTTACGCACTTTTGCAAGGCGCAAAGCAGGAACCGCAAGCTTATGTCGGTTCCTGCTTTGTCTATTGTACACATCATTATATTAAAGCATATACACGGAGTAATATCTACTTTGAATTCGAACACATTACACCGTACAAAATGACAATATTTTTACAATTTCTATACTTAAGAAAAACATTGATCCACGGGGAATGTCAGTAAAATTAATTCTTTCAACGTTCCCATCGGAAAACTTTCAAAGTGGCGCTCAAACATCAATTTTGTTTCCCCATAGAACTTCGATATTAAATCTCTTTGTTTTTCCGCTATTATATGTTAAAAGAATTCATCTAGTTTTTGCTTCTTTTTATGCTCTATAGAAACCACAAACACATTTAGCATTTAAATATTGCTTGCCTTGCTCGGTAATTTTTTTTCGAAATAAAAGAAAAGACACTTAAAAATAAAAAGAAAAAAATAATAAGGTAGGTGGGGCGTGATCCTATCTATTTTCATTTCCCGCGACCACCATATCCCCGAATAAGCTACGCTAACTTGACATTTGAGGGCAAAAATAGTGTTTTATATATTCAATAAATTAAAAGTGTAACTCAACGAACGAAGGGTCTTCTCGTTTACTCCCCGGATGGGGGTAAACGGGGTGCGGGCCTCGAGGTATTCCTCACTACCCGGGCATCTCCTCGCGGGCACTTAAGCCCGGTACGTGTTTCGGCCGTAGGCCGAGGTCACCTAGGTGACCTAAAGGTGTCGGTATTTGGGCCGTAAGCCCAGGTCACCTAGGTGACCTAATGGATGACTTGTTCGGTGGGGAGGTCTGGGAATGGTAGCTCCCAGACCTCAAAGTCGTCTTCAGGTATGTCTCGGTCTGGTGGTGTCTTGTTCCGTGATTTTGTCATATCCGGTGTTTCCGCCCTCTCGCCCATCGCGTCGTCCTCGTCGTCGCCGTCGTCCTCCGCATCGGGACGCGGAGACGGTGATCGCAGGAGCTCGCGAGGCAGGGAACGTCCATCGGGTGGTCGCGCATGGAGTGGCGCGATGCCATGGAGGTGTACGTGCGCGCTGTTGTCCGCGCGCGCGAACAGTCGGCGCGCAAGGCGACGAACGAACTCCTCCACGGTCGGCGTTTGGGTATCCCGATGCACGACGTCGTTCCGCACATACCTCGGGGCTCCTACGATCAGTCGCAGGCAGCGGTTCTGCTGGACTTGCAGTCTTCGCCTCTGGTACGCCGAACATAGCGCGTACCAGGCGGGTGCCGCGTACGTCAAGCGCGAGCGGACGTAGGCACCGTAGACTCGCAGTTTGGTGTTGACAGGTAAATGGGATGTGAACAGCGTGTGGAGCTGGGACCTGGCAGCAGCAGCTTGGCCCACGGCACGGTTAACCATGGGGACCATGCGCAGGCTGCGGTCCAACTCACACCCCAAAAACCTCACTGTGGTCTTCCACTCTACGTCCTGGCCTCGTAAAGTCAGCTGACGTAGCGGCTTGGAGCGGCTGGTGAGCAGAGCGGCCGTCTTCCCGAAGTTGACGGCCATCCTCCACTTGTCCAGCCATTCCGGCAACAAGTCTAGCATACGCTGCATGCGGTTGGTGGCGACGATCTGGTGGTAGGACGACGCGAAATACGCGCTGTCGTCAGCGAAAAGCGACAACAGCACGTCCTCCTCCCCTTCCCGCAGATGGTGGCGCAGGGTGGGGATGTCATCCGTATACGCCGCGTATAAGCGCGGCGATATACAACTGCCCTGGGGTACTCCGGCTTGGATGGTGTGTGGCTGGGATTCGGCACCATCCACTGCCACGTAAAAGCTACGGCCGTGTAGAAACGATGCCAGCACTCGCACATAAGCAGGCGGCATGGTGGTGTCCAGTATTTTGACCAGGAGCCCGGCGTGCCACACGCGGTCAAAGGCCTTCTCGATGTCGAGAAAGACCCCCACGGTGTAGCACCCGTTGTTTCGCTCACTGGTCAGGTGGTTTATGACCCTCGCCAGCTGGAGCGTCGTCGAGTGGCCGCTGCGGAATCCAAACTGCTCCTCGCGCAGGGGCAGATGGGGCGTGACTCGACGCAGCAGCAGACGCTCAAACAGCTTGGCTATGTGCGAGAGCAGGGTGATCGGCCGGTAGCTTCCAGGCAGGCGGCGGTCCTTCCCCGGCTTGGGAAGAACGATGATCTTCCCGGTCTTCCACGCCTCTGGGAAGTGGCCGGTGCAGAGTACTCCGTTGAACAGTCTCGTGAGCGCTACGAGACCTGTTCGGGGCAGCAGCATCAGCGCGGCGTTGGCGATTCCGTCAGGGCCTGGCGCCTTTCGCTTATCAAGGCGAGCAGCGACCGACCGTGTAACTCAACGTAATAGGAACACGTGATTCCGCGTTCAAAACTAGATGGCGCCACTGATCGTTTGCTCCGCGCTATCGAAGTGCATTCGTAGGAACATAAGAAGTCCCCATACATTATCAACATCGCCTATCAGTTCCTAAGCTTTCGCTGTGCATCCTACTGGAACACTACGCCTTAGCGCAACTGTAAACGGTGCATTTTCCGGTACATTCTAACTAGGAATGCTGCGAAGGACCCGTCCGCGATACTCTATGTATAAGTAACGATTAAACTCTTGTACCTGTCACCTCTACGTATTCTTTCCCCCATCCGTCGGGTCATCGTATTATAAAAGTAAATTTAATTATTTTTTAATGCCCAAAAACGATTTTTTTTAAATAAAACCTAGCTAGAACGATTTTTCTCCCCTAAAACCTCCTGTATGCTGAAATTTCAGGAAAATCGTTGGAGCCGTTTCCGAGATTCCGAAAATATACAGGATATACTATACATACAAGATTAACTCATTTAATTATTAAAAATAATACGTCCGATAAATTATTTCGCCGGTAAATTATTTTTAAGATTAGGTTTGATATCTTTCTCAATGAAGTTCCAAGCAATACCTACCAACTGCATCTTGTACGTTCGCGAATCGATTAGCGAAGGTTTTTGTCAAAGTCGCCTCATTTTTTATTCATAAAGACACTCCTAGCACATATCTTCCTAATGCCAGCTGATTAACTTTCAGTTTCATAGTCTGTATTGCCAAAAGCTCCTTAAAGATCATAAACACCTCAAAGGAATAACTCGATAATTTTAGGTCCAGAGATGGAATATAAAACCCACACATATAAATTGAGGTCACGTCCAGAAATGTCAAAAAATGTAATCAAATATTTCATCTTGATCCCACTTTTCTATAAACAGAACACCCAAATTCGCTGAATTTAATCCTAAAGCAATATTAAGCTTCCAAAAGCAACTTTAACAGTGACCCTTTGGCATAAATCACTAGGTTTTACTTGATTTGAAATGTAACTGGTATGATGTGGGTATAATGGATAAATTATAGTTTTATTAATACAACCGAGGAAGACGACTGAAGTGGACCGAATCGTTTCATCCATCAATCTTATCACTGCAATAAATAAATACTAGGTTGAACAGTTAAATCGCTCGTTTTCTAAGAAATAAAATAATTCCAAGGGTATCCGGCTGAGTAGAATAGACCAGTGTCATTCCTTAAAGAAGTGTCGTAAAAGGCGACTAAGGTAAGTTAACCCCGTCGTGTGGTATTCGGCTGAGTAGAATAGACCACCCTCATTTCTTACCGAGGTGTCGTAAAAGAAGATAAAGGTAAGTTGATGTCAGGTCAGGCGGCCGGTCGTAAAATACCAGCCGAATCATTAAAATGTGTACAAAAGGCCTTTTATACAATTAGTACTTGCCAGTCCTTTTTATGTAAAGCTATATAATTTTTATATTACTTATAATTTATGTATATTTTAAACAATATATGGCAAAAATATATAGAATTTTAGCCCGATGGGAATTGGAATCGGCTAAAATGCTATTTATAAAGCTTATATCCATATTATTTACAGAAAGCTTATCAAACGAAATGATTTTTTGTTTTTATATATTTTTATATGATAATATTTACAAACTTGGATTATATTGGTCTGACACGTTTGAACTCAGAAACTTAAGCCTCGAACGGTGGGCTATGGATATATAGGATTTAATGTATAAGTTTTTGATATATACAGCTAATAATTAAAAAGGATGTCAGAAAATATTGTATTGTAGACTTTGAGAACCTATTATTTAATCGAACGCATATGTACAGTGATTGAGCAATAAAGTTTGCCTCTGATGTGGGTTGGGAGTTTGCTTGATCTTTGTTAAATAGTGTTACATATTGCATAATTTATACTGGACTGCTATTGCCCGGATATGTTCCGAGAAGTTAGAAGTTTATGGCTTACGAAACTTTGATAAATTTAATTAACTCAAAGTCAAGAGATTCTCTATAATAGCATGTGACTTATGTAGAGGGGTATTGGTTTAAGATTTTCAAGCCGTTCTACGAGCAGTTAACGTGTGAATATTTTACATAGTAAAGTAACGGACTGTTACTGCCTCACTGCTGGGCAAAATGGGCAGTGGGTAGTGACCCTGCCTTCAGCTCCGCGGGTTGCGGGGACGGACGACCGTGTGTGTAAGTGTCACATATGTGTATATATATTTTTTAATTTTATATTTGCTCATCCTTATATGGAATACTTTTGTGATACATTATATAAGTTAATGATCAAATATAAAAAAAAATATTCTAGAAAGCTCACTAAGAAAATGATTCTCCAACTTTAAGTATGTGGAATTAGTATTAAATTCTTCTTCATAATTTCTTATTTCGTTATTATTTTACGAAATCTACGATATCTTAAGTGAAATGCTCAGGTTACAATCCCTTGTTGGCTTACTAGCTTTAAAAGGACTGAATATAGCCTCATGTCACAATAGTATTAAGTTAGCTTAACTAGTTTCGGATCTATCTACTGATCCGGTGGTTTAAAGATGTTCTAACTCTGACATTTTAAGATCTTCGCAATGATGTGTAGGTAGCTTAAAAATATTTATCGACAGTAAGTATATTTATCTACAGTATGTTTAAAAAATCCCTTCTAAAACTTTTAACGGACACCTAGTTACAAAATCTGTGTTATTGTCACCTTTTTCTATCTTAATATGAATGTTTGTTATTTTTGTAAATGTTGTAGCCATCTTTAATTAATATAGCATTTAGTTTCTATTTTTAATGTATCTTGTATCTTTTGAACACGTTTATAATGTATATATTGTTGATGCCCTAATAAAATAAAATAAAAGTAAGTAGAAGCTTTAGTGTTTCTCTCTAAGCTGAAATATTATGTCGCGAATTGAAATTACATATTGAATAATATATGATTTAGCCCGACAAAGCCCCACTCTGATTTTATATTTGTGATCGCGATAGATAAATCATAATGCTCCTGAAAATATAAATCTATAGATATTATTAATTAAAAAATCTTCGATTTTTTTACGGTTTATACTAAACTGTAGTGCAGTTTTTATAGAACACTAGCTGTGTTATTCTTCGTATGGAAATCAGTGTGTCACAAACTTTTCCCGTATTGTAATTTTGATCATACTCGTAAAAAAAAGTTAATTATAAGAGATTTTGGAATAACTTTCGACTACTTGGCACACGCAAGAAGAGTTTTTTATTTTGCCTTTACCACAATATTTTTTATTGCTGCTCCTCTCCTGTTTATCATCGCGAGATGTTAGTTTATAGCATTTCTCGGTATATGGACTATTTTACACACAAAGAATTTTTCAAATTGGTCCAGTAGTTCCTGAGATTAGAGCGTTCAAAAATCAAACAAACAAACAAACTCTTCAGCTTTATATAGATAATTATGTCGGTTTTGTGTTAATTATGTCGAGAAGGTCACCTAGTTGTAAAAAAACTCGCCTGTTAAATTTAGTCGCGTGCCCTACGTAAACCAACAGATATACACTAAAAGTAATGTATTAGAGAGTTGTAGATCTACAAAATTCTAAAAAGATTCTGCAACAGAATGTCTCTATCTCTTATTGTTAGCTCACAGTAAATAAATAATTTATAGAATTAGGCGTTACTTTACGGAGATCCATAATACAAAAGTAATAATATAATTATTTTGCGGATTATAGAAAAATAATTTTAATATTACTTTTGTATCACAGTAACTACTTCATGTTCAAAATTTTAATTCAAAGTCTCGTTTTGGACTTCAAAAACACGAACAAAAATAAATAATTGTAGATATTTTATCACTGTTATTGACTCCACCGAAGTAGCTAGTGCAGCTTGTTATTAATATTATAGCTTGTCCTTTTTCTTCTGTTACTTAATGGTTGACTGAAAGTAAACCCTTTTAGGGATAAGTCCGCCTTTATACATGTGCTTTTTTTAGTTTTTCTTTCTCTTTTATAACTATATGTATAAAAAGAAATAAATAAATAAATAATTAAGAAGTGAACTAGGCACCTCGTCAAATTACTTCAGCTTCATTATGAAATGAAAAGTCAACCGTTTAGAACGGTTATAGTAATAAAAGAAAGTTGGCTTTGTTTCAAAGTGACGCAGATGTTACTATGGATATTTGGGTAACCGCAGGTTTTAAACTGTTTGCTTTGTTGAGTTTGTAACAATTATGTGTTGGTTGGAAAGACACTTGGAGAAAACAAATTACGAAATGGTATCCTAGAAGCAGCAAAAAGAAGCAAGGAAGACCTACAAAGCGTTGGGAAGTCATTTTTTATTTTTTTATTTTTTTTATTTTTTTTATTGTGTATAGACGAGCGCTTGACTGTAATTATGCCTGATGATAAGCAATGATACAGTCTAAGATGGAACGCGCTTGCCTAGAAGGAAGTCGATTTTAGATTCACAGCGGGACCACTATGGAGAAGAATAGCGGAGAAGAAGAAACAGTTACACAAAAAATAAATAATTATATTTGACCAATACATTTTAAATTTACCAGTAAATCTATAAAACATTAACTGACGTTTCTAAATCTATACTAATATATAAAGCTGAAGAGTTTCTTTGCTTGTTTGATTGTTTGAACGCGCTAATCTCAGGAACTGCTAAACCGATTTGAAAAATTCTTTGTGTTAGATAGTACATAGGCTATATATCATGCTTAGATGAATAGGAGAGGAGCTACAATATAAAATAGTACGGCAAAATTTAAAGCTTTCTTGCGTGCGCTGATTAAACGGGGATAGTTATTCGAATCATGTATTACAAAATTGGTCACCTCTAAAAGTTCTAAATAAAAGTCTGTGACAGCATATATAATCTATGATTGAAACTGGTTATTATTATTTTTTTTACCCGTTTTTCTTCTTTAAGTGAATTTGAACTGTGTAAAGTTTTCGCAATATTCAATTGATTCGTCTATATATTTTTCTTTATTCTATGAACTATATGCATCCTTCCAAGTATATGCAGCGTCTATTTTCTACAGTACAATCCCGCATACTCTCATTTTTCGGACACGTTTCAAGACGGGGCAGCCAGTCCATAGAACGTCTCGTTGTCCAGGGAAAAGTGGAAGGCACAAGGCCTCGCGGAAGGTCACCCATGCGATGGACCGACCAGATCAAATCTGCTGTGGGCGGTCCGGTGCATGAGTGTACCCGAATGACCGCATACCGCAAAAAATGGCGTGAAATTGTGAAGCGCATAACAACAGCCGCTACCAAAACCACAACTTGAAGGCGATCACGACCGCTCTGTCAAGAGCGAAACGATTGAGAAGAAGATATGCATCCTTATAAAATAAAATTACTGTTTATTATGCCATATTATCAGACTCTGCTTGATTATTATCTTGCCAAAAATAAAAATCTTTTATAAAGGTCATTTTCATGATATTTATATAAATGAAAGATTTGATTGTTCTTTTATTATAAATAAGACAAAAGGTAACGAGACATTTGTGTTGTATCGTTTATTATATATTTTTTGTCCTTTGATATTCGAGAAGTAAGTATAATTAAGACATTGTTTGTTACTTGATGGTAAAAAGAATCAAGAAATAATATTCTCTTTATAGAAATAAAAAAGGACAATTTTCTCTTTTGTTTCGTTTCATTTTTGTATAACAATACAACTTTGTATATTAAAGGCGAATTTTGTGTATGTGTGTGTAGTGTAGTAAGCATGCGTGTATATGTTTTGTGTAAAGTAGATTGTGTGTGTTTATTCTAAGATTAAACACAGAATAAATTTATAAATTGAAACACATTGTAATTTGACCTAAGAAGAAAATGAGTCACAGTATATAAACATTTCCTATTTCCTTTTTGTTATAAGATTTTTATTCTATCAAAATCTGTGGTGTCAGAGAAAAATATCTATATATTTTTCTGTGACACCACAGATAAATCGGGATATAAATTAATCGGTACCAATAGATGACTTTTGCGCAGTGGATTCATTAAGAAATAATATTCTCTTAGAAAAAGTCAACCTTTAATATTGTTCTATATGCTAATAATATATCGTACCGCCGTGTGGTATCCGGCTGAGTAGAATAGACCACCCTCATTTCTTACCGAGGTGTCGTAATAGGCGACTAAAGCAAGTTAACGTCAGCCAGGCGGCCGGTCATAAAATACCTAGCTAAATCATAATAAATTTTGTTCTAACCCCACTTAGAATGGGATGAGGGCCGGAGAATGATGATGATTTAAATAAATAAATAAACAACAAATTGTTTATAGAAAATGTTGGCCACCGGCGGGAATCGACTCACTACCAACTGCGCCAACGGGACAGTCAAACAAACAAACAAAATAAAAAAGGAACTTTAAAATAATAGGGTAGGTGGGGCTCGATCTTATGTATTTTCATTTCTCGCGACCACCCGTTCCCCGAATAAGCTACGCTGACTTGACGGTTAATAACAACAATTTAATTCAACGTAAATTTAAGTATTTTTTAATGCCGAAAAACAGGGGAAAAAAAACATTTTTTTTTAACTTTTCTCAATAATTTTTAAAATGATGTACAAAAAAAAAAAATTGAAAACAACAAAATAATAGGGCAGGTGGGGCTCGATCCTAGGTATTTTCACCTCTCTAGACCGCCCGTTCCCCAAATGAACTACCATGACTTTACGTTTGACAGCGAAAAATTGTGATTGTATTCAACGTAAATTTTAAAAAAATTTTAGAGCCCAAAAACAGGAATAAAACGACATTTTTTTAAAATAAAACATCTAGATCGATTTTTCTCCCCCAAAACCCCCTACATGCTGAATTTCAGGAAAATCGTTGGAGCCGTTTCCGAGGTTCAGAATAGATATATATATATATATATATATATATATATATATATATATATATATATATATATATATATATATATATATATATATATTCTGGTATGTATATTTATACAAGAAAAACTCATTTAAATATTAAAGATATGTATTCTAACCTCTTAAATTCAAAATATGTTATATTCATTCCACTACGGTTTCCTAAAAGTTGAAAGTAAACTTCTCAGTGCTGCTTTCTCGTTAATCTTCGTTTCGCAAACCAAATTCACCGACGCCAAGCATTTCATTTCCTATTTCCTTTCAGCAAATTTTCCTAATTTACGAATGGCTGATGTAATAAACGTCCTTTCAAACGTTTTATAAGACATAATCTGGAGTTTGAAAAAAATCCATCATAAATTCTTTTATGAATTGGCTTAGTTAGATTCTATTCGAGTGTTTTACGTTTATTAGAGCTACTAGTTTACTAGCAGCTTCAGCAGCATGGAAATCAGTGTTCACAAAAAAAATTTCCGAATTAAAATTTAGAGCATAAAAGTAGTCATCGTGAGTTAATTGTAAAAGGTTTTTGAATAACTTTTGCTTAGCGCACGCAAGGAAAGCTTTAAATTTTGCCGTTTTCACAATATTTTTATTGCTGCTCCTCTCTTATTTATCTTAGCGTGATGCTATATAGTCTTCCTCAATAAAAGGACTACCTTACACTTTAAAAAAAATTCAAGTTAGTCCCGTAGTTCCTGAGGTTAACGCGTTCAAACAAACAAACAAACTCTTCGCTTTATATATTAGTATAGATATCACAAAATAATATAATGGGATTATTTGTAAACTATTATAGTTATAAAGAAAAGGCCGCCATGACATATCCTTACTAATATTATAAATGCAACAGTCTGACTATCTGTCTGTTACGTTTTCATGGCCAATTCGCTGAACCAATATAGATGTAATTTGCCACAATTAATGCTTATATACCGAGGCAACATATAAAATCCTGTTTTTTCTACGGAAAAAGCGGGAAATTGAAAAGCGCCGTCTATTAGCAATATATAGAAGTTTTTTAATCACTATTTGGCAAACTTAAGTTTTTAAAGTAAAGAAATAGGTTATATATTACTCTGTTTGCCTTACATCGAAAAATATATTCTAAAAAATTTTTTATATATTTCGGTTTCTGTTTATTGGATAAATTTAACTGAGCTATTTTAACATATATTTCATCTAAGTCACACGGGCTATTTACTAAAATTAATAAACTATGCTCTCGAGAAAGCGATCTCTCTCAGTCTTCTCGAAACGACCTAATTCTAATGATGGAGATATTTACAGGGTTGATGAGTGACAGAAGCTACTGTTTTCTCTAAGACTACATATATGAAAATGAAAATAATTTATTGATATAAAATTTAATTATATACTAATAGCAAGGGTCCCTGCACTAGGTGGTAACCCGTATTGATGTGTCCCCGGTTATCCACCAAGACATGTAAATTCATCAATAAACTTATAACAAATGGACAATAAAACTTAAAATTAAATTACATGTTTGCTTTTTTTTTTTTTAATAGTGGCTAGTGAATAAATTCAAAATTCAATTCAAAATATTCTTTATTCAATTAAACTTGTAAACAAGTGCTTTTGAATCGTCAACTCTACTGCTGGTTCGGAAAGCTGTTCCTACCGAGAAGAGCCAGCAAGAAACTCGGCGGTTGCTCTTTTTAAAAAATACAATTCTTTATACTAGTTACATTTAATGTTTCTATCTTGTACAGGGTCGAACAATATTTATATCCACGCATTTTTATCGTCTAAATAATCCTCAACAGTATAGTAGGCTTTCTGTATCAGCCTCTCCTTAATAGTGTTTTTAAACTGCTGTAATGGCAAAGTTAAAATTGATTGTGGAATTTTATTATAGAATCTTATACCCAAACCCACAAACGACTTACGTACTTTTTCAAGGTGCAAAGCAGGGGCCGCAAGCTTATGTCGGTTCCTACTTTGTCTATTATATACATCGCCTATTGTTTTATAATTTTTTATACAACAATTAAATTACTTAAATAAAATTATATATTTAAGTAATTTATATTATTATAAAATTTATATTATTATAGTAATTTATATAAAAATTATATAATAAAATTAAATAATAATAAGAAACCTTTGGAACAGAATTTGCTAAAATAAATATAGTGCCGTAATAGTACTATGAAATCAATTAGGTTTTTGCTTGAGTAAAGCTATTCGATTCACGCTGAAGCCAACAGGAAATTACTCGGAGGAACTAAGTGCGGCGTCTACTAAATCAATCTCGTAATGTTCTTCTCTGAGGTTACTTAAAAAGTTTTGCTATGTCGAAGAGCTTTTATTTTTCAAAGAAATCTAACGGTTCGGTCCGATATTAAGTGATGAGAGTGATAATATAATTAAATTAAGTATTGAAATTTAGGTAAATTAGTAATTTACAAACTTTGGAACAACTAAGATAGCAAAACGAGTGGCCAATCCCCTTTCTATAAAAACATATATAGTAACTAGTAGTAAGAAAGCGGCCTGTTACTATCCCACTTCTAAGAAAAGGCCTCTTCTCTCCGTTTTTGGAGAGAAGGATTGGAGCTAAGACTTAGGTCTTAGCTTCACGCTGCTACAATGCGGATTGGTAGGTTACACATTTCTGCAGAATTCTCTAGAGTTATAGACGATGTTTTCCTTCACCGAAAAGTGTGTGATAAATTGCAATTATCAATTAGACACATAAGTTTTAACGGAAAAACTCATTCATGGCCCGGGTTTGAACTTGTGACTTCCGAGTCGCACGGTGTTACCGCTGGGCTACCACAGCTTGTGGAAGGCGGAAAAAACATATGCAAGGCGAAAATGTAATGGATGTCTCTAATTTAACACATCTTTTTGGGGAATTTCTGGTATATTAATGAGCGACCTCTTCTGCTGGCTAAAGGAGAGATTCTCTTTCGTTTTTTGATGGATTGTAGTCATAGTAGTAGTACATTATAAATTGTGAATATCAGTCGGAGTCATAAGTATTTTAAGAAAAATTTATTGATGCCCGGGATTCTCGCCATTGACCTCCAGAGTTCTAACCATTTATCCTAGGGTTCCTAAACATTCCAGGGTTCTAACTATTGACCCCTGGGGTTTCCACCATTAATCCTCGGGGTTCCATTTAACACCGTGGGATATTACGAAAGTACGAATCTGGTGTCCTTTATTCTTATTAGCATTACATGGATTCACGCAAATCGCCAAAATAATTCATTATTTATACTTAATGTTTACTTATGTACCACAATTAAAATTTTACTCAAAACAAAGAAGCAATTGTCTCTAAACAGCATAATACTTCATTTTGCATAAAATAAACAGATTAGGGGCGTAAGAAGCTAATCTGCCACCGCCTCGTTCGAGATTTGCCTTGCAAAAGAGATCGCTTTACCCGTCTAAAAGGTAAAAGTTTGCACGACGAAATCCCAAAGTGCCCCCATAACAGGCCAAATTACTTCTGAAACTGGACTGGGATTATGTTTGCAACGTTTTATGGACCTTTATTGTTGTTTGTAGGACTTCATGTATGTGTACTATATCGTTATATTATTATTATCTCTAAAGAACAAATATTATGCTAATATTATAATTGGGGCTTTTTTGTGTAGAAGAGCTACTTTGCTGAGATGCTGCTTTGATTTTGATTGACATAACTGTTAAAGATTTAAGTATCTGGGTGGCTGAGGTTCAATCAGTATTTTTTTAAGAAGATATAAAAAAAAATGCAAAATAAAAAAGTGATGGTATCTAAGACTTGATCCGGGGTATTTTCACTTTATGTAATAAATAAATATATGGGACACTTACACACACGCTCGTCCGTCTCCAAAGTAAGCAACTTAATACTTGTGTTATGGTAGACAGACAACTGGTGAATACACACATATATTTTTTAAATACATACTTAAATACAAATATACACCCAGGCTCAAAGACCAACAAATTCATATATAGAAAATGTTGGCCCTCGGCGGGAATCGAACCCGCGAACCGCGGAGCCGAAGGCAGGGTCACTACCCACTGCGCCAACCGGCCAGTCCCACCTTTTATAGTTCGTTCGTTCCCAACTGAGCTATTATAACTCTGCAAGTGACAGCGTAATTAGCTTTTGTTTTCGAATAATATTGTAGCAATTTTTCAGTGACTAAAAACAGCGATAAAACGATGTTTTTTAAAATGAAACCTAGATAGATCGATTCATCGCCCCCGAAACCCCCCATATACTAAGTTTCATAAAAATCAGAATTTCTGAAACGGCTCCAACGATTTTCATGAAATTTAGCATGTAGTGGGTTTTGGGAGAGAAAAATCGACCTAGATAGGTTTTATATAAAAACAAAAAAGGCGTTTTGTCCTTGTTTTCGGGCACTGAATAAATGCTGAAATTTTTATTGAATAAAAATTACTATTTATGCTGTCAATTGCAAAGTCATGGTAGCTCATTTGGAGAACGGATGGTGTAGAGAAGTGAAAATACCTAGGATTGAGCCCCACCTGCCCAATTATTATTTTCTTTTTTTTTCAAGTTTTATCTTTTTTTAATGTGTAAAAAAATTACCGAGCAAGGGTCGGTCACCTAGTTTCTTTGTTATTAATTAAGCACAACGCACATCGATCAGTTTTCGCATCTAAGTCTTTGATTCAAAAATGTGTCTTCTGTTTATCATTTTATTCCTTTTTGAGAGCATACACTCACAAAACACTTGTGTGCATAATAATATTAACTCTCCACCTTTTTAAACCTTTCTTTTCCATGGGTTAAGCCTATGGCATTCGAGCATCTTTACACACAAGTCACGTCTGTCGCCCTTTCATGGGTATATGGGCATACTTTTTTTAAACAACAATGTAGACGTGAAACGATTTCAGAAGCCATAATCAAAGTCAAGATTGGACTAGTATTATCCATTGGGTGCGTAAAGAGTACAGGCCTAATACAAAAACTTTTGTCACTGGAAAAACTTTTCGTTAAGAAATATCGTTGCGCAAGTAAATCCACATAAAGTTTTATTTGTGTCTGAACTAGCTTGACATATGGATTCTTATGGAGGCAAAACCAATGGTGGTGGGGTTTTAAATATTTGTATAAAATACTACTTGCTTGGGCGGATGTATGACTAGGGGGAGGCCGAAACAAAATTGATGGATTGTGTGAAAAATGATATATATATTAAAGGAGGCGCATCAGAGTTGACGAATGATAGAGGAGAATGGAAGAAGACATATTGTGCTGACCCCACTTAGAGTGGGATAAGGGTAGGGGAATGATGATGATGATGACTACTTGCTTGGGTGGGCGCAACGCTTTGCGATTTTGTAGTGGAACTTATTGCCTGACAATGCTTTGGGTGTGGGGCGAAACGATCGTTGAGATCGTAGTGAATGTGTGTAGTGATTTTGTTCTGTGCTGTTCTGGTGTCTTGTTACACGTATGGTAACTAATCCTGCATGTATAAGGTATGAGAATGGTTTGCTTTCTACACTTAGCACACATAGATTTTTTTTACAACTGCAACCGATTATAGCAAAATAATTCTACCATTGCTTTTGTAATATGGCTTCTTTTATAAGAAAATGTAGGTACTTTTTCTTTTCAGTTCGATGCGTTGAGTTGAAGAATTAATAATGGATTTTATTTAAGCTCAACCTAAGCTGTGTCACCCTAAGATAATAGGTAAGGAGCAACAATTAAAAGTACATAAACGGCAAAATTAAAACCTTTCCATGCGTGCGCTCAGTAAACGGTAATAGTTATTAAAAAATCATGTATTACAAAATTGTTCCCCTCTAAAAGTTCTAAATAAAAGTCCGCGACAGCATATGTCTAGCTTTTAAGGATAACCCACTTTAACTATTTTTATGGTTATCAAAAGACTATATTAAGGTTTTAAATTTTGCATGCGGGTGGAGCCGCTGGCGATTTCTAGTCTCGTAATAAAGTTAATAAAATCCCCGTATGGTAACAAAATATATACAAAAACTCATAGAATGTGATTCTATTTACATACACACAGCCTGTCGAAGGGGGAACATGCAATATTCATGCAGCTAATACTGGACGGATATAGTGAAAAGGGATTCATTTATTCTTATAAGCCGTGTAGTATCCGGCTGAGTAGAATAGACATCCTTCTTTCTTACCGAGGTGTCGTAAAAGGCGACTAAGGTAAGTTGACGCGCCGTGTGGTATTCGGCTGTGTAGAATAGACCAGACTCTGTCTTACCGAGGTGTCGCGAAAGGCGACTAAATATGTTGACCCGCCGTGTGATATTCGGCCGAGTAGAATAGACCATACTCACTTCTTACCGAGGTGTCGTAAAAGGTGACTAAGGTAAGTTGACCCATGTAGTATCCGGCTGAGCAGAATAGATCACTCTCTTTCTTACCAAGGTGTCAATAGCCGACTCAGGTAAGTTGACGTAAGGCAGGCGGCCGGTCGTAAAATAACTAGTTAAATCATGTGACTTGTTTATAACATGTTGTGCCGTCCCCACTTAGAGAAGAATAAGTGCAGGAGAATGATGGAATCATTTATTCTTATATAGTTTCATTTAAAGATAAGTTTTGCGGAAATTTACGAATGACGAGATAACCTGTAAGTAATAGAACATTTACAATGAGATCAGAATAATTTAATTTAAGTAAATAAAATGTATCTATTGTTGTTAAAATATAAACAACCGGGTCACACCGCGATAATCGTGGTCACGAACTGACTCAGTCAGTTATATATATATACAAAGGTAACGTGATTATCGCGATGTGACCCGGTTGTTTACATTTTAATTATTTTGAATTGCGAAAGTTTAAAATCTACTATCTATTGTTGGTTGTCCAATAAATAAATAAATCCCGAGACCTTCTCGATTGAGTCCCATGGTCTCACCGCTGGGTTATCTCAGCAATGATTCTGAACACAGCAATGAATGAACATTTTTATATCACAGAAATACATAAATAATATCAGAATGATAAAGGTATCGCATCATCATAGAGGAAATGGAGTTATTTTACTCCTTACGCTGCACGTAGGCGTAAGGAAAATGGTGCGGAAGTGATCTAATAAGGAAATAGCTGAATCGGTAATCGAAAAAGGCGAGATTTTATTTTACTGTTGGTATTTTTTATAAAATACTTCTTTCAAATGTAACCAAATTGAAGAAATTTATCCTACATTATGGCCTAAACCTGTGATGAAAATGGAATTGCAGATTAGTATAAGAGCTTAGCTTAAATATGTAAATTAAGAATGTTTAAGAGATTTATCGCCGAGTTTCTTGCTGGTAAGAGCAACATTCCGAAAGAGTTATAGGTTCATTAAACGTATTGATCCTTGACGATTCAAAAATGCTTGTAAAATATTATATACATAAAGATTATTTTGATTTGATTTGACCAATAAGTTCAAAATTATGATGATAATAATTTTGCTTTATTATGCTCTTAAAGAAATCTATGTAATGTTAAGGGTCGGAAGCAAAAACCGCTCTCGTATACATTTGATTATAGCAAAATAATTCCGCAAATTAACGCCTACTTCTATAAATTATTCACTAATGTTGAGATTTGATACAATTAAAGTAATTTTAAAGACAACTTTAGTACCTGGTTGACCGAGCATTGTTCGGTAATTTTTTAAAGAATAAAAAAAAGAAACTAAAAAAAAAAAAAATTGGGTATGTGGGGGCTCGATCCTATATATTTTCATTTCTCGAGACCACCCGTTCCCCGAATAAGCTACGCTGACTTGACAACTTATGGCAAAAATAGTGTTTTATATATTCAATAAAAATTGTAGTATTTTTTAATGCCCAAAAATAGGGATAAAATCATTTTTTTTCAATAAAACCTAGCTAGATCGGTATTTCTCCCCCAAAACCCCCTACGTGCTGAATTTCAGGAAAATCGCTAAAGCCGTTTCCGAGATCCAAAAAAATATATACATACAAGATTAACTCATTTAAATATTAAAGATACATCTGCATAAATGAAAAAGGATTTTTTTTGTATTGTTGAATATCAAATATTCACAATAACAAGTAACACAAAGCAAAATTCTATTGTGAATTAAATCTTTTGTACTCCGAAATTAATATGAAATGAACTTAACTTTTCCATTCAAAGAAGAAAATTAGAATTATAATGGACATTGAAAAAAATTCAAACACGGAAGCGCTCGGGGAGCGATTTATCAACAGATCCAATTTGCTAAGACATCGATCTGTTTTAATTTACAGAGCTTCCTTAACGATTTTATGGTTCCCTGGAAAAACTATATTAATAAAATAAGGCGACAAAGTAAGTCGACCCGCCGTGTGGTATCCTGCTGAGTTAAATAGACCACCCTCATTTCTTACTAAGGTGTCGTAAAAGGAGACTAATGTAAGTCGACCCGCTGTGTAGTATCCGGCTGAGTAGAATAGATCATACTCATTTCTTACCGCGGTGTCGTAAAAAGCGACGAAGGTAAGTTGATCCGCCGTGTGATATCCGGCTGAGTAGAATAGACCACCCTCTTTTTTTAAGTTGACGTCAGGTCGGCGGCCGGTCGTAAAGTACATAGCCAAATCATGTGACAACATGTTAAAGTCACACTTATAGTGGGATAAGGGCAAGAGGATGATGGAATCATAAAAGCGTGTTGACCGACCGCGTGGTATATGGGTGAGTAGAATAGACCACCCTCTTTCTTACTGATTTATCGTAAAGGGCAACTAAGTTAAGTTGACGTCAGGCAGGCGATCGGTTGTAAAATACCCGGTCAAATCATGTGATAACATGTTTATTACATGTTGTGCCGACCCCACTTAGGGTGGCATAGAGGTGTATCAGCTAGTTAATATATCTATTGCGACGTAAGCATACCTATTTCCTTGAAATTTTCACATACTTTATTACACCTGAAAATATATATATATATCTCTATATATAAATATATATCTCCCTGTCCTTATCCCACTCTAAGTGGGGTCGGCATAACATGTTTTTCTCTTCCATTCTGTCCTATCTTTCTTCAACTCTGGCGCCACTCCTTTTATATCCATATCATACTTAACACAATCCAACCATCTCTTTTTAGGCCTCCCTCTAGGCACATATCCATCCACATTCAAATTTAACACACGTTTGGTCACATGATTTTCATCACTCCTCATTACATGTCCATACCATCTCAATCTTGCACTTCTCGTCTTTTCTGTAATGGGCGCAACTTTCAGACTTCCCCTTATATACTCGTTTCGTATTTTATCCAGTTTTGTCACACCACACATCCACCTTAACATTCTCATCTCATTTGCATGTATTCTTCTTTCATCCGTCTTTTTCATTGCCCAACATACTGATCCATACAATACGACAGGTCTTATGACCGCTTTATAAATTTTTCCATTAACTTTAAGAGGCATTCGAGGGTCACATATTGTGCCTGAGACCTGCCGCCACTTCATCCATCCTGCATTCATTTAATACACCTGAAAATCTAGTCCATAAAACTTGCTTTCTACGTCGTAATAAACAGAACTTTGAGAATCGCTGAAAGCTACGGATGGAAACTGGTAATTAACTACAAAGTAAAACACCTGTCTCGAAAACTTTGTATTTCATTACCGCTGCACACTCATTAAAACAAGTTCTAGCTGGTGCACTTTATATTGCTCAATTTGTAAGTTCAAATTTTATGTAATAAAATTGAAAGTGATCAGTACTTTGTGAACAATTTTATTTATTTAAGGCAAAATTTGTGAGTGTAGGTTTTGTATCGCAAATCCGTTCAAATGATATTAACCAGGGGATAAAACGTAGCTTTGGCTTAAATTTGGTTGTGTATTTTACGACCGGCTGCCTGTCTGACATCATCTGACCTTAGTCGTATTTTACGACTACTCGGTGAGACAACAGACGTTTTCCTTTCTAACTGTATATGTTTGAGTTTTCTTAAATTTCTGCTAAACTTACAATATTTTTGATGCTGACGTTACTTTGTTGAATTTCATAGTACAGGAATTGCAATAGAATTATTTTGTTGTAAAGGATTTTCAAATCAGATATTTTAGTCGTCCTAATAATCTTCAATTTTGTTGTATAATTTATGTATATGCATATTTTTTACATTTAATTTAAACTTTTCTGTAGACCGGACTAGTATGGTTTGCGGAATTTTAATGAATAGAAGCGAAAACCGAGAGCAACGAATGAGTTGCTAACTTTGCTGTCACAGGAATAACATGCTTATGCGACCTCTCGAATGTCTATGATATACATAAAATTTTGTCTGAAAGTAGGGCACACCTGCGAATTCTTATACTTTTTACTCTCGTCAAAATCTACCTAGACCTACCAAGGTCCTGGTCCTAACAAAGACCTATAAATTTTATGCCGACTTATAGATAATTATCATATTATAATAATATCATATCATTACTCTACTAAAATTCATGTGAGTGATGTGTTAAGTATGTTAATACTTAGAACATTGTCAGGTGTTAATGGAAGAGCGTTTTGATTACATTAACGATAGTTCCGCTTTCTCTACAATTGCTTTTAAGTTAAGAGCCTTAAACTGAATAATGGCCGTAATTGAAAGTGGCATAAAGTATATTCAACATAACATTAAACGTAATAGAGTTCTGAATCGCTTGCTAATCGCTTGGAACATTCATGTTGTTTACAAATCGTGTTCCGTATCCCCATCAGGACTCGCAAGTAATCTAGAAGTAGAAATTTCTCGAATGGTTCGTTTACTATATAAATGGTCGTATGGCGCGCCTCGGTATTTAGTTAGTAAACAGCGATTGAGAACGAATTTAAAAGCAAAATTAAAAGTGAAATAGTAGGGACCGCGGCTTTATTATTTGGCAACGGACTGCATAGTGATTTAAGAACTCAATTGCATACTGAAGAACTGAATAAAGTTTTCAAAGAGTCTCACCAGGTATTTTTATCCAAGTCAACAAACACCTGTACGTAACAATATATTAAATTCCTGATCCCTAGAATACCGGCGTACGCGCAAATTTAGTTAAGCGTTTTAAAACATTCACCATTTTATACAGCAAGTAATTTTTTTTTATTCTGAGCTGCATAAACGTCTTTGGTATGCTTATCTAAAGATATAATACCAAAAAAGACTACCTTTTTTCTAATTTTAATACCTATTCCACAAATCATATTCAAGGTCGGTATAGTCACGCGATAGCGCGTGCTACAGCGGCATTAACCTATCATACAGTATATCATAATCCAATTACGGATGAAATAATCGAATTAACAAATAACATTTGACAAGTTGTTTGATTGACATGAGGTATAATCAAGGCCTTAGATATCTAGATGTTTTTATTCGATCCTTTTCGCACATTCCAGATGTTTGACAGAGCTCTCTCTCTGTCTCTCTCTATCTCTTCAACCAATAGCCGTCCACTGTTGGACTTTGTTAGACGATATAACATTTGACAAGTTGTTTGATTGACATGAGGTATAATCAAGGCCTTAGATATCTAGATGTTTTTATTGGAACGATCCTTTACGCATATTCTAGATGCTTGACAGAGCTTGAGAGCTTGTCTCTATCTCTCTTTCTCATCAACCAATAGATATATAGATTTTTATTTTATAAAAAAATTACCTCGGTCAACCAGGTACTGCCTATGAAATGTTTAAAAGTTTAATGCTAAATTGTAATTCTTTGATAGTCACTACAAGTGCTTGCAAGAATGATAGTGTACGCACGTGGTCTATTCTCAAAAGGTTGAGGCGGCAGGGCAAAAGGCTTAGATGTAGCATAAAAATAATCTTGATTTTCTTACGGAAACAACGAAATATTGTTTAATTGAGGGTACTTAAATACTTGAAGCAAAAAATCCCGGGAACAGCTTGTATAAAATAAAATTACAAAATTAAGTGACTAAAAAGTCATTTTTTTACCCCAGCTTTAACTGAAACGAAGATAGATTACGTGATCTAAGTACTAAAGAGTGGGATAATAAATTGATACTCGTTTGAAAGAATTGCAAATTTACAAAAAAACTTATTACTTAACTCAAAGCTCTGATTACATTAAAACTTTATTAGCATTGGTTGTTACGTGACTTTAATTTAAACCAAAGAGAGATTGAACGATATTTCAGCTTAATTTTCTGTCATTAAATGTGACTAGAGGGAGGCTTATAAAAGAGATGGGTTGGATTATGTAAAATGCAAATTAGATGACAATGTTAAGATGGATGTGTGGTGTGAGAGGACTGTATAGAATACGAAATGAGTATTATAAGAGAAAGTATGACAGTTGCGCCCATTATAAAAAAGTCGAGAAGTGCAAGATTAACATGGTAGCTATATGTAATGATGAAAACCGTGTGACCAAACGAGTTTTAGGTACGAATGTGGATGGATATGTGACTAGGGGGAAGCCTAAAAGGTAATGGTTGGTGTGGACATGCATATAACAAGAGTATCGCCTTCCATTAACGCCAGCAATTGTTGTCATTATAAAATGACATCGAATCAAGAAATTTAAATTAAATTGTGAGAAATTGGAAATTAATATAGTAGCATGTTTACATGTGAAGCATATTACGAAATGGCAGATTCTTTGGATGATAAAATGGTTGGATTTAAAAATCCTTTCAGCTTCATACAAGACTGCGGTTTAATTAATAATGTAAAATTTAATTGACCGCCGAGTTTCTTACTGGTTTTTCTCGGTAAGACCAACATTCCAAACCAGTTGTAGCTTCATTTATCATATTGATCTTTGAAGATTCAAAGTGCTTGAAAGTGCTTATTTGAATAAAGATTATTTTGAAATCATTTGATGTTGTGCCCACCTTAATTAAAAGGAAATAAGGTCCGGAAAATGATGTTTGCCATAATTAAATGTAGATACATAAATCGTGAAATCAACGTTATTTTTAATTGTTGTCCATTTTTAATAAGTAGTAGTATTTATATTACCTTTTTGTTAATAAACGAGTGGTTTTTTTTGGGTATTTTTTAATTACTAACCACTGTTTTCATAAGAGTGTTTTTAAAGTCTGTATTTAATTATATTAAATGTTGTGGCCTTGAACGTTGTGTAACAAATTTGATATCGTCCCAGAACAGTCTCTCTTGTAATTCGGATACATAATACATGAACTAAAAGGGTTTACTAAATACAAAACACTACTTCCCACTACATTTTGGTAGTTCATGAATATTCGAAAGCGGTTGTAGGGTACTTTGATTTCGTTACGTGAACTTGATGTTAGGGTATGTAAAAAAGTAATAATGAAATTATCTTTCTATAATCCGCGATTAAGTAAATAGAAAATATATATAATACTAAATTAATAATAAAATAATCTTGCTATAATCTACGATTAAGTAAATAGTATATATTATAATGCTAAATGTAGAGTGGACTACCCGTTTTAATATTCGATACATGCAGGTTTCGGACCAAAATACACAAGCACTACACACGTTCACTATCTCAAAACTCGGAGAACCAACAAATTGTTCATCCTCCTGCCCTTATCCCGCTCTAAGTGGGGTCGTGTTGTTAGGGACAATATGTTATAAACATGTTGTAACATGATTTGGCTACGTTGTATTATACGACCGGCCGCCTGCCTGACGTCAACTTACTTTGGTCGTGTTTTACGACACCTCGGTAAGAAATGAGCGTGGTTTATTCTCCTCAGCCGCAAACCACACGGTGAAAGAAGCAACAAATTGTTCTAAGGAAAATATTGTCTTCGGTGGGAATTAATCAAATTTATCTTGGATCATAACAACATTTATTATGATTATTTTTTCAAATTTATGGATTAAATCACAAAACTTAAACAATATGAATTTCTCGACGTGGATTATACAAATTTCAAGCTCTCAGTTCATTTTATTTGGCATTATTCTAAGATTTGTTTCAAGTTTAGAATGAAATGGAATTTAATTATATACTGCGAGACAAAGACTTTTGTTTTGGGTTACAAATGAATTCAGGTCCTTGACCTTCACTTCTTTCACTAGTTTGATTTAAATTTTGTTTGAATCGTGTTAAACATAAAACAATATCAAATTAAATATATTTATAAATACATTTCAAAGAATGGGTATAAAATTTGCAAACTTAAGATTCAAATTCATAATTTAAAATTTATTTTTTTCTCATAGAAGACATAAACAACCAACAATGGCATAAATAATTTACATGATTTGTATCTATAGACGCCGTGTGGTATCCGGCTGAATAGAATAGTACCACCCTCATTTCTTACCGAGGTGTCGTAAAAGGCGACTAAGGTAAGTCAACCCGCCGTGTGGTATCCGGCTGAGTCGAATAGATCAACCTCATTATTTACCGAGGTGTCGTAAAAGGCAACTAAGGTAAGTTGACCCACCGTGTGGTATCCGGTTGAGTAAAATAGACCACGCTCTTTCTTACTGAGGAGTCGTAAAATACGACTATGGTAAGTTGACGTTTGGCAGGCGGCCGGTCGTAAAAAACGTAGCCAAATCATGTTTATAACAAGTTGTGTCGACCCCACTTAGAATGGGATAAGGGCAGGAGGATGATGATTTGTATCTATAGATATTTAGTGTCTATATGTATACAACGTGTCTCATAATGAATGGTTAATCTTGTAACACCTGATAGTCGATCTATTCACGACTCAAAATCAATTTGAAAAATATATTTTCGAACTTCTTGATTTCGAACCTTCTTCTTCTTGATACCCAGTTATGAATTTTCTTTTTGAAATTGACGAATTTATTCACTTTACTCTCCGTTTCTGTTTACCAAAGTTACAATTAAATGAAATTAAGGAAAGGAAAGATAATGTAATAAGTGAAATTAAGGAAAGGATAGCTTTGCGATTTTGTCGTGGAGTCTATCTCCTGATGATGCTTCGGTTGCGGGGCGAAACGATTGTTGGGTTTGTGATAGTGAATGTATGGAATGCTTATGTATTGTGGTGGCGGTGGTGGAGGATTGTGCATTTGTTTTTACGAATCCTGCATGTATCATTTCCACTCTACATTTAGCATTACATATATTTTCTATTTTACTTCATCGCGGATTATAGGAAAATAGTTCTGTTATTACTTTTGTTATTAAAGGTTTTTAGTATTATATTAATCTTTATGAAACTCAGTGCCTGCCTGGGTTTGATCATATAACTCTTTTGAGAGAGTCGCACGGACTCACCGCTAGGCTATCACAGCTGATTGGCCTTTAAGATAAAATATTCCCTACCTGGATTAATCAGATAATTCAAAAGCCAAAGAGAATCATAAATTAACGTCAGTAGGCCGCTTCCTCATCATTTGTATAAAAAGGGAAACAATTTATTCTGTACGTAATCATTTGATACGCTTGACAAATATACAAATTTCATATTTGAGTAATTGAGAAATCCCGGGATAAGAGATTGTTTACCGTGTTCCGAATCCTTTTATATCTATCTCTAAGGTTAGGTACGTGCAGTGCTTCGTTGATATTGGGTTATTATAATATATAAATAAATAAATAAATAAATAAATATATGGGACACTCACACACACGGTCGTCCGTCCCCAAAGTAAGTAACTTAATACTTGTGTATGGTAGATAGACAACTGGTGAATATATACTTATATATTTTTAAATACATTCTTAAATACAAATATATACCCAGGCTCAAAGACCAACAAATTCATTTTATAGAATATGTTGGCCCTCGGCGGGAATCGAACCCGCGACCCGCGGAACTGAAGTCAGGGTCACCACCCACTGCACCAACGGGCCAGTCACCATATAAAAAAAGTCTTTAAGATATCTAGAATACAAAAGTAGTGATAATGTTATTTTGCTTTGTAACCTGTTAACAAGAACAGACCACCCCCATTTCTTACCGAGGTGTCGTAAAAGGCGACTTATGTAAGTAACTCGTCGTGTGGTATTCGGCTGAGTAGAATAGACCACCCTCATTTCTCAAGAGATGTCATAAAATGCGCATAAGGTGTCGTAAAAGGCGACTAAGGTAAGTTGACGTAAGGCAGGCGACCGGTCGTAATATACCTAGACAAATTATGGGACAACTTGGTAAATAGATGCTGTGCTCAGAATGATGAATGAGAAAACAAAAGTAATACTAATATTATTTTGGTGTAATCCGCGATTAGCGAAAATGTTACGTTAAGTAAATTAACAGCTTTTTTTGCTAAAATCTACCCTTAAGAAAATCTATGTAATGCTAAGTGTAGTGAGCAAAAACCGTTCTCATATTTTATACATGCCGGATTAGTTACTGCGCATATCACAAAATACTGCCACCAACGACATATATAATCACTACAACAAAATCGCAATGTATTACGATATTTTCGCCGAGCCTATCTTCTGATGATGCTTCGGTTATGGGATGAAACGATCGTTGATATCGTAGTAGTGCGGAGATCCATAATACAAAATCGCAAATCTTTACGGTTTTGTCATGATTTTGTATTATGGATCTCCGCAAAGTAACGCCTAATTCTGTTAATTATTTCTTATTTCTGTAAACTTCTTTTAAAAAATCAGAACAGTAATAATTGTTAAGTAAATTATTGTTAGTCTGTGCCGGATGTCACTTGGGTAAACGGCTATCCAACCCACGTGACATCCGTCAGAGAATTGTAACACGATAAAACATCAATTTGACGGGGGCGAGCGCCATCTTTTTGAGTCGGACATCGGGCTTGGTATTATATCATGTAACCGTGATGTTGTGCTTAAGCATCATCATCTTCCTGCCCTTATCCCACTCTAAGTGGGATCGGCACAACATGTTATAAACATGCTGTCACATGATTTGGCTGTGTTTTTACGACCGGCCGCCTGGTAACGTCAACTTACCTCTGTCGCCTTTTACGACACCTGGGTAAGAAATGAGGTTGGTCTATTCTACTCAGCCGGTAACCACACGGCGGGTCGACTTACCTTAGTCGCCTTTTACGACACCTCGGTAAGAAATGAAGGTGGTACTATTCTATTCAGCAGGATACCACACGGCGGAATGCTTAAGAATATACGGTAAAAAGGTATTCGGGGTTTATTCGTATATTCTCTATCGTTCTACATTCTCTATCGTTCTATTTTCCCTATCGTTCTATGTTCTCTATCGTTCTATATTCTCTATCGTCCTATATTCTCTATGTTTATACACATCAGAACTGTCAAAGAATTATAACAATCAAAGCTGTCAATGATTTTGGTAAAAGTATAGAAATTGTTCAAAAAATGGCTTGTTCGACACCATGTTCTGGTTTAATGCAAAGCTATTTCCTATATTCCGCAATACTAGCTTTGAAACTGCTAGCTTTAGCTCCTCTAGCAACTATAGTGTGCCATCCGGAGAAAGTACAACGCGCTAATATAAGTGACTTGAAGAACCTCACTCCATTCTGGTTGGTAGCTGCTTTGTACATGACCACATCACCTGATGAGCAAACAGCTTTGAACTTACTTAGAGCTTACGTTGGTGCGAGAATAATTGCTGCTCTTGGGTATATTGTGAAGTTACCTAAATTTCTCGTGGAGACCGCGTTTTTTGTTTCATTTTCAATCACAAGTTTTATGGGAGGCTGTGTCGTTTTTACTTATAGAAATGCTATTTGATAATTGCTTAAGTATTTAATTAAATTTGTTATTTGGTTTGAACATTTATTGTTTTATTATGAGGTTAAATATCAAGAATAAAAATCTTCCTCCTGGACTTTAACATGTCACATGATTTGGCTACGTAATTTACGATTGGCCGCCGGCCTGACGTCAACTTATCTTATTCGCCGTTTACTACACCGCGGTAAGAAATAAAAGTGTTCTATTCCATAGATAATACTGATCTATTCTACTCAGCCAAATACCACACAGCAGGTCAACTTACCTTAGTCGCCTTTCACGACACCTCGGTAGGAAAGAGGGTGGTCTATTCTATTGAACCGGATACTACACGGCTCAGAAAAATATTTAAAATAAATACTAGTTTCTTCTCTGTGATTAAATTAAATTAGATTAATTTTCAAATTATGATTCTTCTAATCCTTAGATATAAAGAAGAACAGTTTTCCGGTTACTTATATATTTTTTATAGGATCAAAAGTATCTTTGAGCCAATCTAATTTTTAAATAAAGTACTTTCCTTTATGCAAACTAAGCGAAGTGTCTCTTGACCTTTCTTATATTTAACTTTACTCAAAAAGTAACCTTTTGGATTAATCGTAAATTTAATTGTAAGGATTTATTGACATTGGTTTTTAGAGTTAAAAGGTAATTGAAACTTTTTAAGATCTCTGAATTCAGATTCTGATAATACTTATCAGATATATCATATACTTATCAGATACTTATTGAAGTACCTACATATTATATAGCAATACCTACATAACGATTTACTGTAATAGAATTATTATATTAATATTAAATTTATTTAATTTTTATGGTATTTAACGATTGATTTGTTTCAAATTACTTTCCAATATTTTATATTATTATCATTATACTCCTGCTCTTATCCCATTCTAAGTGGTGCCGGCACACCATGTTATAAACATGTTGTCACATGATCTGTTTACGTATTTAACGACCGGCTGCCTGAAGTCAACTTACCTTGCTCGCATTTTACACCTCGGTAAGAAAAAGGGTGGTCTATTCTACTCAACCGGATTACACAAGGTGAGTCAATTTACTTTAGTCGCCTTTTATGAGACCTCGGTAAGAAATGAGGGCGGTCTAGTCTACTTAGACAAATACCATACGGTGGGTCGACTTACCTTAGTCGCCTTTTACCACACCTTGGTAAGAAATGAGATTGGTTTATTCTTCTCAGCCAAATACCACAAGGCGGGTCGACTTACCTTAGTTGCCTTTTACCTTGGTAAGAAATGAGGGTGGTCTATACCACTCAACCGGATACTACACAACTTTTTTCACGTAGAATGTTGACATTTTCAATAGAATGGGTAAATAGAAAAAATAACAACAAATCCATTTTAAACTCATATAGCTTTTCTGTAATAATAAATAACCCATACAGCCATATAAAACGTTATCATAAACGACGTGATAAGAGCCAGATCGGAAATAGGCGCCGGAACCGGTTTAGAAGCATAACCGAATATCATAACCATCCTAGCTATAGTATAAATCCTAAATAGACTTATCCCGAGATGTACTGGCGGGATTGTAGTTAGGTATAACGCGCCAACGATCCAAAAGGGTGCTAAGTTTTTCAACTCGGATAGATATGCTCGTCTGACGATATCTGTGTTCGGGAAGATTCCTTTATTGACCCATGTCATAGCTGCTAAAGGACTCAGTGCTAGTAATTTCACAGCTAATAAAGCTGCGTGTACCATATAAGTCTGGGTGAGAGGTGTTTCCAGAGATATTGTTATGGTTTTCTTTCCTTTATCCATATTATATGAAAAAACTTGACTCCTTGATTCATTTGTAAGTCCGATTTCTTAGAATTTATATATGAGTTGTTTTTTAAAGTTTATTTAACTTTATATTATTATATTTTATAATGACATTGTTTTGATTGTGATTGATCCTATATAGTGTATTATCTATGGTGATTGATATAATTGACACAATGTCAAATCAACACCAAGAATCTATTATAGATGAAGTAGTTTCTTGTCAAAGAGTATTTATTCTTCATTTTAAATAACCGCAGGGTTGAGATTTACGCGGAATTTACGCGACACATCCACACGAGTAAAACCGCAGGCACAACTATGTATACTTATTATAAAACACAGTCACCAAAAGCTGTGTCTTTATGTATGATTTTCTCAAAATCTACTGAACAGATTTTGCAAGGTTTTTACTAAAAGATAGTGCAATTCATCCAGAAGGTTCAGGTTAATAGTACGTTACGGTACATTAAGTACTAAACAATGTACATAAAGTATAAAGTAAATGATGAAGATGTACAAAAATTTCTGCGACAGCAAATTCAAATTCAATATATTCTTTATTCAAGTGGACTGTTTTCAGTGCTTTTTAATGATTTTTTTAAAGAAGTTGCCATTAATTCGAAAGTTTGCTCCTATCGAGAAGAACCAGCAAGAAACGCGGCGGATAATATTTTCAACAAAAAATAATTACATGTCGCTATATGTGACGATCAACTCACGCTTATTTGGTTAGAAATTAAATAAAATATACTAATATCCATGTGGTTAAGGCCGCGAGCGCAGCAATAGAATGAAAAAAATCCTGCCTTACCTGCAGAAGATCAAAAAAACTTACAGTATATGAGAGTATTATACTGCTAAAATTAAGTACGTTGCAGTTGTTGTACAACCACAAAGCTATAATTTACAGTAAGCTACAATTGATTTCAGTTAAGTTACGGATATTCCCTGAAACGCTGGCAGAGTTACCTCTTTGTACGGTTAACTGTACCTGCAGGCGTGGTCTTTGTTGGAAACGACAAGCTTATATAATTGTTACTTTGGTTGCTACAAACGACTATACCGATACAGTTATTATATTACAGTAGGGGAGCCAGACTATACTGAGGCCTGTTGGTGCAGTGGGTAGGGACCCTGCCTTCAGCTCCGTGGGTCGAGGGTTCGATTCCCGCCGAGGGCCAACATTTTCTATAAATGAATTTGTAGGTCTTCGAGCCTGGGTGTATTTATATTTAAGTATGTATTTGAAAATTATATAAGTATACATTCACCAGTTGTCTCTCACCCATAACACAAGTATTAAGTTACTTACTTTAGGAAAGGACGATCGTGTGTGTCTAAAAAAAATGTGTCTATTGAAAGAAAGAGAAAACTAATAAGGCTACTTCTTCTCTTTTTTTCTACTTCTTCTCTATTTGTATGCGCTTGCGCAGCGAATTAACGTTATTCTGAATATTTAAATTAAGAACGCGTCATAAATATTTCTCTTCTCAAGTGTTAACAAACATAACTATAAAATTGTACCTGCGTGACCGAGATAAAAAAAGATGCATGAAGATTAAAACATATAAAAAATGCAAATAAAAAAAAGAAAGGGCTACGTCACGTAGCCCTTTCTTAGTAGCATTTGAACCCAGATATTTTAATCTTTTTAGACCGCTCGTTCCCCAATGAGTTATCACAATTTTACAACTGACAGGTAACTTCTGTTTCTATTTACATTTATGTATATTTTTAGTGCCCGAAAATAGGGATAATTTCTTTTTGTAATGGAACCTAGTTAGATCGATTTTTCACCTACATAATAACTTTCATGAAAATCGTTAGAGCCGTTTCCACGATTCAGAAAATATAATAAATACAGGATTAACTCATTTAAATATTAAAGATTGTAAGTCTTTCTTCTATCCTCTTTTATTGTTTGTTGGACACTCGGACTTACAGGCCTGCCTTTAGCTCCCCTATTAAAGTATAATAATTTAATTACTATTCCTATATACAACAATGAAACACGGCAATTTCCTAAATCTTCTATAACCAAGTTAGTCTGCATTGAAGAATATTCCAGATTAATAAGGTGAGATTATTTGCAAATATTTTATTAGTATGTGGATTCGTGAAGAAATTTGTATTACGGAATGGGTCAAGGAAGGAATTTGTCCCAAGCTTCTGTTACCGCTTATATTTCACCCTTACTATGGGAAATAAATCTTTGGAGTAGTTTATTTGTAAAATAATTGATTGTAATAATCAATTATTTTAATTTAATTTAATCAATTATCCTCCTGCCCTGAGCCCACGCTAAGTGGGGTCGGCACAATATGTTTTTACATAAATTTAACATGTTGTTAGATGAAAATTATGTTTATGTTAGATGTTAATGAAAATTTAACACGTTGATTTGTAAATTATTTGACAACCGACCGCTTGCCTGACGTCAACCTTAGTCGCCTTTTACGACAGCTCCGTCCGACATCGTTTTGTTTTAAGATCCTTAATGTTATGGTTGCCTGGAAGAGATTTTAAGTGATTTGTTTTGTTTATTGCCCTTTGTTTATCATTTAGTTTTTAATAATAATATCTATATAGCAGTGTATATAATAAAGTCATCTTAATAAATAAATAATAAAAAATTATTACGCACTAATTTTTTATCATACGACTTCAATATTATTGCATCCAAAAATACTGAGATAAAAACAGTCTTTCTCTCTCTCTCTCTTCAACCAATAGACGTCCACTGTTGGACATAGGTCTCTGTCATGGACTTCCACGCCACACGATCTTGTGCCGCCTGGATTCAGCGGCTCCCCGCGACCTTTTTGAGGTCGTCTGTCCATCTGAACAGTATTTTCTGTATATTGTAAAAGTTATCATCAAATAATAATAAATATACATTTAATAACGACTCCACTTTTTTGTTGTTCTAAAGGCAAAATCAGTTATGCCGGCCTGTGGAACCTTCCCACATAACTCAGTCAGGTCTCTAAGGGAAATATAAATTTGACCTCGTCTTAGTGTTGAATGAAATTCCTAATAGCGCTAGTCAGAAATATGTAGTCAGATAAAATTTTTCTTGAGGTATGTAGGCCGAAATAAAATTATTTTTTCAAATTGCTTTATTAATAATCCTTATATAATGCCCTGTGGTATCCGGCTGATTAGAATAGACCACCCTCATTTCGTACTGAGGTGTCGTGAAAGGCGACTAAGGTAAGTCAGCCTGCTGTGTGATATCCGTCTGAGTACAATAGGCCACTCTCATTTCTTAGCGAGGTGTCGTAAATAGCGACTTAGGTAAGTTGACGTCAGACAGACGGCCGGTCGTAAAATATTGAAAAAAATAAAAATGTTATTGTTTATTTTTATTATTTGTGGTCTCAAAACCAAGTTTTGTATGTTAGTATTATTTTTAAATACAATGGCAGAGGAAGAAAAAGTATGAAGATGCTGGATGTTGCTGTACCCTACCAGCGAACAAGAGTAATTGTAAATAAGTATTCCAATAAAAATGTGTAAAATAAAGGGAGTTTTATTACAATAGAATAGAAGAAGAAGAAGAAGAAATTCTTTATTATACACATCATTACATACTAAAGAAACAAATAATTAAAATAAAATGTGTATGGGCGGCCTTAATAATATTAATATGTAATAGATATTAATATGATTTACGAAAGACTAAAAACGTATACGTATTACGTAGTATAATAGACAATTTTCGTGTTGCATTTTTATTTTATGAGAAAAATTCAACGAAACGCAAACTAATTTATGGCGGAACAAAGCTAATCCCTCTGAAACCGCATTAGCTCTCCCCGCACAGCGAATACAATTTTAAAGAGATTTTTTTTAATATTCTGCAACGTTGCAGCTTATACGATATGGGTATTATAGAGACTATATTAATTCCGTGATAGCTTAATGGTTAGGACACTTACTTATCAGAGCACCATTCAAGCTGTACTGTTACATCCGAAATTTTTAGATATTATTTCGATTATGCTGTTTTAAAATATGGCCTGTCATTATCCCACAGCTGGGCAGCGACCTTATCCTTCTTTGGGAGAGAAGAATTACATACAAGTAATTCTTCAAATATATTCAAGTTACCTCGCAATGTTTTACTTCACCGAAAAGTGTTTGAGAAATTGTAATATGAGTTAGGAACAAAAGGTTTTATTTCAAAAACACATTGTTACCTACCCTGGATTTGAACTTGTGACCTCCTGGTAAAATCTCATCTTCCGGCTATTACGGTTTTTTTATATACTCTCTACGGGCCTTAATTATGGAATGGTTAAGGCAAGTTTAAAGCCTGGATACCGACGAGCTTTTATATCAAAACTTTTGTGCTTAATTGATATTTAAAATTCATCATACGTTTTACTGAAAAGGAAATATTGTCTGAGATATCACTAATATTTCTTCTAATGATGATGAATTGAAAATATCAATGAATTACGTTTCATAAAATACATAGGTACTTGTCTGGATTTAAACTTGCTAACCCTTACTAAAGCCATAAGCCATAATAACAATAAGCCATAATAACCGCCGTCATTTAATGGCTTATTTCATCACTATTAACGTATTCTGAAGCAAGAATGGGTTAAAATTACTGAGGTACTTAGTAATTTAACATTGCGCTGGGCTACCATGTGAAAACCGTTTAGATGTATAATTAATTTAGTTCATCTTCCTTACTTTATATACTCACGTTCATTAAGTGAACTAGTGCAAAAGTAATGTTATGAATTAAAAAAAATATATTTTTTTACAGATTAGCGAAAAAAACTGTCGAACTAAACGGTTGAATACATATTATTTCTTATTATTCTAACGATTGATACTTGAGCGCGGATCACGTACTAGTACGTTTTCTGACGATTGAAACTGCAGCACGGGAGACGTAGTAGTACGTTTTCTGACGATTGATACTTGAGCACGCGAGACTTACTAGTACCTTTTCTGACGTTTGAAACTGGAACACGGGAGACGTACTAGTACGTTTTCTGACGATTGATACTTGAGCACGGGAGACGTACTAGTACGTTTACTGACGATTGATACTTGAGCACGGGAGACGTACTAGTACGTTTTCTGACGATTGAAACTGGAGCACGGGAGACGTACTAGTACGTTTTCTGACGATTGATACTTGTGCGCGGGACACGTACTAGTAAGTTTTCATACGATTGATTCTTGAGCGCAAACCAAGTGCTAGTACGTTTTCTGACAATTGATACCTGAATGCGGGTCACATACTAGTACGGGTTGGTGTAATAACATCGTTTGTTTGAGGGTACAAAAATAAATAATATGGGTAACTAAATAACTAAATTTACGCGCAAAATGTACCCGGACACAATGTGTTAATAAAGAAGACAAATGTATCACAGATTTATTAGCAGAGATAAGTAACTTGATGAGGAAGAGGAAAGATGAAACACTTTACGTTACGTAATACGGACAGTACGCCCATGTTCATTACTTGTTTTATAGTCGACTTTACGATTTTCATTTTGGTTGGCATTTACTATCCAACTTTATTAATATAAAACATTTTCTTGAGCCTCGAAGTATGACTTTGAAACTTGGTAAAGTTGACCTGTGATTGACCCACTGCTGGGCAAAGATTCTTATTCTTTGTTTAAGATGCATTACAGTGTAAGACCACTTTGTCATTTAAATGTTGCTAGTTTAGACCATAAACTATTCAAGGTATTAGGTTTTCCTCCATTTCCTTTCCTTCCTTTGAGTAAAGAATGGATGTAATTTTTTATAGATACATAAAAAATGTGATACCTTTATGTTGTGAAGCCTTTACGTTACGGAATACCATAAAGGAAATTTGGAATAATGATTCTAATATTCCCATTTTCAATTCAATACAATGTGTTAAATACAAAACACTTATGCACTTGACATTATTATATTTACGAGTATTATAAAACAAAGTCCCTAAAAGCTCTCTATCTGTATGTGATTGATTTTCTCAAAATCTACTCAACAGATTTTTGTGCGGCTTTACTAAAAGATGAAAGAAAGAACATTTAAGTTAATTGTATATGCTCAGGAATGGATAGACCCATTTTGATGGAACTTTCACTGGGAGATAGCCCCTATCTTATTATATGTAGTGGATTAACATAAGGCTTTTTGTCCAAGAATTTTCGTGGGATCGGGATTCACGCGGGAAAAACTTTGTGACACTCTGATTTTACTGCTTAGTTTATATTAAAAAAATGGGTTTCGAATCCATAACTCTCCAATCACGTCATTCGGTTTTAGTTTTAAGCCATCGCGGTTTTGATACTCATTAAATAATATTACTTGATACACCAATGAAAATTTAGCCTGAAATGAAGCCCTAATTAGCATCAGTAACAATTAGCAGTTTAAACTTTTAATGGAACATATTAATGATTCACAAATATTTCAACGCTCTCTTGCTATTAATTAAAAGTTTGAAAATACCAGCAACTGTCGAGTATTAATTATGCGTCGAAGTAGATAGCATATTAAAAGTTTCCAAAAGTTACCACTAGCTTAATAAGGCGAATTGAAAACATGCAAATTATTCAAAACTTTCAAATACACTCTGTAAATGAAAACTTAACTGGGATAAGATTTAAACGGTACAAGATAATGTTACAACAAATTGTTTTACAAAAATGTATGAATTTAAATTCAAATTATTATTTATTTAAGTAAACTTGTAAACAAATACGTTTGAATCATCAACTCTACTGCTGGTTCGGAAAAAGCCAGTAACAAATTCTTTTGGTAAAATTCGCAATTATAGAAATGTAATGGTAAAAATAGAGTTGACTATCCGTTTTTATACCTCATGCATTCAGGTTTTTAAAGTAATCAAATTCAAATTTTTTTTATTCAAATATACTTGTAAACAAGTGCTTTTGAATCGTCAATTCTACTGCTGGTTCGGAAAGCTGTTCCTACCGAGAAGAGCCAGCAAGAAACTCGGCGGTTGCTCTTTTCAACATAATACTTATAACTAGTTACATTAAGTTATTACTATCTTGTACAGGGTCGGACAGTAGCTATATCTACGCATTCTTATCGTGTAAATAATCCTAAACAGTATAGTAGACTTATTTTATCAGTCTCTCTTTAATAGTGTTTTTAAACTGCTGTAATAGCAAAGCTAAGCCTTGGTAAAATAAGGGTAGTCTATTTTATCCAGCCGTATACGACACGGTAATGCTTACAAACTAAAAAGACATTTTATATGCGTCATATTCATATGGCACAAAAACAGGAAGAATAAAGATAAGCCTTTGTCTAAAAATAGGTGACATCAAAGGCTGAAATATAATAGCTAAACTAAAAGCAGGAAGCTTTTAATGAACAGCACAAAAGAGATATTCGAAACGAGATATAATGAAATAGGAAATGTCTTTGACTAAATATAGACTGTTAAATGTATGCATATATTCTCTGTGGACTGTTTTTATTGGATTTCCCTCTGGCGATGCTTCTGTGCTTGATCCTATCCCGCGGTATTGCTGTAAGAAGTTTAAAGCTAACAGCATATTGCTAGTTCGTAAGAAAAATATTTTTCTTATAACTAAGGTTAAAATAATTATACCGTGTGGTATCCGGTTGAGTAGAATAGACCACCCTCATTTCTTACCAAGGTGTCGTAAAAGGGGACTAAGGTAAGTTGACCCACCGTGAGGTATCCGGCTGAGTAGAATAGACCACCGTGTATTCTATCGAGGTGTCGTAAAAGGGGTCTAAGGTAAGTTGTCCCACCGCGTGGTATACATACGGTTGAGTAGAAGAGACAACCCTTTTTCTTACTGAGATCTTGTAAAATATCACTAAGGTAAGTTGACATCAGACAGGCAGCTGATCGTAAAATACGTAGCCAAATCAAGTGACAACATGTTTATAACATGTTGTGCCAACCCCACTTAGAGTGGTATAGGAATTGCAGGACGATGATATGATATTAGATTTATAAACTATAATAACCTTTTTATATACATCGAATTTCTTCATCAAATTCTCACATTTTAGTTGATCAAAAATAATGAATAAAGCATAGAGAAAAATAAGACATAAGAATAACGAAAAACTATCATCTTTTTAATGGTAAATCCAGCCAGATACATTACAACCAAAGAGATTTCATAACATCTTTATAGATAAAAGAATTTTTCCCAGACCTGAATTATTTATTGGTAACAGGATGACCTCTTTTTGCTATGTCCATATTTACATCACGTTGATATCGGTCTTTTGCAACAGATAAAGACACTTTCATTTTATTAGCTTTGCGACTCTAATTATACAAAAGTAATAATAAAATTATTTTGCTATAATCCGCGATGAAGTAAAAAAGAAAATATATATATTGCTAAATGTAGAGCGGACAATCGGTTATCATACCTGATACATGCAGGTTTCGTAAAAAATACGAAGCATCATCAATGATGATGCTTCGGTTGCGGGGCGAAACGATTGAGTTTGTGATAGTGAACGTATATAGTGCTTGTGTATCGTGGTGGCGGTGGTGGAGGTTTGTGCATGTGTTTTTTACGAATCCTGCATGTATCAAGTAAGATAACCGATTGTCCACTCTACATTTAGCATTATATATATTTTCTATTTTACTTCATCGCGGATTATAGCAAAATAATTTTATTATTACTTTTGTATTATGGATCTCCGCAAAGTAACGCCTAATTCTATAAATTACTCTAATTATACTCAAAATTATACTTTGATGTCTAAATACTTTTTACTCTACTGGTGTTTTGGAAAGCTTATCTGTTTATCTATTAAAATATAACTCATACTACATTTTTCCATATTCTCATATCTTCTGCGAAAGTCAGAGAATATAGGCTTTCTGTTTCAACTTTCGTTTAATAATTATTTTAAACCTTTGCAAGGGCAAGTTAGTATTGGTTATGGAATTTCACAGAATCGTTTACAAAAGATTTTAAACGATTATAAACTTCTACGATGCCAAAGCTGGAGCAGCTAGCTTATGATGGTACATTACCAATTTTTTTAATAATTCTGTATTTTTTCATAAACAAAAATTATACTTTGAAGCAAATGTAACAGTACCTATTTCCTTAAACTTCTCTCAAGGAATTACACACACGTAAATTATAAATGCAATGTATGGCTCTTTCTTGTAATTGTATTTCAATATTGTTGCATTTACCCCATAACAATATTTCATAAGACATGATTCTATGGAATTAAGCAAAATAAACTAGTTTTGCTGTATTATATTTTAAAAAGACTTAAAAAACTTGAAGTAAACTTTTATTTTAAAAGAACGACCACCGATTTTCTTGCCGGATTTTCTCGGTAGGAACAGTTTTCCAAAACAGCAGTAGAGTTGACGATTCAAAAGCACTTGGTTACAGGTTTACTTAAATGAAGAATATTTTGAATTTGAATTAATATCGTCTCAAATAAGCCTTAATTTTAATCACCCTTTCTAAAACAAAGAGACCAACACCTAGTTTTGGGATAGTAATAGGCTGCTTTTTTATTTTGTGAGGTGAAGAGAATTATTTTAATAGAACTTCGAAATTGTAACGATATATTTGACCTAATTCATTTTAATCGCATCCATCACAGATTAAGTAGAGCCTATCGCGGATGGTTTTATAAAAACCTTTATATTAATATTAATACTTGAAGCCTAGTATTAACGTATAAGGTGCGTGACCGAGAAATGATGGAAATATAAAATTCAAGGCAAATAATTAGAAGCCCCGCTGCGCGCCATTTGTGGCGATCCATGCTGTTTCTTTGAATTTTTTCATTTACCGCATTTTAATTAAGTATGTAGTGTGGTATCGGACTAAATATAATAGACCACCCTCATTTCTTACCGAGGTTTCGTAAAAGGCGACTAAGGTAAGTTGACCCGCTGTGTGGGGTCCGGTCGAGTAGAATAGTCCACACTCTTTCCTACCAAGGTGTCGTAAAAGGAGACTAAGATAAGAATACCAGCCGTGTGGTATCCGGCTGATTAGAATAGACCAACCTTATTTCTTACTAGGTGTCGTAAAAGGTGACTAAGGTAAGTTGACCCACCGCGTGGTATCCAGTTGAGTAGAATAGATTATCCTCATTTACTTACCGAAGTATTGTAAAAGGCGACTAAGGTAAGTTGACCTCAAGTAGGCGGCCGGTCGTAGAATACCTAGCCACATCATTTAACAACATGTTTATTGCATGTCATGCCGACCCTGGGTAAGAAATGAGGGTGGTCTATTTTACTCAGCCAGATAGCACACGGTAGGTGAAATTACCTTAATCGGCTTTTAATACACCTCGGTTAGATTTCTAACCGATCTAGGGTGGTCTATTCTATTCAGTCAGATACCACACAGCGGTAATTAATTAAAAATAAGTTAAAATTTAAAATTAATCTGCATTAATTTTAAAGTAAAACACTAAGTCATCCTCTTATAAATCCGGGTTAAACTCCAACAAAAAAGGGCCATGAAAATCTCCGAAGATTATAGCATAATTAATTCATACCCGGCACCGGGCACAAGCAAGAACCTTCCAGGGGTCTTTTAATCTCGCTTCTTTAATCTAAATAATTACAAACGCTTTACGAATAAATTCATCATGATAAAATCTTATTTGAATAAATTTTCGGCAAATTACTGTAATGATAATCCCACTTCTGGACTAATACATCTCTCTTTGAAAATAAATATGTCAATTTGACATATTGATTGATTATTTATAGTGTTCAGCTTGTACTTTTACCGTACATGGCCTCAAAGTACAATTCTTTTTTAATGATTCCCCCATAGAAATTGAATAAAATAATAATTGATAATAAGATAGCAAATATTTTTCTGTGTAACTAAACAGAAATTAGTATTGTAATGTACGGGCCTAAAAGGTTATGAAATTCTAGCAGTCACCCTTTAATAAAGTATGGCTAAACGGAACATGCGTTGTATGGCAGTTGCGAGACAAACGTTTAATCAATTGACACATCATTACCAACACACCATACACATTTTTTTTTTTCGAATATGACTAATGCTGTTAGCCCTAATGGCTTTGACAGCGTCACCGATAAGACGGGCGAGCGCAGAAGCATCGCCGAGAAGAAATGGATAATACAAGCGGGTGCATTGAAAGCACCCGCCCTACAGGAGGCGTCGCTTTAAGGGTGTCTCCTGCGAGACCGAACCTGAAAAGATCGGCTATCGTGGGTGATCGGCTATCGTGGGACACCTTACACCACATGTCATCCTTTAACGCGCGCCAACAGTTTTTAAAAGTCTTTAGCTCTCATCATATTTAGGTAGTTTTTAATCTTGCACGACGCACAATCCGCAACCAATATAAAATCGCTTGTTTTATTTATGTTGAAGTTTGTTTGTTTGTTTTTAATCCCTTTATTTCATTAGTTAATATAAAAATGACAAAAAAACAACAATGTGCAATAGCGGGCTTAATCCAGAATCGGATACCGGCCATCCATTCTAAATTCTATTCTAGGTCTAAAGTCTTCATAATCCTCGTGTCCTTATCCCACTATAAGTGGGGTCGGCACAACATGTTATAAACATTTTGTCACATGATTTGGCTACGTATTTTACTACCAGCCGTCTGCTTGATGTCAAGTTACCTTAGTCATATTTTACGTCACCTCGGTAAGAAATGAGGCGGTCTATTCAACACAACCGGACACAGAACGCCGACTTACCTTAGTCGCCTTTTACGACGCCTCGGTAAAGAATGAGAGTGGTCTATTCTATTCAACCGGATACCACACGGAACGTCAACTTACCTTAGTCACCCTTCCGACACCTGGGTAAGAAATGAGAGTGGTCTATTCTATGCAGCCGGTTACCATACGGCGTTGAAAAAATGTAAAATGTATTATTTATATTGAATTCCGTGTCATCTTTTATTATATAAGTATGGATTTCTTTACTTAATGGTATATATTATATTAAGCAATGGCTCTTCTGTATTTTTTGTAGTGACCGAGAAAACTTATGTATAAGAATTTACGTAAGACGTCTGTTTCCGAAATCACAAACCAAGATATAAATCTAGGGTCCAAATACATTCATAAACATATGGTTCTTTCAGGAGATTTCGTTTCGGTCATTCAAACGACAAATCCGACGAAATGTTGTTAACACATGCCAATAACAACATTTACAGTTATGCCCTCGTAAAAGCCTGTCAAATATGTTATGAATAAATGAATAATCCATACTAATATTATAAATGCGAAAATCTGTCACTTGCAGTTCACTTTAATTCGTCATTATTCTTATTAGTCTATACTAATATATAAAGCTGAAAAGTTTATTTGTTTGATTGTTTGAACGCGCTAATCTCAGGAACTACTGGACCGATTTGAAAAATTCTTTAAGTGTAAGAGATAGTCCATTTATTGAGGAAGGATACAGACTATATATAACATCACGCTAAGATGTATAATAGGAGAGGAGCAGCAATAAAATATGTTACGAAAACGGCAAAATTTAAAGCTTTCCTTGCGTGCGCTGAGTAAACGGTGAAAGTTATACAAAAATCATGTATGACAAAATTGTTCCTTTCTAAAAGTTCTAATTAAAAGTCTGCGACAGCATATGTCTATCTTTTAAGATTAACCCCACATTAACCATTTTTATGGTTATCAAAATACTATATTACGGTTTAATCTTTACACGCGGGCGGAGCCGCTGGCGATTACTAGTTGTTAATATAAATAAAACTTTTAAAATAGTCAGAATGAAATCGATTATTAATAGTCGATTTATTCGATTCGGGTAAATCGATTTTTTACACATCGATTTATTTTGTAGGGAGCATAATAGATTATTTAGTAGGTAATAGACTTTTCCACTTCAAGTCATATCTCTAATGAATATATACAAACAATTAAAACAAGCATAAGGTCAATCTGTTTATATTGGTTGTTTCGATTATAAGTAACCGTACACGGGTATTAATTACTTTGACAAGCATCATAAGTCATAAGGAAGTCTAGTGAAATTGTTACATAGTCCCTTCAAAGTTCATTTCCATATCCAGTTATTGACTTGGGTTAAAATCCATTAATCAACACAAACATGTACCAAGAAACCGTACGTAATAACATCCTAAATATACATTGAGACGTAACAGCTAAAAACGTGATAAATATCCATAGTAACATTATGAATGTAACAGTCTGTCTGTTATGCTTACAACGCTAATCCATTGGATCAATATTGATGAAATTTGGCACAGTTAAAATATAGTAAGTAAAAGTAAGTAGCGGCCTGTTACTATCCCACTGCTGAGAATAGGCCTTTTCTCTCCGTTATTGGACAGAAGGATTGGAGCTAAGACAAGGTTACACATGTCTCCAGAATTCTCTAGAGATATGCAGGTTTCCTCACGATGTTTTCCTTCACCGAAAAGCGTGTGATAAATTGCAATTATCAATTACACACATGAGTTTTAACAGAAAAACTCATTGGTGTCTGCCCGGGTTTGAACCCGTGACCTTCTCGAAAGAGTCGCACGGTGTAACCGCTGGACTATCACAGCACAGCACACAGTTAAAATATACCAGGTTAAATTATAGGATTAATAAAGCGTTTTTGTTATCGGGAACAGTGGAAAAATCTATTGAAAATATACGTTTAAGTTGAAAAATATGTGAAGCATTGAAATGAGTTTTTTTTTTTTTTTTTTATGGTATAGGATGGCAAACGAGCATGCGGTTTATCTTAAAGTAATCACCGCCGCCCACGACCTCTCGCAGAGCGAGTGCGTTGCCGTCCTTTAAAAAGGTGGAAAACACGTTTTTTGAAGGTACTTATGTCGTACCGATCTGGAAACACTGCCAAAGGGAGATCGTTCCATAAAATGGTGGTGCGCGGAATAAAATTATTTGAAAAACGCGCTGTGGTGGATCGCCAAGCATCCAAATGGTGAGGATGGTATTTTAACCTGTGACGTACAGTGCGGTTATGGAATTTAGCGGCAGGAATCAGGTCATGCAGTTCGGTGGAACACTCTCCGTGGAAGATGCGGTAGAAAACGCATAGTGATGATACGTTTCTACGCATCGCTAAACAGTCCAGTTGTTTGCTAACCGCCTTATCCCCAATAATACGAGCTGCTCTGCGCTGTATGCGATCGAATGGCTTAAGTTGGTACTGGGGTGCACCAGCCCAGAGATGAGAACAGTACTCCATGTGAGGCCGGACTTGTGCTTTATACAGCGCTAGTCTATGGACTGGCTTGAAGTACTGTCTGGCTCTATTGATAACACCCAATTTTTTGGAGGCCAACTTAGCCTTCCTTTCCAGGTGATCGCGATACTTGCAGCTATTGGAGATGTCGAGACCCAGTATTTCGATACTACTCGAATCACTTAAGACGGTATTCTCAAAAGAGGGTGACGCGACAAATGGAGCTGTTTTTGCAGTTAACGCGCAAACTTGTGTCTTCTGGGGGTTGAATTGAACTAAATTTAATTTACCCCATTCAGAGATCCTCTGTAAGGTGGCTTCAACAGAAGACACAAGATTTTTCCGGCATTCATCAACTTTTTCCGAAGAGAGTCCTGCACTACCGGTGTATGTGGCATCCACCGTACTGTCATCTGCATAACAGTGAATGTTAGGATCATCTAACATGTCATTGATATGCAGAAGAAACAGTGTAGGGGATATCACGCAACCTTGGGGAACGCCAGCATTCACAGACTTAGAATTCGAGCAGGATCCGTCGACAACGACACGTATGCTACGGCCTGTGAGAAAGCTGGAGATCCAAAAGCGCAGACTCTCTGGAAGCCCACAAGAAGGTAGCTTCGAAAGAAGCGCCCTATGCCACACACGATCAAAGGCTTTCGCCATATCCAGACTAACTGCAAGACCTTCCCCCTTGCTATCAATTGCCGCTGCCCAACGGTGAGTCAGGAAGACCAGAAGATCACCAGCCGATCGACCGTGTCGAAAACCGTATTGACGGTCGTTGATCAACTCATGATCCTCAAGGTATGACAAAAGTTGTCGATTGATAATCATCTCAGTAACTTTGGAGATGAGGGAGGTAATGGCAATAGGCCTGCAGTTAGCTGGATCTGAAGCATTGCCTTTTTTAGGGATCGGATGAATCATGGCTGACTTCCATGTATCCGGGACTATGCCTTTTGAGTAGGAGAGCCGAAATAGACGCGTCAGCACAGGAGCACACATTCGGAGCACAATTGGAGAGATACCGTCTGGCCCACTCGACTTATGGATATCCAAAGACAACAGAACTCGCCGAACAGCTTTTTGGCTGAACTTGATGTCTGGCATTGAGCTTTGACACCGTGGTATAACAGGTGGCAGAAGTCCTTGGTCATCCATAGTCGAGTTCGAGGCAAATAAATTCCCCAAAAGATCGGCTTTCTCCTTTGCTGTATGAGCCAGAGCATTGTTCTCTGTGCGCAACGGTGGAAGAGAAGGCTGGTGAAAGTTACCAAGCGCCGCTTTGGAGAGTGCCCAGAACCGACGCGTTCCAGATGGGTATTGCTCAAGCTTCCTACCAATATTGACAACATACTTAAACTTGGCTCTGGCAACTTCCCTCTTAAAGAACCTCGAGGCACGGTTATAATTCCTCTTAAGTATTGTGGAGTTGAGATTCCTTTTAGCCAACGCATCAACCCAAGCCCGATAGGCGACCCGTTTGCTATCCGCTGCTGCCTTGCAAGACTCACTAAACCATGGCTGCGATCTACCACCGATTGGAATTACAGAGCTAGGTATATAATTGTCCATACCTTGCAACACCACTTCGGCGACAGATGCACCACAAGAGTTAGGATCATTCGCGGAGAAACAAATTTGCTTCCATGGATAGGATGCATAAAAGGATCGCATACCATCCCAATCTGCTGACTTGTAATGCCAAACACGTCGTGTCGCGAGTGATTTGCGGCAACGACGTGCGATAGGCACTACACACCTTACTAGGCAATGATCAGAAGAGCCTAGGGGAGCATCGACCGAGATTTGGTAGGTTTGGGGATGCGTGGTTAGGAAAAGGTCCAATAGAGAGGGATCTTGACCATCCACGTCTGGAATTCGCGTTGGCTCCTTAACTAATTGGGATAGACCATTCGCAATTGCGAAGTCAAAGACAACTCTTCCCGCATAGTCTGTGGTATCCGAGAAGCCAAGCCATTCAGCATGGTGGGCATTAAAATCACCAAGAACTACAATTTCAGCAGAGGGAGTCTGTGAGAGTATATTGTCAATAGCTGCTTGTAAATGCTCCATAAGCCTATCCGTTTCCGCATTACCACTGTGGGACCTGTAGAGGCACGCATAAACTCGGGAATGATCGTCACAGGTAACGCGCCCCCAGATGGTAGATAGGTTCCGACCTTCAAAATTGCCAAGGTGGTGAAAGCAAATATCTTCCCTGACGTACACAGCAACACCGGCATGAGGCACGAAGTTAAATTCGAGTTTGTAACCGGGGAAATGTAAATACGCTGTGTCACTTGGACGTGATATTTGCGTTTCAGTTAAAAATAACAGGGCTGGCCGGGATGTCTCGAGATGGTAGTGGACAGCATTTAAGTCAGAATGTAGTCCTCGGATGTTACAAAAGTCTACATTGAGAGATGGACGGGATGCCGCAGTATTATTCCCTTGTCTGCAATTGACATTTAACGTTTCGTTGCCCGCCCCAGAATACGACGGGCAGCCCGAGCGAGATTACTCAGGGAGGGATTCTCCAACTCTGTTAGAGTCGGTACCCTCCTGGGGTATTAAAACTCTTTTTCGAACCGTTGTCATATTTGGGGAGGGAAGGGGGGGGGGGCTCCGGTGCTCAACACTCACCTATGCCAAACGCAGCGGCAAGCCGCTCCTTCACGCTGGTTTTCTGTGTGAGGGTGGTATGAAACCGGTCGAGTCTGCCCATTCGGTTAAACAACGCAAGTTGGCAACGTGACTCTACCACCATGAAAAGTATTAGTATTGAAAAATAGTTAAAAAAAAATAGAAAACAATGGAAAAGGCAATATAGCAAAAAAGGGGGAATTCTTGGAATTTGAGATAAACGAAGGGAATGTGATATTTGTGTAAAGAAAGTTTTGTTGGTGGAGAAAGTAGGTAAAGCATCTAGTTAATTAAGATGTAGGAGAAAAATCAAATTAAAGGGAAATACAAACAGTACTGTAAAGTACGCCGTGTGGTATCCGGCTGAATAGAATAGTACCACCCCCATTTCTTACTGAGGTGTCGTAAAAGGCGACTAAGGTAAGTCGACCCACCGTGTGATATCCGGTTTAGTAGAATAGACCACCCTCTTTCTTACCGAGGTGTCGTAAAATACGACTAAGGTAAGTTGTGCCGACCCCACTTAGAGTGGGATAATGCCAAGAGGATGATGACAAACTGTACTGTAAAGTATGAGTTTCGGTTACTTATCAAGGATGAATGATAGAGTTCCTTACATTAGTTATCTAATTATTATAGAAACACACGAGTCACATCACGTTACGCCTAACCACTCTAGTGTTTAGCGTTTACCTACCTAGTAAGCATTAGGAACTCTAACTTTCGTCGGTTCTGCGAATTATGTACCCTTCATTCCAGCTTCAAGCACGCTTAGTTAAGTCGGTCATTTTGTTTCTCTTACAAATGTCCTAATTTCTTTTAATTTACGCACTTAGAGCTCAGAGCCATTGCAAGCTAAGACTTAGCTATTTTACGAGGCCCATGGTGAGCTACTAACAATATCATATTTATATATAGTACATTACCTTTTGGTCACCTGGTCAACATAATTTTACCTCCCAACTATTCCTATAGTATAAAAAGAACCTTACAGTAAGCCTGGTATCACTTAAGCTCGACTTTAATTTAGACTTTTTCTGATTCTGTGGGAAAATAAATTGCCATAGAAATCCTTTTTATGACGTGACTCGTAAGCGTTGAATGTATAAAGGGATGAGCGCATTTCAAGGGTCGGAGAGAAAATTTTGTCTTTACTTCCATTTCAACTTCGTTTCTTAAAGTATTATTTATTTTACTTAATATTTAAATTATAATTTTTTTATCAAAATCTGTCGGCAGCAGCTCTTTTAAAAATATAATTCTTTTAATCAGTTATTTGATAGCTATCTCGTGGAAGGTGGAAAGTAGCTAAATTCATGCATTTTTATCATTTACTAGCAATCCCCAGCGGCTTCGCTCGCGTGGAAAGATTAAAACCGTTATATACTATACGTTAATACTATACATTATTAAAATAATATTATTATACGTTAATAACGCCGTGTGGTATCCGGCAGAATAGAATAGTACCACCCTCATTTCTTACCGAGGTGTCGTAAAAGGCGACTAAGGTAAGTCGACCCGCCGTGTGGTATCCGGCTGAATAGAATAGACCACCCTCTTTCTTACCGAGGTGTCGTAAAAGGCGACTAAGGTAAGTTGACACACCGTGTGGTATCCGGTTGAGTAAAATAGACCACCCTCTTTCTTACCAAGGTGTCGTTAAATACGACTAAGGTAAGTTGACGTCAGGCAGGCGGCCGGTCGTAAAATACGTAGCCAAATCATGTGACAGCATGTTTGTAACATGTTGTGCCGACCCCACTTAGAGTGGGATAAGGGCAGGAGAATGATGATTATTATACGTTAATTATATTATTATTAACGTATAGTATTTTGATAACCCTAAAACGGCTAACGTGAGTTAACCTTAAAAGCTCGACATATGATGTCGCGGAATTTTATTTAGAACTTTTAGAGGTGAACGATTTTGTAATACATGATTTTTGAATAACTTTCACCGTTTACTTAGCGCACGCAAGGAAAGCTTTAAATTTTGCCGTTTTCGTAACATTTTTTATTGCTGCTCCTCTCCTAGTATAGCCTATAGCTGTCCTTGATAAATGTATAATATCTTACACTCAAAAAAAATTTTGAAATCAGTCCAGAAGTCCCAGAGAATAACACTTTCAAACAAACAAACAAACAAACAAACAAACAAACAAACAAACAAACAAACAAACTCTTCAGCTCTATACACGTTTATTAGTATAGATATAATACTCAATAGTAAAGTAAACTTTGTGTAACCACCTTTAGATAGTTATTTTAAATTATTAATTAATTAATAATCTATTAATTTTGGTAAAATAAACAGACAAAAAGATGCCACATACATATATAGTACATAGTAGTAGTAAAATATAGTAATGGTTCAATAATTCAAGTAAGAAAGTCTACTACTGGTCATTGTCAAACGAAAACTTGATAGATTCCTGATTTAAAATTACGGTACAATATGTTCTCGCGTAACGTAAAATGAATGAATTTTAAACTAAAGCTAATATCAGATTCAGCTTCTTGGCCGTGGTCCAATTCCGGAATGATATTGGAATTCCGAACATGAATAGATACTAGCATTTTAATATTCCGAATTTATTTTACGAATAATATTCCGGATTACATTTGTATTCATACTTCGTTACATTGAAGTTATTGGATATATTTTAATAGTAACTTTGAACTAATTTCACGGTGTTATATCTATAGCTTAATTTTAATAAGGGTATTGTAACACGCCCGAAAATAAGTTAATAAACCAACATCATTCGCTTGCCCTTATCCTAAGTGGCTTGTTATTTAATGACCGGCCGCCTGCCTAAAATCAACTGACCTTAGTCGCCTTTTACGAAACTTGGTAAGAAAAGAGGGTGGTCTATACTAGTCAGCCGGATACCACACGGCGGATCAACTTGCCTTAGTCACCTTTTACAACAAGTTGGTAAGAAATGAGGATTGTCTATTTTACTCAGCCGGATACCACACGGCATTAGAAATATTTTATTAGTAACTTTGAATTAATTTAACATTTATATCGCATCATCATTTTCCTGCCCTTATCTGACTCTGAGTGGGGTCGGCACAACATGTTATAAATATGTTACATATTTTGGCTTGGTATTTTCTGACCAACCACCTGCATGACGTCAACTTACCTTAGTCGCCTTTTACGAGACTTAGTGAGAAATGAGGGTGGTCTATAATACTCAGTCGGATACCACACGGCGGGTCAACTTAACTTAGTCGCCTTTTACGACACCACAGTAAGAAATGGGGGTGGTCTATTCTACTCAGCCGGATACCACATGGCGGAAAATAAGTAAATAAATATATGGGACGATTTTGTCTGATTGATGGTTTCTAGGCGAATCGATCGTAGTGATTGTGGTAGTGAGTGTGTGTAGTGTTGGTGTTGACGGCGCTTTGTGATACGTGTGGTGACCGGTCCTGAATGTATAAGGTATGTGAATATCACATGCTTCCCACACTTGGCATTACATACACTTTCTTAACAAACGCGAATTATACCTAAATAAGTCTATCATAACTTCTGAATTGCTTTTATAAGTACACAAACAAAACCATAGGCGTCTACGAGTTTTTATTATCTTTATGCAGATTAACTGCAGAGATTAAATTATATTTAAGCTCAAAACGAGGTAAATCTCTGCTTTCACGAAAATTAAAAGTGTGGCTGTGATATAACTGAGATGAATTGCAAGTGAAATATTTAGCTATCTAAACACGTTCTATATTGCTGGTTTAAGATTTAATCCTGCTCGTAATTGGAAATTTTTATTTATAGCACGCAGCGATTTTAATTCTTAAGTTTAAATGAAAGCCTCTTTTATTATACTAGCTTTTGCTCGGAACTTCGTTTACGTGAACTGTTGTCGCATGATAGGTTGATAAATAAATGGCGCTCAATATCATCCTATTCCTGTAGAATTAATAGGATTTCTATAGCCTATATGCTACCCCGGTGTATAACAAATAATTGTTACAATCAACGACATTAGTTCAGCAGTTGGCCGTGATAGAGTAACAAACATACATCCATACTCACAAACTTTCGCATTTATAATATTAGTAGGATTTTTTTGGTTTAATGTTAATCTACAAATTGTCATAGATTCGATTCTATTCGAGTTTTTCGTTTTTAATTTGCATTAATTCTTAATATTTTTTGTAGTGAAACGTTTTCTGAACGTCTATATTTAGAAGTAAAACCTTATAATACCACGGCTGGGCATGATTGATGATGACCTCTTCTCCCCTTTTTTGGACAAAAGGGCTATCTATGGCCCTCTACGCTGACCCAATGCGGATTGGTAGGTTACACATATCCTCACAATTGCGCGACCTTATCAACGTAATGCACATAATAATGCACTATTAACTTAAACATTCCGCAAGGATTGCACTACTTTTTGGTAAAAAACTGTACAAATATCAGCTCAGTAGATTTTGAAAAAATTAGTCCCATACAGACACCTTTTGGGTACTTTGATTTATAATAAGTATAGATCAGAAATATTAAGTTTATAGCAACGCATACTATAAGATGAAGTATAGAATAGAGATGGGTCACAATCTAAAGACAAGAAAGATATATATCTTTGCAAAAGATATAACCACTCTCTAGCTCAAATGTGTTTGAAATATATCTCTATATCCTTATACTAAACAGTCAATTTTCGTTATGAGTTAAAGCTAGTTAAGAGTTACAGAGAAAGAGATGGGCTTATATAGCAATTTACACGTAAAAGAGAGAGACAGATATAAAATATAAAAAAATATATAAAAATCTTTATTTACCAAAAACACACTTAACAATAATTGGGAGTATCCGTAGAAACTCACACTAGGTAATCCTGTGCTGTGAAAATATTTTAGTTTTAGCTTCTTTGACTGAACAATGTCTTATGCCACACGCACGGGTTTCTTTATTATAAATAAATGAGCCGATATAAGGACTAAAACGTCTGGCGAAGTGAGATCTGATTCTAGGTACATGTAACCTAAAATTTCTTCGATTTAGCATATCTTTATAACCTTCAGATGTTATTGCATGTTTGTATTAAAGAGTCGAAGATATACAGGATATATTTGTAGTCTTAGCTGCCTTATTCTCTCTCTGAGCCGTACTGAGCCAAATGAGTTAAAGATATAAAGGAATAAAATAAATAAATATATGGGACACTTACACACACGGTCGTCCGTCCCCAAAGTAAGTAATTTAATACTTGTGTTATGGCTGATAGACAACTGGTGAATATATACTTATATATTTTTAAATACATACTTAAATACAAATATACACCCAGGCTCAAAGACCAACAAATTCATTTATAGAAAATGTTGGTCCTCGGCGGGAATCGAACCCGCGACCCGCGGAGCTGAAGGCAGGATCACTACCCACTGCGCCAACGGGCCAGTCAAAAATATAAACCAAAATATAATGATATAAATATATACCAAAATCGAAAAGAAATAAATCACTCGTTACTTGTCAGGAATACTTATTGACCATCTCTAGTATAGAACTTCAATAGCCCAATATAAGTGTGATTGTTGAGATAAATGTAAAATGGCTTTTATTAACTCCCTACGTAAATACTTTGAAATAATATTGTTTTATAATTGAGAGAACCTATGATAATACTAAATTACTATAATTTAATAATAACGATGCCAAAAACCACTGTTTGCGTTTGGCCAAAAATTTTAAATTAGGTTTTCGTTTGTTTTTCATAAACCTTTGCTGTAACATTAAAATTAATGCTTGTTATATAAAGGCATCATTAACTTTTATACAAGGGTTGTGTTTGTTGGGCAAATAATTTGATGGGAATGTTGTATTTTACTGAATATAGCTGTTGTTTTCGCCGAGTAGTGTCCGGCTGAGTAGAATAGACTACCCTCTGTTTTACTGTAGTGTCGCAAAACACGACTAAGTTAAGTTGACGTCCAGGCAGGCGGCCGCTCGTAAATACCTAGCCAAATCATGTGACAACTTGTTTACGACATGCCGGTCCCACTTAGAGTGGGATAAGGGCAGGAGGATGATAGCTGTTTTTCGTGTGATATGCGTAAATAGACTGGCCCGTTGGCGCGTTATATATTAAATCTATTTATGTACGACTACTTTCACGTTGATAATTGCAATTTATCACACGCTTCTCGGTGAAGGAAAACATCGTGAGGAAACCTGCATATCTCTAGAGAATCCTAGGGATATGTGTAACCTACCAATCCGCATTAGAGCAGCGTGGTAGGTCTTAGCTCCAACCCTTCTCTCCAAAAATGGAGAGAGGAGGCCTATGCCCAGCAGTGGGATAGTAACAGGCCGTTACTTACTACTTTACTTTCACCTTACCTTAAGTGTGAAAGTACCTTAAATTGTGCCGCATATTTATAATCAGCAGGTTAGCCGTGGGGAACAATCTGTCAGATGACCAGATAGATAGATATTTTATATATTATAATTTATGTATATATATAAATATTCATTCGCAATTATAGCTTCTTGGAGTAATTGTAGATTTTTTTTTTTTTTTTTTTTTTTTTTTTTTTTTTCCTATTTTCAGTGACTCGCTGATGGTATTTTAATGAGTCACTGGCGAGAAACGCCGAACAGTGTGGCCAAACTCGCTCCAGGTCGGGGTGACGGCTTCCGCTATTGGATACGTCCACCGCCGCCCCGTCTGTGCTTTGGGGTGGGGAATTTCTATAACACTGTAGGGGAAGCTAACTGTAGATTTGTATATATTTATAATTGCTTTTGTAAATTTAACATATGTATTTTTAGTTGAAATTTAAAATTGTTAACGGTTCTCAAGCAACGAATCGGGGGAGGTAAATTATTCCAACATTACGTCGCTGTATATTTAAAACTTCCCCGTAAAAAATGCTGAGCCATGTAAATAGGAACTAAGCATAAATGAAGCTGACCTAGTTGTATATGTTTTATTAATATCTCTCGTTCATTTAATTTAATTAATAATAAGGCGACTAAAGCTATTATTAATAATTAAAGCCAATATATATATATATATAAAGGCGACTAAGGTAAGTCGACCCGCCGTGTGATATCCGGCTGAGTATAATAAACCAATCTCATTTCTTACCGAGGTGTCGTAAAAGGCGACTAAGGTAAGTTGACCCACCGTGTGATATCCGGCTGAGTAGAATAGACCAATCTCATTTCTTACCGAGGTGTCGTAAAAGGCGACTAAGGTAAGTCGACCCGCCGTGTGGTATCCGGCTGAGTAGAATAGACCAACCTCATTTCTTACCGAGGTGTCGTAAAATGCGACTAAGGTAAGTTGACCCACCGTGTGGTATCCGGTTTAGAAGAATAGACCACCCTCTTTCTTACCGAGGTGTCGTAAAATACGACTGAGGTAAGTTGACGTCAGGCAGGCGGCCGGTCGTAAAAACGCAGCCAAATCATGTGACAGCATGTTTATAACATGTTGTGCCGACCCCACTTAAAGTGGGATAAGGGCAGAAAGAGAGTTCATTTAATTTAATTATACAGATAGGATGGTTGTTAATACTACTTCGCTATGCCGAATAACACACATTTCAACTAACCCACATTTCAATATCAAGATATTTTAGCTATAAGTCATCGCGGTTTTCCGAATACGTGTGATATAAAATTTGATTCTAACATCGCGTCATAAAATACTTCGGAAGTCGTTAAATTACCATGATAATATCTTGGCACGTACATAAAATGGCTTCTATAAAAATACTGCTCCCCTGGGTGTCTTTATAATGCTTAACAGAGAATTTAAGTCATCTGCGTGAAAAATCTTTTAACATTCAAATTAAAGAGGAAAGAAAGATTTTTACCAGCCGAGCTCAGTTTTCCATTTGTATTTTATGGTTTTCAACGGGCTCTGAGTTTTAATCGTTAATGTTGGTTATTAATATTTAAATCTGACGATCGAAAAGACCATAGAACAGAAGTTACTATAGAATTATTTTGCTGTAATCCGCGTTTGTTAAGAGAATCTATGTAATGCTAAGTTGGAGAGAAGGATTGGAGCTAAGACCTACCACGCGGCTCCAGTGCGGAAAACATCGTGAAGGAAAACATCGTGAGGAAACCTGCATATCTCTAGAGAATCCTAGGGATATGTGTAACCTACCAATCCGCATTGGAGCAGCGTGGTAGGTCTTAGCTCCAACCCTTCTCTCCAAAAATGGAGAGAGGAGGCCTATGCCCAGCAGTGGGATAGTAACATGCCGTTACTTACTATGCAGGTTTCCTCACGATGTTTTCCATCCCCGAAAAGCGTGTGATAAATTGCAATTATCAATTAGACTCATAAGTTTTAACAGAAAACTCATTGGTGTCTGCCCGGGTTCGAACCCGTGACCTCCTCAAAAGAGTCGCACGGTGTTACCGCTGGGCTACCACAGCTTTTTGTAATGTAATGCTAAGTGTATAAATAAATATATGGGACACTTATGAATAATGACGTATGAAGCAGACAACATTCACATACCTTATACATGCAGTACCAGTCACCACACAGTCACGTGTTGCTATAAATCATTTAAAAACCAGTACCGGGGCGACCGAGCCTTGCTCGGTATTTTTTTTATATATAAAAATTTGCAGTAAAAAAAGAAAATAGATACAGTTATCTGAAATCGAACCTGGTATCGTGACTTTAAAATTAAAAGCGCTATTAACCTTTGCTTTCTCATAAAATTGTAGCAGTTTTTTCAGTGCCTGAAGACAGGGATAAGCAACATTTTTTAAACAAAACCTCCTATGTGCTGAATTTCATGAAAATCGTTGGAGCCATTCCAAAATTTAAATTTTAAAGATATTATTTACATTAAGAATGTTTGGAGTATACAGAGAGTTGGTTTGAACAATTGAGAAGTACCTATATACATTTTAAGAAATTATTTCAAACAAATGAAGACACGACGTGTTATAACATCCATGCGATAATTTAAAGCCTTGAAATGCCAAAGCTTTAAGCTGCGAAATTTAAGCTTATGCGAAACTATTAGCATTATAAAGTTTCACTAAAGCTATTTTCTATTTCCATGAAACTAATAGTTTATGGCACGAACAAGATATCGGTTTTGTGGTCAAAACTGTCACAGACAAGGCATCGTGGCGTCGATACTGCGGCTATGGTTCGACCTACAAATTATTGTCGATTCATTTATTAAGCATTAATTGTGCCTGCGGCTTCGCCCGCGTGTGCTTCACAAAGCTTTTCCCACGGGAAACGTTCCCAAATCCCAACCCCACGGGAATTTAACCGAAATGCACTATAAACTTAAACCTTCCTCAAGAATCGTTCTATCTTTTAGTAAAAATTGCACAAAAATCCGATCAGTATCGAAAATCGATCACAGATACAGACAGACAGCTTTTTAGGACCTTGTTTTATAATATGTATGGACTACAAAAGTAATAATAAAATAATTTTGCTATAATCCGCAATAAAGTAAAAGAGAATATATATATAGTGTTAAATGTAGAGTGGACAATCCGTTTTCATACTTGATACATGCAGTATACGTAAAAATACATGCACAAACCTCCATCAACGCTAACACAATACACAAGCACTACACACGTTCACTATTACAAACTCAACAATCGTTTCACCCCGCAACCAAAGCACCATCAGAAGATAGACACCACGACAGCTTTGCGATTTTGTAGTGAAAGAAAAGGAGCTAACACCTACCACGAGGCTCCAATGCGGATTGGTAGTTTACACATATCTCCAGAATTCTCTAAGGATATGCAGGTTCAGAATTGAATATTAAAAATAGCTAGTAATTACTGCACTTTTGTGCTTAAAAATAATGTATAATTTTTAATAATTTACGCAGATGTACTTGTTTCAGTCTGCATACAAAAACCAGCAAGAAGGTGAGCGTTCTATATTAAAAATGAACAGAATATTTAATTTATAAGCAATTTTAATTGTAATGACTGAAATAAATTTAATATTCGTGTCTAAATATACAATTCTTGCACGTAAACTTCTTGTAAAAAACCTGGTGTTGCACGTAAGTAGAACATGTAAATTCAAATATAATATAATTTTAAATGCATTTAGAATAATCTACTCATTACAATCACGGAGTAATAACACATAATCTCTCGCCAATCGTAATTTAAACATTGAACCGCAGACCATAAACCTCAGAGAATTAATGTTAATTTTAAGCGTAATAATATTTATATGTTATTGCAATATTATTATTATTTTTTCCTGCTTTTTTTATCGCTTTTTTCCTATGATTGAAGTGATTTTTGGTGTGTTATAGGTTTCACCTGAATTTCTTCTACCTTTGAGTTAAATTGGACAATATAATAAGCTCCTTTTATCTTGCTGCTTTAGTATATAATATACTCGATAGCTTGAAATTATTACTAGTGTTGATCACTACTTCATTTGCGCTAACGCAAGTGTTTAAGTATCCTCAAACACATATGTAATATGGGGTTGGTCGCAGTTCCCGAAGATATATGGGATTTATTTTATCCTATATATGACCGGAGTGTATAACCTTATCATCATTCTCTTGCTCTTATCCCACTGTAACTGAGATCGGCACGACATGTTTTAAACATGCTGTTGTAAAAGACGACTAAGGAAGTTTACGTCAGGCAGGCGTGCATGCTAATCATGCTAATCATGTTGCAACATGTTTTGAACATGTTGTAACATGATTTGGCTAGTGTTATATGTTGTAACATGAGTTGGCATGTTTTAAACATGTTGTTACACGATTTGGCTAGTTATTTTACGACCGCCCGCCGGCCTGACGTCAACTTACTTTAGTCACCTTTTACGACACCTGAGAAAGAAGGTGTTCTATTCTACTCAGCCGGATAACAAACGGCGTAGCTATCATACTATAACACGTATAGATAAACAGCAGCTTAAAAGGAAACATTTTAATGATATGTTAAATTCTGCGCACAGAAGAATGCATATAAAATTGGATCTCGGTAGATCGATGAATAATACATCTGTGAGGCAAATGCAGCGAGCGCTCTGAATATTGCCTATTTTTCACGTGAGTTCCCTTACGACGGCACATTTGCCTTTAATACTACTTTATTGTATTTTCACTACCGAATACAGACTTTACGAATTGAAATTGGTCATAAAAGTAGTTATTGTGAGTTAACCATTAGAGATAGAGACACGATGTCACGGATTTTTTTGTAGTATTTTTGTAGATCTGCAATTTTCTAATACATTACTTTAGTCTATCTCTGTTGGTTCACGCGGCGCACGTGAGTAAAGCTTCCAGCAGAGTTTTTTTGCAACGATTTTCTAACATAATTTACATAAAACCGTAATTGTACTATTAACTTAAACCTTTCGGAAAAATTGCATTACCTATTGGATAAAATATCGAACATAAAATAGTTAACCATAAGAGATAGAGACATGATGTCCCGGACTCCTAAATCCGTTAAGTAGATTCTGAGAAAATCGCACAAATACAGCTTTGAGGGACTTTGTTATATAATTAGTATAGATTTATAGTCGTTACTTTAATATATAAAAGCTTAAAAGGTGATGGAAAAAGCAATACTGAAAGTCTCTACATGATAAAAAATAACATAGGAGATCCGTTAAAGCAATACTGACGAAGCTTTTTAAGTGTGCATAAATCTTTGAAAAGAAAAATTATTCAGCAACTGACAACAATTGAATTAAAAAACATGTTGAGGCAAATGAAGTAATAACATTTTCTTAAAATTATTCACTCATACTTAAAATAAAACGACGTAATTTTCTTGAGAGTTTTTTTAGGCAGTGAATCATTAATTTACAAAAAAATTAATCGACACTTTTAATTAAAATTCCATTCATCTTTGCGATGATACGAAAATGTCACCTGATGTCTTGTTATTAATTTGTATATTTATTATACTCTATACGCCGTGTGGTATCCGGCTGAATAAAATAGTACTACCCTCTTTTCTTACCGAGGTGTCGTAAAAGGCGACTAAGGTAAGTCGAGCCGCCGTGTGGTATCCAGCCGAGTAGAATAGACCACCCTCATTTCTTACCGAGGTATCGTAAAAGGCGACTAAGGTGAGTTGACTCACCGTGTGGTATCCGGTTAAGTAAAATAGACCACCCTCTTTCTTATCGAGGCGTCGTAAAATACGGCTAAGATAAGTTGACGTCAGGCAGGCGGCCGGTCGTAAAATACGTAGCCAAATCATGTGACAACATGTTTAAACATGTTGTGCCGACCCCACTTAAGAGTGGGAAAAGGGCAGGAAGATGATGATTTATTATACTCTATGTCATTTTCTAACATAGAGCTCTAAGCATGTATCTAACATAAGTTTGCCGTTCAAAACCGCTCGAAAACCAATTTTGCCCAATGCATGCATTCTACCGCTCTATATAATCATTATTGTTAAGAGGCAGTTACACTAGTTCTCGAAACGTTTTTCTAAAGAATTTTAAACAAGCAATTTTTTTAAGAATTATAAAATATAAAGATAATGCATAGGAAATGGGAAAAAATGAAATAGGAAGGATACAGTGCCCTGAATACTTGTGTATACGTGTTTTTTATCAAAAATAATAATTAATTTAAATAATTTAGTTACTGTGGTATTTTTGTGACCACGACTACAAAAGTAAATTAAATTAGGGATCGCAGATATACATTGACAACGAATATACGGCTAAAATAAAATACAGTAATTTTATCAAGCAAATGTTCGTCAGAAATCTACATAACTTTTTTGCAACGATAAAGCTTGCTTGCTTAATAAAAAATGAAATTTTAAACTTGATATAAGCCGTTTCAAAAGTATTTCCCACACTTGTACTTGTTTAATCAACAAAATCTCTTCAATAGATATTAATTATAATTTATAAAATTCTTAAATTCGAAAATTATATAATTTTCATTTACGTTGTGATAAATGTGTATAGAAACAAATTTATATACTCTATCATGATTGGTTGTACGATAATTTACAGCCTCCTCCTTTGTTGATTCCAATTTCCTGCTATTTTCCTTGACTCGGCTATCAAACAGTGTTCGAACGTTTTCACAACATCAGGTAGCCTTGGCGAATAATGGAACTGTTGTTCAGCAATTTTAACGATAACTATCCTCGAACTTTGACAGAACGAACAACTATAATTATTTTCAATGTCTGAAAATTAATTTGCGATTGAACCTTCCTAAGTAACGCTTTACAGAACTTATTAGACGTAAAAACAATCTTAATTTGTATAAATACATATTATTATTTTATTTAATAGTCAGTCCTTAAAATAACAGTAGGCGTTTTATAACAAACAAAAACCCATTGATTTTATATTAATTTAATGTTTACTGCTATTTAATTTAATACAGGCTCTACCAACGACATCTTTGACTTCAACTTGTGTTAAAATATACGCAATCATGTACGATCTGCTTTTTTCGAGTTTCAATTTTTTTCTATATTGTACTTAATTTTATTATAATACTTCAAATTAGCCGTGAAAGTATTACACACAGTGAGATAGACGTACAGCATGGAATAATGTATATTTTTGTTTTGTGTCCAAAATTTATAGAAAACGTTTTTACACTATAAGAATATATAATTATACGTTCAACAAGTATTAACAAATTATACTAGAATAAAATCTGTGTTGGATATAACAAAGAATTGTTAAAATCTTGTTTTCTGCTCTAATTAAAAGTTTTACCAGACTAAAGAAACGCAATACTTAAATCCGATAAAAGTAAGTGAATACGGAGCGTTATAGTACAACACAGCAGTGCATTACTGGTAATGTTACAAGGTACATTATTTACTCCTTTTAAAGGAAACAACAATAGCTACAATATTACTTACATTTGCGTAAATTCATAGATTAAGCTTATCTAGAGAATTCTCATCGCGTTTCTTTGTTCAGCGAGAGTTTTATCATTCCTTTTTTAAACGAAAATGAGGGAATTTTTATACCCATCTTACCAACAATGGCTGTGCAAGCGAGCGAATACGACAAAAGAGTAACGAATTAAATTATCTATAATTATTTTGGACAACTTTTTTCAATGTTTATCTTTATTGGAGTAAATAAGCTTTTGCCTACCATTTCGAGTGCATGTATTTCAGTGCGGAAATAAAACATCAGGGCCAAATAAAATTCGAGGCCATTTCATAACATAAAAGCTATGAGGTATAGAGTGGTCGGTACCACTGTACGACGTACGACATCAAACGAATCCACTTATCACATAAACGTATTGAATAACTTTGACATTATTCAGTCTTCTTAAATATCGTTTTAAAAAAATGTATTTTTGTAGATATAGTTATAATTTAATTGATATCTGGCTTTGTTATACTGACCCGACGGGGCGCGCATGTTCAAAAAACAGGAGAAAACAAAAACATTATAGTATTGTCTCCCTCGCATCTGTTTACGTGTACCGTATTTTGTTTTAGGCCAAGGTTCGAATAGCGCGTACGGTCATTGATCTCTATAAATCTTGTTAATTTTTAAAAAACGTATAATAATTCCTGTGGCTTAGATACTTGACTGAATTAACTGATTGTTTATGTAGGGTGTTGAAGTGTGTAGGTACCTAAAATTAAAATTAATCTTGTATGGTACTACCATACCCTGGATATTACAAATAGTCTAATAAAAGTTTTTAAGAATATTATTTCTGATTATTCGTCATTGGGTCTTTCTCGTCGTTTATTCTAATTGATACCATAATCTATACTTATTATAAAAAAGACTCCAAAAGTCTGTCTGTATTTGATCAATTTTCTCAAAGTCTACTAAGTATATATTTGTACGATTTTTACTTAAAGGTAGTGCAATTCTTCCGAAAGGCTTAGATTAATAGTACATTACGGTTTTATGTAAATAGTGATGAAGAGGTCGCACAGATATAAAAAAACTCACCTGAAGGGAACTTTAGTCACGTGCGCCGCTTAAACCAGCAGAAACCCACCAGAGTAATGTACTAGAGAATTGTAGATCTACAAAAATACTACAAAAAATTCCGAGACAGCATATCTCTAACTTTTGTGGTTAATGCTCTAACATCTCAATTAAATACACTGATTTTCACGCAGGAAGCTGCACAGCTAGTTATGCATGAATAAATATGTACATTCATTCAAATAGCCGCTAATTTTATGGCCGTCTTTTAGGCTTTTCTTGCCTCTTGAATTATATTAAAATAAAGTGATTTATTTTAATTTAGTATATTTTATTTCTTAAAAGCGTACTTGTCTAACAATGTCACAGAGTAGAAAGGAAAGTTTTACAGACAATAAACTTATAGGCAAGGAATTCATATTACATTCAACATTTACTAACAGGGTTTCAAAGTCTAATACTTACTAACACGGGCAAATTGTTAAAAAAAACATCGCTATATTTGATTTGATTTGGAAATATACCAAAAGAGATATGTACATAAAACAGTTGCAATAACAATGTTGTCTGACTATGCTACAAATATACGAAGTTTTCAATAATCCAACATCCAATGCAATAAGGGGCAATCTTGATTTTGCAATATTATCGGTATTACAAGCTTTTTCATTCTGTTGCGATATGAGAAACGGTTTGAACTTAATGCGTCGATGCAATGCTGATTGCAATATTCCAGTCAATATTCATCATTATAAATATGAAATGCAGGGTGAAACTTTAGTATTTTAGTTTTATTTATTTGTTTATATATTACACTGGAAAGATTAAAACCGTAATATATACGTAGTATTTTGAAAACCATAAAAATGGTTAAAGTGGCTTAACCTTAAAAGCTAGACATATGCTGTCGCGGACTTTTATTTAGAATGGTAGATTTTAAACTTTCGCGATTCATACTAATTAAGACGACGCCGCGGCGCTCCAGTCAGTTCGTGACCACGGTGGATGCAACTTTGCCGAAACGTCGAACCTTATACAAAGGTAACTCGAGGTTATCGCGATGTGACCCGGTTGTTTATATCTTAATTTTATTTAGAACTTTTTTAAGGAAACAATTTTGTAATACATGATTTTTGAATAACTATTACCGTTTACTCAGCGCAGGCAAGGGAAGCTTTGAATTTTGCCGTTTTCGTAACGATTTTTATTGCTGCTCCTCTCCTATTCATCTTAGAGTGATATTATATAAGCTATAGCCTTTCTCGATAAATGGACTATCTTACACTGAAATAATTTTTCAAGTCGGTCCAGTAGTTTCTGAGATTAGCGCGTTCAAACAATCAAACAAACAAACAAACAAACTCTTCAGCTTTATATATTAGTATAGATGTACGGGGGCGGGGGATTGTTTGACTCGTTGATATAAATATAAAAAACTTCTTTAAACTTGTAATAACGTCTTTAATTACTTTTAAATCTGTATAATGAATTGGTATAATCCAAAGAAAGACATACTTTTAGCCGACGTGTACAAACGTCGTGTCAATTATCGTTTATCAAATTTAACGTGTTATAACGTCGCCCCGCCCAAAGTGTTCATAATACAGAATAGGTACCGCTTTATGTAGTTTTATTTAAGACTTTCGACTTATAAAACATAAACAGAATAAAGAATATACTAATTTAACCATGTTATAAGAAGGTATTAAATTTCCAAAAAATCCTATCAGAATTTATAAAAATATAATATCAAATATCTTAATCATAATCTATTATTCAATGAATACTTTAAAAAACTTTTAGGACTTGTGAAAGTAATTTCAAATTCCCGATGGAAAAGGGTATATGAGATTGGAAAAAATATCTTTTGCTTTTTTTTAATTTATTTCCCTCCAGGGAAAAAGAGGATCGGTTACTCGGTTCTTATATTACTGGCATTGAATCAATTGAGATTGTATCTGAGACAAAAATGCTATATGGATTTGGAATAATAAGAGAAAGCTGTTGTATCTGTGATTGTTAGGAATCCTATTCATGTCATAAAGGCGGCATTGTGTTTGTTCTTTTTAACGTTCCGACACTAACCTAACCGCCAGTTCCCACACTAACCTAACCTAACTGTCGCCGTGTGGTATCCGGCTGAATAGAATAGTACCACCCTCTTTTCTTACCAATGTGTCGTAAAAGGCAACTAAGGTAAGTTGACTCACCGTGCGGTATGCGGTTAAGTAGAATAGACCACCCTCTTTCTTATCGAGGTGTCGTAAAATATGACTAAGATAAGTTGACATCAGGCAGGCGGCCGGTCGTAAAATACGTAGACAAATCATGTGACAACATGTTTATAACATATTGTGCCGACTCCACTTAGAGTGGGATAAGGGCAGGAAGATGATGACTAACCTAACCTAACCGATTTGTACTAATTTTGCATTCATTTAGGTTAAAAAAGCCGTGTGGTATCCGGTTGAGTAGAATAGATTACCCTTTTTCGTACCGAGGTATCGTAAAAGGCAAGTATGGTAGTTGACCCGCCGACGGTATCCGGCTGAGTATTATACACAGCCAGAAATACGTAGCCAAATCATGTGACAGCATGTTTGTAACATGTTGTGCCAACCCCACTTAGAGTGGGATAAGGGCAGTAGGATGATACTTGACTTTGCGTCAAATCTAATGTTTAAATACCCTCAGTTATGCACTATACGTTTTCCCACTTTGTGAAGGAAAAACAGTTTTTTTTTCATCCCATACGTTAGTCCAATATATAATCTTCGATTGTGTCACGCAACTTTACTGAAGAAGCGATACCCAACGATATTTATCTCTTCATCTCGATTTCTTTAGCTAACATCGTAACATCACAACAGGGTTCATTTATCATAACATTATCAACAGTTTGAGCTAGACAGTTATAAATAGCTGTAGCGATTTCACGAGAAACTTATAATAGAAAAAATAGTTGATACTATACCCATGTGGAGTGTATTGGAAGTTCTGGAAGGACATTATTTTGAAAAGTAGTATATTGTAAATATTACATACTACTACTATTATAAATATTGTTAATAATTATACATACAAGTAACGTGAAACGTGTATAAAGCCTTAGAATTTATTTCTTTGTTATTCTGAAATTATTATATTATCAAAATTTAATCTAAAAATCATTAATTAAATTAAAACTTAAAGGTTACTGAAATTAGACATTTTAGATAAAAAATGGATATTACTTTAAAGGTCTCAAATTTCAATTATTAAATTAATGCGTAAATTAATTTTTCCCCCCTGATGCGTCTTTTCAAAATTGACGTTTAACCTGAATTTCAGCATGCAGGAGGTTTTGCGGGAATATAATCGACCTAGCTAGGTTTAATGTAAAAAATAATAATTTTATTCCTGTTTTTGGGCAATAAAAAATACTAAAATTTATATTATTACTATTTTTGCCATAAACTGCCAAGTCAGCGTAGCTTATTCGGGGAACGGGCAGTCTCGAGAAATGTAAATACCTAAGATCGATCCCCAAGTACCATATATTTTTTCTTTTTTTAAGTTTCTTTTTTTATTTTGTAAAAAATTACCGAACAAGGCTCGAGCAAAAATCTACTGTAGCAAAAAGTAATGTTAAAGAATAAATAAAATTATTTTGCTGTACGGGATAAAGTAAATAGAAAATGTATATTGCTAAATGTAGAGTGTTATCCGTTTTCATACCTGATACATGTCATTTGTAAAAACGCATAACAAATCTCTACTACAATACACAAGCACTGTACACATTTACTATTTTAACTCAATAATCGTTTCGCCCGCAACCGAAGGATCATCAGGAGTTAAAATAACATATTGTCCACTCTACATTTAGCATTATATATATTTTCTATTTTACTTCATCACGGATTATAGCAAAATAATTTTATTATTATTATGGATCTCCGCAAAGTAACGTCTAATTCTATCAATTATTTAATGATTTAATTTTTTTTTTTTTAATTTAATTTAACTATCATGGAAAATATCTTAAAAGAGTTGCGCAATCTCACAGCTAATATTCAAATTCAAAATATTCTTTATTCAAATAAACTTGTAAACTTGTAGTGCTTTTGAATCGTCAACTCTACTGCTGGTTCGGAAAGCTGTTCCTACCTAAAATATATAATATGTGTTAACGCACACTATATACAATAACACGATATAATAGGAATACCACAATTCCCGTTCCGAGATGCACTTCTCTTGAATGACGAACAAAGACTGACTGTCACTGAAACGTTTTATCAATAAGAAGACTAAACCGGTAACAACACGTCACAGTGTTGGTACCATTTCAATCAAAACGGGCGCGATACTCTTGTTTCATGACTGTGTTGCTATAAAATACAAAGCGGAAGTCAATGGCGACAACATTTGTTATGCAAAAATGGTAATTTATATTTTCTTACTGCATTTTTCTTATTTTCACTCGCTTATTTTCATAAAATAATAAGTATTCACAATAACGTGACAGTCAGTTTGTATATGCCTAAGTTTAGATCTAAACTAAACAGAGTACGAGCTAAGTTATGTACTCGATTTATCTTTCACAGGCCAACACTTCGTGCAATCTAGGAAACGTCGGACGTGCTTGTGATGTATGTATGTTGTAGTAACATTGCAAACTTAAATTTTTTACAAAACATCCTAATTTTAATGTAATGTGTAAATTTATATACTATGCCGTGTGATATCCGGCTGAATAGAATAGTACCACCCTCATTTCTTACCAAGTTGTCGTAAAAGGCGACTAAGGTAAGTCGACTCGCCGTGTGGTATCCGGCTGAGTAGAATAGACCAACCTCATTTCTTACCGAGGTATCGTAAAAGGCGACTAAGGTAAGTTGACCCACCGTGTGGTATCCGGTTGAGTGAAATAGACCACCCTCTATCTTACCGAGGAGTCGTAAAATACGACTAAGTTAAGTTTACGTCTGGCAGGCGGTCGGTCGTAAAATACGTAGCCAAATCATGTGACAACATGTTTGTAACATGTTGTGCCGACCCCACTTAGAGTGGGATAAGGGCAGGAGGATGATGATGATGAAAACATCTTAATTTTAATGTAATTTGAATGTTTATATTTATTTACTACCAAAAAGGGGAAATTCGCCTATATTAAGCATACATACTATAGTAATAAAAAACCAACTTTTCAATATAGCCAACAGATTTTAGTACACCAAAATGTAATGATATTAATGCCATAAATGGAACTGTTAGCGCACTTTTCTACAATAACACGATGTAATAGAATACCACAATTCCCGCCCCAATATACACTTCTCTTGAATAACGAACAAAGAATGAATGTCTCTAAAACGTTTTATCAACAGGAAGACTCCACCGGAAACAACAACGGCACAGTGGTGCCACCATTTTAATCAAAAATGGCGCGATAGTCTTGTTTCATGAATGTGTTGCTATAAAATTCAAAGCGGAAGTCGTTGGCCACAACATAACGATATTATGTCTTAAAAATGTAGTTATTTTTGTTTGTCATACATAGTGATTCATAAAAGGGGTCGGCACGACACGTTATTAACATGTTGTTACATGAGTTCGCTAGGTATATTACGCCCGGCCGCCTGTCGTCAAATTACCTTAGTCGCTTTTTACGACCCCTCGCTAAGAAATGAGTGTGGTCTATTCTACTCAGCCGGATACCACACGGCGGGTAATCTATTTGATATGCTATAAATTGTTTTAATTTCAGTTAAATTACCATATAAAATGAAGAGAACTGCTGACAATGGGCGTCCTAATAGCTAAGTAGCAATTTATTTCAAGCTTACGTAGGTTATAAAGATAATATATTTTTATTATTATGTTTACATCCATAGGGTACTATCGAAAGTCGATAAGAGGGTCTTAATGGAACATTAATACGTGAAGCGGCTATGTAGTTTCTAGGTTTAATGTGTATGATCTTGAAGAAGATTTGAAGAACCAAATTACATAGTGTGTCAGGCTTATAAGTACGACTATGACTTTGCCTTTAACAGTTAAACAACCTTATTTTTAGTTTGATATGGTACTATGTACTATTTTTGTGGTTTACAATAAAAGAGTTATCAATTTAATCATTCATCCATAAGTCAAATGTCACTTATTTACTGTTGGTATAAGTTGGATATCCATTGACGAAAACATTCAAATCATTTCCCCATGCTATGATTTTAGTCTTTACTTTCCTCTATTTCGTGTTAATTCATTTGAACTAACAGTAGTCAAAAATATTTCTAAAAGTAAACCATATAAGGACTCCAATTTTGGTTTCATATTATTTCATCATAGAATCTCACATGAAATTATTCTATTAACTTCTTTATATATAAAAAATAATGTTTGCATGTATGTGTTTTACAGACTCCGAAACGTCAGGACCGATTCCAATGAAATTTTCATTGAGCTGATGCTGAATGATTTCTGAGCCACAGCAACGTTTAGCCGGACAGCTAATTAAAATAGAAATGAGAACAAAAGAAAAGAAATTTGAAATGATTTTATTTTTAAATTAAACACATTAAGAAGTAATAAATTGTGCTAGCTAATAATACCTTTAAGTCGGAGTTTATTCACGAAAAACTAAACGTTGTTATAAATCTAGGAAAGCTTAACTTAATTGTATAAAGGTGTTTTATTTTGTAATGAACTAAATTTCATTCATTAAAATGTTTATGTAATTTAAGTAATATATAAGTAAATTTTTAAGTAATTTTTAACAACATTATATAATATTAAATGAATATTTATAGACTAAATAAACACAGCGAATTGACAATATAACGTCAAAATTAAAATAAGGGGTTTTAAAATTAGCGATGGCGCTGTTTTCGGGACCCCTTTCCGTATAAATTAGTTCATTTAAACCCTTAGTATAAATACAGTTTCTTAACGAACAGGTTAATATCATCCACGTACAACAGAAGTTTAATTATTCTATTCCTTAATTTTGTATTCTAAATTTCATTAATAATATCAGTTATGCAAGAGGGAAACCCCTTATCTTGAATTTCTAATCTCCAAATTTGAAGGTGCTTATGCTAGCTAGGATTTATGCTCTATTCTGTTCGCACATGTTTTGAAAAGTTAATTGCTTACGTTTAGCTATTTATAAACTTAACCAGGATATAGAAATTGATTACACTGTCAGTTACATCGACCTTCCAAGTATTAAGGAGTCCAAAAAAAACTTTCATAAATAACATATGACCCTGCAATTAAATCTGTTCTGGGCTTGAATATGTTGATGAGTCCTTCCTTAACCTTTGTCCTTTTATATGCTTAATTATAGTAGAATTTGGGATTACTTTATTTATATGGTGAATATTTTAGAGAATTCAATGTCTTTTACATCGAATATACAAAAATGTGTTTATTTAAATAACTCTCCCAAATTTATACTAAACGTAAACCTATTAACGGTTGCTATTGGAGAATTAATTTTACTACATGTAAATATACAACCTTATTTAGTTTTAAGAAAAGAAATTGTTTTGTTATTGTTATTTTATTATTGATATTGTTGTATTACAAGTTACGTCTAATAAATATGGTAGAATTTCTTGCAGTTTTATCAATACTTAGGTTTATAATTCATTAACTCTAACAATTGCCCTCAAAAGAGTTCCTTTTGGACTTGTCAAGTTATTCACGTCTAAGGATAACGATAGCGCATGCAAAAATACATTCTACGAAGATACAAAATTATGGTGTTCTACCAAAAAGTGAATTATTCTTATCTTTAATTATAGAATCGGCTGTGAGTATTAAAAGGTTTTATCATATTTTTTACATACCCCAGCCATTTCACAAAATGGCAATTGTTACTGTTCATTCGCAACGTTTACATTTTACAGCTCCTCGACAGAATGACTTCTATTGCTTCACATATATTTAGATTTTGGTCACTTGCTTTTAGTGAACATTATTTTAGACCGAAAACAATCGTACCATAAAAAAATGTGTGTACATAAATCTTGTCAAGCCGTGTGGTATCTGGTTGTGTAGAATAGAGCACCCTCATTTCTTACCGAGGTATCGTAAAAGGAGACTAAGTTAAGTTGACCCACCGTGTGGTATCCGGTTAAGTAGAAGAGATCACCCTCTTTCTTGCCGGTGTCATAAAATACGACTAAGGTAAGTTGACATCAGACAGTCGACCGGTCGTACAGTAGCTAGCCAAATCATGTGACAACATTATTTATAAAATGTTATGCTGACCCCACTAAGAGTGGGATAAGGGCAGGAAAATGACGATTTATTATGCTGTTAAATTATTATGCAAGTTTATATAAACACATAATTAAAAATAGCCATCATTGAATAAAATTTTCGACAACAACAAAATATGGCATTCGGCTTCCCAACCTTTTATTGTTGCCACACCTTTGCATAACACTTTTAAATTGAACAATATCCTTTCATCGATAACCCCGTGTCTCACAGTTTTTAATGGTCTAAGGTCTATCCATTGTTAATCGTAGAACTATGAAGTCATTTATATTAAAAACAATATAAAGTAATGGTCTGTTACAATCCCACTGCTGGGCATAGGCCTCCTCTCTCCTTCGGAGAGAAGGATTGGAGATAAAACCTACCACGCTACTCCAATGCAGATTAACATATCTCCATAATTCTTTAGAGATATGCAGGTTTCCTCACAAAGCATTTGATAAATTGCAAATCAATTAGAGACATAATTTTTAACAGAAAAACTCAATAGTGCCAGCTCTGGGTTTGAACCCCCTCGAAAAGTCTTCATAAAAATACAATATAATAATGTATAATAAAATATGCATGCCATTACCAATATAATATTCGCGAACCCTCAGAGGTACGTACTACAGTTTGGGAATCGCTGGTTTCGATGTTTTAGTTTCACATTTAAAAACCGTAGAAATAGCGAGATTGCATCTCCAAACCAAACGCTTTCCTCACGAAGCTAACGAGCTAGAATTTATTATGCCAACAAATAAATTCGAAAATGGTAGCCACGTTCAAAAATCGGTTTTCGCACTAACATAGAAAGTTGATTTTTGGTTTAAATGTTTGTAGCTCACTCATGCAAATATAGCTGAATAGATTTAAATGAAATTTGATCCACAAACATGTTATATAATGGTTTATATAGGAAAAACTATACTTGGATTAATTTATAGAATTAGGCGTTATTTTGCGGAGGTCCATAATACAAAAGTAATGAAAATATTATTTTGGTATAAATCATAATAAAAAAATAAATAATTGTAGAGCGTAATTTCCATTTTTAAAGGGTGTATTCGAAATCAAAATAAAATGACTTTAAAAATCGAAAACCATATAGACCTCATTGTATATACCGTGTGGAATTCGTCGGAATGGAGTAGAATAGACCACCCTCATTTCTTACCGAGGTGTCGTAAAAGGCGACTAAGGCGACCCGCCGTGTGATATCCCGCTGAATAGAATAGGCTAACTACCATACCTCCTGCCCTTATTCCACTTAGACTGGGATAAGGGCAGGAGGATGATAAGGAATTTTGACCTATTCTACACAAAGACAATGCTTATTAAAAAATATTTTAGCATAATTCTTTCTCATAAAATTCCATATTCCAAAGATTGCTGAATAAACGTGATTTAATGTTTTCATAAAGACGGCTTAATGGAAAACGTTTCATATCGCAACAGTATGAAAGTGATTTATATCCTACAATAGCGAATCCACGCAACGCTGTCTGAGTAGTATTAAAAATGAAATACATCATTCTCCTGTCCTTATCGTACTCCAACACGCCGCACAACATGTTCTGAACATGTTGTCACGTGATTTGGTTAGGTATTTTATGCCTGGCCACCTGCTTGACGTCAACTTACAACCTATTTTACAACACAATGGTAAGAAATGAGGATAGTCTACTCTACTCAGCAGGATACCACACTACGTGTTTACTTGCTTTAGTCATCTTTTACGACACCTCAGTAAGAAATGAGGGTGGTCTATTCTACTCAACCAGAAACCGCACGGTGGGTCGACTTACCTTAGTCGCACTTAAGCTACCTCGGTAAGAAATAAGGTTGGTCTATACTACTCAACCGGATACCACATGGCGGGTTGACTTACCTTAGTCGCACTGACGATACCTCGGTAAGAAATAAGGTTGGTCTATTCTACTCAACCGGGTACCACACGGCGGGTTAACTTACCTTAGACGCTTTTTATTACAACTTGGTAACGAATGAGGGTAGTCTATTCAATTCAACCGGATACCACACGGCGGCCCCAAAAGTATCTAAGATCCTTATAAATCTATTTGGTTTCTTATACCATTATTTTAAATAGGGATCAGCTTAACCCTACTGTATAAGCCTATATAATATATATCTCTATTCAAATCCATTTTACTGAAGTAAAGTAAAAGAAAAAAATAATGCTGGATGCCTCAATAAATTCTTATCCTATATTTGAAGAAAGAATTAACCCTCATAAGCTCCAGATTTTTCGTGACCCAACCCTTTTTAAATATAAATCCAACCTTTTCGAAACATCTCTGCATATTTTTTTCTGGAGACTATCGGGACTTTACATATCTATACTAATATATAAAGCTATAGAATTTGTTTGTTTGTTTGAACGTGCTAATCTCAGGAACTACTGAACCAATTTGAAAAATTCTTTAAACGTAAGATAGTCCATTTATCGAGGATAATAAATAATAAACTTTATTTAGCCAAAAAAAATTACAACAAATACAAAATTCAAAAATAAATAATAAAATACTAAATTCACATTAACACTACTGCTTAGACACTCGTACTAAGATAACTTATGCTACGAGTGTCTACCTCTGACTGGATAAAAAATAGTGAATCTCTAATAAAATCTAATTTTACATAATCAAGTATTATAATTGACGTGTCTGTTGTGGTTTACATGTATATAATATCAGGCTTAGATGAAACAGCAGCAATAAAAATATTGCGAAAACGGCAGAACTTAAAGATTTCGTTGCGTGCGTTAAGTAAACGGTGAAAGTTATTTAAAAATCTCTTATAATTAACTCACGATAACTACTTTTATGTTCAAAATTTAAATTGGGGAAAAATTGTAACACTGATTTACATGTGGGCGAATCTGCTGGCACAGCTAAAATTATCTTTAGGTCTAGTATTTCAATATATCATACGTACTTTTTCACCTTTATGCATTGGATGTAGAAAAGAATTGGATGTAGAAATTTCTTTTATAGTCTGGTACATCAGAAATTTAAGCAGAACCGAAGATGAAACAATGATTGCTTGATAATAAATTGACGATTCAAAAGTGCTTGTAAAATATTTTTAAACAATCCTGGCAATTAAATATGACACACAAACAAAGCAAAGATATACAGTGTTTTCGTTGTGATAAGATAAGGTCCCAGGTTATTGGCATCAGTTGCTTGTGGTTTTTCGCGGTACACTTGCTTATGCGATGACAAATCAAATCAGCTTCAACGCTATCAACGCAGTTCTGACTATTGCAGTGTCTTTGTTACTATTGTTTAAGTGCATTTGTATAGTTCCTATAATAAAGTAAATTTAAATTTCATTTTAAACACTGTCCATCTACTTCACATATAAAGATATGGTTTAGTAAGTGAGGGCTTAAGGACTAACCCTTCTGATAAGATCCCCAAATCACACATTCTCTCCGATGATGTGTGTTTAGTGCGAGTTTTTTAACCTGCCCAATCGAATTAGCGTAACACCCAATTGTATGACGCTGCAAAAGCGACATCTAGTGACCGATGTTCCAGCGCTATTCAAACTAGCGTTACGCTAACGCGATCGAATAGGTTATAAATATCCGTACTGAGCACACAGTGTGATTAGTGCGCGTTTTTTAAATTACCTTTACTTTAAGTACTTTTACTACCTTTCTTTTAGCCACAGCAGCGACATCTAGTGATATCTAGTAAACGGCATTAGAACGAAAGCTCATATGTTTTTCGTAGGTAGGTGTGGGACATATAAGTTTCGACACTTGATTGAAAAAGTTGGTAATATGTGGCCAATCGGAATTTGGATCGTAGTTGTAGAACGATGTGAGATATGCTGTCTGAATGTAATTAAGGAAGGCCTGAGTTAATATCTCTGGGGGAATTAGTGTGTTACGAAACGGTTTTAAACAAAAGCCCAATACTGTTGGAGTTAATCAGGTTTATTGGACTTATTTCTAAGCTCCATTAGTTCAATAAAGAAGAAAAACTTTTACTTGCTATTACAAGGTATTGACAAGGTAAATGAAAGGTAAATGTAAGGTAAATGAAAGGTAAATGAAAGGTAAATGAAAGATAAATGAAAGGTATATGAACTGATAGTTCTTTTTCACTATAAATTCATGGCAGTATTATAGAAAAATATCACATACATCTTAATGATGTGTGATAACGAATCATTGGTAGATTGGTGATCCCACTCAAAAATTCAAAAAGAAAAAACGAAAAGTGACCTTTTGAGTATTATAAAACACAGCTTTTCAAAATCAGTCTTTAAATCTCTTTATTGCAAATACGTTATAGATTAATATCACAGTCACAACGTAATTAGCTATTTAATACCCTATCACGTCAAACAAAGGCAAAGTATCAAAATGACGTGGGTCCAAATTTCACCGTCGCCCGTCAGCTCTGTAATGCGAAGAGCGATGAGCTTTTTGGGGCCATGAGTTAGGCGTGTAAATAGTCAACAATCATTTAAAAAAATTAAAATTAAAGAAAAATTGTAGCCTCACATTAGATTCAAAATTTAACAGTTAAGTGCAAGAGTGCATAGATTGCAAATATATTTATCACATAATCCGTAATTTCTTAACAGTAAGAGAGGGTCAACTTTAACAATGATTTGAAGGTGTTAACCCCCAAGTAAACTAAAGGGTCACCATCTTCCTGCCCTTATCCTTAAGTGTAGTCGGCACAACATGTTATAAATATGTTGTCACATGATTTGGCTACGTTTACGAACGGCCGCCTACCTGACATAACTTAACTTAGTTGTTTTTTACGACACCTCGGTAAGAAATGAGGTTCGTCTATTCTACCCAGCCGGATACCATACAGCGGGTCGACTTATCTTATTCGTCTTTTACGACACCTCGGTAAAACATGAGGGTGGTACTATTCTATTCAGCCGGATACCACACGGCGTACCAGGTAAACTAAAGCTATAGACTGTAAAAAACCGAAGTGCTTAATTGATATTTAAAATTCATATCATGATGAAATCTACATACGCCTAGATATTTCCTGTGAAAATCTATCATATATCCCGGGCTTTTCTTGAAGTATACATGACAATTTTCCCAGCTGTGGGATAGTAACAGTCCACGCTTTACATCTATATGTAAAAAAGAAGGTATGTTTTATATATGGATGTCTTGTTAGTTTTATTCAAATTCAAGATAATCTTTATTCAAATAAACTCGTAAACAAGTGCTTTTGAAATAATTCAGAAATAATAAGTATGAAACATCGGTTTATAACAAAGTAAGATAGGTGCATCTTCAAGACTTATATTTAACACGATGTAATGTAATAATGTATAGAAACCGGCTTTACCTCCTCGTCTCATTTTACCGGACGAGCCCGACTAGTTTTAAGCCTATATGGGGCTCTTATTTATGAGCTGAAAAAAAAGAAAAAATAATAATTTAGTTGGGGATCGATTTTAGGTATTTACATTTATCGAGGCTGCCCGTTCCCCGAATAAGCTACGCATACTTGACAGTTACTGGCGAAAATTTAATTCAATATAAATGTTAGTGTTTTTTAACGCCTAAAAACAGGAATAAAGCAATTTTTTTTACATAAAACCTAGATCGATTTTCTTCCCTAAAACCCCCTACATGCTGAATTTCAGGAAACTCGTTGGAGCCGTCTCCGATATTCCAAATATATATATATATATATATATATATATATATATATATATATATATATATATATATATATATATATATATATATATATATATAATATATATATATATATATATATATATATATATATATATATACACGATTAACTCATTTAAATATTAAAGATACTCACGATATAATGCTACTCACGAAACGCTAATCGCTGAATTTCTAGCCCTACACCTCTAACATCAATCTATTTTCCACCTATAAATTTCGTAGGGAAACGTAAAACCATTTCAATTCAAGTACTGTCGTCAACTTCAATTATAGCCTCATAGATTTTTTAATAGAATATCATTTTGACTAACCATAACGATACAATCAAAAACCTTGACAATATTTTGACTTTAATGTTGAAATCACACGTGTAGTTTCTCTGGTTATTTAACATCGGATTTGTTAATACGGAAATGGATCAACCATTTTCATATAAAATAGTTTATTAAAATAGCAAAAATTAGTTAAGGGTCATAAGGGTTATCTATTGTGTTTTAGTCAGTATTGAGTTTATTCCTAACAAGTACAAATTGTGATGTATTATTTTATTTAGTTTATTAAAAACTATTGGGCATACGGAGGAATGTGTAAATTTGTACAATTGAAGTTTATAGAGTAGAAGTATTATATCATCCTGTCCAGATCCATATTATATTATAATATATATATATATATATATATATATATATATATATATATATATATATATATATATATATATATATATATATATATATATATATATATATATATATATAATATAACATAACATTATATTATATATTATTATGAAGTGTAGGAAACAAATATCTTTAATATTTAAATGAGTTAATCTTATATTTATATATGTATATTTTCTGAATCTCGAAAACGGCTCCAGTAATTTTCACGATATTCAGTAGGGAGCTTTGGGGGAAAACTCGATCTAGCTAGGTTTCATTTTAAAAAAATGTCGTTTTATATCTGTTTTTGGGTATTTAAAAAATGCTAAATGTAGAATCGATTGCAAATGATATTTTAGTTGACAAACGTAATGCTGTGATAGCCCAATAAGTAACGGGCGGACCAAAAAAGTTCAAAACCCGGGATCGAATCCCACATATCACCGGCGCTTTCTTTCTTCCCTTTTTATTTTTTTTTATTACATTCAATCAATCAAAAGCCGATATTTATTTTTAGTTTTAATTTTATTTAAGATTCATTTTGTAAAAGGATTACTTTTGTCCGCCGTGTGGTATCCGGCTGAATAGAATAGTACCACCCTCATTACTTACCGAGGTGTCGTAAAAGGCGACTAAGGTAAGTCGACCCGCCGTGTGGTATCCGGCTGAGTAGAATAGACCAACCTCATTTCTTACCGAGGTGTCGTAAAAGGCGACTAAGGTAAATTGACCCACCGTGTGGTATCCGGTTTAGTAGAATAGACCACCCTCTTTCTTACTGAGGTGTCGTAAAATACGACAGAGGTAAGTTGACGTCAGGCAGGCGGCCGGTCGTAAAAACGCAGCCAAATCATGTGACAGCATGTTTATAACATGTTGTGCCGACCCCACTTGGAGTGTGATAAGGGCCGGAAGATGATTTGTAAAAGGATTACTTTTGTATTATGGATCTCGGCAAAGTAACGCCTAATTCTATAAATTATTGATTTTGTGCTTTATTTTTAAAGATAACTGTTTTATTTTATTTTTCTCATTGAATATCGATGTAAATTTTTTGTATCAGTGGAAACTTAGTTGATTTCTGTTTACAACATAAGTTAGATATTTAAGTATTTTCATAATTGTTTGTTTCCCCTAAAAATAAAATAAATAAAAAAAAATAAAATAAAATTAACATTTTAGCACCCAGGTACTTTTATATAATACGGAGAACATGTTGAGAAATTGATACTTATGACTAACGTTAGAAGGATTTTTATGACCTAACATGATCCCACATCGAGTTAACATAAGAAGTGAATTAAGTAGCCATCTGGCCATTAGAGTAGAGTGTCGAGATACTCCGTCGGGAGTGAGCTCGGCTTTATACCATTTGTCTTACCTATATATTTATGGACCTATTAGGGAATCTCCAAATTGGATTATCACTCACATTCTTCTTGAGGATTTTTCCTTTTCCCTACAATCTTAGCTGGTTGTCCTTTATACAAATTTGTTAATACAAGAAGATAACCAGTTCTTGATCTAGAAAAATTTAAATAACTAAAATCCTATTAATATAATGACCTGGGTGATCGAGCCTTGCTCGATAATTTTTTAAAAGATATATAATAATAATAAATCATCATCATCTTCCTGCCCTTATCCCACTCTAAGTGTTATAAACATGCTGTCACATGATTTGGCTGCATTTTTACGGCCGGCCGCCTGCCTGACGTCAACTTACCTAAGTCGTATTTTACGACACCTCGGTAAGAAAAAGGGTGTTCTATTCTACTAAACCGGATACCACACGGTGGGTCAACTTACCTTAGTCGCCTTTTACGACACCTCGGTAAGAAATGAGGGTGGTACTATTCAGACGGATACCACACGGCTAATATAATAAAATAAATATTTATTTAAAAAAAAGGATAACGTGGGATTCGAACCCGGGTTTGAACATTTTCCGTCCGCCCGTTACCCTTTGACTATTTCATCATTACGTTTGATAACTATAAAAATCCTTTGCTTTCAATTCAAGATTTTGCCATTTTTAATGTCCAAAAACAGAGATAAAACTAATTTTTTTTAAACGAAATTTTAAACCGAGCTAGGAAAAGCCGCTGGCAAAGCTAGTTTTAAGTTATTATAAATAAATTTATATATAGTTCATAAATTTATTCTAAAATTGTTATAAAATATAAATTTGTTTCTCAACTCAAAAGCATCTTATAATTGAATATTAGATTACAATTATTTAAAAGAACTGATTCATAAAAGCATTTTAATTAATGCCTTTCAGAAAGTTTTATTACAAGACAGTAACGAAATTGAACTCCTTGGGTTGAGGTTAAACGTCAAATTTGAGAAGACGCCTCAGAGGAGAAAAATTAATTTACGCATTTCAGAAATAATTAGTTGGTTAACCATTGAATTTTGAGACCTTTAAAGTAATATTCATTTTATATCTAAGATTTCTAATTTCTGTAACCTTTAAGCTTTAATTTAATTATTTTAGTTAAATGATTTTTAGATGAAATTTTGATAAAATAATAATTTCAGATTAACAAAGAAATAAATTGTAAGGCCTTTTTACACGTTTCACATTATTTGTATGTATCTTTGTATACCTAGCCGACTATTTTGTACTTAATTTTCACCCGATTTTTTTTTAATCTTGGACGTTCAGATTTAATTTTGTACATTTATGAAGAACCTGTGACAATACAATAAAGTACCTAGTACCTGGTTGACAGAGCCTTGTTCGGTATTTTTTTTCCAAAAAAAGGAAACTTAAAAAAAAAGTAACAAATTGTTTGGTACTTGGGGCTCGATCCTAGGTATTTTCTTTTCTCGAGACCGCCCGTTCTCCGAATAAGCTAGGCTGACTTGACAATGTTTTATATTAAATTTAAATGTTAATAATTTTCTAATAACAGGGATAAACAATTTAATTTTTAAATAAAACCTAGCTAGATCGATTCTTCTCCCCCAAAACCCCTGAATTTCAGGAAAATCGTTGGCGCCATTTCCGAGATTTAACAAGACGTACCTACATACAAGATTAACTAACTTAAAGATAAATGGGAAAGAGGGAATAAAAATCATTTCCAACAATTATCGTCATATTTAAACCAAATTACACAATAATTTTAAAAAAATTATAGATTACAGTTTTACTCATGAATCAATTAGTCTACTAACCGAAAAAAAATCTTCTAAAAACTTCGCAAAACACTTTTGCTACTAAACAAAGCAAACAGAAGTGTTCTTGACTTTGTTCCGACGTATTTGTATTTATTCCATACTTTATATCTCTTTAGCTCATGCAGCAAAAGATATAAAAAATAAAGATACGTTTCTTTTTTAAATTTTCAATTTATAGATTCAATAACCCGTAAAGATATCGTATCTTTTCATTCGCTTTAACCGCGATCCTCAATTTCTTATATCTAAGTATATATCTCACAGGCGGAAACTCTTTACAACGAAACCCTATATCGAGTATCGATATAAAAAGGCTCTTGTCACATTTTCTTTTTAGCACAACAGTTTCCGGTGTCAGTCCTAGTTATATTATAAAGGTGAAAATGTGTGTATGTGTGTTTGTGACTGCTTTAATGCTCCCAAGGATAGGTAAGAAATTTTCACAGCAGACAGAAAGACTTCTGCTTGTATAATATTCGTGCCAATGAAACTATTATATTGCTAGTGAAACAGCCACCAAACAATTATGTTGTGATTCGAATGTTACCATAATACCATAAAAAAATAAAATTTACTGAGTAACTTATTGAGATACTTTTGCGATAAAAGAAAACCATTTTTCCATCGAAAACAGGAAAAAACAGAACAGAATTAAGACTATTTTATGCGAACGAAATCACCGTAATAAAACAGTTTATTATATATCGGATATTGATATTAATTTGTTTGCTTTACTAAAAGTCAAAAGAAATTAAGACTATCCTTTATTACTCCTAAAGTGTTACGAGAATCATCAAAACTTTCAAATAAACCCAGCAATAACTTTGACCGCAATTTTAATGTTGATGGTAATGATTCTATCGCGAACATTGAATATTATACGGCACTGGAAGAGCTAGTATTTTACAAATAGTTACAATTATAAGTACAAGTATAAATGTGAAAGTCTGTCAGGTTAACATCTAAACGTATTCTAAAACGTACTCCCAAAAAGTTGTCTGGCTGTATGTGATTCATTTTCTCAAAATCTACTGAACGGATTTTTGTACAATTTTTACTGAAAGGTAGTGCGATTCTTCCGAAAGGCTTAGGTTAACAGCATATTACGGTTATATATAAATTGAGTTGAAAAGGTCACGCAGTTTTTAAAAAATGTGTCTGCTGGGAGCTTTACTCGCGTGCGCGTAAACAATAGAGATATACTAAAGTAATGTAGTATTGTAGATCTACAAAACTAGAGAATTGTAGATCTACAAAAATACTACAAAAAGGACGTGGTCACAGCATCTCTGGCTCTTATGGCTAACTTGTGAGTGTTTTTTAAGTTCACTTTTATGTTCAATTGAAAAGATAGTGCAATTTTTCAGGAAGATTTAGATTTATAACACATTCTCCGAAACGGAGAACGACTACATTTTATCGTAAAATACCCACGATGTCGCGATAAAATCGGAAAAATCTTTTTGATACACTTATTTCGACGCGGTCAAAGCCTCAGCTAGTAAAGGATAGAATTTCCCGTTTTTCCTTCGGGGGTTGGAAAAAGCACTTAGAAAGTTGTCGTAGCCCAACTGTGAGACCGTGAGAGTTTTTCGAGGGGGTCACGAGTTCAACCATGGGCAAACACCAAAGAGTTTTTCTGTTAACATTTATGTGTCTAATTGGGAATTGCAATTTATCTTACCTGTTTTTTGTTAACCTGTGTCACAACTTACGTGAAGCATATTACAAAATTCAAGATTTGCATGATAAAAATGCTTGGATTTGAAAATAATTTCAGCTTCATATAAGATTTTGGTTTAATAATGTTAAATTGAAAATGTTTAAAAGATTGACCACCGAGTTTCTTTCTGGTTCTCGTTCGTTCTCTGGTTCGTTTCTTTTCGGTTTATGCAACATTTCGAACCAGTTGTAGCTTCATTAATTATAAAGATCTTTGACGATTCAAAAGTGCTTGTAAAAAGATTATTTGAATAAAGATTATTTTGATTTGATCGCACGCGTCACGGTGAAAGAAAACATTGTGAGGTAACCTGCATATCTTTAGAGAATTCTGGGGATACGTGTAACCTACTAATTTGCATTGGAGCAATGTGGTCTTAGTTTTAACCATAAAAAAACCGCGAGAGGAAGCTTGTGCCCAGCAGTGAGTTAGTAACAGACTGTTACTTTTTCGAGGAGTAACAATTGTTAAAATATTGAATAAATCGCTGTTCATACTATCTACTCACCTAGCTCATATCCTACTAATATTATACATGTGTAATACGCTGACCCGACGGAAGGGGGAAAGAATACGTGCAGGTGACAGGTATAAGAGTTTAATAGTCACTTTTACATAGAGTATCGCAGACGGGGTCCTTCACGGCTTTCCTTAATAGGATGTACCGGAAGATGCACCGTTAACAGTTGCGCTAGGCGTAGTGTTCCAGTAGGATGCACTGTGTAAGCTTAGGAACTGATAGGCGATGTTGATCTAATAACATAATGTATGGGGACTTCTTATATTACTATGAAAGCACTTCGATAGCGCGGAGCAAACGATCAGTGGCGCCATCTAGTTTTGAGTGCGGAATCAGGTGTTCCTAGTACGTTGTGTTACAAACTCCCCCTCTGTTCACGAAGGCGTCCCGACGAGTAGGACAGGATAAAGATTGTTTCCTCGGATGCCTCGACCACTTCGTATCGATGGTATTGAGTAGTTTCGTTCTGGCTTGGTCTGGTAGTGAACTCCGTTGGATATTCATTCTGTCCCTTCTTCTGGACAAAACTGCAGAAGCCTCCATGGTCAGACACAAGGTTGAATGATGCCTCTCAACCATTTCGTTAAGCGATGCAGTGGAACAGATGTAGGCGTATTGTCTTTCGTAACGGTATATCGTATCTGATGCTGATATGTTCGTTAATGTTCAATATTAATTTGGGTTTCTTAGAAATACTCGGTATTTCTCCAGTTCTTCACAAAATTTTCTTTGAGCCACTCTTCGAATGCGCGTTGGTCGCTAGTTGGTAATACGACGAAGTGCAAATCACTATATACTTGGGATCGATAGCTAACTCCAGCGGATGTTTCTCTTCTCCCTCCCCCTGGACAAGAACTGCATTCAGGGTCACTCTTCGTCGTCGAGTTGTGCGTCAGATTGTATGAATGTAGTCAGGGCCTCTCTTCAGCTGCGAGTTTGTCGTCAGATTGTACTCAGAATCGCTTTTCGGCTGCGAGTTTGTCGTCAGACTGTACTCACTACTCAGGGGCGCTTTTCGGCTGCGAGTTTATCGTCAGACTGTACTCAAGGTCGCTTTTCGGCCACTAGTTGGGCGCCAATTTGTAATGCGGGGACCCGGACGGACGTACGGACGGTGAAATGATGACACGTACAAATGCGTAAATACGTTTTATTGTTGTACAGGGGGACGGTATCGCGGACGGGGTCCTTCACGGTATTCCTTAATTGGATGTACCGGAAGATGCACCGTTTACAGTTGCGCTAGGCGTAGTGTTCCAGTAGGATGCACTGTGTAAGCTTAGGAACTGATAGGCGATGTTGATCTAATAACATAATGTATGGGGACTTCTTATATTACTATGAAAGCACTTCGATAGCGCGGAGCAAACGATCAGTGGCGCCATCTAGTTTTGAGTGCGGAATCAGGTGTTCCTAGTACGTTGTGTTACACATGTGAAAATTTGAGAGTATGCATGTGTTTGTTAGTCTTTCACGGCGAATCCGCTGAACCAATATCGATGGAATTTGGCACAATTATTTGTTATACAGTGGAGTTACATATAGGCTGTAGAAATACTGTTAATTTTACAGGAATAGGATGTCATTGAAAAGCGCCATCTATTATCAACCTATCACGCGACAACAGTCCACGCAAACAAAGTTGCGGGTAAAAGCGAATTACTTATACATTAAACTGTCTGATCTAGTACTTATGAGCAGATAATTCGAGCTTTCAAACGTAGATTAATCTTAATTACGAAGATCATATTATTGAGCCTATTAAGTACAATACGCTCTTGGGTATTTTAAAGTATGATTCATTGCTTGACTTTAGTATAATCAAATTAACAATTAACGTCCAAGTTCAACTATGTATATCAAACCATAAAAGACGATCATCATCTTCCTGCCCTTATAGGCCGCCTGCCTGACGTAAACTTACCTCAGTTATATTTTACGACACCTCGGTAAGAAAGAGGGTGATCTATTCTACTAAACCGGATACCACACGGTGGGTCAACTTACCTTAGTCGCCTTTTACGACACCTCGGTAAGAAATGAGGTTGGTCTATTCTATTCAGCTGGATACCACACGGCGGGTCGACTTACCTTAGTCGCCTTTTACGACACCTCGGTAAGAAATGAGGGTGGTACTATTCTATTCAGCCGGATACCACACGGCGTCAAACCATAAAAGACGATGAGTTTATTAATGTTGCGCGAATTTATATTGGTTGTATTTTATATTTTTTAAATATACAATTTTATCACTTTCTTTATTTAATCACATCGATAATATAGATTTAGCTTTGAGCGGTGCATATGAGTTTTCAAATGTTTGTTGTATGGCATATTTTCGCATACAATTTTTTTTTACGATGATTTACAAAACTAATGAGAATATTATTTTGCTATAATCCGCGATAAAAGATAATATGTAACTCTAAATGTAGAGTGTACTATTCTTTCTCATACCTGATACATGCAGAATTTTTAAGAACTCATGCACTACCCGACACCGATAACAACAATATACAAGCACTGCACACATTGACCGCCACAAACGCAACAATTGTGTCGCCCCGTAACCGAAACATCGTCAGGAAATAGACCACGACAAAATCGCAAAGTCTTACGATTTTGTCGTGGAGTCTATCTACATAATAATAATTATTAATTTTGTCTGCATAAAAGGCTTTAAATAGTAATGAAATGGAAATTAAATGCTATTATAGCATTACTCCACTATATTGTGTTCATGACAACAACTGTATAACAAATTACCAACGCCTGGGGCGAGACAACATGATTTAGAGTCCGCGTCGAGTTGTGGTAGATAGACATGGCGAGGAATATTCCTGCTATTTGAAATAACGCAATAGTTTGCATATGGTGACAGCTAAAATGAATACAATGTCAAATATTCTCCGATTATAATACACGAGAAACTATGTACCTAAATTTTAACCATACAAGTTGTTATTCTGAGAGTAACCCATGAGAGATAGAGACATGCTATCCCGGACTTTTTGTAGTATTTTTGTAGATCTACAAATCTTTCGAACATTACTGCTGACAGCTAAAATGAATGCAATAACAAATATTCTCCGATTATAATACACGAGAAACTATGTACCTAAATTATAACCAAAAAAAAGTTATTGTAAGTTAACCAAGATATTGTAAGTTAAGAGAAAGAGACATGCTATGCCGGACTTTTTATTTTTGTAGATCTACAATTCTTGAGATCAATAATTTAGTCTATATCTACTGGTCCACGCGTCACATGCGAGTAAAGCTAGCCCAATAGAAGAGTTTTTTTCATAACCGCGCCAATTTTTCAACAAAATCTACATTAAATCGGATATACTATTAACCTTAAATAATAAGTATAGATATTATAAAACAAAGTTCTCAAAAGCTGTCTGTCTGTATGTGATCGATTTTTTCGAAAATACTGAACGGATTTTAACGAACTTAATTAAGGTTAACGAACAACATAATTCATTACAAATTGCCGTGCATACAAACAGACACAAACGAAAATTCATTGTAATAATGGAAGGAACTGACTTCTGTGATACAGGGTTTGCCTAGTATAGAGGGTAGTGTAAATCTGTAAATTGATATTAAATTAAGGTGTCTAATAAAGGATTATTATTATACTATATCTGTTTATGTTATCAAAACAATAAAAATGTCAAATGTTACTGTTAATGAGGATAATATTTTCTGTCGAGCAACCTGCAGACAAGACAAATTGGCAGCATAATTTTTCTCGGCAGGAGAAAATTTTAAGCACGCAGTCGAGTTTGCAATTCAAAAGAACTCGTTAAAGTCTATTTAAAAAAAATGTATTGGAAAAATAAATCAAAGATTTCAACCGCAATAAATTATTTAAAAGCTCACATAAAATAAATTTTATATTATAAATTCAAACGTCGAACTCACAAAATCTCTTTGTATTCAAACCGTGAACTTTTTATTAAATCACCGATTTTTTATCGAGATTCAAGCCTTTTAATACTTCAAATAATTTTTAAAATTCATTATACATTCAATAACTTTTCAATTCAATAACTTTCAAGGTGACTAAAATCCATGTCTATATCTATACTTATCCTAGTCCCCAAAAGCTGTCAGTCTGTATGGGATAATTTTCTCAAAATCTACTGAAACGATTTTGTATCATTTTTATTAAAAGGTAGCGCAATTCTTCTGAAAGGTTTAGAATAAGAGTACGGTCTTATGTAAAGCGTGTTGAAGAAGTTCGTGGATGGAAAAGCACTCGCGTAAACCAGCAAAAATACACTAAAGTAATCTACTATAGATTTATAGATCTACAGAAACACTACTACTCGCATCTTTAATATTTAAATGAGTTAATCTTAGTATATATATATATATATAAAAGAGAAAAACCGCTAGTGGACATTACAATTTTTAATGAACGGATTACATCCACAACTCATGAGCATGCGACGCAAATAAAACGTCCGTCTACACGGAGCGCACGGCTCGCACTGATGCAGCGTTCGCAACGATTGTATGACGCGAATGCTTACTGTGAGCACACACGTCCACACAGCTCGAGGCATGCGAGACCAAACATTCGCAACGCACGCCTCGCGATGTCTGTACGCACCTTTAGAATCATTCCACGTGGGTATGATTTGTATAGTACTAGCGTGTAAGTAATTTAAGATACACATAATTTGTGCACTTTTGTTGTAAATAAATGATATTCTCATTATTTATGTTGGTTATATTATCAATTAATAATAAGCCGTGTGGTATCCGGCTGAATAGAATAGTACCACCCTCATTTCTTACCGTGATGTCGTAAAAGGCGACTAAGGTAAGTCGACCCGCCGTATGGTATCTGGCTGACTAGAATAGACCACCCTCATTTCTTACCGAGGTGTCGTAGAAGGCGACTAAGGTAAGTTGACCCACCGTGTGGTATCCGGTTTAGTAGAATAGACCTCTTTCTTACCGAGGTGTCGTAAAATACGACAGAAGTAAGTTGACGTCAGGCAGGCGGCCGGTCGTAAAAACGCAGCCAAATCATGTGACAGCATGTTTATAACATCTTGTGCCGACCCACTTAGAGTGGGATAAGGGCAGGAAGATGTTGGTGATGATTATCAATTAATAATAGCTATAGTAAAACGAAAAAGAAATAAAAATGTTTGACAGTTAAAGATATCGATATCAGATAGAAGTGGTATTGAAGGGGATACCTGTCATCTATAAAAAGGGATGAAACCCATGTAAGGGTACGACACTTGCGATTACCACGTCCCGTATCCCTTTTTATCAATTGGGATGTGAATATTGTTTCCATTTGCGAGCTCAGATCGAAGTTATGATATATATACTTATTATAAAACAAAGTTCCTTAAAGCTGTATGTTTGTACGTGACCAATTTTCTCACAATCTACTGAACGTATTTTTGGACGATTTTTTACTTAAAGATCCCTGGGGAAGTTTTATACACATACATTACATTTTTATGTTAAATGTGTTCCAAAAGCTCTATATAATAACCAATATTATAGAAATGGAACTCTATTTTATTTCTAAAAGAGCAAGCGCCGAGTTTCTTGCTGGCTCTTCTCGGTAGGAACAGCTTTCCGAACCAGCAATATTGTTAAAGGCACTTGTTTTCGGGTTTGTTTGAGTAAAGAGTATTTTGAATTTGAATATAGTGTTAGAGTAACGATCTTTAACTATAAAATCCAGTGCTAGTAGATTAGGAGGACAAAACACCTCAAAAGGGTTGAAGCGAGCCCCTGGTTTAAAGCGGCACAAGATAATATGGTATAGAAATCCCTTGAGGCCCTAGACATTCATGGGTTTTATATCAAGATTATTCGATTAGATGTTTCCTCAATCCGATGAATTGATTTCCTTTTAGCTTTACTGACTGCTATCTTGGGTACATAAACCATCTTGGTTCATTTGTAGATTTACAATGCTTTTAATACAAATTCAATCAATGTTCATTCAAGTGCAAAACCCACACGCTTCGGTGATTTTGTGGAATACAAAACGAATAGCCTTTTTCACTTAAGAATATAAGTAATATCAAAATTTTAAATAATTACTTATAAATGAAGAAAATAGAATGATATAGAGAATTATAGCGTTCATTTTGTTTAAATTTGTTACAGAATGCATATTTTCGAATTCTGTTTTTTAATATGTTTTCCCAATTATAACAGATAGAAAAATATGGAAGGACATGAGCCTGAGCTCAATTATGGGTGTTCAAATTTAAAAAAAGAAAAGAAAAAACAATGATGAATTTATTAAAACAAAACCGAAAACATTAATTATAAGTAGTTTTAGATTCTGTATAATGTTTTTATCAAATTTTTACTATGTTAATTTTAATTGATTTATTGTTTGAAATTTTCCCCAACAACTTGTTTTGCATACTTTGAATTCACTTTTTGTTTATCTTTGCTAGCTATTGTTTGTGTAAAGCGGTGGTTTTGTTTTTAGTAACGCTTATAATTATGTATCATGTTATGTTGCAATTATATTGATTAACCTTATCGCATGTATGGAGACCTGTTTTTAAAGCTGTATGTACATATAATAAGTGATTGTAACGATCTCTGTCCAAATGTTTCATTAAATTAGTTCTCTATAGTTGTGATTGCTGTTCGTATATCTTAAAATAAAAATAAGTAAATACGAGAAAATGGAACTTGACAAAAGCTTATTATTATTTCCCGATAATAATAAAAAAATAACACATAGTGACTAGACTTTGAATGGATATGTGACTAGTGGCAGGCCTAAAAAGAGATGGTTGGATTGTGTGAAATATGACATGCATATAAAAGTAGTAGACGAATAATAAGAGATAATGAAAGAAAAAAACATTTTGTGTCGACCCTACGTAGAGGCATAAAGCATAAGGGCAGCAGAATGATAATTACAAAAATTTCAAATTAATATATAAACAAACGGGTCACATCGCAATAACCTCAAGTTACCTTTGTATAAGGTTCGACGTTTCGGCAGAGTTGCATCCACCGTGGTCACGAACTGACTGATATAACTATAACTGACCGTTTGTTTATATATTAATTAGTATTAGTATAAATCGCGAAACTTTAAAATCTACTACATATTTCAAAGCCAGCAAAAATGTTATACACAATAACTTTTTCTTGTTCATTTCGCGATAAGGCTGCTAATTATACCTTTGCCTATTAATTTTAGTGTAAATTTTGTTACTTAATGTTGTGTAATAAAGTATTGTAGTGTTGTGTAATTAAAAATGTCAAACTTTAAATTGCCTAAAAGCACGAAACATTAACGAATTTTCTCCATGTGTGCATCACACTCACATAAAGGATGTATTGAAACCACGGATATCTACGCAAGGGCGTTGATGGTTAGGTCACGCGATGGCATTTTACCGGTTAATCTAAAGATCTGGCAGATATAAGGGAAATTTTTATATATCACTTGTCTCCGTTGGTACTTTGCCATGTGCTATCCGGCTAAGTAGAACAGACCACCCTCATTTCTTACCCAGGTGTCCTAAAAGGCGACTAAGGTTAGTTGAACCACCGTGTGGTATCCGGCTGAGTAGAAAAGACCACTAACATCTCTTACCGAGGTGTCGAGAAGCCGACTTAGGTATGTCGACCCGCCGTATGATATCTGGCTGAGTAGAATAGGCCACCCTCATTTCTTAACGAGTTGTCGTAAAATAAGACTGTGGTAATCTGACAATAGGTAGGCGGCCGGTCGTAAAATACGTAGCATCATTTGAGAACATGTTTATAACATGTTGTGCCACCCCACTTAGAGTGGAATAAGGGCAAGAGGATGACGGACGATGCCAGCCTAACATATGTGAATAAAATTTTCCCGTCTTCTTTTTGAAATAGGAACAGCACAGTAAATTATTGAGGGTGTTTTAACACTTAAGTTATAGCGAATGCAGTCGTAGTTACTGCTTGTATATTCTAAGTAAGTGACAAGGGCGTAATGCAAAGTAAACTACAGTACCGCCCTTGAAACTTATTATTATTCAAACTTCGCTATCGAAGATAAACGATTTAGTGTATACGGGTTGAGATGAGTGTATCTTAGGCTATCTTACCTAGTATATTTATATACAAGACACTAACGTATACTACATACATGAATATACTTACACTCACACTAATACATATAAAGGAAACATTACTCCGTTTCAATCGCACCTCGTCGGGTCGCACGAGAGCCCCTTGGTGAGAGTGGATGTGTATTGACTTGTTGTTACTTGTTAGTGCGTGTTTGTGCGTCTGTGCTATATTTATATTGTATATTTTAAGTAATTTAATTTTTGTATATAAAAATATAAAAAAAATATAAAACAATAGGCGATGTATATAATAGACAAAGTAGGAACCGACATAAGCTTGCGGCTCCTGCTTTGCGCCTTGAAAAAGTACGTAAGTCGTTTGTGGGTTTGGGTATAAGATTCTATAATAAAATTCCACAATCAATTTTGACTTTGCCATTACAGCAGTTTAAAAACACTATTAAGGAGAGGCTGATACAGAAAGCCTACTATACTGTTGAGGATTATTTATACGATAAAAATGCGTGGATATAAATATTGTTCGACCCTGTACAAGATAGAAACATTAAATGTAACTAGTATTAAGAATTGTATTTTTTAAAAAGAGCAACCGCCGAGTTTCTTGCTGGCTCTTCTCGGTAGGAACAGCTTTCCGAACCAGCAGTAGAGTTGACGATTCAAAAGCACTTGTTTACAAGTTTATTTGAATAAAGAAAATATTGAATTTTGTATTTGAATTTGAATTATACAGCACAATTCTTTATTGATACAATACAAGTGAACAACGCAAACACTATAATCACTATTGAAACATTACTAAAACGAACTTGTTTCGAAACCTGAAACATCTCTATTGTTTTTCAAATACACCAATAAGTATTTGACTAGACTAGCTTTTACCATGATTACGAACATAGAAAAAGTGTTCCTAATGCACATCTCATAGAGTTCAAAGTCGCTTCTCGTGTGGAACATTCACGTTGTTTGCAAATCGTGTTCCGTAACCCCGCCACGGCTCGCCAGTAATCGAGAAGCAGAACATTTTCGAATGGTTCGTTCACTATACAAGCACTCTATCCTACGCATCGGGATTTAGTTTGCGAATAGCGATCAAGAACGAATCAAGAACCGTAAGTATATGTGAAATAATACTCTTACGACACCTCGGCTTCGTTATTTGACTACGGACTGCATAGTGATTGTAAGTACTAATTTTGTATAAAAAAGCTGAATAAAGTTTTTTTAAACGTGTCACCAGGTATTTTTAATCAACTCCACAAACCCTTGTATTTGTAACACTATTTATCTTAGAGATATATCTAAGCTAGCTAGTTAACACATAGTAAGAGCGAAATTGGAACAAGAGCACAATCTAGCAATCCTTAGCTTGCGTAAATTCAGCTTACTTGCAGGAAAATATTTACTTGAACGCTGCATTATTTAATTTCCAAGGGTCGTAAATTACCGCCCAATAAGAGGGTATTTGTGGAGCTTAAACGTTGTAAGCTTTTATCTTGTTTTACGCAGATGATGGCTGTGAAATTTACGTCTCAAAGTATTGTCAAACTCAAATTTAAAATTCAAAATATTCTCTTTTCAAGTAGACTGTTTTGAGTAGTTCAGAATCGTCAAATGTTGTTAAAAAAAGCGATAAAATAATGTAAAAAAAATGATACCACACGGCGGAGGGTAGGTAATGAAAATGAATTACAAAAAATTTAAATATTTAAATTTAGAAATTTTTTAATATATTACGAACATAATAACTTTATATCTATTTATAAGTTTTATTTAGCTTTCGAGTTCAACCAATTATGGAAATTTTCTATTCTACAATGGATTCTACACTTCATTGAGTGGAAAGTATTGGGCGTGTGCTAATTATATATACAGAAGCTTTCTAAAAGGGCAAAAGGCTGCTGTATTTCTGGCAAAAATAGAATAAGATATATTGTGTATCGTTTATTTTTCATTCTCCTCACTCCTTACATTTTAAAATATGTCTAATTATATCATATATATCCTCCTGCCCTTATCCCACTCTAAGTGGGGTCGGCACAACATGTTATAAACATGCTGTAACACGATTTGGCTGCGTTTTTACGACCGGCCGCCTGCCTGACGTCAACTTACCTTAGCCGTATTTTACGACACCTCGGTAAGAAGGAGGGTGGTTTATTCTACTAAACCGGATACCACACGGTGGGTCAACTTACCTTAGTCACCTTTTACGACATCTCGGTAAGGAATGAGTGTGGTCTTGTATTCTTATTTTATTTATTTATTTATTTATTCTTATTGCACTATACAGAGGTACATAGGTTTATAGTAAATTAAATTAGGACAAGCGTGCAAAGGCGGTCTTATCGCTAAAGCGATCTCTCACAGACAACCTTTGGTGAGAGGAGAATACTAAAAGATCGGGTAAAGTGCATAATAAACTATAAAACATACAATTAAATACTAACACAAATATTATATTATATATAGTACACAAATATTTACAATTATATATATTATAATACATATATCATTAATAAATTACATTACACATACAACGATAGATAATATAGCTTCAAATGATTTTTAAAAATATGTAAAGATTCCGAACGGCGGATGTCAGTGGGAAGATCATTCCAATCGCGGACACATTGGACCGTAAACGAATTCCCGTAATAATTGGTCCGACTGGAGGGTACTTTAACTTTTCTTGTGTGTTGTATTCGAGTGAGTAGAATACTACTCACTCGAATACAACACAATGGATCAACTTACCTAAATCGCCTTTTACGACACCTCGACAAGAAAGAGAGCAGTCTATTTTACTCAACCGGATACAATTCGGTGGGTCGACTTATCTTAGTCGCCTCTTACGACACCTCGGTAAGAAAGAAGGTGGTCTATTCTACTCAGCCGGATACCACACCGCGGGTCAACTTAACTAAGTCGTCTCTTGCGACACCTTGGTAAGAAATGAGTGTGGTCTATTCTACTCAGCCGGATACCACATGTATGTTGCGCATTCTCTGGACAGCGTTTAGGACCAACATATCTGTGCTAAACGAGGTACAGGTAAAAAAAGGCTTTCCAGCAAATGTTATTCTACTTTGGACACATAGCACGTAAGACCGCAAATAACCTGGAGAAACTGTTGATAACGGGCAAAGTGAAAGATAAGAGACCCAGGGGGGGGAGTCCAAAGAGATGGTTGGATCAGGTGTCCGAACATCTGGTCACAAACATCAGCCACGCATTGCACTGCGGCGATGACCGAACCAGGTGGCGAGAACTTGTTTTCAAAAAAAACTGAGGCAGGAGATCACGATGCTCAGCAATGAGCGAACGGTTAAAAAAGGGGGAGGATACCATACGGCTGTTGAGAAATGATAAATGTTCAAAATTATTATTAAAAAAGTAATTTAACTGCTTCTCTTTTGTTTGATAGCGAACCTCGTTGGCGGACCAAATGATTACCTTTCACTCGAGAGCTCAGTTAATTTACAAAATGTCCTACTCGAAATTGGGCGATGTGCTTTTTCTTTATTGGAAAGCTTCGTTAAGTTGAATGAGCCGACTTAAGCTGAATATTTTTTGGTTGATTAATCATTAAGTGGAAATTTTTTAATAAAGTTTTCTACTCAAGTTTTTAGATTAAAGTTTAGATCTATAAAGTAAGTTTATATTCAAATAAAATTACAACAAAAAGTTAATAATTATTAAAGGTCCCAAAACTGATATTTTTAGAAATTTTCAGTCAATATAAATCAGTATAATTTGTATAGGTTTTAAATGTATTAAACTAAGCCAAAATAATTTCGTACTCTTTTGGATGACCAACTTTTTTGTGTAACAAATGAATAAATATTATATAAAAGACAAATTTGATAAATCTATCATTCTTTCCATATTATAGAGTACTTAATGTACTGTTGATATAATATACCGAATATTATATTAACATGTTTGAATCATGTTACAAACATGATTTGGCTACGTATTTTACGACCGGCCGCCTGCCCGACGTCAACTTACCTTAGACAAATTTTACGACTCCTCGGTAAGAAAGAGGGTGGTCTATTTTACTCAACCGAATACCACACGGTGGGTCAACTTAGCTTAGTCGCCTTTTACGACACCTCGGTAAGAAATGAGGTTGGTCTATTCTACTCAGCCGGATACCACACGGCAGGGCGACTTACCTTAGTCGCCTTTTACGATACCTCGGTAAGAAAAGAGGGTGGTACTTTTCTATTCAGCCGGATACCACACGACGTCTTCTATATATGACTGTAACAAATTTTAACAGCGTTGTATGTAATGCTAAATGTAGAGCGTACTATCCGTTCTCATACTTGATACATACAGAATGCGTAAAAACTCATGCAGTATCCACAACTAATAGCACAATAATACACAAGAAATACACACTATCACTATCACAAACTCAACCATCGTTTCGCCACGCAACCGAAGCATCATCAGGAGATAGACTCCACGACAAAATCGAAAAGCTTTGCGATTTAGTCATATGTTATATGTATGAAAACGGATTGTCCACTCTACATTTAGCATTATATATATTCAATCTTACATCATCGCGGATTATACCAAAATAATTTTATTATTACTTTTGCATAGTTTTTCTATAATTTTACTTGGCTTCGTATAAAACCTTGTTCGTTTATGATGCTATGTTATTACGATTCACGTATTTGGCAATAAAATTTCATTTTCGTACAATAAAATATAAGGGTTTGCACGTGGCAGCGGTTAAGCGGAGTAAAGGAGATTTAACGCCTTTTATGGGTACAGTAAAACCATTGTTTTTCCATAAAGAAGTGGATTTTACGATATTTCGGTAAAGGCTTTATTTAGATGTGCTATTATGTACCAATAATTTGTTCGATTTATATTTACACTTTAAGAACCACAAGAATAATAACAACGGTTAGAATAATAACAAGAATATTATCCGCAGAGTTTCTTGTCAGTTCTTGTTGGTAAGAGAAAACCGAATTACTGATGACTTCTTAGTAACTTTTGACGATTCAAAGTATTGGGAAACAGTCTAATAAAATAAATAATGTTTTTGATTTTGGATTTAGACAATGATGATGTTTTTATAAAATGATGACGATTATAAAATAAATAATATTAATATGATACTGAAATGATCAAAATGAAATTAAAAAAAAATAATAATAAAATTATTCCGATATTAATACGCGATAAAGTAAATAGAAAATATATATAATGCTAAATGTAGAGTGGACTATCCGTCTTCATACCTGATGTATGCAGGATTCGTGTTGTAAACATGTTGCCACATGATTTGGCTACGTATTTTACTACCGGCCGGCTGCCTGACGTCAACTTACCTTAGTCGCCTTTTACGCTGCCTCGGTAAGAAAAAGGACTATTCTACTCAGCCGGATACCACATGGCGAGTCAACTTACCTTAATCGCCTTTTACGACATCTAGGTAAGAAAATGAGGGTGGTTTATCCTACTCAGTCGGATACCACACGGCAGGTCCACTTACCTTAGTCGCCTTTACGACACCTCGATAAGAAATAAGGGTGGTCTATTCTATTCAGTCGGATACCACACGGCGGAATTTTTTATTTTTATTAATATCAAATTATCATGTGATTAATTAAGATGTTACACGAAACTGTTACTTGAAATATTATTAATGTTTATTTCACTCTAGATTAATATACTTTCGTGATTCTAAAAACGTTTAACAAAATGTTGTTCTCATTAATATTAGAAACGTTTGAGTGAACTTTCTGAGTTATTGCTCACTTCCGGAACAAAAACTTTGTTATTTTTAAACATTGAAACAAAGAACAAATATGGAGAACATTTTAATGTCGGAACGTGTACAAAATATTACATTATTTAAGTATCAAACATGGTGTATTCTAATATATATATGAAATTTCAATTTACTGATTAAGCAAATTATTTTTATATCGAATTGTATAGTAAATTTCATAAATATTCGAATGCTTTTAGTATATAAAATTTTAATCTGTATGACACAGTCGTGGGTCTTCTCCCTCGCCTTATAAAAGGCAGTTGGGGGCTTCGGGCCTCGAGGTTATACCTCTTTACCCGGGCTTGTCCTCTCGGGCGATCATAATCGCCCGGGTAATTTATTCGGCCAATTGGCCAGGAGTCCGCTTTTGGGGCGGACGCCTTATGTTCGTGATGCTGGTCGGGCTTCGTCTAGGTCTTCAGGGTCTTCAAACTCGACTCCCTCCGGGGAGGAAATGAGGAGGTCCCTCGGCAGAGGTAGTCTTTGTCCATCGGACGGTCCTTGATGTACCGGTGCTATACCGTGGAGGTGCACGCACACGCTGTTGTCCGACACTGTATGACACAACGTACTAGGAGCACCTGATTCCGCACTCAAAACTAGATGGCGCCACTCGTCGTTTGCTCCGCGCTATCGAAGTGCTTTCGTAGGAATTTAAGAAGTCCCCATACATTATGATATCAGATCAACATCGCCTATCAGTGCCTAAGCTTACACAGTGCATCCAACTGGAACACTACGCCTAGCGCAACTGTAAACGGTGCATCTTCCGGTACATCCTATTAAGGAATGCCGTGAAGCACCCCGTCTGCGATACTCTATGTAAAAGTGACGATTAAACTCTTGTACCTGACACCTGCACGTATTCTTTCCCCCATCTGTCGTGTCATCGTATTATATCTGTCAAAATTTTTTTAAATTGTTACAACATTAGGTAATTTAAATTATGAATAAGAGATATATTGAATTATATTGATGATATATATGATGATATATATGATGATATATTGAAGATATATTGAATAAGAGCCCCGGTTGGGTTCGAAACTAGTCGGGCTAACCCGATAGAATAAGACGTGAGTATAGCCGGTTCTATACAATAACTATAATTTAAATTACTTGAGCGCTCGAATTAAACAAAATTTCATGTATATTAGCCACAAAGGCTAACGACGGGAATCGAACCCGCGGCCCACGAAGCTGAAGGCAGGGCACTGCCAAATGTGCCAACGGGACAGTCGACTTACGATTGACAAATTACTTTAATTTTATGGAATACGTTACATATTGTGAAATTCGTCGCACTTTACCCAATATTTTAATCCAGCCATACCTAACGCAAAACAGTAGTCTTAATATAGCCAAAACCAATTTGTATGACATAAATAGAGTAACGTTAAAGAAAATTATGACATAATGCTTATCGTGTAACAAAGTTAATCAGAATTTTTATCAAGGAATGAATCATAAGTAAAATTGGGAGGGTAGTTGTTATAATACACGCAATTTACTCACGCACTTATACAAGCTAAAATAAACTAAGGGATTATCAAAACGGGATGTTGTACTAAAATAACATAAATATCAATGTATAGAAACCGGCTATACTAACGTCTTATTCTATCGGATGAGCCCGACTAGTTTCGAACTCATGAATTAAAGCCCCGTATGGGCTTGAAACTAGTAACCCTTTGGGGCCGGATTCGCCTTTCTCGATAAATGGAATATCTTACAATCAAAAAAAAATTCAAATCGGTTCAGTTCCTGAGATAAACACGTTCAAATAATCAATTAAACAAACAAACCTTCAGCTTTATATTGCTGTGTAGCAGAGGCCTGATGATGACTGCCATTAGTCATACCATCGGAAGAGTGGCATAAACCCACGACCGACCGACGTCAAAAAACTGGAACCTCGTCTTCGTCGGTAAATACGATGTGGTTACGTACAATTGAATGGATTTATCTCTATGAGAGATCTGCTAGTTGTGCTTACAATCCTTTATTAGTAATAGATGTCTACAATTTTATAATATTGTGAAATACATGTGTTCGCGCCTACTGCGTGCGTTCGATAGCTACAGTGGTGAGCATAGGTAGAATAGGCAGAGGCTTTTTTACGACACCTCGGTAAGAAATGAGGGTGGTACTATTCTATTATTCTATATATTCAGCTGGATACCACACGGCGTAGATAAGATTAAGATAGTATTGACGTATAATAAGGAGGCATAAAAATCATGGGACCAAACGCGTGCTAAATATGAATATAGATCGGTATATGACTAGACGGAGGCCTAAAAAGAGATTGTTGGATTGTGTAAAAAGTGACGTGCATATAAAAGGAATAGCGCCAAAGTTGACGAATGATAGAAGAGAATAGAAGAGAAAAACATGTTGTGCCCACTTAGAGTGGGATAAGGGCAAGAGAATAATTATGAGATGAATGTAATACTTGCGTCGTAGCTTCCGAAGTATTCGAGAACAGATTAACGAGATATTTATTAAAACTGTGACACAAAAGTAATAATAAAATTATTTTGCTATAATCCGCGATGAAGTAAATAGAAAATATATATAATGCTAAATGTAGAGTGGACAATCGGTTATCATACCTGATACATGCAGGAGTCGTAAAAACACATGCACAAACCTCCACCACCGCCACCATGATACACAAGCACTATATACGTTCACTATCACAAACTCAACAATCGTTTCGCCCCGCAACCGAAGCATCATCAGGAGATAGACTCCACGACCAAAATCGCAAATCGAAACAATTGTTGAGTTTGTGATAGTGAACGTATATAGTGCTTGTGTATCATGGTGGCGGTGGTGGAGGTTTGTGCATGTGTTTTTACGACTCCTGCATGTATCAGGTATGATAACCGATTGTCCACTCTACATTTCGCATTATATATATTTTCTATTTTACTTCATCGCGGATTATAGCAAAATAATTTTATTATTACTTTTGTATTATGGATCTCCGCAAAGTAACGCCTAATTCTATAAAACTGTGACACTAAAATATATATATATATTTATGTCCATATATTAACTTCTTATAATAAATTTCATAACAAGCCAATTCATTGTATTAAAATACTTATAAAAGATTTGCAAAATATATCAAAACAATTCCTAAACACTTTATTACTTTTAATTACTTTAATAACAATTATTTTTCGTCAGAATAGAATGCCGCCAAAATGAATTTCTCTTCCATTTTTAAATCTCTTAAGTTGAGATTACAATATCGAGACTGATGCCAATATTTATACTTCCTAATACAATAAACTGAAAAAAAAAAAAAATATAAATTCATACACTAAACTAAACACAGTAATTATTACCTTATTATGCAAATGTTAAAATTGCTAACGAATGTATCATATCCTAATTAAGGTTAGTTAATTAAAAAATATTATGCAATCCGCATACCACAGTCAAAGATTGCAATGAGTAATATTTCTTTAGAACCAAATTCCATATTAACGGAACATAGTGACTAAGCTTTTATAGAGTTCCGGTAAAATGAAAGGTGTTCCTAATATGGAAACATGTAGCTAAGGTTCCTTTCAAGTCACATTACATTTAACTAATAGAATTGGATTTTTATTTGTTTACTACCTTCTTCCAATGACTTCGTCTGCGTTAACTGGAGTACTGAGATAATTTAATAAATAATTTAATCTTAATTTTTTATTTTAAGTCATTTGGTTATTTTTTTTTTTTTTTAATAATAAATATATAGGACACTTACACAGACGGTCGTCGGTCCCCAAAGTAAGTAACTTAATACTTGTGTTATGGGTGACAGACAACTGGTGAATATATACATATATAATTGTTAAATACATACTTAAATACAAATATACACCCAGGCTCAAAGACCAACAAATTCATTTGTAGAAAATGTTAACCCTCGGCGGGAATCGAACCCGCGACCCGCGGAGCTGAAGGCAGGGTCACTACCCACTGCTCCAACGAGCCAGTCAACGAACAGTCCAACGAGCCAGTTATATGTTGCTTGTTTGCTTGTGTTGTTTTATTTATATTATATATTGTATAGCCGTGTGCTATCCGGCTAAGTAGAATAGTACCAACATCATTTCTTACCGAGGTGTCGTAACAGGCGACTAAGGTAAGTCGACCCGCCGTGTGGTATCCGGCTGAGTAGAATAGACCACCCTCATTTCTTACTGAAGTGTCGTAAAAGGCGACTAATGTAAGTTGATCCACCCTGTGGTATCCGGTTTAGTAGAATAGACCACCCTCATTACTGAGGTGTCATAAAATACGACTAAGGTAAGTTGACGTCAGGCAGGCGGCCGGTCGTAAAAACGCAGCCAAATCATGTTACAGTATGTTTATAACATGTTGTGCTGGCCCCACTTAGAGTGGGATAAGGGCAGGAGGATATATATTATATTATATATTGTCCTATACTCTTTATGACGTGCCGCTAGATTATTAATTTCACAGTAGGTCTTTCAAATAGTTTATTTGTAAACCAAATTACTTTTATATATTTATAAAGTCAAAATTATGCGTATCATTTGATTAATACGTCGTTACAATATGTTTCAATTCTTTTTATTATATCTCTCAATATAAATACATTAAAATAAATAACAAATAGCGTGGGAGCTCTAATTACATACACATATAGAAAACTACTATGTCATCAGGGGCCTCACACTTTTTTAAATAAAAAGGAACATTGTAATTCTTGAAAAGGTAGGATCCCTACCTATAAGGCAATAAAAATAATACTTAAGACTTTTTGACCTTTTTGAGAATTTAATTTCGAAAATCTATAAAAGATTAATGGAAACTTCAAACTCCAATCTTTTGTCGCACTATAAGTAATTTTGTTCCATATAAAATTTATACAAAACTAAATTTTATTATGGTTAAGTAATCTTTGAAACTTTATGATTTTACATTATACTGCTTTTTTATGACAATCCTTGAACTTCATAAAAACAGAACCTTTACAATATAAAAATTAGAATATACCTAAACAAAAATCCTCGGAAAGGGACCTCAATCTACCGTTTTGACTTAATATATTGTTCCTCCTTAGAGAAATAGTCGATTTTATTCTAGATTACTTCAGCCACAGTTTTAGTGTTCCGCGGTGAAAATCTTATAAAAAAATTCTTAACGTATAACTTTTTACATAGCAGGTGATGAGTTTTTCAGTTTAGTTATTTATAGAAAGAACATTGCAGCAAACTATCGAATCGGCCAGCTTTGTATTAAATTTTAAATAAATAAATAATTATATGGGACACTGCCAAGCTGATATGAATTAAAAGTATACTAATGACGCAAACACATTTTTTTTTAAATTGAAAAAGTAACTCATAAACGCATGCAATATTCAAATTAAAATTATGTATGCACAATAAATGATAGTCATTTGTGTTATTAAATGGATAATATGCAAAAAGTTACTCATTAATGTATAGACCACTTTCATTTCCGAGGTGTCGTGAAAGACGACAAAGGTAAGTTGATGTCAGGGAGGCGGTTGGCCGTAAAAAACCTAGCCAACACCACTTATACTGGGATAAAGGCAGAAGAATTATGATGTCAATGATGAGTATATAATGCTATGAATCTGTAATTGTTATTTTCAAGGAAATTGTTTAAATACTCAATATGATGAGGTAAGGTTTAACTAAATTTCTAACTAAACACTATTTTGTCGGATGAATCAACAGAGCAATGCTATTTTTGAGATAGTTTAAAAATAATAAATAAATGAAAGAATGAAATAATAAATCAATAGTTTTTTCAATAATGAAGTCAAAATTTTGTGGGCAGTATGTACCTAGCTATCATATAAATTTAAAAAGCTACGGAACCATTTCTCTTTATTTCTACTCGCGCCATTTAATATTGTTACCACAATGAAGGCAATTTCCGTAATGTTGTTATTATCTCTGAGTTATTTTCATCGATTGTTTTGGTCAGTTACTAAGTGCTATAATTTTTTAAGTCAGACTTAATATACCGAATGCGATATTACAGTTGATTATTTTAACAATGAAGTAGAAAAAATGTTGTATTTACATTACAAAGATGTTTCTTTTTATACATATTCTTTGTCCAGGTAAACTTGTAAAGAAATAGGCGTTACTTTGCGAAGATTCATAAAACAAAAGTAATAATATTTATTTTGCTATAATCCACAATAATGTAAATAGAATGTAATGTAAATATATTTCTATAGTCTACATGTTACCCCGGTATATAAGGAATAATTGTGCCAAATTTCATTGATATTGATACAGCGGATTCTCCGTGAAAGATTAACAAACATTCGCACAAACTGTCGCATTTTTTTAATAGGATGCTAAATGTAGAGCGGACTATTCGTTTTCATACCCGATAAGTGCAGGATTCGTAAAATAAAATGCACAAACCTCCACCACCGCCACCACAATACACAAACAATACAAAGCTTTGCTTTACCATGCGACTCTTTCGAGGGTGTCATAGGTTTAAACCCAGGGTAGAGCTTGAAAAAACTTATGTGTTGAAAACTGGTGTCTAATTGATATTTGCAATGATTCACACGTTTTTTGGCGAAGGAATACATCACGAGGAAACCTGCGTATCTGCAAAGAATTCTGGGGTTATGTGTACCCTTCTAATCCACATTGGAGCAGCGTAGCGGGACTTAGCTCCAACCCTTCTTTTTAGAAATGGAGAGAGAGCTTCTGTCCAGTGGTGGCATAATAAGAGGCTTTTACTATTCAAATTCAAAATATTATTTATTCACTTTCACTTTTTTTTACAGAAAAAATTTATAAGTTATATCTATCTTAAATTACTTACACGCTAGGACTATACTTATCATGCCCACGTGGAATGGTCCCAAGGATGCTGGCAGCGTTTCCGCGCTGATTCTTTGTGCGAAAAAGGAGCCAGCTTTGTTGTCACCTGAAGAGGCAATTAACCGTGGTGATAAAACGGATAATTTTTTTGCAATTTGACTCCATGGCCTTAGGGTCTCAACTGCAAACGGCACAAATATATAACTCTCGATGAGAGATGCATACTTCCGCCGTTTGCCGGATTCGGCCACTTCCGCCGTACCTCCAGGTAAACTTGTAAACAAGACTTTTGAATCGTCAACTCTACTGCTAGTTCGGAAAGCTATTCCTACATGTTCCCTATATAATTTATATCATATTTAACTTGTTATTAATACTCAAAGTATTTTCGAAAAACAAAGTCGTAAAAAGGAAGTATGCGGTTAGTGACACTAATTATTTGTTAAACTAAATAAAACAGAGTTATGCAAACAATGACGCATGTAATATACCTGCAAATATATATTGAATGACGAATAACTTATGACATTGATCGTTATACAACGTATCCATAGTCTATATATACTCTTTACTTACAATAGATATAAAGTACTAAAGGATTGTAGATCTACAAAAAAAGTCCGTGGCGCATGTCTTTATCTCTTATGGTAATCTCACAAGAACTACTTTTAGGTTGAAAATTTATATTATATACACTGGTTTCCACGCGGGTGAAGCCGCAAGCACAGCTAATTATTTTATAAATGCGAAATTGTATATTTGTCCTTTTTTTATTTCCGAACGAAGTAACAGACCGATGTGATTTTTTATATATGGAGAATGTTAATATGGAACTTGTTCAAAAATTTAAAAGTAACAAAGCCTAGTATTTATTTTTTCATAGGTCCGCCAACAGTATTAAATGTAATTTAAAAAATTAAAATAGACACAACTTGGAGTTTATAAGTTTACACCTAATGCCATTTATAGGCAGACACAGCATGCAACTTAAACATGTACGATGACATTATATTTTTATAATTAGAAACTACTAAGTATGAGAAGTATGAGAAACTAAGTATGAGAAAACTATATAAATAAAAACTGATTAAAAAGGATTTGAAAATAGATATTAGTAAGAAACTGACATTACAAATATGATAATTAAAGTATTTTACATAATTTGTTTCTTATCACGGTATTTATGACGTAATTGCGAGCAGACGTTAGTAATACTATATATACTGATACTGAATTTTTAACTTTTAGTTTCACATAATACGCTGTTTCTAAAAAATGTGTACAGTGTATACCTGCCCTTAACTTTGAAATAGTTGAACGTGTTCGATGCTAACAGGTTTGAGGGATTTCACAGAAATGCTGTGTTATTCTATAAAGTTTTGTAATTAACGAGTGAATGATGAATGATGTTTAATAATTATTTAATAAGAAATACTATTTGTTTGTAATTTTAATTTACATCTTTGGTTTTCTTTGAACATATCACAATATCCATGACGTAATAATTTCTATTGCGGTTTTTGTAATTAAATGTGTAACAACGGAAAAGGATATAGTAATGTAACGTATTACATATTCATAAGTTACATGGAAAAGTGAGTTATTCTATTAAATAGTACCATAATTTTATTTTTATAGTAAAAATTTAATTAAGGCGTATTTAAGCGACAATAAAATCATCTTATGTTTAATTTGCAATTACGTATCTTCTATGCTTCATCTTTCTTATTTGATGGATTTTCTCTAGCGGTGGATAGAGATTAGTCTCTTCAAGATTTTTCTGCGTCACTCGATCTACGATTGGCTCCAGCAAGTCATCGCGACCTTTTTGAGGTCTTCCATTCACCATAGAGGCCGTCTACGCTGAGTTTTCCCGTTCACGGTCACCATTCCAACAATGTGGTCTTAAATTATTACCAGTTAATAATAATAACAATCGAGACAAACCAACTATTTTGGGTCTTTTACGAATCTCCTGATTCCTGGTTTAATTACTCTAAGCATATTTATTTATTAATTCGAATCTTCAACAGCATTACATATTAAATAATGCAACAAATATCATATATTGTTTAAATAAATTATTTAGTACCAATTATACGAGATCACATTATTCTTAGTTATAATTATAAGTGATTACAATAAATAAAATTATAAAGCTAAAAATAAACAAGAAAATTTCGCATTACCACCCGCCTACAGTCTCAAATATAATTTATAGAATTAAATCAATTAATTCATTCATACAGTGCAAGGATTTGCAAGCGTGAGTACCATCAACCGAATAAACCTACTTATATAATTGAACATCTTTGGATTACAAAAACGATAACATGATACTTACACTGCAAAAAATTGTAGAATGATTCACATATGTTTACTCATGGTAACGTCATTCGTAGTGTGCTGGTATTTAAATAGGTATAAAACTGCCAAAGGTGTCATTTAGAAGTTAGTACTGTCAGCGCCAATATGGAGCATTGGTTTATTGCTTTTACAATATTAAACATCGTTATTCAAATACAAGCGCGAAGTACGTACTATCCAGCAAACGCTTCACCGGATGCAATAGTTTTTGAAGGACCCACAAATTATGATTCCAAACGTCCAATATTTAATACAATTAATGAAATAGACGATGAAGATTTTGATATTGATGTTAGATTCCGACCTGAAGAAACAGAAGACAATTGTCCGCCGCGGTTCCATAAACAAGGAGACTTATGCTTCCCAAATGATTGACTGTCAAAAAGGATATATATACAATCCCAAAGACTACGTTCAGGACGTGTTCAGCTACCTGGATGAGAAATTAAGACTGAAATAAGCTGTTGTGTATTTATTATATTTCAATGTGCGAAAGTGTGCGTGTTAGTCTATGTGCTTGGGACAACATTTTCTTCTCTCTGAAAATCTACAGCGTATATTGGTGATTTTGATTTGAAAATGGAAATTCTAAGTAACTTTCTGGAAGACTTGTTATCATAGAGTTATTATACTAAAGTAGGGGAGCCTGTTTAAAATTAAAAACGAAAAAAGAAGAAAGCAAACCAACCAAACGAAACAAAAGAAAACAAAAAGATCAACCGCCAAGTTTATTGCTGTCTCTTCTCAGTAGGATAAGCTTTCCGAACCAGCGTTGTTGTTTTAATAGCACTTTTTTTTAAAGTTTACTTGATTATATAGATAATAAATAATTAAAGAATATTTTATTTATAATAAAAAAATATTTGAAATTTGAATTAGAATATAGCTCCCTTACTCTATGTATAATAACTCTATAGCACTTGTTTACAAGTTTATTTAAATAAAGAATACTTTGAATTTGAATATGCTTAGTATTCTATAACATTTAACGATCAATAAAAATAAATAACTGGAATCTTTTTGTATTGTTCATTTATTATATTGTGGTAAGAATAACATACAGTTAAGTACAATGACCAAGACGAACAATGACGGCTCATAGATAAAAGTCATAGATAAAAAATAATTAAAGATTAAACATACATGTTCACTTGTGAGAATATTTAAAAAATTTTGAGCAAAAACTTTGAGTTCCGTTTTACGGATAGCAGGGTAATGATTTACATTTTCATTGCCGCCGCGTGATATCCAGTTGAGTAGCATAGATCATCCTCATTTCACCAAAATCATGTTACAATATGTTTATACGTATTGTACCGACCCAAATTAGACTGGTCAGGAGAATGATGATAAAGAAGTTAAATTCAGATCCAAAAATAAATTTATAAATCATCATCATTTTCCTGCCCTTATCCCACTCTAAGTGGGGTCGGCAAAACATGTTATATGCTGTCACATGATTTGGCTGCGTTTTTACGACCGGCCTGCCTGACATCAACTTACCTTAGTCGCCTTTTACGACATCTCGGTAAGAAATGAGGTTGGCTTATTCTACTCAGCCGGATACCACACGGCGGGTCGACTTACCTTAGTCACCTTTTACGAAACCTCGGTAAGAAATGAGGGTGGTACTATTCTATTCAGCCGGATACCACCAAAAAATAAATTTATAAATATTTTTTTTTAAATCCGATTCAGATATTCCTGTGCGTCAATTCAATCAATTAAGTAACTGATATTAATTAATGAAAATGTTAATTACATATAGATAGAATAGTACTACAATAATAATTAACTTATCATATTTTCAAAAGAGACAATTATTGAATTTAAACTATCGTGAGTAGTATTCATAGTTAATGTATAGAACCGGCTATACTCACGTCTTATTTTATCGGGTTAGCCCGACTAGTTTCGAACCCAACCGGGGCTCTTATTCATGAGCTCTTTACACGACGTTATCGCGGCGGGAACTGCGTCCCGCAGCTCGACAGGGAACACTTGGAAGAGGTGCGGTCACCGCTGCCACCGTGTCCCCCCGCACTCCCGCCACCCACGAGTCGCGCCCAGCGAGCTGCGGGACGCAGTTCCCGCCGCGATAACGTCGTGTAAAGAGCTCATGAATAAGAGCCCCGGTTGGGTTCGAAACTAGTCGGGCTAATCCGATAAAATAAAACGTGAGTATAGCCGGTTCTATACATTAACTAAGAGAAAATTAGTTAATAATTGTTAGTATGTGGTTGACTGGGCCTTGCTCGGTAATTTTTTACAAAATAAAAAAAAGAAACTTCAAACAAAGTAACGCCTAATACTATAAATTATTAAAAATTTTAGCTTTTAGGAGAAGAGTCAGCCTAAAATGTGTCTATTGACAAGAAAGAGATAGCAAGTCAATATCTGTGTTTGTCTATACAAAAATAAGTATATAAGTTTTATCTTCTCTCTCTCTCTTATTATCTGTTGTGACACTCTCACAGTCGTGTCTATGGTGCCCCTACTGTAGTACCTATAATAGCTTTCTGATTATTACTTGGGAGGGTCGATAAAGCAATTTTCATCGGGTCGCTAAAGCAGTTATCGGTGGTGATTTATAGACTGGACGGCAGCATTTTTTGTCGAATTATGGGATTTTACTTATAAAAATATTTACTCATTTGTATTATTTTATTTATGGTTGGGCGTATTTTGTAATACATGTCACTGCTATGAACCTAGTGGTGAGTGACAGTGGCGAAGTCGCGCGACCAATTGAACGGTCGCGCTGCAGCCGCCATTGCGGTTAATCGCCGCGTCGCAACCGCCATTACGTTTGACACCGCCGACAAGACGAGTCCGCACCGCTTGGCCGCATCACCGCTTTTTGTACCGCAACGGTCATCCGCGCCGTGCCTTCTTCGGATTCCGGGAGATCTGGAGCAGGCTACCACCATACAGTTCACAACCGCTCTTTGACTTGTTTTTGTACTATACGCCTTATCCGCATATCTGAAGGGCAGAAAATAGGATCGTGGAACCACCCCGCTGGTTTAACCACCAATTTATTAACATTTCTTCCCATTGACTTCAGATGTTCAGTGTTGTAGATGAAAAAATAGTCTGTCTCCGACAAAGAGACTGAACTATAGGGACTTGTACTATAGGGAAGCTATAGACAGGCCTGTAAGTGAATGTTTCACAATAAATAATAAGAGGGAAGATGAAACTCGTATACTTCATCTTTGTTTAATCACACATAACAAATATAGACAGATACACACCCATTGGCTTTCTCATTTTTTTTATCATCATTCTCCTTTTTTTATGTCAGGAAAACCCATTATGGGTTGTCACCGCCCGACGGGGACGAGCCCGTTTAGTCGTATTTTATGACACCTCGCTAAGAAAGACACACGGCTAATTTCACCATCATCATCCTCCTGCCCCTATCCCACTCTAAGTGGGGTCGGCACAACGTGTTACAAACATGTTTTGGCTTCGTATTTTACGACCGGCCGCTTGTCTGACGTCATCTTACCTTAGTCGCCTTTTACGACACCTTGGTAAGAAATGAGGGTTGTCTATTCTAGTCAACCTTATACCACACGGCGGGTTAACTTACCTTACTCGCCTTTTACAACACGAAATGAGGGTGGTACCATTCTATTCAGTCGGATATCACACGGCGTACACGGCTAATTTCTTCTTATTGTATATTTATATGGCATATTTTAGGTTGGTTTCCCTACTCTAGTATAACAACTCTATGGTCTCCGATCTTAATAGACCTGTCAATTATTGCTGACAAACATTTAGTGATAAACCAATTCGATATAGTGTCGGAAAGGTGATTGATGCGATTGCTAGAATTGGTAAACTCAATTCTATTATCTCGTAAGAAAATTGAGTTAGCTCACAAGATAACCGTCGCGTGGAATGTTGACGCAATAACTTTTATATTTTATAAAATTTTATAAGAAAACTCCACAATCTGTTTAGGACTCGCCTTTACAAAAATGCAATTAAAGATACACTATAAAGGTAATAATAACAATATTTTCTTATCCATGATAAAGTATAATAGAAAATATATATAATGCTAAATGTAGAGCATTTACTAAATAAATGTAGAGCTAATATATGTACCTAAATGTAGAGCTATTCTAATATATAATTCATACTAGCGGCCTGCCCCTGCTTCGCACGGGTATAAAATATATATCCCATGTCAGTCAGTGTAAAAAAAATTATTAAAATCGATTCAGTAGTTTTGATTTATTCATTACTGCCCGTGGCCCGCAAGCGTTAAATTTGGAGAAAAACAATTTCCTTTCCCTATACCAAGAAGATTTCCTGCTATCTTTGGAATATCTAAATTCATATAGTACATTTTTACTTATTTACCTTTACATTTTCCCTATGTATTTTATTTTTACAATTAATTACAGAATGTCTTTAAACAAACTCTTGAAAGAGCGACATCGCTGCTAAAGTCGAAGTGTTATAGGGCGAGCGCGGCGTCTTCACGGCATTTTAAATCTGTAATATCTCCGAAAATGTTCACTTAAATTACGTGCTGTAAACGGCCATATTTATCTATATTAAATCAACTATTTATTTAAGGTACTTAATTGGATAAGGATTAATGCTGTATTGTATAAAAATTGCATCAAAAATAAGGCATTATTTTTCGTAAAAAGTAAATGACAAAAAATGCTATAGTGGGTTATCCATAAGAGATAGACATATACCATCACGGACTTTTCTGTAGACCTTTTCAATGTGTACAAATACTTAGTACATCATTTTGATAAATCTCGTAGGGTTTAGCCTGCGTTTGCAATGTAAGCGGAAAAAATGTAATTATTTACAGAAACCTCAAAAGTTACAGTATTTCTCTACTCCGTATTGAATGTTATTATACGTACAAACCTTCCTCTGGAATCACTCTATCTTAAAAAAAACCGCATCAAAATCTGTTGCGTAGTTTTAAAGTTTTATGCATACATAGGGAAATATGGACAAAGAATGCGACTTTGTTTTATAATATGTAGTGATTAATCATATTTACTACGCTCTCGAGAAAACGATATATCTCACTCAGTCATCCCGGATCGATTTGGTTTTTGTGATAGAGATATTTTCAGGGTTGGAGAATGACAGAAGCTACTGTTTATTCCAAGTGAACGAAGTTGAGGGTAAAAACTAGTAGAATAAGTAAGTAACGGCCTGTTACTATCTCACTGCTGGGCATAGGCCTCTTCTCTCCGTTTTTTTTTGGAGAGAAGGATTGGAGCTAAGACCTACCACGTTGCTCCATTGCGGATTGGTAGGTTACACATATCCCCAGAATTCTCTAGAGATATGCAGGTTTCCTCACGATGTTTTCCTTCACCGAAAAGCGTTGTGATAAATTGCAATTATCAATTAGACACATAAGTTTTACTAGAAAACTTATTGGTGCCTGCCCGGGGTTTGAACCCTAGACCTTCTCGAAAGAGGCGCACGGTGATACCGCTGGGCTACCACAGCTTCTAGTAGAATATATGTCTACAAAAATAGAACCTAATAATATAAAAGCAAAAAGCAAAGTCAAAGTAAATGTTGGTTAGATAATAACAGCGCAATTATTATTTGCGGGGTCGCTCGGGAAATAAATCGACTGTCAATATTGATTGCGAAGGCGCGAAGATCTAATCAAACCCGACCATTCCGGATTTGTTCTTGATGATTTTCGGTTTAACTGTCTATTTGTTCAACGTTCTCATTTATATTTATCTTAATCTGCCATAGAGTTATATTAGGATAGAGAAGCCAGCCTAAAATGTCTCTATCGAAAAAAAAAAGAGAAACCAAATGATATCTTCATTTGGTTTCTCTTTTTTTTCATTTAGTTTCTCTTCATTTGAGTTCACTAACATAATTTTTTATTTTGTTAACGTAAATAAAAAAATAATTTTATATTATCATGTTGATAATATAAAATAATTTTTTTTATGATTACGTAACTTTTGAATTGCTAGCCCTCGAAGGAAAAGTTTAAAGTGAGATTTCAACTCTTGAAAGGCACCATTAAAACATTAACAATTCCGTAATTTCATTTATTATTTATTTATTTATACACTTTCTTGTAGACAACAGAAAAATGAACAGGAAATAAAAAATAGCAATAAAAAAGGAAAACTTAAATTGTAATGTATAAAAAGTCTACTAGGCACTGCTTTTACACCCACTTTCCCATAACACACTTTACTCCCAAAACCGACCACTCACCGTCTCCGCGGCCCGATGCGGATGACGACGGCGACGAAGAGGACACGCGGCGGGCGAAAGGGCGAATACACCGGACATGACACACCTACCTGATCAGGACACCACCGCACGAGACACCAACGAAATTGACCCCGAGGTCTGGGAGCTACCATTCCCAGACCTCCCCACTGAACAAGACATCCATTAGGTCACCTAGGTGACCTGGGCTTACGGCCCAAATACCGACACCTTTGGGTCACCTAGGTGACCTCGGCCTACGGCCGGAACACATACCGGGCTTAAGTGCCCGCGAGGAGATGCCCGGGTAAAGAGGAATTCCTCGAGGCCCGCACCCCGTTTACCCCCAACCGGGGAGTAAACGAGAAGACCCTGCTGCTGTACCGACCACTGATGCTGTCGAAGTCGTTACGACTAAACATTTCACAATTGAAAAAAATAGCACATTAGATGTATTCTGCGATAACAATAAAATCCATATGTTTTTAAAATAAATTTAAAAAAAGATAACATATAATAGAACGATAGTATCGAACATAAATTACGGGAAAACGAAAACATATATTTTCCTAAACAATGTGGATATCACTACTCCTGAAGAAATAAATAAACGTTAAATAAGGAACCTTTTATCGGAAACTCACAACCGATTAAAAACGATAAATCTATGTAGAACGAACACTTGACAGTTCACTTACAGGGAAACTGATAGGAACTTGTATGCTTGTTTCAGTAGCAAGGAAGAAATGTAATGTATTCTCGTGAATTTTATGCTTATTTATTCCTTATCTTTACGCTTGGCACAATTTTCACTTACCAAAGCGTTTACAAAATCCGTGAGTACATTTTTGTTCTACATTAATTCATTTATTAATTCATTCTCTTGTCCTCATCTCACTCTAAGTTAGGTCACCACAACATGTTTTCTCTACCATTATCTGTGACCTCTGACGCTACTCCTTTTATATGCGTGTCAAACTTAATACAGTCCAACCATCTCTTTTTAGGCCTGGCTTTTATCATCTTCCTGTCCTTATCCCACTCTAAGTGGGGTCGGCACAACATGTTATAAACATGCTGTCACATGATTTGGCTGCGTTTTTACGACCGGCCGCCTGCCTGACGTCAACTTACCTCTGTCGTATTTTACGACACCTCGGTAAGAAAGAGGGTGGTCTATTCTACTAAACCGGATACCACACGGTGGGTCAACTTACCTTAGTCGCCTTTTACGACACCTCGGTAAGAAATGAGGTTGGTCTATTCTACTCTGCCGGATACCACACGGCGGGTCGACTTACCGTAGTCGCGTTTTACGACACCTCGGTAAGAAATGAGGGTGGTACTATTCTATTCAGCCGAATGCCACACGGCGTTTAGGCCTGGCTTTTATATGACCAGAAATTACTGCTTGTTGCTATATAGACCTTGATATTTTATGATAAAGCATTTATATTTTATACTTTTTATACTCAATTCAACCGTTATAAATTGTTTAGTAAAAACGGACTATACGTTAAATAAACAGATATCTTTTGAATTAACGGTAAATGTAGAGTAAAAAAAGCATTTAGTTAACTGAAAATTGTACGAATAAACAAATTGGAATTGAAATGGACTGTTTGTAATTTAAAATCCAATCTTTATTTGTTTTTTTTTGTATGAACAATCAACAAATGGTTTTCAATTTAAACCTTAACGCTGAATCCGTGTTCAGGTTTGTTTTGCATATCATATGCGACAAACACAAAAGTTCTATTAAGAGATATATAAACTGATGGAGAGTCATCATCCTCCTGCCTTTATCCCACTCTAAGTGGGGTCGGCACAACATGTTACAAACATGTTGTCACATGATTCGGCTACGTATTTCACGACCGGCCGCCTGCCTGACGTCAACTTACCTTACTCGTATTTTACGACACCTCGGTAAGAAAGAGGGTGGTCTATTCTACTAAACCGGATACCACACGGTGGGTCAACTTACCTTAATCACCTTTTACGACACCTCAGTAAGAAATGAGGTTGGTCTATTCTACTCAGCCGGATAACACACGGCGGGTCGACCTACCGTAGTCGCTTTTTACGACACCTCGGTAAGAAAAGAAATGAGGGTGGTACTATTCTATTCAGCTGGATACCACACGGCGTATATGAACTGCTGGAGAGTGTGGGGTAATAAAGTGAGCTTCTTTTGGAATAAAACGTTAACTTCTAGGTACCTTATGCCATGCCATATTTAGCCATTAATTATCCCAAATATATGATACATTAGCTTAGACCTGATTGAAATTATGATAGCTCAGCGGACCGAAGACCGTAAGGGCAGGCACGAATGAGTTTTTCTGTAAAAATGAATGTGTCTAATTGATAATTGCAATTTATCAAACGCTTTTCGGTGAAAGAAACCTGCATATCTCTAGACAATGCCAGAGATATGCATACCCGCCGCTCCTCCCCGTCTGGCGGTGACGACCCACAATTTGATTTTCCTGTCATACAAAACCAATCGTTCTTTTCCACTGTCCATTTGAAATATCGTCGATAAAACCAATCTACTGTTGGCGCGTTCAATGGAGACACCATGAAACCTGATCATCCCTGAAAAGTTCCCGGGAAAGATTAACCCCGCACATATTGAAACAGCGTTATGGAAGTTTCTATATCCATCGGAAAAAGCCTAGAAATGGGATTGCGAAAAATTTATATTACAGTTATATACTTAAACCATACTCAGAAGAATACTAGAAATACTTGAACTTGAATTTATATGTAAATGCACTTCGTAATGAAAAAGGTCAGAACAAACAAACAAAGCAGGTATGTTTACTAAAAGCACTTTCTAATAAAACCTTTTTATGCATAGAAAAAGTTTCGGGTGTTTTCCAGACTCGTAGCGTACCCTACCTTTTCCTTTTATAAACAAGATTTTTACATAAAACCCATCGCTTACTTTTATTTTGAATCTTCTAGCAGAAGAGTATTAAAAATATATGTTACTAAACTACTTGTATTAATAAAAGAAGTATTCTTAATCAGTTTTCTTTAAAAATTAAAATTAAAACTCTCTTCCGCTATTCGCGGGCTAGCTGCCATGGTATGTTATCTTGACCTTTTTAGTACAGAAATTGATTTCTAGATGGCGCTATTACGGATCACAAAAAACGACTGCGAGTTACCCATCTATTTCATTATGTACACTGTAATCTTTGCTAGCTGCTAATGACAGCGGCTGTCACATCTCCCACGTCAAAATGGCGCGAACGGCTGTGGCAAGATGTGACGTCATTGCTTGCTTGCAGTAGCGACAAGGCGGCGTTGTTACATATATATACTTAACATAGCTTCTTGTGAATAGCTCAGCGGTGACACCGTGCTACTCTTTAAAAGAGGTCACTGGTTCACACCCTGGGCAAGCATCAATGAGTTTTTCTATTAAAACTTATGTGTCAAATTGATAATTGCAATTTATCAAACGCTTTTCGCTGAAGGAAACCTGTATATCTCTAGAGAATTCTGGAGATATGTGTAGCCTACCAATCCGCATTGGAGCAGCGTGGTAGGTTTTAGCTCCAATCCTTCTCTCCAAAAAAAAAAAATGGAGAGAAGAGGCCTATGCCCAGCAGTGGGATAGTAACAGGCCGTTACTTACTTACTTATATTGCTAATCCAGGATATAACTAGATAAGCAATATTGTATCAAAAAATCGATTAAGCGCGAGCACTCTCGTGTAGAGGATATACTCGGCTGTACTCGCCAATGATCGTCTATGATCGCCTACGATCTACAATCCGGGAATTGTTGGTTTTTCGGATGCACCAAAGGGAATCTCTGGGTGTGTTGTCGCCAATGACTTCAGCTTTGTATTTTATAGCAACAAAGTTGTTCAATGAACATAAATATAGATTAATTTAGATAATATAATATTTTGTACTTTTAGATTATCTGTGTGAATTATGTTTTTGTCTGTGTTTACTTTTTTAATTATTGTCTTTAACTTGTCTGTGTCTTGTTTGTTCTTTAATGTTATCAATTAATGTTGTTGTAAACCAAATATACGAAAACACGCTATAGTGTAGTTTCAATTAAAAACAGTTCTATAATACTGCAATAGGTTTCAATATAAAGCAGGTCTATAATCCTGCAACATAGAAATGAAACAAGAGTATCGCGCCCTTTTGACTGAAATGGTGGCAACACTGTGTCGTGTTGTTTCCGATGGAGTCATTCTATTGCTAAAACGTTACAGTGGCATTGTTTCTTAGTTCGTTATTCAAGAGAAGTGTATCTCGGAGCGGGAATTCTGGTATTCTATTATATCGTGTTATTGTATGTTGTGTGCGCTAACAGGTGATACGTATGATCGAATGATAACACCGACGATTTTGTGTAAACTTGCACGATGATCGTGCTAATTTTAGATGATCACACGATCAACGATCATCGCCGATTTAGCAGGCATTAGGATGAAAGGAAATAAGTTTAAGTTTGTATATGTTTTGAAAGTTTTATTTCAAAATTATGAAAATTAATTTTAAGCCGGTTACTTACCTACCTCCACCTTCCTTATCTTGGATTACCGTGCTAATATGTCTATTATATAAAATACTAATACAAATACATTTAGACATGTTTCGCCGTGTGGTATCCGGCTGAGTAGAATAGACCACCCTTGTTTCTTACCGAGGTGTCGTAAAAGGCGACTAACGTAAGTTGACCCACCGTGTGGTATACGGTTGAGTAGAATAGACCGCCCTCATTTCTTACCGAGGTGTCGTAAAATACTACTAAGTTGACGTCAAGTAGGCGGCCGGTCGTAAAATACGTAGCCAAATCATGTGACAGCATGTTTTGAACATGACGTGCCGACCCCACTTAGAGTAGGATAAGGGCAGTAGGATGATGATATAAATTTGACCTTGATAGATGGACTTTTATGGGGCACAAAATAAAAATAAGTGACTAATAATATTTTTTATTATAAATCCAGCGAAACTAACAAAACATTTATCATAATATCCCTTTTAAATATGGGCTCAAATTATTTCAAAGGGATATAATTTTACAAACAATTTTTCGCCTAAGGCATTTCATTAAACATATAATAAAATATTCTAAGACGCAATACTTAGATTAGAAACAGTTAGATAAATACTATTTTAATGGACTTAAATATGAATAAACTTCGTAAACGGGTAATCTCCCATATTTTTTTAATTTATAATATTTTAACACATTTCGCAATACTTGGTTTTGCTTCTTATCTAAATATCAATCTTAAATGATAATTATATAAAGATTTTTTTTTATTTATTAATATTTAATTTGTCACTAACAATATATACAAAGAGACAAGATATGTATATACAGTTCTCTACATGCTATTTACAGTATCGATGAATAAAACAGTTAAATATTAATATATATATAGACAGATAGATCGCATAATATAAATTTACATTCGTGTGAAACATCTACAATACTACTGTGTTAAATATAATAAAAATTATATACACATCTTAAATATGTTTTTATACAATATTAATAAATATTATAGACACTAACTTTTGATATTGAAATCACTTAATATACACTAAATGCTACTTTTATAATTTTTCAAATGGTATATATGATATAACAGTTATTATTTAAATATACGTAATGAATTATAAATTTATATTTAATTATAATATATCAAGAGGAATATTTACAATATTTGAGTTTTTTGAGCAAATCAGCGGCTTTTAATAAATCTACATTTACAAATTACAATTTGGCACAATCAATTATTACATACAACTACGAGATTCTAAGGTTTTATACACAATAGTTTTTTGAACGCCCTCCTAAAGTCCATGTTGAATATTGTGTAAATTAAGGGATTCAAAGCCGAATTAATGTATCCGAGCCATGTAATGAAATTTATGAATTTATTTGACAAGCAACAACTCGCACAAAATGGTATGATGACGTATATGAGAAAAAATGGTAGCCAACAAAAAACGAAAACTCCCATAATAATTCCGAGAGTTCTGGCCGCTCGCCGCTCTCGAGTCAACGAGATGCGTTGTTTTTCCTCTATGAACTGGTATACTGTATTTGGCTGAGTTTGTTTTTGATGTATTTGTATTTTTATCGAAGTTTGTATAACTTCTATGTCATCGTCGTGAGTTTCTTTTGAGTTACTCTCGGACGATGTATTGCGATTTTCAGTGTTATCTGCCATATCTGTGACGGAATTATCATTGGACAGAATCGGTATTATAAGTTTGTTTTGAAACTTATCATCCTTACTCCAATATCTGCGTTTCGGTTTCTTCTTCGGCATAGATTTCTTTAATTTCTTCTTTTTCTCTTTCTCCGATACAAGGCGTACTACTCCTTGATTTTCGTTATGATTGGCTTCTGAACTTACCGAATCCTCATCCTTAACATCATTTTCTTTAGACGAAAATCTGTTTTTTCCACTAGATATTGTACTTATTTTAGTGGCTTTAGCTCTATCTCTTAATCTTTTCTTTGTTGCTAAATAAATCTCGAAATAAACTACAGTCATAATAATTAATGGTATGTAAAACGATCCGGCGGAAGAAAATATGACAAAGCCAGGTTGTGACGTTAAGCGGCACGGTGTATCAGGTTCAAAGACTTCAGGCCAATCGTTCCAGCCCAACAACGGTGGAGAGCTAATAATAAGTGAGAGTGCCCATACTACACCAATCATTAAGAGTACTCTTTCCAATGTCCTCTTTTGTGCGTAATTTATTGGGTCCGTTATTGCCCAATATCGGTCGAGGGCTATCGCGCAAAGATTCAATATAGAGGACGTGCAGCACATAATGTCGCAAGTTAACCACATTTTACACATATATATTCCGAAAACCCATTGTCCAAGTATTGAATACGCTACATTAAGAGGAAGGACTAAAATTGCAACAGTTAAATCTGCTACTGCCAGTGATACTATAAAAAAGTTTTGGACAATTCTAAGTGGTTTATATGTAAATACGCTTAATATTACTAATACGTTTCCAACTATAGTTGAAATGATGATAAGTGTCAGTACTATAGCAGTGCAAATTGCCTCCCATTCTGGCACGGCGAGCATTGCTCCGAAGGTACTCGGGTACTTAGGGTCATCTGCAACGGCACACTCGTCTCTATCGACATCTATTATATTATAGGATTGTGTGTAATTTACAGAAGTAAAATTAGTATAGGAATACGTATAAGTCTGGTCCATTTTGATGTTTTTTTGGCTTCATTTTACGTAGCGTCGTTAATATTGTCCGGACTGTTGCGTCGATTTTTTTCTCCTTGTAAGCGGCAGTATATTTTCATTTGTTCCGAAAATGTAATTTTCTTTAAATGTAGCATTTCGTGCGATATTATCCTGTAACAAACATAAATAAACCTTTACACTTTGAAGTAGAATAGAAAAGTTGCTTTAGAATATTTCGTCCAAATTGAAAATTACCTCGTGCTCGAAGTTTTTTGTAACAAGTTCCATTTATACAACCGGTTCATTGTTATGAAGATTGAATCTGCAACAAAAGAAAAACTGTATAAGAAAAAAATAATATTCTAATATGTAATAGCAGAAATATGATTAAATTTTTGTTTAGCAAAAAATTTTAACTAAAATTTTTACGTTTATGCGTTTTAATTTAAATTTTAGTTGTTCTATATTCTTTGCATTTTTTCATATTTTAAAATTTTCTCATAAACAAACCAAAACATCCCTTGTCTTTATAGGTATTTTACTAAACCTTATAACCTCCCGAAAAAAACGAGGTCACGCCGTGATTTTGCTAAATTACTCAAATTGCCCCATAACATCCCATTATGAGATTGCCGCTTCGCCTCATTCTGGCTTTTTACAAACCCCTCAGTGATTTCTCATTAGTTCTCATTTCTGCTCCTTTGGAGCGTATGACATTGTTCAAAATTATATTTGGTCAAAATATGACAATGTTTTGTTTTATTTTTATATTAGGATATACATTCTTAACCCATTTAACACTATGAACTTTATATGTGACTATTAGAATGAAAATAAAGAGTAAATAAGAACAGAGGTAAAATGTACTTTTTTATAGATTTAAAATTATATTAAAAAGTAGATACATATATTTACATCACATCGAAACCACTAAAATATAAGTAAAGTAATGCTGTCTACTACTATCCCAATGCTGGGCCAAAGACCTCCTCTCTCCGTTTTTGAAGTAAAGTTTGGAGTTACAACCTGAACGCTGCTCTAATGCGGATTGGTAGGTTACACATATCCCTAGAATTCTCTAGAGATATGCAGTTTTCCTGACGATGTTTTTCTTCACCGAAAAGCATGTGATAAATAGCAATTATCAATTAGACACAAGTATTCTTAAGACGCTAATAGGTAAGATGGACTCGCCTATACTGCATCACTTTACTAAGGTGCTTTTGAGGCAGTCTTAAGTCCATTCTCTATATAATATATTTTTTTAATTTAATTTTTTTAATATTTTTATTTTCATTTTACAGTTTTATTTTTTCGTGTAAATTTTTGTTGGGTCATAGTTGCTTTAAATAAAGAATTTATTATTATTATAAGTTTTAGTAAGAAAAGTCATTAGTGCCTGCCTGGGGTTTGAACTAGCGATGTGAAAAAAAAACAATTTTTATAATAATTGATTATTTTTTCGAAATAATAGATTTTTAATAATCGATTATTTTTTCATCAAAAATCGATTATTTTAGGTATCCCTTTTTCTTTTTTACTCTTTTTCTTGTTTTTTAACATTAAATATGCATTGTTGGATGAAGCCAATTTAGCCAAACTACACATTTTAATCTAATGTCACAAACAGCGCATCTGATATTACTTCTTGGTAGTTGTCCACTTTAATTAGCCTTTATTCTAATCTTTATATTTAAATGAGTTAATCTTGTATATATATATATATATTTTCTGAATCTCGAAAACGGCTCCAACGATTTTCCTGAAATTCAGCATGTAGGAGGTTTTGGGGGAGAAAAATTGATCTAGCTAGGTTTTATGTAAAAAAAATATTGTTTTATCCCTGTTTTTGGGCATTAAAAAACACTAACATTTATATTGAATTGAATTTTCGCCATTAGCTGTCAAGTCGACGTAGCTTATTCGGGTAACGGGCAGCCTCGAGAAAAGTGAATGCCAAGGATCGATCCCCAACTAAAAAATTGTTTTATCTTTTTTTAAGTTTTTTTTTTGCAAAAAATTACCGAGCGAAGCTCGGTCACCCAGATATTTAATTATTAATATTAAAAAAGTTAACTTTTGAAATAGTCAGAAAAAAATCGATTATTTCATAACAAAATAATAGAATTTCTAAAAGGGATAAAAACTATATTTATTAATCGATTTTTTTTTCCTTCAAGTCACATCCCTAGTTTGAAATCGTGAATTCCTCGAAAATGTCGCACGGTGTCACCGCTGCGCTATCACAGCTTTAATCCATTGCGGATGATAAAATAATTTTATATTTACCAATAATTCATTAAACCACTGTTTGCTAACTAGCAAAGTTAAGTGCATAATGAATATTTTAATCTGTAAAGTTAGCACACTAGATGTCTAATGATGGTAGTTAGGATGCAGTTTCAAGTATCTAGGTTATAATATTCAAGCGAGAACAAATTTATCGTCGATTATGCTAATATAACCTCCGTAATTGCTTTGAACTATCCCGGCTTTAAAGAATGTTTTTGCAAATAGGAATGATCGAATATCGATGTTTAATGAATTGTTTTATGCATGGATATTATTAAACGTAATTACTTAAACCCATTTTAAGGAGATGTTTTTGATCTTCAGAATTCTCCTGCCCTTATCCCTCTCTAAGTGGGGTCGGTACAACATGTTATAAACTGTGACATGTTGTCACATGATTTGGATAATTATTTTACGACCGGCCGCCTGCCTCACGTCAACTTACCTTAGTCGTATTTTACAACACCTTTGTAAGAAAGAGGTGGTCTATTCTACTCAGCCGGATACGACATGGTGGGTCAACTTACCTTAGTCGCCTTTTACGACAACTCCGTAAAAAATGAGGGTGGTCTATTCTATTCAGCCAGATACACATACTCCTGGCGACCCAGCCCTCCAGAATAGGATGGATGGGTCGCCGCTTTGGGCAATTCCAGCCGCCGCCTCCATTGGCGGAGGAGCTCCACCTGAGCTGCTGTCGGCCAATCCATCTCTACCGCCGCAGAGTTTGCCCCCGATGATTTCGATTTGCCCCGAACGGGTTTCGACTTTGCAGCGGTAAGCCTGAGCAAGCACTTTGGCCTCTAGAACCCACCGAAGGGACCCAGCCAAGGCTGGCTGACTATCTCCGGCGAGGCGGTACCTGCCTCGCTGAAGATAGTCCAGTAGCCCCGCACTAGCCTGATCCCCATAATCTTCTGTACCCTGCGCATCAGGGGCAGGGACTTGGCAGTCAGCCACCGTTCGTTTTTAATAACGTGTACTAACATTAATTAGTCTCCAATCTCAATTTAGCATTTTGGCACGAATACTTGCAAGCATTTTTTAAACATTCAAATTCAGTTCCATTTATAATTCTACCTCAATTTAAAAGTTTTAAACACGAATCGTTTTAATAAATATTGTAACAGCCAGTATACTTCACCTTAATTAGGTACCCAGTCTCAATAAAAACAATAAAACAGGAGAACCAAGTTTAAGTAAATGAATGTTCCGTACAAAGTTGGCACGCCAAGTAATTAATGTTAGCTGCAGTTTCAAGTTACTAAAATTTCTTACTTAATGCGGAGGGATTTAAATTTTAAATGAGAAACTTGCTAGTTTTACAACAAACTTCCGTAATTGCCTTAAATTATTATGCGCTCAATTTGGTAATAGTTATTAGGTTAATGCAGTGCTTCTCAAAGTGGGGACCACGGCTTGGGGGGAAATTCGGAAAACAAATCAGGCGAGTTTAACTCCGCCGCTCCGGGCTATTTAAATGCAATGCTACATTGATGCCAAATTTAACTACAAAGCAAGTACTTTCTAAAACCTGTCATTTACGTTTCATACGTGACGAATTATTTTTTTAATATTGAAAGTTGTGTGTTACATAGAATCCAATCCTACTAATATAATAAATGCGTAATTTTGTCAGTATGGATGTATGTTTGTTACTTTTTGACGGTGTATTCACTGAACCAACAACGATCAAATTTTGCACAATTATGCCTCAGGCACCGGAATAACATATAGGCGGAATAACATAGAAATCCTGTTAATTGTACAGGAATAAAATGACATTGAAAACCGCCATCTATTATCAACCTATCACGTGACAACAATCCACACGAACGAAGTTGCGGGTAAAAGCTAGTAATATAATACATCATCTCACCCCTATCCCACACTAAGTGAGAGGTCGGCACAACATGTTACCCACCTAATGTCAACTTACCTTAGTCGCCTTTTACGACACCTTGGCAAGAAATGAGGATGACCTGTTCTACTCAGCCGGATACCACACAGCAGGTCGACTTAACTTAGTTGCTTTATACGACATCTCGGTAAGAAATAAGGGTGGTGTATTGTACTAAGCTGGAAATCCGGCTGACCTTAGCGGTCTTTTACGACACCTTGGTAAGAAATGAGATTAACTTTATTCATCAGATAGGGCGATATAATCTTTGAATAATGTAATTCATATTGATTGCTCAAGTATTCCGACGTGAAAATAAATCAATATCTTTAATATTTCAATGAGTTAATCTTGTTTGTATAAAATATATATATTTTCGGAATCTCGGAAACGGCTCCAACGATTTTCTTAGAATTCAGCATGTAGGGGAGAAAAATCGATCTAGCTAGGTTTTATTTTAAAAAAGTACGTATTATGCCTGTTTTTGGGCATAAAAATAATAATTATTAACATTTAAATTTAATGTGTGAATTTAATAGTAGCAATAATAATTCCATCTAGTCACGACCTTCAGTAATGAAGAGATCGACTAAGAAGAAGAAGAAATTTAATATAAAACACTATTTTTGCCGAATATTATCAAGTCAGCGTAGCTTATATGGGAAACGGGCGATCTTGATAAATGAAAATATCTAGAATCGAGTCCCACCTACGAAATTTTTTTTTGTAAAAGATTAGCGACAAAGCTCTGTCACCTAGGTTCTAAATTCTTATTTATTTACTAGCGGCCTACCCTGCTTCGCACGGGTATAAAATATATAGCCTATGCCACTCAGTGAAAAAAATGATTAAAATTGATCCAGTAGTTTTAATTTAGGTATTCATTACTGCCCGTGGCCCGCACGCGTTAAATTTGAAGAAAAACAATTCCCCTCTCCCTATACCAAGAAGATTTCCTGCTATATCTAATATCTAAATTCATATACTACATATTTACATTTTACATTTTTCCCTATATATTTTATGTTTAAAATTAATTACAGAATGTCTTTATATACAACATTCATAGCTTTGTTATCATTAGACAATACAAACATGTTTTCTTTAGAGGTTACTCTTAAAAGAGCGACATTTAGTTGCGCGTCCGATCGCTGCTAAATTCGGAGTACTATAGGGCGACGCGCGGCCTCCTCGCGGGATTTTAAATCTGTGATAACTTCGAAAATGTTCATTTAAATTACATGCTGTAAACGGCCATATTGATCTATATTAAATCAACAATGTATTTAAGGTACTTAATTGGATAAGGATTAATGCTATATTGTATAAATATTGCTTCGAAAATAAGGCATTATTTTTCGTATAAAAGTAAATGACAAAAAATGCTATTGTGGGTTATCCATAAGAGATAGACATATACCATCCCGGACTTTTCTGTAGACTTTTTCAATGTGTACAAATACTTAGAACATCATTTTGATCAATCTCGTAGGGTTTAGCCTGCGTTTGCAATGTAAGCGAAAAAAAAGTAATTATTTACGACATCACATAAGAAACCTCAAAAATTACAGTATTTCTCTACTCCATATTGAATATTATTATACATTCCTCTTGAATCACTCTATCTATTAAAAAAACCGCATCAAAATCTGTTTCATAGTTTTAAAGATTTAAGCAGTCATAGGGATATAGGGACAAACAAAGAATGTGACTTTGTTTTATACTATGTAGTGATAATCCCTATAGCATGATTTAATATTCACGCGCGATGGCTTATTATTAGCGTATTTCATATATAACTTTGGTGTTTCTATACCGATTTCAATGATTCTTTTTTTATACAATGGTTAGTACTATTCACTTTTTTATTTAGGGATGACTGAGAGTGATATAAATGTAGGAGTAGACAAATATAACCAGAAAGCTTCGAACTGCTAAGCTATCGGGAGTTACACGTGTTATTGTGAGTCAACCATAAAAGATAGACATATGCTGTCGTGGGATATTTTTTATATAATTTTACGGAGAACATTTCCGTCATACATGATTTCTGTGTAGCTTTAACCATCAAGGTTGCACACGCGACGGAAGCTTAAAAAATGGAGTAACTTCTCCCGTTTTCCCTACATTTCCCTTCACTGCTCTGCTCCTATTGATTGTAGCGTGATGAAAAGTATACTATAACCAGCCCAGGAGTATGATAAAAAATGATACCGAGTTTCGTTAAAATCCGTCGAGTAGTTTTTGTTTCTATAACGGTTATACAGACAGACAGACAGACAGACAGACAGACAGACAGACAGACAGACAGACAAAAATTTTACTGATTGCATTTTTGGCATCAGTATCGATCCCTAATCACCCCCTGATAGTTATTTTGCAAATATATTCCAGTTACAGAATTGACCTCTCTACAGATTTATTATAAGTATAGATTTAATACACTTCTTAAACTATTTCACATTACTTTGTCCAATTTTTTGCTAGGCGTAGATCGCAGAATTTAGTTTTGCTAAGAGCATAAATTTTTTGTACCTCATAGAACCTTCGACTCGAAGGTCACTCCCCAGAACAAATATATTATTCAAGAAAGGTTGTACCCTCATGATTAATGTTGCAGCACTCTTGTGTTGTCCGTGTAAGCCTTTTTATTGTGGCTGTAAATTCAGTAATCATCATAAATCCTTTAATGAGCCGACATAGCTCCTTGGGTAACAAATCATAATTAACGTTGTAAGCATAAGTTACTGCATATACCATTAAGCCAAGTTGTATTGCAGTGTAAACAAAGATTTTACGACTAAAGTTTATACAACAAGACTCAATATGTCTCCAGACTAGGAAAATGTAAGGTTAGGAATGATTACGGTAATATAGGTATAGTCCCATCGTCTGCCGCCCTAACTGGGGACCTTCGGGTGTTCCGAACGGGGTATATCGGACGCCTGGCTTACAGGTCCCGGAGGTGGTCGGTGCATCTGGTGCTCCCGATGCGCTGGTTAGCGGAGGGGGGCTTCTCTTTCGAGGAGTCCCTACCCAGAGGAGGTGCATAATTTCCAATACGTTTTAGTTTAATGATTTTGAAAAATTATTCTGTTCGTAGCGACCACTTTATCCAACTAGCACTTACCATTCACACGCCGCTTTAGCTTTATGATAGACCCACTTTGGGCTTGGTACAAATCATAAGCTGATACATTTAAAAATATATATTATGCACCCAATCTAATTTTATCTAATCATTCTGGTATCCGGCCGAGTAGAATAGACCACCCACATTTCTTACCGAGTTGTCTTATGAGGTGACTAAAGTAAGTAAACCCGCCGTGTGGTATCCGGCTGAGTAGAATAGACCATCCTCAATTATTACCGAGGTGTCGTAAAATGCGACTGAGGCAAGTTGACCCACCGTGTGGTATTCGGTTAAGTAAAATAGACCACCCTCTTTCTTAGCGAGGTGTCGTAAAATACGATTAAGGTAAGTTGACATCAGGCAGGCGGCCAGTTGTAAAATACGTAGCATAAAATACGTAGCAAAATCAAGTGATAACATGTTTATAACATGTTGTGCCGTCCCCACTTTGGGTGGGATAAGGGCAGGAAAATGATGACTTTAAAGAGAAGTGGACACGTGACTAAGCTGTGCCCGCTTTCACTTGTAAATTACGCCATCGTCTACACGTTTTGCTTCCAAACATTTAGTGAATGCACTGATTAAGTTTTTTTACTGAATTATTCTCTTTCCAGACGTAACTTGACGTCTGAAAGAACTCTACTTGAAAAAGGTTTTAAATGTAGGAGTGTTTATAAAACATTTTTAACATTTCCTCGGTTGAGTTACTTTGAATTTACTTTTGAAATAAGTTCCTCTTTTATCAATTAACATCTTTGAGTGCGCATTTTTATGGCATATTAACGTTTAAGAGCTATCTTTCGTGATAGGAAAAGAATAAAAAATAATTTGGACTTTTCATTTTATAAAACGTTAAAAATTTTCAATGCTTTTTGCTTTACAGTCGCCAACTTAGATACAAACGTAGGAAAACTTTCTATATAATGTTCCTCTAAAAAATTCTTAATAACCGGATCGATTGCTCCTGCCTTTATCTCACTCTACGGGTCGGCACAATATCATATAAACATGTTGTCATATGATTTGACTACGTATTTCGCGACCGGCCTGCTTGACGTCAGTTTATCATAGTCGCCTTTTGCGAAAACTCGGTAGAAATAAGGATGGTCTATTCTATTAAGCCGAATACCACACGATTGATCAACTTACTTTAATCGCGTTTTATGACAACTCGGTAAGAGTTTAAATTAGTCTAGTCTACACAGTCGGATACCACACGCCAGGTCGACTCACCTTAATCGCCTTTTACAACACCTCGGTAAGAAATAAGGGTGGTCTATCCTACTCGACAGAGTAGGATCGACCCTCCATCCATTCATTTTTTTAAGCTTATAAGTAAGTAAGTAACGGCCTGTTACTTATCCCACTGCTGGGCATAGGCTTCTTCTCTCCATTTTTAGAGAGAAGGATTGGAGCTAAGACCTACCACGCTGCTCCAATGCGGATTGGTAGGTTACAGATATCCCCAGAATTCTCTAGAGATATGCAGGTTTCCTCACGATGTTTTCCTTCACCGAAAAGCGTGTGATAAATTGCAATTATCAATTAGACACATAAGTTTTTACTAGAAAACTCATTGGTGCCTGCCCGGGGTTTGAACCCTAGACATCCTCGAAAGAGGCGGACGGTATTACCGCTGGGCTACCACAGCTTATAGTCCCACTAATCTATGATGTTCAGGATATTAGCTAAAGCTTATTCAATTCTTTTTCACAATTGTATATTAACATAACTTCATTACGAGAGTCACATTTTCTTCACCTTGAGAATAATTCAATAGCATTACGCGGTGCTGGGGTATAATACGTTCAAAGACGTGTGACGTCACGTTTTTCATATCACGAGTATGGAATTGCGGCACAAACGGATGACAAAAGGCTTTCGCAGAATGACGACGTGCGGAAATGGCGCAATGAAAGACTATTTGATAATTTACGTCGCAATGACAATCGTTTTCCTTCAATATAGTTAATGTTTAATGTTTTTAATGTATTTATGAGATTATTTTCTTGTTATGCTATAGGATTTGCAAGTTTCATTAAGGTCAAGCCCCCTTGCAGTAAGCCTGTACTGACTGTAGTTTTGGAATAAACAGTATCTTTCGTCACTCTCAAATCCTACAAGTATCTCCATCCCAAAAATGTTTGATCCGTGTTCTCGAGATACATATATAGTTTAATTATTTTAGTTAATAACCCGTATGACTTAAACGAAATATATATTGAATTAGCTCAGTTAAATTTATCCAATAAACAAAAACCGAAATAAATAAAAAAATTCTTAAAATAACTGTTTTGACGTAAGCCAAAAAACGTGAAATAGAACCTTCTTTAAATTAGCATTACAAATAAAACTAAACTTTACTTATTTGCAGATTTGATTTTATTTTGACACATCCTAAATAAAAAACTTTGATAGGTTGATAATTGGTGGCGTTTTTTCAATGTCATCCTGTTCCTGTTAAATTTACAGGATTTCATAGCCTATATGCTACCCCGGTCTATAAGGAATAATTGTGCCAAATTTCATCGATATCGATTCAACGGATTCGCCGTGAAAGAGTAACAAACATACATCCATACTCAAAAACTTTCGCATTTTTTATATTAGTAAGCATGTACAATAGTTAAAAAGCTGTGGTAGCCCAGCGGTAACACCGTGCGACTCTTTCGAGGAGGTCACGCGTTCAAATCCGGGCAGACACCAATGAGTTTTTCTGTTAAAACTTATGTGTCTAATTGATAATTGCAATTTATCACGCGCTTTTCGGTGAAGGAGAACATCGTAAGGAAACCTGCACATTTTTAGAAAATCCGCATGGAAGCAGCGCGGTAGGTCTTATCTGCAATCCTTCTCTCCAAAAACGGAGAGAAGAGGCCTAATCCCAGCAGTGGGGGAGTAACAAGCCGCTACTTACTTTCCAATGTGTTTATAGAATACATGAGCCTTTGGTAAATAAATATTTAAACTTAGCACCTTAAACTTTAAAATAATCTCATCAAATCCAAACATACACGGAAACCACTTTTTGACGGTTGTCAAATAATTACTTTCGTAAACTTATAACTAATCTAGCTCCCGAATTTATAAATTCAAGACATATCAAGCTGCAAATAATAAATTTCCCGGAGCCCTCGTGGCGTTAACGAAGTTAGTGCCTAGTTACGTCAAACTAACTAGAGTGGAATAATAGAGTTTTTAATTAGTAATTGGATGATGATAACTCTTGGTTACAAGAGCACTTGCAGCTAGGTCAATTATCTAGTTATATCTGCTGTAACTTACAAAAGGAAAGTACGTTCTAGAGGTCGTATTCATCATCATCTTCCTGCCCTTATCCCACTCTAAGTGGGGTCGGCACAACATGTTATAAACATGTCACATGATTTGGCTACGTATTTTACGACCGGCCACCTGCCTGACATAAACTTACCTTAGTCGCATTTTACGACAACTTGGCAAGAAAGAGGGTGGTTTATTCTACTTAACTGGATACCACACGGTGCGTCAACTTACCTTAGTCGCCTTTTACGACACCTCGGTAAGAAATGAGGGTGGTCTATTCTACTTAGCCGGATACCACACAATGGGTCGACTTACCTAAGTCGCCTTTTACGACACCTCGGTAAGAAATGAGGGTGGTACTATTCTGTTCAGCCGGATACCACACGGCGAGAAAGTCCATATACAATGTTACAAAATACTATGCAAAGGTAATCGAATAATTTATAGAAGTTAGCGGAATTTTATAGTACAAGCAAAGGGCTTTGCTAATTTGTCCTGGAGCCTATTAGCTGATGATGCTGCGGTTACGGAGCAAAACGATAGTGGAAAGTGACGTAGTGAATGTGTGTAGTGCTTGTTAATGGTGTTATGTGATACATGCGGTAACTAATGCATGTATAAGGTGTGAGAAAGGTGCCCTGATTTCTTAACGAGCTGTAATAGGCGACTAAGATAAATTTACCCGCCGTATCCGTCTGAGTAGAATAGACTGCGTTCATTTCTTAACGAGGTGTTTTAAAGGTGACTAAGGTAAGTTGACCCACCGCGCGGTACCCGGCTAAGTAGAATAGATCACTCTCATTTCTTACCGAAAAGACTACTAAGGTAAGTTGACGTTAGGCAGACGGTCGGTTATATAATAACTACCCAAAACATAATATGTTTAAAACATGTGTGGTGACCTATCTTAGGATTGGATAAGGACAGGAGAATAAATGTGTGATATTCACTGTAGAAATTAATCCAAGTGATTTAATACGCTTTTTACAATATTTGCTTCCTTTTTAATTTAAAAACTTTGATATAAATCACGCAGTTTTTTGGAAAGGAAATTAGGACATCAGGCTTCGCTTTGAATTTTTTCCCTTATATTCAACTTTATTACCGCTCTAAGAGACATGTTAGATAAGTTCTGAGTTCGTAAAAATATGGAATATTTCCGAATTGCGCAAACTTGTGTTATATGTTCGCTTTAGCTAAAATAAATGCTATCGGTAAATGTATCTTGATTCCGAGATATTTAACAACTTCAAGTGTCTCATAACAGAAAACTATAACGATATGTTGTTCTTTTTGGAGACAATTTAAACCTTGAATAGGTTAGTCAAGATTTTCAAAATACGCACAGTCACTGAAAGACATCATCCATTATCATGTAGCGATAATAAAAAAATATATTTTGAAAATAACTTGAAAGGAATTTTCAAAGCTCAATTTTTCAAAGAATAACAAGCGTGAAAAGTTTATTTTTCTCAAAGAGCGTCCCCCTTTTATAGAAACTTCCGCAATTTAAAGTTGTGAAAATTGCGCGCTGGTCACAAGAACAGCCTTTGTGACTGGAATATTGTCAATGGCTATAATTGATGACACGATAGGAACGTATATAACTTATTGTACGCAAAATGTTACAATAAAAAATACAGACAGAATTATTTGATAGTACAAGTGCCATACATAAAGATGCTTACAACGGGGTGAGTTTATTAGATCTTCTCTCAAAAATGAACCTTAAAATTTTATATCTATACATATTATATGTAAGTAAGTAGCAGCCTGTTACTATCCCACTGCTAAGAATAGGCCTCTTCTCACCGTTTTTGGAGAGAAGGTTTGCAGCTAAGACCTACGCTGCTCCAGTGCGGATTGGTAGGTTACACATATCACCAGAATTCTCTAGAGATATGCAGGTTTCCTCACGATGTTTTCCTTCACCGAAAGCATGTGATAAATTGCAATTATCAATTAGTCACATAAGTTTTTACAGAAAAACTCATTGGTGTCTGCCCGGGTTTGAACCCATGACCTCCTCGAAAGAGTCGCACGGTATTACCGCTGGGGTACCACAGCTTTACTACTTTATTATTATATGTATTGATATAAAATTTAAGTCAAATGAAATTAGGTTATGATGGGGCTGGCATGTATCTGCAGATACTACAGTCTCTAAAGAATAAAGATAAAAAACCGGGTGACTTTATAATTTGCTACTAATCGTTTCCGATTTTGGTCGTGGAGTCTATCTCCTGATAATGCTTCGGTTGCGGGGCGAAACGATTGTTGAGTTTGTGATAGTGAACGTATATAGTGCTTGTGTATTGTGGTGGCTATGGTGGAGGTTTGTGCATGTGTTTTTACAAATCCTGCACGTGTCAGGTACGAAAACGGATTCTCCACTCTACATTAAGCATTATATTTATTTTCTATTCTACTTTTTCGCGGATTATATCAAAATAATTTTATTAAACATTTGTATTATGGATCTCCGCAAAGTAACGCCTAATTCTATAAATTATTTATCAAATATCAATTAGGCACATTAAATTTAACAGACAAAACTCATTAGTGCCCGGGGTTTGTACCCGTGACCCTCTCGAAAGAGTCACACGGGCTCATTGCTAGTACTGTTAAAGCTTCTGTTTAAATTTAAGTTAAATTTTGTCATATTACAAGTAATATTTGTAGACAAAACAAAAGCAAAGTTAGAATTTATACAAACATTGCGCTTAAATAAATCACATTCGCTAAACATTAAACACGTATTCAGCAGTTAAAGCAACTCATATTAAACACACTCTCGTATTTTCTTAGGCATAAGGCAATTATAATTTAAATCCATTAAAAGGATCTCTTTGTTATGCAAATATCCATATATCACTAGGCGACGCGATAAATATATTAAGGGTTGCTACTTTCTTAAACTTTTGTATAATAATTGAATTTATTATTTTAGTACTTACTAGAATGTTAAAATCTTACCGAGATGTCTAAAAGGCGATTAAGGTAAATTGATTGATTTTAAATATTATAACTCAAAAATGAAGTCTATGCAAATTAAGTCAAAAGTGAAAGCCTATAGAAAGGCCATTAAAATCTGGAATTCACTACCTCTGCCAATAAGACTATCCCGGTCGTTAGGGGTATTTAAAACAACGTGTGAAAGAGTACTATTTATCGATTAATTTTATACCATTACAATAACTTGTCGCAGTGTTTGCTGACAGACTTAAAGACAACATTATCTATTGTATATATATTTTATATATTTATGCATGTATATTGTATATATTTATATGTGTAGATATAAATATATATGTGTATATTATTATTATTTTGTATTTGTATTACAATCAATTTTGTAGGGTGCACCGCACGTTTTGCCCATAGCTAATTCCTTTCTCTGACCTAGTTGTCTAGAAGAGATCGCTATGTAACGATAAGACCGCCAGATTGTGCATTTTCTAAAATTTGCCCTTTCTATATATTTTTGTGGTGTACAATAAAAGCATAATTCATTCATTAAATGTTTGTACTGCACACAAAATGCGTGGATTTTATTATACATCTTTCATTAAGACAGTTATAACTAAATTGCAAGAATAATAATTTATACAGCAATCGCAATTTTTTAATAACAGATATATCGCTGTTATTATAGTATAAAACTAACTAATAACTAATAAAATTTTGTATTTTACAGTGGTCACACTAATCTTGTCGAGATGAAGTGAGGTAACTAGCAATAAAACTACAGCAACCCTCTAAAATCTAGTCATTACTTAGTTAAGCTCAGTTTGTTTACTAAACTAGCTACAGAATAATACAATAATTCTGAATGTCTAATTAGACTGGGACATTTCTGAGTAAATACAAAGTTTTAGTGGCAATAACCATCAATGTGATTTGTTACTTTGCAGAAATCTAGGCCATCGACGTTACATACAAAATAATTTATAGAATTAGACGTTACTTTACGGAGGTCCACAATACTAAAAGTAAAAAGTATTCGGCCGGATATCACACGGCATACAAAAAGTAATGGAAATATTATTTTAATTTTTAATTAGCAATTACTTTTTGTTTTCCAAACAAAACTAAGAGGTGATTTGAAACATTAGCGATCACTTTAAAGCAGTGGCTTCTTACCGTCCCAGAGCTGGGCATTGGTTTAAACGAATCATTGGGTTGGAGCTCCAACTCACTACACTACTTCAGGTATAGATTAGGCACATAAGTTTTAAAAGGGTAACCCATTGGTGCCTGCACGAAATTTGAACCCATGACCCTTAGAGAGAGGAAGATGATCTTACCATTTAGCATATTAAATATTCATTTAGTTCAGTAAACATTTTAGTAAATATCAAGTAACAAATAAAGTAGATACTTAGAAGAATCAATATATAGAAGACAAAAGTTATGATAGAATTATTTTGCTTTAATTCGCGTTTGTTAAGAAAATCTACGTAATGTAGAGTACCTTCCGTACGTATCACAAAACATCGCCACTAACAACACACTACACACATACACTACGATAATCTTTACGATCGTTTTGCCCCGTAAACAAAAAATCATCATGAGATAAGCTCCACGACCAAATCGCAATGGGCATTGCAATAGCAAAATAATTATGTCACAACTTTGTACTATGAAATTCCGCAAAGTAACGCCTAATTCTATTAATTATACCATATACAAGAATCAATGCCCATAGGACTGCTATGGTCAAATGACGATGATCAGATAGTTCAAAGAATTGATGCCAGTTGGAAGGCAATGTATTGAATGAATGAACTATACTTTTATTTTACACCACATAATTTAAAAAATAAATATAATACAATGTACGATCTAGCAGTATTAATGTGGCGACCCCGGCCCAGAAAACGCTGTGATGGTAGACGGTAATGCCTTTACATTAGATAAAAAAATGTTCTTAAATAGACCGCCGATATTAAAATAGAAGAAGTTGACATGGCTTAGAGATCCCTAAAAGGGACGTCGATCGATTGAAAAGGAAAATTAAGAAATATTTCTTGCCTTATTACTACCACCTTCTGTCGGTAACCACATAATATTTCAATATCATGAATATTCAATATGCAAATCCTTACAGGTAGTATCGATCACGAAGGCTAGGGTAACCATGCATTTACTAAAATCAAAATGTGTCTTAATTAATTACTCAACATTATAATTAATAATTGTAATTTCATTCAGAAAAAAGGGTTGTTTGATTATATAACGCACGTTTCATTATAGTGAATAATATATCGGACATTTCAATGATTGAAAGTTCTGGCCACAGCCCGTCCAAACTCAGCTGATATTATAAATTTCATCAAGAAACTTCAACAATATTTTAGCGCAATAGAATTAAAAAATAGTTCACTGTCAAATAAACATAATGAGGTATTTTAACAAAGCTATTTGAATTTGGATAACTTTTTAAATTGAGTTGCAAGTGTGTTCTGAAACTATGTCATACGTCAAAAGATAAAAGCGCATTCAAAGAGGTGAAATGAGAGAAGAAAATAACAGATGTCGAAGCGATACACACTGCAAGTTGAGCTTAATTGTCGTGTTAAATTTACATGCAATATTGTCAATTTTTGAGTAGGGTAAAAATGAAAATGCGCCTATATATAAGTAATCGGTATTTCAAGGCAACGTCAGGTTAGTTTTTTTATCATCCATTCTCAATTCAATCGGTCAGTTTATATACGCGTAGTATAAACACGATAAGAACGAACGTGATATAACATTTATTATTACAGTTCCTTAACATATGACTTGTATGCATCATACAGGTATAATAGAAATCTCACGTCATTAAAATAAATACCACTATTATAAATATTTTAAAAAATACTCAACTGTATATATTTATTATATTTTTTTATATATATACTATAATATTATTTTATTATTTCATATTGTTTTAATTTCATTTCTGTTTTGTTATTAAATACGTTTAATTTTTATTCTGGAATAAGCCCGAAATCGCATATTATGTTGTTTCTTTTATAATTTTTATATTAATTGGTGCAATAAAGAGATTACGTACAAACCACTTAAACTCCGTGTGTCCTGGTTTATTTTAAAGTTATTGTAGTACCTCTACAGTAGATTGAACTATTGTGAAGAGCGGTTCATTCTGTACGGATTATTAATATGATAATTTCTCAAAGGATGATCAGCGAAGTAATAATTTGCATTTCAATTTGCGTTTTCAGACCACAAATTCTATTCGACTTGTTCATGGTTTTTAGAATCGCTCGCAAGGAATTTATAATTTATAAATAAATTAAACGCAAAACGCCGTGTGGTATCCGGCTGAATAGAATAGTACCACCCACAATTCTTACTGAGGTGTCGTAAAAGGCGACTAAGGTCACATGACCCACCTTGTGGTATCCGGTTTAGTAAAATAGACCACCCTCTTTCTTACCGAGGTGTCGTAAAATACGACTAAGATAAGTTGACGTCAGGCAGGTGGCTGGTCGTAAAAACGCACGTAAAATCATGTGACAGCATGTTTATAACATGTTGTGCCGATGTGTGAATGATGAAATAAATTAAACGCAAAATACGCTGATGATCAAGGTAATAAAATATATTTAATTTGACGGTCCTCACGATATCATGAGACTCAGTTACTAAATTATGTTTTCGACTCGGTTTATTCGGCGAGTTCTTTTTTCTACTGCCTCGTTTTCGACCGATGGACATCAAATGCTGCACATTGAATGCTTTTGCTGCACACAGTGATCTTAACATCTTCTTATATTATACTTAATTTATACAAAACCGTAATAAATTATACACTTAAACTTTCTTCGTAAATCAATCTGCTAATTCATGGAAACTACATGAAAATCCTTTCAGTAGTTTTTGAGTATCGCGAACACAACAGCGAGGCGGCGGGAAACTTTGTTTTATATTTTACTAGGTTTTACCCGCAACTTCGTTCGCGTGATAGTTTGATACGACGACGATAACGGGCGAAACGATTATTGAGTTTGTAATTGTAACTAAACTATTTATATTAATAAAAGAAATATTCTAAATCAGTTTTATTCTTTTCATAAAAAAATGCTAAAATGAAATCAAAGCAAACTCTCATCCGCTATCCGCGGGCTAGCTGCTAATGACAGCGGCTGTCACATCTCCCACGTCAAAATGGCGCGAAAGGCTGTGGCAAGATGTGACGTCATGGCTTGCTTGCTTGCAATAGCGACACGGCGGCGTTGTTACATAATAGTGTATTATGGCGGCGATGGTGGTATATGTTTTTACGAATTCTGCATTTATCAGATATGAAAACGGATAGTCCACTCGAAGTTTAGCATAACATATTTTATCTATTTACTTTATCGCTGATTATAGTCAAACAATTATATTCTTACTTTTATATAATGGATCTTCGCAAAGTAACGCCTAATTCTATACATTAACGTAACAAATAATTTATAGAATTAGGCGTTACTTTGCGGAGGTCCATAATACAAAAGAAATGAGAATATTATTTTGCTATAATCAGCGATAAAAGAAAATATGTGTAATGCTAAATGTAGAGTGCACTATTCGTTGACTATTCTGATACATGCAGAATTTGTAAGAATTCATGCACTACCCGACACCGATGGCACAACAATCGCAAGCACTGCACACATTCGCCACCACAATCTCAACAATTGTTTCGCCCCGTAACCGAAGCATCGTCAGGAGATAGACTCCACGAGAAAATCGTACAGCCACGATTTACTGGTGAATTTGTGCAGTGCTTGTGTATTGTTGTGCCATCGGTGTCGGGTAGTGCATGAGTTCTTACAAATTCTGCATGTATCAGGTATGAGAACGAATAGTACACTCTACATTTAGCATTACACATATTTTCTTTTATCGCGGATTATAACAAAATAATATTCTCATTACTTTTGCATTAACATAACATTATTTTGATTGCTATGTCATTCCCATGATTGTGAAACTTAACGTTATATTTAGTTTGAACGGTGCGATACTTTTTGTATTCTCCCGACATATTTTTTCACGTTAATAAGCGAAGTCAAATAAATATTTGACTTCGCTTATTAGGATATAAATCACGACTGTCAGCAAGCTTTCTCTAATCAACATTCATCGCATATGTTGTATGATTTACCTTACAACTTGTGATTTATCTCGCATTTCAAGAGTTTCGTTTCGGGTAATTTTATTTCGTGAGTATAATATTATAGTACTTATTTCTTGTTAGCTTTTGATTGTTTTGCGAATTGTCGTGCTTTTGTTATGATAAAACGATGCATAAGAAAAAAGTGTATATTGTAGGGACGTAAAAGGATATAGGATGTCGACAGTATTTAAGCTACAGAATAGAAAATATTTATCTTAAGTAATAATATATTAGTAGCATCTTTTCATCTATTTATTTTACCAAAATTAATTAATAGATTAAATAGTTAAATTTATATCAACTACTTCTTTTTCTTTTTCTCTATATTACCCGTATTCTCTTTCTTCTTCAATTTTTGGCCTTTTCCTTCTGTTACTCAAAGGTTAACTAGATCCCTTTTAGGGGCTAAGTCCACCTTTATACATATGCTTTTTTTACTTTTTCTTTCTCTTTTCTAACTATATGTATAAAAAGAAATAAATAAAATTTGTGGTCATGGCGCAATCTATTTTGGCTCGGCAATATACACGCCATTACTTCACCACCCATTAGCCCAGCTCAGGGCCTAGATATTAGCATCTTATAGTCGTTCGAGTCAAGGCCCTTCCTCTGTGACATCCTACTTGTATCGGATGGAGCCAGGGAAGGGCGATAGTGCGTGATTTCAACAGATTTAGGTTGAAAGAAAACACTCAGAGAGCTTTAAAAATCTGCGTGTGCTTTAAAAATGTGCGTCTACAAGGCGTAACGTATGAAGACCGACTACCACGATCGCAATGGCATTAGGTCGAACCGCGAGCGTCTATCATAGACATTAATTAATTAAAATTATGTTTTATCTGCGGCCTTGTATTCGCACGATCAAGTGATGTTTTATTACACTAACAGATGGCGTTACAGGATCTATGGTAAGTAATAAGTAAGTATTTTTTATCTATTTTATACATTACATTTTATTAATATATTTATTTTTTATTAACAGTTACCCTGCCAGCAATACTACAGAAAAGTGTTAAGGGATACAAGCGAATAAAAGGTCAGTTGATGCAACCGCGCATTCGTTAGCCCAGAATAATCAAGAGAACCCAAAACACGTACAAATTTCAAATTTTTATTAAAAACTAGCTCTGCTCGCGGCTACGCCCGCGTGAAAATCACTGTCTCATAAAGTTTATCTTAGTTAACTCTCTTTATTTTATTCTGAGTTTAATATATACCTAAGAATACCTACATAAAAATAATGCAAATAACATTGAAAGTATCTCTTCAATACAATTTAAATAAAACGGTAATTTTAACCTAAACATAACGCAAAAATTGCACTATATTTTAGTAAAAAATCTATTCAGCAGATTTTGAGAAGAGCGATAACATAGACGGACAGTTTTCAGGACTTTCTTTTATAATAATTATAGATGATTTTCTAACTTTTTCATGGTACATAATAAATAATAAATTATATAAATAAAAAAAAATTTGTAACGGCTACTAAATATATTTTTTTATATAATCTGTTGGCTAATTACGCAGAAAGCAGTTTGAACATCGAATGGCAGAACTTGAGAACCCCGTTTTGCATAATTGTATCGTCCGTGTCCAACATTCCTTTTAAATGCATATTGTACTCTTTTTGTTGCCGTTTTTACTACATGAACTTTGCTTTTGTTCTTGTTGAAAGAAACTTTATGTCCCGTGTGAATTCCTTTAAAATTCAATACTATAAAGAGAAATACTGTTCTTAAGATTGGAGTTACTAAGGATTTTGAAATTTTAATTAAATATGGATATGGTTCTATTCTCTGTCTGCCTATATCTCAATATTGAATATGTGATAGTCAATCGGTTAAAGCAGCTACTTACAAAATGGGCTCAACTCCGGTTCGGCGGCCTGACTTAGCCCGCGTAGAAATCAGTGTCACATTTTTTTTATTCTAAAGCCTGATTCCACGGGAATTCTACAATACATCGTAGCCTATACATTTCTCCACAACTTCTTCTATCATCCAGTAAAAGATCTATCAAAATCGGCTAAGGCGTTTAGAATCTACTATTAACTTGAACCTTACTCAAGAATTGTACTAATTAGTATATTAAGTACAAAAATCCATGTAACTCCAAAAAAATTACATATTGACAGATAGCTATTGGGGAATTTGTTTTATAGTGAATATAGATTTGTAATATCCCGCCGTGTGGTCTCCAGTTGAGTAGAATAGACCACCTTTCTTACCGCGGCGTCGTAAATGGCTACTAAGTATAGTTGACGTCAGGTTATTTTCGTTATTTAGTATTAGTTAAATAACTAGTAAAAAAAATAGTCAAATCATCTAACAAAAATGTTTAAAGCATGTCGTGCCCACCCCACTTAGAGTGGGATGAGGGAAGGAAAATAATGAATGATGTTATATTTTGAGAAAAACGATCACATACAGACAGATTTTTGGGACATTGTTTTATAATCAGTATAGATAGGTATCACGTAAGCTTTTAGTCGTATAAGGAAATATCGAAGCGAAGCGCTGGTAAAGATCCCAAATTTAAAAGCCATTTACAAGTCATTTGCGTCGTTAGTTTGTGGTAAAAGTTTTCCAAGCACACTCGCGGTTAACTAATGCACGTCGTAATATGTCACTGTCTAACTTAAGTCCCTCGAGTGCTTGATACTTAAAGTAAATGAATGAAGGATATTTATTACATGGCATCAAGATGATAAAACCACATAAAGATAATGGCATAAATCTAGGAAGATTAAGATTTTTTTAAGTGTGTATCCGGATGAGTACAATTGACTACCCTCATGTCTCGCCGAAGTGTTGTTAAAGGGTACTAAGGTTAATCGACCTGCCGCGTGGTATCCGCTTGAGTAGAATAGACCACACTCATTTCTTACCGAGGCGTCGTAAAAGGTAACTTAGGATAGTGAACGTAAACAGGCGGCTGATCGTAAAATACCTAGCCAAATCTTGTGACAACATGTTTATAACAGTTGTGCCCACCGCACTTAGAGTGGGATAAGGGCAGGAGAATAATGAAGATAGATTGGTAATACCACGCTTTTATAAACGCAAACAAATTCCCCATAAGCTTTTAGTCGTATAAGGAAATATCGAAGCGAAGCGCTAGTAGAGATTCCAAATTTAAAAGTCATTTACAAGTCATTTGCGCCGTTAGTTTGTGGCGAAAGTTTTCCAAGCACACTCGCGGTTAACTAATGCACGTCGTAATATGTCACTGTCTAACTTAAGTCCCTCGAGTGCTTGATACTTAATGTAAATGAATGAAGGATATTTATTACATGGCATCAAGATGATAAAACCACATAAAGATAATGGCAAATCTAGGAAGATTAAGATTTTTTAAAGTCTGTATCCGGCTGAGTACAATTGACTACCCTCATGTCTCGCCGAAGTGTTGTTAAAGGGTACTAAGGTTAATCGACCTGCCGCGTGGTATCCGCTTGAGTAGAATAGACCACACTCATTTCTTACCGAGGCGTCGTAAAAGGTAACTTAGGATAGTGAACGTAAACAGGCGGCCGATCGTAAAATACCTAGCCAAATCTTGTGACAACATGTTTATAACAGTTGTGCCCACCCCACTTAGAGCGGGATAAGGGCAGGGGAATGATGATGAAGATAGATTAGTAATATCACGCTTTTACAAACGCAAACAAATTCCTCCATAAGCTTTAAGTCGTATGAGGAAATATCCAAGCGAAGCGCTAGTAGAAATCCCAAATTTAAAAGCCATTTACAAGTCATTTGCGTCGTTAGTTTGTGGCGAAAGTTTTCCAAGCACACTCGCGGTTAACTAATGCACGTCGTAATATGTCACTGTCTAACTTAAGTCCCTCGAGTGCTTGATACTTAAAGTGGATGAATGAAGGATATTTCTTATAAAGCATCAAAATGACAAAACCACATAAAGATAATGGTAATCTAAGAAGATTAAAAAAATACTATTTTAAGTACATCATCATCATTATCATCGTCATTCTCCTGCCCTTATCCCATTCTAAGTGGGGTCGGCACAACATGTTATAAACATGTTGTCACATAATTTGGCTTCGTATTTTAGTACGGCCGCCTGCCTGGTGTCAACTTATCTTAGTCGTAATTTACGACACCGCGGTAAGGAATGAGGATGGTCTATTCTACACAGCCGGATACCACACGGCGGGTCGACTTACCTTAGTCGCCTCTTACGACACCTCGGTAAAAAATTAGTTTGCTCTATTCTACTTAGCCTATTATTCGGCCAATAGGCCATTAGGCCAATAATATATAGGCTATTCGGCCAATTTTTTCCACCGAGGGTAGTCTTACTTAACCCTCATTTCTTACTAGGTGTCGTAAAATGAGCCAAGTACACCCGCCGTGTGGTATTCAGATCAAAAAGGAATCCAAAAACTAAAATAAAATAAATGTAACTTTACAATTATACGTTAAGTTACAATAAAATTATTTTATTGTAACTTCTGTACTATGGAGTTCCGCAAAGTAATGCCCGCTTCTATAAATTAATTATACGTTACTTTTTTTAAATCCATAGTACAAAAGTAACAATGATATTATTTTGCTAATACACAATTTCAAGTGAAAGCTATTTTATAGCCAACAATATGAAAAATACTGTAACTTTAAACTTTGTTGAATAAACTATTAAGCTCTGTTACACAACGAATAAAAAGTAAATTAAACGGAGGCTATTATGAGCATTCTCAACATGCCTTGTACGCGAAACAAGAAAGTTTGTTACATTACAGAAAAACTGATACAGAAAAATACGAAAGTTTAACTGTTCATAAATGGAATTTAAAATAGTCAAGTATAAAGTTGCAATTGTAATGTATATTTGAAGTATTACAAAGTTTCAAGTCTGTAATTTAAGTTCAGAAAATACTTTAAGCTTAAATATGTAGTTTAGTAAAAGTCATTCTCCTGACTTTATCCCACTGGGATAAAGAGGGATAGATAGTTTACGACCGGCCGTCTTCCTGAGATCAACTTACCTTAGTCGCCTTTTACAACACCTCGATAAGATATGAGGGTGGTCTATACTACTCAGCACGATATCACACGGCGATTCAACTTACCTTAGTCGAATTTTACGACACCTCGGTAAGAAATGAGAACGGACTATTATGCTCAGCCGGATACCACACGGCATATATATCACTACATATTATAAAACAAAGTCCATATTTCCCTATGTACGCATAAAACTTTAAAACTACGCAACAGATTTTGATGCGGTTTTTTTTAATAGATAGAGTGATTCCAGAGGAAGGTTTGTACGTATAATAACATTCAATACGGAGTAGAAAAATACTGTAATTTTTGAGGTTTCTGTAAATAATTACATTTTTTTCCGCTTACATTGCAAACGCAGGCTAAACCCTACGAGATTTATCAAAATGATGTACTAAGTATTTGTACACATTGAAAAGGTCTACAGAAAAGTCCGCGATGGTATATGTCTATCTCTTATGGATAACCCACTATAGCATTTTTTGTCATTTACTTTTTACGAAAAATAATGCCATATTTTTGAAGCAATTTTTATACAATACAGCATTAATCCTTATCCTATTAAGTACCTTAAATAAATTGTTCATTTAATATAGATCAATATGGCCGTTTACAGCATGTAATTTAAGTGAACATTTTCGGAGATATTACAGATTTAAAATGCCGTGAGGACGCCGCGCTTCACCCTATAGCACTTCGAATCTTTTAAGAGTTTGTTTAAAGACATTCTGTAATTAATTGTAAAAATAAAATACATAGGTAAAATGTAAAAGTAAATAAGTAAAAATGTACTATATGAGTTTAGATATTCCAAAGATAGCAAGAAATCTTCTTGGTATACGGAAAGGAAATTGTTTTTCTCCAAACTTAACGCTTGCGGGCCACGGGCAATTAATAAATCAAAACTACTGGATCGATTTTAATCATTTTTTTTTACACTGACTGACATGGGATATATGTATATTTTATACCCGTGCGAAGCAGGTGCAGGCCGCTAGTAATATATAATCTAATCATGGAACAGTTTTGACAATAAATAGTTATACAGAGAGTAGTATTACGGCACTATCTTAAATATTACAGAAACTTACGCGAATATTAAAGTGCTACAATACTGTCTACAAAGTAATATTGCTATTATAAAAGTTCGCAACACTTCGCTATATCAAAACATGATGGAACCGTGCCATTAAGGATGGATTGAGACTGAGCGGAGTCTAGATAAGCGGACGTGAGGAGCTTTTAATATACAGTAATGTTAAAAGCTAGACCTATGGCCACTGTTACATACAAAAACTCTCATAAGATTAATGGCCTCAAGTCTGCAAATGATAACACATATGTCATTTATCACGACATTTTTTCCTCCATTTACACATAGGTCGTTTGGGACGAGAACTAATCTAATTTATGTTACATATAAAAGTAATGACAATATTATTTTGCTATAATTAACGATGAAAGTTAATTTATATGATGCTAAATATATCTTCTAATAATAAGCTCCAAAATAAGGTTTTCGCTCTTCAAATAACTATCCGAAATATGAAACAACATGTATAGAACATGTTGAACCGACCCCACTTATGCCGGGGTTACATTAGCGGACGAAAATTCGTGTCGCGTTGGCGCGCAAAACATCGTGTATCGCGCAAACACGATATTCTTGTTTACATTAAGCGGGCGAATATTCAAAACGCGGCCTACGGAGAATATTCGTTGTCCAGTTTTGTGCGTCCGAAACGAACAGTGCCTTTGCATTATATGTCAGTAAATTATTATTTATTACACTTTTACGAGTATCAGGTACGAAATATTATGAAAATGAGACGAAAGTGGAGATAGTGGATGACTTCTATTCACAGAAACCGAATGTCTAATTCTGGACAACTCTAAAGCGACATAAGTGTGACCACTCGAAGGAATATTTATTAACGCGCCAGTTTACCGACAGTGTTCCGATGCTACATCGTCTGCGCCAAAATACACCGCGGTGTAACGATGTACCTGGGCACATACACTCGCGTAGCCCGAGTATTCGCCGTAGCCCGCTGATGTAGCCGCAGCATTAGAGAGGGATAAGGGCAGGAGGATGATGATATTGTATATTCCAGAAAATATAACAATATTGACTGTTTTAGTAATTCCTTTTGTTGTTTACTTTTAGTGGAAACTTTTTTTTTTGGCATTAGTATAAAACTTTAGATTTGTGTTAATTATGTAATATTTTATGCTGTTCCAATGGTAATATAAATATATATTTTTCTACAAACAGTCGTACTGTTTTACATTCGTCTTTTGATACTCCTGTTTTTATATACTACATTTTTCGAACAAAGAAAATTACACGAGTTTGTGAACTATGCAGAACTTGTTGTTTTTTACTTTTGTATCATTATGCGAGTAAATTTTGCATATAAACAGACAAACACGATCCAGGATGTCCGTTGCAATCAAAGCGACTTTAGCAAGAAACTAAAGACATGCTTGGGTATATTTTAACGTTTTTCTATTTCTTTAACAAGTTGATGTCCACTGTTGGACTGAAATCTCTTTAAAGAATTGCGATTTTACACGATCTTGTACCACTTAAAGCCACCTTCTCTCCGTGATCTTTTTTAAGGTTAATTTATTTCTGTAATGGTAATCAAACAGCGTTTCACAAGTTTTAGTAATGAACAATAAACGTTGCTATTTGACAATAAGGTTGTCTATGTGTTCGTGAGAATGACTACTAACACTGCTTTTTCCAATTCAAAGAATTAGACGTTACATTATACAAAAGTAATAATAAAATTATTTTGCTTTAATTCGCGATTAAGTAAACAGAAAATATATATAATGCTAGATTGTAAAGTAGACTATCTCTTTTCATATCTGATACTTGCAGGATTTATAAAAACAGATGTATAAATCTTTACCACCGCCATCACAACACACAAGCATTACACGCGTTCACTACCACACTCAACAAACGTTTCGCCCCGCAATCGTAAATCACGACAAAATCACAAATCATTTTGCGATTTTGTCGTGGATTCTCTTGATGATGCTCGTGGATTCTCGATTTCATGGAAATCGTTGGAGCCGTTTTCGAAATTCAGAATATATATGTATATAATATTGGTGATTTTATTGCTTAAATTAACTTTTCTTCAAAACATTACAGGTTTTTTCGTTGGTTTGAAATATTATATAAAAAGAATAAAAGATGATTTTAAATAAAAAATTTAAGCGTGACAAGCTTTCAACAAAGTGTTTCACAAGACTATACAAATTTAATCTAAGAATTCTTTAGAGAAGAGTAGCTTTTCTAATTAATATAACCTTAATTCCGAATTCCCTTCCGTGTTTTGTTATTTAGTAGAGAAAGCACTCTAGTTTTCGGAGAAAATTGAAAATATTGCAAGGGGACTAAAGCCGCAATCATCCGGCTATTACAGCCGGGTACTCTTATAAATAAAGTCTCACGCCCGGTTTCCATCAGGTTAAAATTCAGTTTGAAATTTTATAGCGTGGATTAAATTCCTGGGCAAACAATTCAGGTCATGTATTGTGCGTTCCAAAACAAAAAAGGGAATTTCACGGCCGATTTTAAAGTGTTGTTGTTGTTAAAAAATAGTTTTATCTTTTATTAAACTTAAACTTTCTAAAAAACTAAGTATGCGTTTTGGCCAAAGTATGTGGGTAGCCAATATTTTTTTTGAAAATATAGAAACCGGCTTTACTCGCGTCATATTTTACCGGATGAGCTTGACTGATGACTTATTCATGAGTTCCTTATGCGGCTTTATCGCGGCGGGAACGTATACGTGGGTACAGCCAGTTTCTATACATTAATTATAAATACCACTCACAATAGATTAAATTCAAAATTATTTTAAATTATATAGAAGTAGGAGTTATTTTGCGGAATCCCATAGTACAAAGGTTATGATAGAATTATTTTGCTACAATCCGCATTTATTAAGAAAATCTATGTAATGCTAAGTATAGGAACCAAAACCGTTCCGATAGAAGGATATCAGCACCTGATCATGCTTCGGTTACGGGGTAAAACGATCGTTGAGGTTGCCATAGAGAATGTGTGTATTGCTTGTGTTCTGTGCTGTTGGCGGTGGTGTCTTGTTAAACATGTGGTAACTAATTCTGCATGTATAAGATATGAGAATTTGCATGAGATTTTGCTTCCTATACTTAGCATTACATAGATTTTCATAACAAACGTGGATTAAAGCTAACCATATATACCATTACTTTTGAAAATTATTTTATTTTGGTTTTATCTGACACACCCACACATCAACCCTACGTTGTTTCCGAAAGGTTTTATTGACTAATAAAACCTCAAGCATAAATTCTTAATATGTTTCAATAAAGTTAAGTTATGGAATAATAAACAAATACGAACTGAGCACAAAGGTAATTATACATAAATAGCCAGAGCTACAATAAAGTATGCAGTAATTCACCTCATTTAACGTACAAATTTATGCTTGAAAGGATTTCCCTTTAACAAATTAGCCCAAGGGAAATCGTTAACTTTCCAATGGTATCGTAAACCCTTGGCATAAAGTTTATTAACAATTTTCCAAAAATGTCAGAACGTATTTTATTTTGTGCTTTAACATTAAATCTACTTAACGTAAATAACGGCATTTAACGTAACATGTATTTTATTTTGAAGTGGAACGTAACACATTCACCTCATATACTGAACAAATTTATATTTTTAACAATTTCCTTTTAACAAATTAACCCAAAGGAAATCTTTAACGGTTCGATAGTATCGTAAACCCTTGGTATAATGTTTATTAACAATTTTACAAAAATGTCGGACCGTATTTTATTTTGTGCTTTAACATTAAATCTACTTAACGTAAATAATGTAATTTAACGTAACATGTATTTTATTTTTTAGTGGAACGTAACACATTCACTTCATATACAACAAAGTTATGCTTTAAACTTTCTTTCTTTTCTCCCCTAAACCCCTACACTACTATACTTGAAGGAATATATTTTATCATAAGGAAAGGTACAAAATAAGCGTTGATATGGGTCCATTGAATGATAAGGGGATTGCAAATGCCTTGTCAGCTATTGTAACCAACTTTAAGGTAACTGGAGTAAATATTGGCTATGTTGTCACAAACAATTTTGACACGAATATCAAATACAAGCTTTTATTTCTACAATCGTATTTTCAATCTTTATTGTCAAAGTTAACACAAAAACTTTCTTTCCATACCAAAAGAACATAAATCATTAAAAATATAAGATTTGATAAAATATAATTTTGCAGAAACATTGGCGAATTTCCTTTAAATTTTTCACGTTTACATTTTTGTACTTTGTTTAATTATACAGATTTGATAACTTATTGACTATTATTATTAAAAGTACAAAAATTATGACACAATTATTTTGCTATAAAAACGCGTTTGTGAAAAAATCTTTGTAATGCTGAGTGTTGCAAAGTAAACAAAACCGTTTTCATACGTTATACATGCAGGTTTAGTTACCACATGTATTACAAGACATCACCAACAGCACACTACACGAGCACTAAGACAATCTCAACGATCGTTTCGTCCCGTAACTGAAGCAGGAGGTAGACACCACCCCAAAATCGCAACGCGAATTAGCTTTTCTTAAGATTCAACAAAATTGCCAACGAGCATAAAACAAATCTTTTTTGTACCACTGTTCCATCTGTACGTAGAGTTCTAAATACTGACTTTAATATATATAAATTAATAAAAAATAATAAATATAAATAAAAAATAATATATAAATTTGATATTTATAAACTTTTATTTCTAAGGAAGTTCTTTTTGTTTTAGACACAATTTATTTGATAAATTTTTTAACTTGTACTTTGGCTTATTGTTTTAAATATTAATATTAATATTGTACTAAATTTTTGTATATATTTAACAAGCGGCCCGCTCCGGCTTCGCATGGGTAAAATATATAGCCTATGTCACTCAGTGAAAAAATGATTAAAATCTATCCAGTAGTTTTGTTTTATTAATTACTGCCCGTCATTACTGCATTTACAAAAACAAAATTACGTTTAGCTGTCATTTATGTTTTGTTATTCCACTGTCATTTTCGTTTTGTTATTTGTGTGACTTGACGGAAACGCGGTCGAACTGGATAAAAAGTATCCTATGTGTCCTAGTGTCCGTCTCCTGGTTCTAAGCAACCTCTACACCAATTTCAGACAAATTGATCTGTTTCTAAGTTATAAATAGTGTACCTAACACCACTTTCTTTTATATATATAGATATAGCTGTAAGTTTCCTGTCAAAATAAACAAACGCGTATTATAGCGTATAATTATATTAATATCTGGGTGACCGAGCTTCGCTCGGTAATTTTTTGCAAAAAAAAAAACTTAAAAAAAGAAAAAATAATTATTTAGTTGGGTATCGATCCTTGGCATTCACATTTCTTGAGGCTGCCCGTTACCCGAATAAGCTACGTCGACTTGACAGCTAATGGCGAAAATTCAATTCAATATAAATGTTAGTGTTTTTTCATGCTCAAAAACAGGGATAAAACAATATTTTTTTTACATAAAACCTAGCTAGATCAATTTTTCTCCCCCAAAACCTCCTACATGCTGAATTTTAGGAAAATCGTTGGAGCCGTTTTCGAGATTCAGAAAATATATATATATACAAGATTAACTCATTTAAATATAAAGATAATTTTTTAATAAGAAAGGACTTTCGATATCATAAATCAAATTGTCTGGAACGCATTTTTTTCTTAGCGGATATCCGTACACTTTCCTCCAAATTTTAATGATCGCACCTCTAGCACAAAGGCTAGTATTATCAATAAATGCTTTGCCCAATAACTAACCAAACAATCAAAATATAATTGAACTTCGCTCGCAGTTTGCTCGAGGATCCTGTAATGGAATCTTAGATGTCTAGTGCAGTTCGTATACTTTAGACACGATTGAATAGAATTTCCCGTTCAATATTTAGTTCTAAAAGAAATAAAGTGGCATTTACTTTTTTCGAATTTCGTTTTGCAATTGTTTGTAGTTTTTGAGTAAATGTTGTGCGTGTGGTATCCGGCTGAGTAGAATAGTCCACCCTCATTCCTTACTGAGATGTCGTTAAATTCGACTTAAACTAAGTCGAACAGCCGCGTGGTATCCGGCTGAGTAGAATTGAACCCCCTTATTTTTTAATGCGGTGTCGTAAAAGGAAGGGAAGGTGACCCACCGTGTGGTATCCACTTGCGTACAATAGACCACCCTCATTCTTACCGAGACGTTGTACAATGCGAATAAGGTAATTTGACGTCAGTCAGGCGGCCGGTCGTAAAACACGTAGCCGAATTATGTGACATGTTTATAACATGTTCTGCCGACTCCACTTAGAGAGGGCAGGAGAATATTTGTTATTTATTACGATTTAATATTTGTAGCGACTTTTCATATCACCTTAGATCGTGTATTTCAATTATTCAGTTATATTCATTATATTCAAGTATATTTATTCACAGCACTGTGACCTCAAAACCAGAATACTAAAAACTGAAAATTAAAAACTTTCTGTCTTTACACTATTTCTGTAATTACAAACTAACCTTTGAAACTATTTAGGCCGTGATGTAATAATACTAAAAGCAGTACTGTTTTAATTTTTAATAAGTAAACGTCACTGCAAAATTATGAATACAAAAGCAGAGCGGATTGCGATTTTCTCGAAGAGTTGAGACTCTTTAGTTGTGATATGAAATTAGCAATTAAATTATTTTAGAGAATGTATACAATGCTAGTGTATGGTATAGTGTGATGTGGTGGCTTTTGAATCGTGCTGTTTAATAATTAAATGTGTAATAATTTTATAAAAAGTGGTTTTATTTTTATTAAAAAGCAACCCCTCCACTCTTTTGTGACAACTTCCGGTGAAAGGATTGAGAGTGGTGGGGTCGAAGCAGCGTTTTGAATATTGAGCTAGGAGCTCGGCCAGTCGTTGCATAGTCATAGAGATGATCAGCTGTCTAGCGAAAACTATATTGATCGTTAGGAAGTATTAACAGTGGAAATTAAAATATTTACGGTACTGTGGATTGGAGTTTTTTCTGATATATGATGATATAATAATTTGATAGTTTATTTTATATTTATCATAGACTAGCTGTGATAAAAATTGTCCCAATTTAAATTTGAATATAATAGATACATACTACAAACATACAGCCGTTTGGTATCCGGCTAAGTAGAATATTACCACCCTCATTTCTTACCGAGGTGTCGTAAAAGGCGACGAAGGTAAGTCGAATCGCCGTGTGGTATCCGGCTGAGTAAAATAGACCCACCTCATTTCTTACGGAGGTGTCGTAAAAGGCGACTAAGGTAAGTTGACCCACCGAGTAGTATCCGGTTTAGTAGAATAAACCACCCTCCTTATTACCGAGGTGTCGTAAAATACGAGTAAGCTAAGTTGACGTCAGGCAGGCGGCTGGTCGTAAAATACGTAGCCAAATCCTATGAGAACATGTTTATAACATGTTGTGCCGACCCCACTTAGAGTGGGATAAGGGCAGGAAGATGATGATGATGATAAATATAACCTAGCATTTTATCAACAACCATAAAATCCGATAAAGAAATTCGCAATCGTCCACAAGTCAAACGTACAAAGGCCAACATCATACAAAAAATTCCTAAGCAACCTCAGTATAGTTGCAATATGTTGTTAAATCTAAAGGATTTAATAATATCTAGGAGCGGTTTATGGAACAATGTAAGCAATTAAATTGCTAACATTGTTACATTGTTTCATTACATCATATCTCCCTGTATCGCAGTATTTACGAACATATCTCAACAAGTCAAAATTACATTCTTTAACATTTAAATGCATTTAAAAAAAACAAAACTAATGAGAATAATATTTTGCTATAATCTGCGATAAAAAACATATGTAATGCTAAATTTAGAGTGTACTATTCGTTCTCATACCTGATACATGCAGAATTTGTAAGAACTCATGCAATCGCAAATGGCTTTGCGATTTTGTCGTGGAGTCTATCTCCTGAATCGTCAGGAGATAGACTCCACGAATTGTTAAGATTGTGGTGGTGAATGTGTGCAGTGCTTGTGTATTGTTGTTTTATCGGTGTCGGGTAGTGCATGAGTTCTTACAAATTCTGCATATATCAAGTATGAGAACGAATAGTACACTCTACATTTAGCATTGCATATGTTTTCTTTTATCGCAGATTATAGCAAAATAATGTTGTCATTAGCTTTGTATTATGGACCTCCGCAAAGTAACGCCTAATTCTATACATTATTTAAATGAATTTGTTGTTAACACTCCGTGTGTTTTAGAAATCATAACGCACCATCAGTTTAAAATTATCTCAAATTCTAATAGCTATCATGACTTGTCGTTTACTTCAACAAAATTAATTATTTCGAATGAACGCTTATGTATAACTTGAAAGAGCTTTCACTTCCAAAATTGAAATCAGACGGCTAATGAGGGAAATCATGAGCTTTTACTCGTTTCAATCAAATTATTAAGCTTGCTTTGAATTTTGCTTTTTATACTTTGATGAATATATTATGAATGACTAAATTAACGAACGTTCGTTTCATTTTATATGAGAAAATAACACAATCTGAAATTTGTGCCTATCGATATTTTTTCGATGCTCGCATTCTTAGGTCGCTTATATTATTTTTGAATTGATTATATTCCAGAATATCTTTACGCTACTTATTGAATGGAAATATTAAAATTAAAATATTCTTATTCTAATTCAACAAAAGTTTCTAGTGTATCCCTGTTTAAATCTTTATTTTATATTTTAATAATGTTTATTTTTTATTAAGAAATATAATGATGTTAATCAGTTAAATTTAATATTAGGCCTTTATTTAGTCAACATCATCATCTTCCTGCAAGGAATCACGGTACAACATGATATAAACATGTCACATGCTTTAACTAGGTATTTTACGACTGGCCGCCTGCCTGGCGTTAACTTCCTTAGTCGCACCTTGGTAAGAAAGAGGGTGGAATATTCTACTCAGCCGAATACCACTGGGCTGCCTGTATTCATTGAACAATACGATATAAAATAAAAAAATAACGTGCAATATACCAACCAAGAATATAAATTCCAAAGTAATAATAAAATTATTTTGCTATAATCCGCGATGAAGTAAAATAGAAAATATGTGCTAAATGTAGAGTGGACAATCCGTTGTCATACCTGAAACATGCAGGATTCGTAAAAACACATGCAAAAGCCTCCACTACCGCCACCACAATACACAATAACTACATACGTTCACTATCACAAACTCAACAATCGTTTCGCCCCGCAAGTGAAGCATCATTAAGAGATAGACTCCACGACAAAATCGCAAAGCGAAGCAATACCCAAATAAGCTTAGTTATATACTAATCGGTTCAACCCCACCATTTATTTTATTTTGCCTGCGAACACGTGTAACAAGCTTGAACTAGAAACATTTATCTGATCGTTCTAGAAACATTTATCTGAATATAAATTCCGTAAAGACTCTTCATTTGAATAGGCTCCATCTCTTACATGTAAAGGCTTCTAATATGTTAACATCTTATACACATAATAAGAGGTCTTACATGTATAAGACCCAACCCTCTTTAGGTCGGACAAACAAGTTTTAGTGGACATGTTCATATCAAAGCTAAGCCTTTCATAAGTGATTTCCATTTTTATTAAAAACTTGCTTCAATAGTGCTCAGCGAAATTAAAAAATCATCTGATGAAATGAGATAACACACTTTAAGACGGAACGCCGTTTTCAATAGCATATTAATTTTATTGAAGTCAAGCTGTACTCGCTATTGTGATAGCCCAACGGTGAGACCGACTGACTCTAACGGGTCTCGAGTTCAAACCCCAGACAAGCACCAATGAGTTTTTCTGTGTACATGTTAATTTTTCTCGATTTTCGGTGAAGGAAAACATGAGGAAACTAGCACCCAAAAAACGGGGAGAGGAGGCCTTTATCCAGCAGTGGGATAGTAACAGAAACTTTAATTTTAAATTTTATTCTCGGTGTTTTCGTTGCGTCAATGGTAATTACTTATTTATTGTTAAAATCCTATGTTATGGCCCGGTATATAAGCTTCGGTCTTAAAGTAGTACTTAAGTACGCTTAATAAAGTACTTAAGTACGCTCAATAAAGTACTTAAGTACGCTTAATAAAGTACTTAAATACGCTTAATAAAATACTTAAGTACGCTTAATAAAGTACTTAAGAACGGTTAATAAAGTACTTAAGTACGCTTAATACAGTACTTAGTAGACTAAATAAAGTACTTAAGTACGCCTAATACAGTACTTAGTACACTTAATAAAGTACTTAAGTACGCCTAATACAGTACTTAGTACACTTAATAAAGTACTTAAGCAGGTTTATCAAACTACGTAAATACACTTAATAAAGTACTTAAACTTAATAAACTACTAAAATACACATAATAGAATACTCAAGAAGGCTTAATAAAGTACATAAATATTTTAAGTACTTAGTACTAATGTACTTAAGTACTATGTTAAGCGTACTTACAAACGCATATATCCGTGTGTTTCTTCTGAACGTACTTATAATGTATCCTACAAACAATTTACGAACAGTATTATATTTTTTTATGGTGGGGAAATTTTCTTAAAGATACCGGAACTCTTAGGTGTGAGATACGGACAGTAAGTAACATCAAATCTAATTGAGCTTAAACAAAGCATGATTGAACTCAAGATTGATAAAAGTAAACATTTAAAAAGGTTATGACTGATTGATTGTAAGTCAAAGGTATAGGATAAAATAAATCAAGGATGAAATCGAAAAGTCAGCCACTATTTTTATTTGAGTTTTGATATTACCTCTGGAGCTCCGTCGACCCAGGGGGCTAGAAAGATAAATTATCTTGAAATCTGAAGCCGGCCAAATGTCATACATATCTCGTTTCTTTACAAAACTCGCAATATATGGAGTCCAGTTTTATATAGAAAACGATTTTATACATGTTATTAATCTTAGAAATGATTTCTAGAAACAGGCGTTACTTTGCGGAATTCCATAGTACACAAGTTATGATAGAATTATTTTGCTTTAATTCGCGTTTGTTAAGAGAATCTCTGTAATGCTAAGTGTATGAAGTAACGCCGTGTGGTATCCGGCTGAGTAGAATAGACCAACCTCATTTTTTACCGAGATGTCGTAAAAGGCGACTAAGGTAAGTTGACCCACCGTGTGGTATCCGGCTGAGTAGAATAGACCAACCTCATTTTTTACCGAGGTGTCGTAAAAGGCGACTAAGGTAAGTTGACCCACCGTGTGGTATCCGGTTTAGCAAAGTAGATCACCCTCTTTCTTACCGAAGTGTCGTTAAATACGACAGAGGTAAGTTGACATCAGGCAGGCGCCCGGTCCTAAAAACGCAGCCAAATCATGTGACAGCATGTTTATAACATGTTGTGCCAACCCCACTTAGAGTGGGATAAGGGCAGGAAGATGATGCTAAGTGTATGAAGCAGGGAACATTCACATACCTTACATGTGCAGAATAAGTCACCACAGGTACCACAAAGTCGCCACCAGCAACACTACACTGTATGTGAATTTTGCCTGCGTCATAGACTTAGCATAATATTCTCTTAACTAACGCGGATCACAGCAAAATAATTTTATTGCAACTTCTATAATTTACTTATTTCAAAACCTTTTCAATAAATAACATTCCATACTCTGAACAATTTCAGATCAATCTGATTAAAATAAAATGATCCGAGATAAAAATTGAGCTGCTTTAAAAAAGTTTTGTTCCGCGTAAATAATTCAGTCGCAGATCATTTATTCATTGCGACTCGAGCTTTTCAGTTTTAACAGTAAAATATTTTTTTTCGATTGATCCGTTTACTATAAAAAATAGCTCTAATTGGGAGGATTTCATGATCTGTTAAATCAAATCAAAATAATCAATCTTTTTCAAATATTTTTGAATTGAATGTTTTATGAACCTACAACTTGTTCGGAATGTTCCTCTTACCGAGAAAAACCGGTAAGAAATTCGGCGGTCGAGCTTTTAAACATTTTTAATTTTACATAATCACACGTCATATTTAGAGTTCCAAAGATCATCAGGAGGAAAGGCTCCAAGAATAAAATTGCAATCTTAACAAACGCGGATTACAGCAAAATAATTTTATTGTAACTTCAGTACTATAGAATTCCGCTAAGTAACGCAAAGTAACTTCTATAAATAATTTTAAGTAAATTATATTTACAGCTTGTTTTAATTAAAAATAATAACCAATAAAAAATGCCTACTAATGTTCATAATAAGCATGACCTGATGCCGATACCAAGAATGGCTCCAGGCAAGGGAACTGTTATATGGTGAACAGAAGGGTTAGAAATTTTTTTCAAATTATTATTAATAGAAACGTCATTAGGTGTCTCCCAGAAATTTATTAATATTTTATAATCTTTGTATTATAAAGAGTTATTAAATATCATTTTTCAGCCATCAATCACATCTTCAAAAATATTGCGTTTATACCATCTACTTGCAAATTATATCATATTTGCAATAGAACTAACAAAAATATATAACTTTATTCCGTGGGTGAATTACAGAAAGTTCTGAATGGAGGTCGAAATAAAAACGTTTTTCGTTTATTTATTAATCCCATGGGAGGGGTAAACTTTAACCGGCCTTGTAACTACTATTTGAATATTAGAAGCTATCTAAATAAAAATAATGTTTTGTAACATTAGCCTACAATGAGTAAATAGGTCAGCCTACAAAGGAGGTTTTGCCTTAATATGCTTTGGACTCGTTTCCTTACGAATGCCTAAATATTATAAATAAAGTCAGGAAGAATTTTGAAAGACAGAAATATTGGTTAATGAACCTTATGTACTGAGATATTAGTTTTGGACTCTTTAAAAACTTGACTGTTTAAAAAGTAGGTAAGTGGTTTCCCCGTGTGGTATTTGGCTAAATGGAATAGACTAACCCCATTTCTTACCGAAGTGTCTTAAAAGGCGGCTAAAGTAAGTTGACTCGCCGTGTAATATAGTGAATAATGAGTAAGGATTAGAAAGGGTATTGAAGACACAGGCCTCAACGCGTTTCGCATCCGAAGCATCATCAGGCCATAGACAAAATCAAAGCGACGCATAACTCGGGCTATGTTCGCATGTGTTCTCACGAATTCCGAATATATATTTTCCATTTACTTAATAAAAATAATTAAAAAAAAATTACAAATTCTGCGTGTCTATACACTGTCCATTATATTAACCATCTTTTGACAGATTGACGATAGTGATGTCCTAAAGATTCTCGTATGCGATACCATTCCGATTATAGTACCTACTATCATTAATCGAATTACGTACCTAAGTAATTCGATTAATGATAACCTACGTAAACTAGATTACTACTTGAGAAAAGAAATTCCAACTTTGAGAAAACTTATTGTTTCTTTGAAAAGAAGTGGTCTATTTCATGGTGAAAAATCTTCTTTGGTCAAAGTTTTGAACACAATTGGCTTTTCATATAAAAAGTTAAATAAAAGAAAATTATTAATGGAACGCACAGATATAGCTATAGCACGTTGTGATTTTTTAAGAGAGGCAAAGAAAATACAAGATTGGGCAAATATTGTTTTCACGGATGAAACATGGCTCAACGCTAACCACACACTATCTCGTTTCTGGACTGATGGTACTGCTGATTCCACTTCCTCAGTACCAATGGGAAAAGGTGAGCGCCTAATCATTTGCCATGCAGGTACAGCAAAAAGATTTGTACAAGACGCACTGTTGGCATTTAAATCGAAGAAATCAAATGACTACCACGAAGAGATGAATGCAAATGTGTATGAAGAGTGGTTCAAAAAATGCTCATTTCATTGGAAGAACCATCAATAATTTTTATTGATAATGCGCCCTACCACTCCCGTCAAATTGACAAAATGCCAACACAGGCTAATAAAAAGCATGAAATAATTAATTGGCTTCGGGACAATGGAGAAAATGTGGACGACTCAATGTTAAAAGTTGAATTAATAAAAATATTAAAAACCAAAAAGAGAGCAAAACGCTATGTAATCAATGAAATGGCAGCAGAATATGGCCATACTGTTCTTCGGATTCCTCCATACCACTGCCAGTACAACGCAATAGAACTTATATGGGCACAAGTAAAAGGGCATGCTGCGAGATGCAATACAAGCCCCCCATTCACAGCGAATAAAATGTTGCAATTGCTAAAAAATGCTTGCACCCACGTAACGGCCGAGAACTGGGCAAGTGTGGTGGAAAGAACTAAAAGAGTAATATTCTCTGATTGGGAACGTGATATTGCGTTTGATAATATATTATCTACACAAGAGCTAATAATAACTGCTACTGAAGACTCCTCATCGGAGGAGTCTAGTGTTGATTATCATTCCGACGACTCGTGCTAATAAAATAAATTAAAATATCCTGATTGTTTTATTTGTATTCATGTATTAACTAAGAAGAAAGTAAAACTTTATATAATGTTATTAAATGTCTTTTAATACTCGTAACATCGATTTCTACCGATTATTTTTAATCTGTGGCATAATCGTAGTAACCACATTATGTGTGACATCACTAAGTGGGCGGTACCCATCCATAAAGTACAAATATTATTTGTATGATATTTGTACGTAAGCAATACAAAACTTAATGAGCGTGAGCTGTCAAAAGACTGATAATATGATGGACGCAGTATAGTATAAAAACGTATAGTCCACTCTACATTTAGCATTACATATATTTTCTATTTACTTAATTTAGTACTATAGCAAAATAATATCATTATTACTTTTGTATTATGAATCTCCGCACAACGACGCCATATTCTATAAATTATTTATATAAGTTTCATCTTCCCTCTCTTATTATTTATTGCAACATTCTCACTTACAGGCTTGCCTAAGGCTCTACTCTAGTATAATAACACTATGGCTTTTGAATTTAGAACTTGACTCTTGCATACAATGCACAAAATCAAAATGTTGCCAGTAACGTCATTCATGAGTTAAATTACTCAGTACGCGCTTTGTGTAAAATTTAGTTCCCAACAATACAGTGATCGATCACACGATGTCGTAGTATGTGATTAATAACATACAACGACATGATATGAATATTTTTCATAACAAGACTGCCTCGTAATTTTTAGTCATGGCAACATCAAGATTAACTTTATAATAGGACTTTTAATTACGGTCCGCCTTACGTTACATAAATTATGACTTGAAAGCGGTCTTTTTCGATTATTTATTTAAAAGGTCGTGTCATGTCATTTTACGGACAGCCCGAAATTTATATCATTTATATAGTTGGTGTAAAAAATTAAATATATAATTAATTTTTACAACATCACACTTATTTGGTTGGTTTTGAGATTATTTATAATGCTATACTTATTACAATGTTAGTAATGTAGAAATCGCTGCTAAGCGATAGGACCGCCTCTTTGTACAAGTCTTCTAGGTATAAGTTTATTTTGTATATTCTGAAATTTTGTTGTGCAATAAGTATATTAAATAAAAAAAAATCTATACTTCGTAAAGTCCCTAAATGCTGTTTGTATTTCAGCGATTTTCTCAAAACCTACTGAACGAAATTTTTGTGCGTTTTTTACTAAACCATATTGCAATTCTTCTGAAAAGTTTAGGTTAATAGTACGTTACGGTTTATGTTTAATTGTGTTGAACATGTCACGTTGGTTTTAAAAAATCTCGCCTGATGGGTGTTTTTAGCGTGTGCGTCGCGTAAACCAGCACCAGATACACTAGAGTAATACTAGAGAATTGGAGATCTACAAAAACACTACAAAAAGTCGAAGATAGCATGTCTTTATCTCTTATGGTTAACTCACAATAACTATTTTTATGTTCAAAATTTTCAATTAAATACACTGATTTCCACGCGCGCGATTGCAAGCACTGCTAGTTACAAATTAAAAGGTTGATTAAATGTTTTTTATTGCATGGAACACTAGAAATAAAATATCCAAAATAAAAAAGAAGAAAAACAAAGGCGAGCGTTGGAGCTTTTATAAAGTCTATATCAATCAATCCTCTAATCCATGGGTTTAAAAAAACTACAATCTCATTTTTTGCTTTTATGTTAATAAAATATCTATTTAATATTTGTTCAATTGCGACGCTTTAAGAAAGCAATAATGCCTTAAATGGGTCACGTTTTAAAGAATCAATTTATATTTTAGACAATTGAAGAACTGCTGAATTCTCTGTAGCGATTAAAACGAGAACACCTTTTGTATAATCAATGTCATCACATGAATATATTATTAATATTATATATTAGCAAAGTAATAAATTCAAATTAATCTAGAGTATAATTAATAAAACAGCCAAGGATAATATTAATTGGGTAATCGTGAATTTCATTAGTTGATGTGTCCATTCTCGAGAGTCATTAATCAAGATTATTGAGTATTAAGGGGCATTATTTGAAACAAGTATATCAATGTCCGTCGACATACTATAAATATTGTCTATATAATAGTCACTTAGTATCAATCAATTAGACAAATAAACTAGTATTTAACAGTATGAGAAGAGATGAAATAGTGAGGTCCCATATTACATTAGCGTTTATAAACAACTTAAAAAGACTCACATAGAATGAGATATTCTTCATGTATAGTAAATTTTTTATTGCAATTTAATGTCTAATATCTAACTATACTATCAATGTGTAAACGCCTGTCTCTGTTTTTCTTTCAAGACTAGTCCGCTGAAACAATATTGACAAAAATTGGCAATTGAAGCTTGTATAGTGGATTAACATAAATGATTAAAATATGTTCATTTTTTTTAGGAACAGGAAATAAACATATATTTAAATACATCGTCGAATGTATACTTACACCCACAGACCTCGTTCTTTATAATAAAGGAAAATTTCGACCCAACAATACCTATGTTTAATATCTGGACTTGCCTTTATACAAGTTTAGAAATTACCTTAAAACGATGCTGCTATGTAAAACATACTATACAATCGAGGATTATTTAAGTTATAGTAGCATATCTTAACTGCAGTCAGCTACGCACTGAGCTGCAACGTTTAACTTGTAACCATCAAATTGTATTTTTTTTTTGTTGAAAAGATTATCCGCCGAGTTTCTTGCTGGTTCTTTTCGATAGAACACTTCCGAATCCGTGGTAGCTTCTTTTAACGATTTGACAATTCCAAAGTACTGTAAACGTTCCACTTGAATAAAGAATATATTGAATTTGAATATTAATCTTAAAAACTTGCGTTCTTAAACAGTAACCATATGCAATTTTGATACTATATACAGTAAATATGTATAATTTTATAACTATCAAATATTAACACAATGGCTTAGTAGCACATTGGTTATGTCGATAAAAGCTCATAGCAGCGTTAACGATCGCCAATTTACACATTGCCAATAAATAAATAGGTATTACAAAATATTTAGTACTTATTATATTATGTCACTAGACCGAGAGCCGAGCAAAAAGAAGGAAAAGTGATGTACATTTCAATAAAATTTCATTATAAACTTTTAAATAAGGTCAGAAAATAAGCAACGACATTCACAGACAAACCAATTAAATTTATTCATAAGTGCGTTGATGATTTTTTGCAACGGTTTATTTACTTTTTTTTTATAGCACCGAGGCATCATCACCATTCATCATAATTGATGATGTTTTCCACCCAGATTTTGCTCAATAAAACCAAACTTCCGAACCAGTGGTCGAATCTAATCAAATGAAAATAATCTTTATTCATAAAAGCTTTTTATAAGAAGTTTTGAATCGTCAAGGTTCAATTAGATTTAATGAACCTACAACTGGTTCGGAATGTTGCTCTTCCGAGAAGAATAAGCAAGAAACTCGGCGGTCAATCCTTAAACATTTTAAATTTACAACGTTTAACCGCAGTCTTGTTAGAAAATGAAAGGATTTTCAAATCCAAGCATTTTTATCATTTAAATAATCTTCAATTGGGTAATATGCTTTACGTATAAAAATGGTTCGTATACTTAATTACAAACTTTTTTGTAGATAAATCTAATATGAATTGCGGAATTTTATTGTAGTAGCGAATGGAAGCTTCTTTAATAACATTTTGATTATTTTAAAATTTGAAATAGTCCACTAGTATCCTACTAATAGAATGGATGTTTGTTTGTTACCATTACACGGCGAATCCGCTGAACTGATTTTGATTAAATTTGGCACAATTATTCCTTATACACCAGGGTAACATATATGCTATAGGAATTCTGTTAATTCTCCAGGAACGACGTTGAAAAGCGCAATCTATTATCACGCGAACAAAGTTGCGGGTAAAAGCTAGTAAAGAATAATTTGAATTTGCTATATAGGAATATATATAGGAATAGGTATACCCACAAAGAAAACACGGTTCAAGGGGGATTGTTTTATGGGTCTAATGAGTATTGGAGGTTGTGGTCTCTACGTACAAAAACAACTATCCAACAAACTACCACGTAATTTAACTTTGATTAATTAAACTTACCTTGAGTGAAGTTTAATCATTGTTATTTTGTCACGAACTGCTTTGTTTAAATATAATGCTTTACCTTAACAAATTAAGTCATTATACGTACTTCGTAAAAGCATATATATATGCATGTAAAAGGATATATTTGTTTATTTCTTATCTGTTATATACATGAAAGAAATAAGAGATACTTAATTGCTCTAAAAGTAGAAATATTGCTCTTAATATTTGTTATCATACTCTTGCCCTTATCCCGCTCCAAGTGGGGTCGACACAACATGTTATAAACATTGTTGTCGCCAATGACTTCCGCTTTGTATTTTATAGCATCACAGTTATGAAACAAGAGTATCGTGCCCTTTTTGATTAAAATGGTGGCAACACTGTGACGTTGTTTTTTCCGGTGGAGTCTTCCTATTGATAAAACGTCTCGGTGACATTCAGTCTTTGTTCGTCATTCAAGAGAAGTGCATCTCGGAACGGGAAATGTGGTATTCCAATATATCGTGTTATTGTATAAAGTGTGCGCTAACAACATGTTGTCAAATGATTTGGCTAGTTGTTTTACGACCAGCCACCTGCCTGACGTCAGCTTACCTTAGTCGTATTTTACGACACTTTGCGTAAAAAAGAGGGTGGTCTATTCTACTCAGCGGGATAGCACACGGTGAGTCAACTTACCTAAGTGACATTTTACGACACCTCAGTAAGAAATGAGGGGGTCTATTTTACTCAGCCGGATACCACACAGTGAGTCAAATTACCTTAGTGGCATTTTACGACACCTCGTTAAGAAAGAGGGTAGTCCATTCTACACAGTCTGATACCGCGCGGCAGGTCAACTTATTTTAGACGCCTTTTACGACACCTAGGTAAGAAATGAGGGTGGCCTATTGTACTCAGCCGGATACCACATGGCTTAATATCAATGTATTCGTAAGAGAAATAAATAAATAAAAATATTACCTTGGTAAATGTTACGGCAATTTAACATATAGATCGTAAAATATTGCAATATAAAAGAAAAACTAAACCATTTTATATACTTTGTCACTTTATACCTGAAACGTCTTCACTCGAAAATTTATTACGACCACTATTTCAGTGAGCTACAAATAAATTGAAGGCAATAAACATGTAAGCAGCAGGTGTAGGTAACAATATATTTCCAACGGTATTCTCTACGAACATTCTCGAAAGAAATGTGTCCACATTGTGATATAATAGTTTCCAGTAAGAACGCTTATGTCGCAAGTCATTTCAAACTAAATATATTATCTCTTCAGGTTCTAATACTTGTAATAAATAATATTCATCACCAACATAAGGTAAAAACGTTTTGATTCGTACTGTAAATGTGACTGGAAATTGTAAACCTAAAACGATCTCGGGCCAATTTAAATTTAAAACATTGTTTCTTCAAATAAACTTGTAAACAAGTGATTTTCAATTGACAACTCTATTCAAGTCAACTGCGGGATCGGAAAGCTGTTCCTAACGAGAAAAGCCAACAAAGTAACTCAGCGGTTGCTCCTTTTGAAATATAACTACATAGTTACTTTTAGTTATTACTGTCTTGTACAGGATCGAAGAGTAGCAATAACCACACATCGTTATTATCTAAGTAATTCTCAGCAGTAAAATAAGCTTTCTATAGCAATAGGTTCAAAGTAGGAACCGACATAAGCTTGCGGCTCCTGCTTTGCGCCTTGCAAAAGTACGTAAGTTGTTAGTGGGTTTGGGTAAAAGATTCTATAATAAAATTCCGCAATCAATTTTAGCTTTGCCATTACAACAGTTTAAAAACACTATTACGGAGAGGCTGATACAGAAAGCCTACTATTGAGGATTATTAATACTATTGAGGAATACTTAGATGATATAAATGCCTTGACGTAGCTATTTTTGACCCTGTACAAGACAACAAATGTAACTAGTAATAAGATTTATATTTTTAAAAGAGCAACCGCCGAGTTTTTTGCTGGCTCTTCTCGGTAGGAACAGCTTTCCGAACCAGCAGTAGAGTTCACGATTCAAATGCACTTGTTTACAAGTTTATTTGAATAAAGAATAATTTGAATTAGAATATATCAGCCTCCCTTTAACATTTCTTTTAAACTGCATAGCTAAAATTGATTGCTGAATTTTATAATAGAACCTTATACTCGTAAATATATACCCAGAAACTTGCGTAGTTTCACAAGGTGCAAAACACGAACCGCCAGCTTATGCCGGTTCCTACTTTATCTATTATATACATCACCAATTTTTTAATGACTCATAATATGTATTTTTATGTTCAAAAATAAAATTGTTAAAATGTAATGTGAAGCAAATGTAAGAATACCCTTTTCCTTAAATTCTCTGACGAGGAATCACGCGGGCTTAAATTGTAAATGCCACGTATGGCTTTTGTTTTTGTAATACGATTTTTTTTTCTCTATCTATATAATCAAATTAATAAAATATACATAATTTCATAAATAGTAAATTGTCATATAAAGTTATACCCGTTTTTCTTGTCTGTTCTTCTTCAAAGTTTTTTAATAAATTTTTTAACTTTTAACTTTACAGTTAGATTTTAATACTGATTAAAACTTCAATATATTTTTAAATAATATCAAGTAAAGTCAGTAAAGTTTCTTGCTAGTACATTGAAAGTTCTAGATCGTTAGTAATTTCAATTTTACATTCACTAAACGAGAATCTTAATTTAAAATTTAAAATTCTTCAAGAGAAGCACTTCAAGCACTATTGAGAAATCATCATCCTCCTGCCCTTATCCCACTCTAAGTGGGGTCGGCACAACATGTTATAAACATGCTGTCACATGATTTGGCTGCGTTTTTACGACCGGCCACCTGCCTGACGCCAACTTACCTTAGTCGTATTTTATGACACCTCGGTAAGAAAGAGGGTGGTCTATTCTACTCAACCGGATACCACACGGTGAGTCTACTTACCTTAGTCGCTTTTTACGACACCTCGGTAAGAAAAGAGGGTAGTCTATTCTACTCAGCCGGATACCACACGGCGGGTCGACTTACCTTAGTCGCCTTTTACGATACCTCGGTAAGAAATGAGTGTGGTACTATTCTATTCAGACGGATACCACACGGCGTTCAAGCATAATTGAGAAATAAAGATAGTGAAATTCAATGTTATACTAATATTTATCGTACAATCAATATTATTATAATCCCTCTGCGATTAAATAAGACGTCGTTCAAGTGTTAGACTATTGTAGAGGAAAGCGCGTCAACATATCATCTAATATGATATGACATAATATATTGGAGGCAACAAAACAAATTAGATTAATTATAAATAAGCGCTGATGTGTATACATAATGTTATTATTATTATTTTTATATATATTAATATCTGACCTATATTAACTCATCTGTTTAATATTTAATTTTTCTGTTTTATCTTTAATATTTACATCTATATTTTATTTTTTCATCTCGTTATAATACGATCTAATTACTTCGTATTGTAACGAGGTATTAGGCAAGGATAGTGGTAATTGTTCACTCATGCAAATGTTGTACTAACTTTTAAAGGTGTTTTACATAGATTTAGAGTATATTATCAACAATGTTTTTGTATTTAAGTATTGTAAATTGCTATTAGTTGGTCTAATAATAAAATAAAAAAATAAAAATAAAAATAAACATAATAATACCGCGCAGTTTTTTAATCTTGATACCTGATAGCCCACGCCGTGCGGTATCCGGTTGAATAGAATAGTATCACCCTCATTTCTTACCGAGGTGTCGTAAAAGGCGACTAAGGTAAGTTGACTCACCGTGTGGTATCCGGTTAAGTAGAATAGTATCACCCTCATTTCTTACCGAGGTGTCGTAAAAGGCGACTAAGGTAAGTTGACTCACCGTGTGGTATCCGGTTAAGTAGAATAGACCACCCTCTTTCTTATCGAGGTGTCGTAAAATACGGCTAAGATAAGTTGACATCAGGCAGGCGGCCGGTCGTAAAATACGAAGCCAAATCATGTGATAACATGTTTATAACATGTTGTGCCGACCCCACTTAGAGTGGGATAAGGGCAGGAGGATATATATAATAATACCGCGCAGTAAAAATATGTTTCTTTCAGTCAATCGTAACTTAAGATCAGGCCCAAAATAGTTTTATTCAAATATAAAATAACATTATTGGCACTTTCTTTTTTTGTTACTACGATATTATTCACGAGTTACGGTCATAAGTTCAAACCATGGGTATGCACCAATGAGTTTTTCTATTTAAACTTATGTGTCTAATTAATAATTGTAATTTATCACAGCTTTTCGCTGAAGGGAAAAATCGTGAAGAAACCTGCATATCTCTACAGAATTCTGGAGATATGTGTAACCTACAAATCCGCATTGGAGCAGAATGGTAGGTCTTAGCTCCAATCGCTCTCTCCAAAAACTGAGAAAGGAGGCCTTTACCCAGCAATGGGATAGTAACAGGCCGTCACTTTACTTTAACACTACTAATTTGAAATATATATTTAAAAAAATAAATACATACAAAGAAACAGCAAATTGTTTATAGAAAATTTTAGCCCGAAGAATCTAACCCACGGCGCGTCAAAGGCCACTCGATTTATAATAATATGAATATTTATTAGATAAACAGACAGTCTGACGTTGTCGGTGATTTTATTTTATTATACGCAGTGATGAAGTAATTACACACAATGCTTAAGGTCATCAGCATTCTTCTGCCCTTTTCCCACTCTTAGTAGAGTCGCCACATGTTTTAAACATGCCACATGACGTCAACTTACCTTTGTCACCTTTTACGGCACCTCGGTAAGAAATGAGGGTGGTCTAGTCTTCTCAGTCGGATACCACACGGTGGATCAACTTACCTTAGTCGCCTTTTACGAGACCTTGGTAAGAAATGAAGATTGTCTATTCTACTCAACCGGATACACCATAGCTGGTCAACTTATCTTAGCCACCTTTTACGACACCTCGGTGAGAAATTAGGGTGGTCTATTCTATTCAGTCGGATACCACACGGTGGTACTAACAATACTTGAGGTATAATATTATCTATATATATAAAAGAAAGTTGGTCTTAGTTACACTATTTATAACTCAAGAACAGATGAACAAATTCGGCTGACAATTGGTGGAGAGGTTGCTTAGAACCAGCAGACGGAAATAGAATACTTTTTATCCCGTTCGACCGCATTTATTTTATCCCGTCAAGTCACTATAAAACGTGGTATAGCAAAAACGACTATGACATGGAAAAACAAAACATAAATGACAGCTAAACGTAATTTAGTCTTGGGATAAGTATGGTAAAAATTTGACAATTATCAAAATAGTAGTAGCTATAAACGTTACTACATAGTATAAAACAAAGTCACTTCTCCGTCTGTCTTTATATCTCTATGTTTGCTTAAATCTTTAAAACTACGCAAAAGATTTTGATGCGGTTTTTTTTAAGTATATAGAGTGATTGAAGAGGATTGTTTATATGTATAATAAAATTCAATATGGAGTAGCGAAATACTGTGATTATCACTGAGTGACATAGGCTATGCTTTAAGGATGATTCACGCTACACCGTGCCGCGACCGGGCCGTGCCCCGTCCGGGGCACGGCCACCGTGCGCCGGCCGTGCCAGTCATTCATGTTACACCGGGCTATTTTGGTGTTTATTTGTACGATTTATATCTGTTATGTGGTTTTTGTCAGCTAGTGATTTCATCTGTCGATAGACTTGACGCCTAAGTAAATATGCAGTTTCACAATTTGAATTAGCAGCTATTGCAATTGCCATCGATGATGAAGTATTGGAAATTATTTACTTTGTTATCAAAATACTTAGGATGGCTCATGTCGTAAATCACAGGGCAAATTATACACATTCTAAACAATTTGCATTGTCCATTTTGCTGTTATGCTGCTAAACTCAATAAGATTTGACGTTGACTGCTCTGCGGGCGCCCGGGCGCATATGTTTATGTTACAGCGTGTCGGGGCCGAACCGTGCCGGAGCCGGGAAACAATACCCACCGACATTTCAACGCCGTGCCCCGGCCGGGCCCGGCCGGGACACGGCCGGGGCACGGTTAGGCATGAATCACTTCATACCAAAAGTATACCATAATGTTCGACCGTGCCCCGGACGGGGCACGGCCCGGTCGCGGCACGGTGTAGCGTGAATCATCCTTTATACCCGTGCGAAGCTGGGGCGGGACTCCTAGTATATTATAATTTATAAACTTTACTTTAGTTTGCTATGGGGAACTTTGGGACATAAATTTACGTTATCCCATCTTCAATCAGTGAATTATTCCACTTTATAATTAAGCAAGTCTATTCCAATATTTGTATGCTACAAATCGATAGAGATTCAATCAATCATTCATAAATGGGAACAGAACAGATGGCTCAGAAATAAAATATGACGTAGACGCAAATGTACAAAGGAAAACTCCAGGACTGTTCTGTATTTGAATATTTAGTGTTGCCATTATCTGTGATTGATTGTTTTGTTTTCGCGGGAAACAAGTGCCTATCAAGTTTGTACAAACATTACTTTATTGTTACATTACCAGAGACAACGGTGTTTTTTGTTCTTGTAATTGTAAACAATTTACATAAGAAAACAATTAGATGGCGTGAAGAAATTGCCAGCGTATAAAGGCTGAATTATCCGTAAAAGGTAGATAAGTCTGGGATGATTCTATTGTTCTTGAATTATTTATATATACATACATACTAAACTGTAGGTAAAAAATATCGTCAGTAAATAATCTCTGGATAAACTAGAATATGACTTATATGTACAAAAAAGGAGTAAACTGAACAGGCTCTCTGCCTAGCTGTTGGATGCTTAACTAACGATGGAACATGAGAGATAAAGACCGGCCGCTTGCCTGCCGTCAACTTACCTTAGACGCCTTTCATGACACCTGGGTAAGAAATGAGGGTGGTCTATTCTACTCAGCCGGATACCACTCAGCGGGTCTACTTACCTTAGTCACGTTTTACGACACCTCGGTAAGAAATGAGGGTGGTCTATTCTACTTAGCGGGATACAACACGGCGGATCAACTTAACTTAGTCACATTTTACGACACCTCGGTAAGAAATGCGGGTGGTCTATTCTTCTCAGCGGGATACAACACGGCGGATCAACTAACTTAGTCACATTTTACGACACCTCGGTAAGAAATGCGGGTGGTCTATTCTACTCAGCCTGATGCACCACAGCGGGTCAAGTTACCTTAGTCACCTTTTACAACACGTCGGTAAGAAATGCGGGTTGTCTATTCTACTCAGCCGGATACACTACATCGGGTCAAGTTACCTTAGTCACCTTTTACAACACCTCGGTAAGAAATGATTCTGGTTTATCCTACTCAGCAGTAATTTAGATATTCAATATCTTACTGCAATCCAAATGAGTTTCTAAACTACTTCTATAAATCTTAACCTGGATTTGAATGTCAAATTCAAAGCTCAGCCTTTCAAGTTTTCATAAAATGAAAGGAACGGAATTTAATTTTCCCATTATTGTCTCGGATTGAGCTCATCTTGACCTACATCCGTTGTTTAGTTCGCATTCAATGAAATAACTAAGGGAATACGAAATTTGTATGAAATTTTATGAAAACTTTTCAATTTTTTTGTTACAATAAAACTTTAATAGTATTTAAAGAATAAAATACTTTTTACTTACACAACTAAGAATAAAAATTATGACGAAAAAGCGATAACAATGATTTTAATAAACGTCAAATATTGTAAAAAAAATTACGTCGTCAATAAATATATTATTATAATTAATTTTATAAATAATTAATAAACAAAGTTTTAGATATACATCTTTTTACTGAATCAAATTAAATAGTAAATAAAAACACTTACCTATTTTGTTATAAAAATATTCATTTCAACAGCAGTTCAATTTCTGTTGTTCATTACATTCCACTTTACAAGTACTATTACTGTACTAGTATTTTTGTTTTAGTTCAAACACTATTAAAAGGAGCTGAGTCTAAAGTGTTTTAAACATTAAAAAGTCATTTAAGTCTTTAATCGATATTTACAACCACTTTGTAGAACCAGTTTTTGATTGAAAGTACGTAAAGTTACATGAACGCGTAGATGCTACGTCGTAGCAGACAGCGTGTATTCACTGTAGCGCTCGGATATCAACTGACGCTACGGGGCTACGGCGTAGAGTCGTTGTTCCAAGCGAAAAGTTGATGACTTAGAAACTAGCCGCTTAACTACGTTAGTGCTAGCTTAATTTAGATCGTTCTGCCCTAAGTTAGCTAACCCTAAGTATTCGCTTTGAGTACTTTAGGCTAACCTATCGCTTTATAAGGGATTATGTGATAATATCGACTGTCCACTTATAGTCAGTAAAATATTTAGCAGCTTCTACGTTTATAAATATTAAAAACAAACAAATAGTATTTAACGATTATTTAAAATGACTGTATTTAAAGCGATGTTATCTTTATATCTTAAACATTAAAAATTGTATCTTATCTTTTTTCAAACGGCGCATAGTTTATATGTTATATAGCTTATTTGTCTGACAAAAGTAAAATTATTATTATTTTAATCCGTATATTAGAAAATATATGTCATGGCAAATGTATAAAGTACAATCCATTATTTTACCTTTTTCATATTTATTTGTACCACAGACCGTGTGGTATCCGTCTAAGTAGAATAGACCACCCTCATTTCTTACCGTCAGGCAGGCGACCAGTCGTAAAAACGCAGCCCAATCATGTGACAGCTTTTAAAACATGTTGTGCCGACCCCACTTAGAGTGAGATACGGGCAGGAGGATGATGATTTGAACCACAGATACCTTAAACAACCATCACCACACTAAATAATCTCGACGATATCATAAGACAAAATCATAAGGTGATTCCTTTTTGTACATAAAAATATAAAGAATTGTTGTACATAAAAATACAAAGAATTATAGAACGATAGGTGATGTATATAATAGACAAAGTAGGAACCGACATAAGCTTGCGGTTCCTGCTTTGCGCTTTGCAAAAGTACGAAACTCGTTTTTGAGTTTGGGTATAAGATTCTATAATAAAATTCCGCAATCAATTTTAGCCATTACAGCAGTTTAAAAACACTATTAAAGAGAGACTGATACAGAAAGCCTACTATACTGTTGAGGATTAATTAGATGATAAGAATGCATGGATATAGCTACTGTCTGACCCTGTACTAGATAGTAATTACTTTATATAACTAGTTATAAGTATTATGTTGAAAAGAGCAACCAAGTTTCTTGCCTGGCTCTTCTCGGTAGAAACAGCTTTCCGAACCAGCAGTGGAATTGACGATTCAAAAGCACTTGTTTACAAGTTTATTTGAATAAAGAATATTTTGAATTTGAATTTGAATTTAAGCTGAAAAAATTATCTATCTATCCTTATCTATTTTTATAAAATTCTAGAATATTTAAAAAAATTAATACATATTTCGATGGTTTTAAAGTTTCTTTTCGTATTCTTCATACTGCTTTTTTTTTTAAATAACCCAATAACTTCGTTTAAAATAAAAAAATAAAAATTTGAATTTGAAATTTGAATGCGATTGCAACGCTTTTACATAGCTCACCCTTAAATCAAGTCACTGATTAACTCATTTAGCTCACTTTCCAACTATATCTATGCTCTATATAATTACAGCGATCGGCAACTCCGTTTGAAAGTTGGAAATACAAACATAGGTTCCATTTGCAATATTACTTTGTGTTCATACGATTACTTTGTCAATATGTGTCTACTTGGCACAGGTTTCATGCACTACCTACCTTTATTTCGACAGTGTATATTTAATTAATGGGTTTTTGTATTTTAGTTATACTAAACTACATTTTCTCGTTCAAAATAAATTAATGACATTAATGACATCCTATAATACAAAATACATACGTGCAACGGTGCTAACAGTCCAAAAATTTAGAGCAATAAATCTATACTAATATATAAAGTTAAAGAGTTTGATTGTTTGTCCGTGCTAATTACAGTAACTACTGGACCGATTTTAATTTTTTTTTAAAGTATACTTCTTTTATCAAGGAAGGATAAAAGAAGCCGGATACCACACGGCGACTTATCTTAGTCGCCTTTTACGACACCTCGGTAAGAAATGAGGGTGGTCTATAATAGTTAGCCGGATACCACACGGCTTCAAATTATGTAACATAATACTTGCGTTATGGGTGATATACAACTGGTAAATATAAACATATATTATTTTTAAATACATAATACGTAGAACCGAAGAACTAATAATTGTTTTAAGAAGATGTTGTCATATATATGTATATATATACATATGTTGTATATGCTCATATGTTGGTGTATATATTTTCCTTTAATTACTAGTAAAAATTTTATTTATTTTTTTATTAATGCCATAATACATTGACCTCATGTCATTCACTGATAGGCATGTGATGTTTATAATCGTCTAACTCAGTCACACTTGTCAATAGCCAATGGGGAACGGACGGACTAAAAAAAAATAATTGCCGGGAAAAAGTCCCACATGTCACCGGCCCTTTTTTTTTTTTTTAATAAGATTAAAAAAAAAAATTAAAAAAAAAAATAAAAAAAAAAATAAAAAAAAAAAATATTACCGAGCAAGGCTTCATCCTATTCTACTCAGCCGGATACCACATGGCGGGTCGACTTACCTTAGTCGCCTTTTACGACACCTCGGTAAGAAAAGAGGGTGGTACTATTCTATTCAGCCGGATACCACACGGCGGATTATTTTTCTGTCCTCATCCCACTCTAAATTTGGTCGCCACAACATGTTGTGAACATGTTTGGCTAAGTATTTTCAGGCTAGCCGGCTGCTGAAATCAACTAACCTTATTCGTCTTTTACAACACCTTGGTAAGAAATGAGGTTGGTCTAATAAACTCAGGCGGATACCACATGACGGGTCGACTTACTTTAGTCACCTTTTACGAGACTTTGGCAAGAAAGAGGGTGGTCTATTCTACTCAGCTGGATAACACGTACACTCTAAATAAAGTAGGGCAATACTGTTTTCATTTGTTATACTAATATTTATTGTTGAAATTCTGCGGTCCATTCCTAATTTCCCCATTACTTCAAAATACCTGTTTTGCTTGTACAACTGTTCGTTGTTATACAGTTCGCCTTTTGTTAAGTAAATATGTATAAACCAAATTAGTTTATACAAACGATAGTAAATTATTCAAGCGTTTAACTATTTGGTGAAGGATAATGTTTTTCTTATTAATTTTGTATTTGCCTTTTCGTAGTTTTGAATTATAAGTATAATAATAAATGGGGTGTGTGAGGGTGACTCGTTCCATTCAGTCTCCTCACTTGCATAGCCTGCTCGTGGTACACCATGCAACCAACGAGGCTCTGGCGACCGATTAATGGCGCTATAACCATTCTGTAGCTGAACAAAATCCTAGTGTCTCACAGTAGGCAGCGTGTTGGTACGAAACTTACATTTCGATCACCAACCCGCATGCCAAGCGTGGTGATTATTGGCAAACCTTCATTACAAAATAGGTATTCTATGTAGGCAAACAAAAATAATATATCGTTAATTATTACTATAAACATACGGGTCACATTACGGTAAAATCGAGTTACTTTTGTATTAGGTTCGTGACCACGGTGGATGCAACTCTGAGGAAACGTCTTACCTTATATAAAGGTTACGCGATTTTAACGCGATGTGACCCGTATGTTTCATCCTCCTGACCTTATCCCACTTCAAGTGGGGTCGGCACAACATGCTGTCAAATGATCTGGCTGCGTTTTTACAACCGGCCGCCTGCCTGACGTCAACTTTTTCGTATTTAATCTTTGTCGTATTTAACGAAACCTCGGTAAGAAAGAGGGTGGTCTATTGTACTAAAGCGGATAACACACGGTGTTGACCCGTGTGTTTATACTATAATAATCAGTATGAATCGCGAAAGTTTAAAATCTACTAATTAACCGTTGGTTTTTAATTATAAGCCAGAAATTCCACTACATTGTCGACTTTCCAATTACCAGAACAGCGCCTTGCGAGGTCAAATTTTGGGAACTTAATGACCCTCAGATTTTTGACTCTTCATGAATAATATATCTGTATAGAGACAGCTCTCTAAGTTTTCTTAAGAAGAACAATAGACGCGTCCTACTTGTCACATCGTTAGAGAACAAAACTTTGCAGTTTTTAGGTCATGCATTCAAGCTGTTAAAAACTTAAAGACAACACTCTAAAGCACAAAAACGGTATAAAAATTCTCTCTAACAATACTTTTACACTTATGCGATCTCTATTATGAATGCTTATATTTATATACAATTTATAATTACACTATTGATAACAAACGGTTTATTTTTTTTCTTACGCAGATTGGTTGAGTATATACTACATTATATTAATCCACCGATCACTTAAACGTATAAGATAACTTATATAATTCAAACTTCATAAATATCGTTTTACGTAAAAATGTATTTTCAAAAATAAGTATTATTTAGTCGTGATCTGGCTTTTTAATAATGGTTGACTGACCTGGCGTTGCATACTTGTTTAAAAAACAGCAGAACTCAATAACATTACAGTTTTGTTTCTCTCGCACTTTTCACATACTTTAGTCTTTCGATCAAGGTTTATGCATTACATACAAAATGGAATGGAATGGGGTACGGTCATTCACCCCTCTTATATCTATAATTCGAAACATAAAATAATTCCTGAGAGTACCGGGAATTATAATCATCGCACGCTTAGTATTAAAGTGACCTAATTTTAACACTAAGACTAGATTTAGTTAGATACATTACAATCCTTATTAGCAGTCAACAGTATCTTATAATAATTAAAAAAATGGCTCAACTTAGTACAGTACAGTAACAACGACGATAAGTTTTAATACTCGTAAATAACAAACATTAATAGCTAACATAATTTTTTTCAAGATTACAATATTTGAGGTCAAAGGTAATTTGTACAGGTTCTCAAATTAAATTCAGATTAAATTTATCCCTCTAAAGTTAAAGATAACGCAACGCATTTCTCTATAGATAAGGACTCTTCCTTACGTTTAGAACAATAAGATGAGTTTATCTCTAACTAGCAATTTCATCCGCACAAAGTTAGTGTCTGGAAATTGTTCAATTATAGAAATGGTAGGGGAAATGAACTATTTACATAATACAATACATGAAAGCGAAATTACATATATTATCACGTGTCCAAACGAGCGCTCAATGTAAATGTGAATGGATATGTGACTTAAGGGAACCTACAAACTTATTGGATCGTTTGTGTAAAGTATGACATGCCTATAAAAATGTAGCGAAACATTTAACGTATAATAGGAGAGTATGAACCTGTGGTAGCCCAGCGGTAACACCGTGCGACTCTTTCGAGGACGACATGGGTTCGAACCCGGGCAGACACCAATGAATTTTTTGTGTTAAAACTTATGTGTCTAATTGATAATTGCAATTGCATTTACTTTTTTAGGAGAGTATGTATGTAGAATGGAGTATCCGTTTTCAAACAAGATACGTCCACGATTCGTAAAATACATGCACAAACCTCCACCGTCGCCACCGCAACACACAAGCATTACACACGTTCACTAACACATGCTCAGCAATCTTTTCGCCCTACAACCAACGCATCATCAGGATATCCACGACGCTTTTCGATTTTGTCATGAAGTTTATCTCCTGTTGAGCAATTTTATTATTACTTGCGTAGGCCTCATAGTGAAGCTGTGATAGCTCAGCGGTAACACCGTACGACTCGTTCGAGGTCACGGGTTCGAACCCTGGGTGGGTACCAATGAGTTATTTTGTTAAAACTTGTGTCTAATTGATAATTGCAATTTATCACACGCTTCTTGGTTATGAAAAACATTGTTAGGAAACCTGCATATGGTTAGAGAATTCTAGGGATATTTGTAACCTACCAATCCGCACTGCAGCGTGGTATGTCTTAGCTACAATCCTTCTCTCCGAAAACAGAGAGAAGACGCCTATGCCCAGCAGTGGGATAGTAACAGGCCACTACTTTACTTTTTTTGTAGGCGAATTTGATCTTTTATGAACCCAATAGAAACGAGTTTCTCTTTTACATCCCACAGAGAATTTACATTTATATGCAAATCTGATGTGATTCCGCTAGAGTTTCAGTACAAACTCCATTTTAATGTTTTCCTTCAACATAAACTTTACGCGAGTTTAGGGACCGCCAATGAGGAAATTGTTCTACAAAAACTTAGTTGAAAGTTCATCACTTATTCAGGCGAAATCTCACTTATGAAATTTCATTTCTAATTAATTGAATAAGTCCAAGATTAAATTTTCTTTGTTATACTTCAAGAAGCAATCTTACGAAGGTAATTGAGTTGTAAGATTGCATCTACAAAATGTAGGAAATATGTTGCAAAGTAGTAAAACTTTTCCCTCGGAATATTACTTGTTTTACCTTCTATACGCTCTTAATTAAAATACCAAGCCCGTAGATATAATTTTGACTGGCCCGTTGGAGCAGTGGGTAGTGACCCTACCTTAAGCTAAGCGGGTCGCGGGTTCGATTCCCGCCGAGGTCCAACATTTTCTAGAAATGAATTTGTTGGTCTTTTAGCCTGTACACCAGATACAAATATACACCATATTTGTATTTAAGTATGTATTTAAAAAATATATATATATATAAGTATATATTCACCAGTTGTCGGTCACTCATAACACAAGTATTAAGTTACTTACTTTGGGGACGGACAACCGTGTGTGTAAGTGTCCCATATATTTATTTATTTATTTATAATTAGTTTTTAAAAAGAACCCAAACGTTCAAGATAAATTTATTTTACAAGATAAGAAAGTATAAAATTAAATCCCTATATGGTAGAGTACATGTCTACGCCGTGTGGTATCCGGCTGAATAGAATAGCACCACCCTCATTTCTTGCCGAGGTGTCGTAAAAGGCGACTAACGTTACGTCAGGCAGGTAGCCTGTCGTAAAAAATCTAGCCAAATCACGTTACAAAATGTTTTCAAATCCCAAGTAGAGTGAGAATAACACCAGGATATGATATATGATATGATATAATGATGAAAGATTTAAGTTATATAGTGAATATTGTGTTGTTGAAACAATATTTGTATTTTTTTTCCAACAAATGAAACAATTGCCGCGAAACAGAATGCAAATGAAAAAACTTCGCAGTAGGGAGTTAACACAATTCCCAATGACGGTTGTGACATGAATACGCCTTTGTCGCGTTCACTACGTGCCAGCCGGGGCCATCGGTGCAATTGTTAAATCGTGAAACTAGCACGACTAGCGAAATTTTGACTTATTATGCATATACTCGTAGGTCATATGTTTTTATTTTTATATGTTATATAGTTTGCATATTATAGATTTTTGTTCCAGACCGCCGTGTCGTATCCGGTTGAGTAGAGTAGACTACCTTCATTTCGTACCAAGGTTCCGAAAAAGACGACTAAGGTAAGTTGACCAGCCGTGTGGTTTCCGGCTGAGGACAATATACCACTCTCATTTCTTACCAAGGTGTCGTAAAAGGCGACTAAGGTAAATTGAAACGCCGAATGGTGTCGGGCTGAGTAGAATAGGCCACCCTCATTTCTTACCGAGGTGTCGTAAAAGGCGACTAAGGTAAGTTGACCTCAGGCATGCGGCGCGTCGTAAAATACCCAGCCAAATCATGTGACAACATGTTTATAACATGTTGTGCTGACTCCACTTGGAATGGAATAATGGTAGGGGAAATAATTATGAGATTCTTCACCGAAACCGCAATATAATCATTTATACTAATTAGTTCAACCCCCACCATTTCATTTCCATTCATACTCATTTATCTGATCATCAATAATGACGCCAGTGCTATTTTTAATGATCTCAAGTTGCTTTAAAATACGTACTCACACGTAATATATATATATATATATATATATATATATATATATATATATATATATATATTCTATTTACTTAACCGCTGATTACAGTAAAATAATTTTATTATTACCTTTGTATAATGAAAGACTATCAAGGTTAAAACCTCGGTGAAAGATCTTATTTATAAATTGTAAGCGTTTCTTCAGAATAAATTAAAGGTGTTTATTGAATTTACTGCAAGTAATTTTCTTTCAAAGAGACACGTGAAAAGTCAATTCGATCACAATAAACCGTTCCACAGTTTCAATTTTCTGTGCTTTTGATTTCTACATCAAAAGGGTCCTTGACAGCGTCGAAACGAATGGCATCCACAAATAACTCGAATAAAGTGATTTATAGATACGTTGTTATTCACGTTGGGTTAAACATGAGTTCTGTAGAATTCCAATTATAAGCTAGTATTTACAATTTGTGAAGGGATAAAAGCATTACTTTTATTTAAGGTCTGAATTTTATTGATGTGTGCGTGTGTGTGCATGTGTATGAGGATATTGTTACAACAATTTCAAGTACAACCTCCTTCATGTTCCTTCTGCCCTTATCCCACTTAAAATGGAGTCACAACATGTTATAAACATTTTGTCACGTGATTTGGCTACGTATTTAACGACCGGCCGCTTGCCTGACGTCAACTTACCTTGGTCACCTTTTACGATACCTCAGTAAGAAATGAGGGTGGTCTACTCTTCTCAACCGGATACCACACGGTGGGTCAACTAACCTTAGTCGCCTTTTACGACACCTCAGTAAGAAATGAAGGTGGTCTATTCTACTCAACCGGATACCACACGGTGGATCAACTTACCTTAGTCGCTTTTACGACACCTCAGTAAGAAATGAGGGTGGTCTATTCTACTCAGTCGGATACCGCACTGTATACAACCTCCTTCATATAGTTGGTCAATAATATTAAAAAAACATTGTCGCCGTCAATGTCAAGTTGAAGAAGATTACATGGGTTGATTTTTGAAAAAATTGTGTCTTATTTATTGGATAAGTGTAAAGGAAAAATATCGTTGTTATAATATTTTACAGTATAGAAATTCAGAATGGCGATCGATTGATGGCGGTGTAACCATTTTATATGGCGTAGTTAAATACCACAGACCGGTGATGCCGGGATGAAAAATGCCATAGACTACTTCTTCGGTAAACACAGACGCAGTATCCTTCAAAATCTACTATGTTTAATCGCCATTTTGAATATCCATGATAAAACTGTTCATTTATTTGAAACAAAGGTAGGCGCAAACTAAACAACAGCTTAGTCGTTCAACTTGAAAATACGGTCTATCAGCAAATTCAATGCATCGTAAATCACGAATTACCACTCGCTATTGTGAAGCAAGGATTTATTCAGTGGGAAGAAAAGCAGGTTACATATACAGCGTTTCATAAGCGCGTTCCAAACGCTACATTTCGTGTGACTTTAAATAGGAAAACAGTAGCTTTCGTCATCCCCTTATCCTATATTATAATTTAATTAGTAAATATAAGTATTTATATAAATATAAGTATATTAGCAGTAATATATATTTATATATTGGTAGCAAGAAATATTGACATTTTTATGTTCATTTCCATAAATAAGATTTTCTCTACTATGATAAGTTTTACAAACGGTATATGCTTTAGCTTTATGAAACCTGTTTTCTTGTGATTCTTGTAAGAAAATGATTGTTAAGATTGTCCTAGTAGATGTGTGCAGTGCTAATGAAGTGGTGGTGGTCTAAGTTTATGGTACGTGAGTTTCATAATCTTATAAATAAAAGTATAAGATATAAATTTAACAGTACATATATTTTCCTCAAAACAAAGGTGCACAAACATGCACAAACCTCCACCGCCACCACAACATATGTGTTTTTACGAATCCTGCATGTATCATGTATGAAAACGGATTGTCCACTCTTCATTTAGCATTATATATATTTTCTATTTTACTTCATCTCGGATTATAGCAAAATAATTTTATTTATTACCTTTGTATTATGGATATCCGCAAAGTAACGTCTAATTCTATGAATTATTTTTTCCTCAATATAGAAAAACAAGTCTAGCATTACTTGCGTAAATAATAGACTCAAATTTAGCTTTTTAAATGATGAAACCAATCAAACGTGCTGCTCAGTCGCTTCATACGGATTATGCCTAATACTAAATAATTTGTTGATTCGTTTTACGCTAGAATTGTCTTCCAATTATGCTTTAAATGATAGTTAATGAGAAATTCTGTCATCAATTTATATGTGATTCATTTTGAATCAACAACGTCAGCATAAGCTTAATGAACTCAGCGCTGCGTAATTAGCATGTGTATTAATAATGATAAGGTATTTAGGTATAAATTGCAAAACTATTGGAAAACTACAGGATATATTTCAATGAATTCTTCTGCTTTATTCTGTAGATACTTGCCCTATCGACCGATCAATATTTTATATTTATACATAAAAAATATGACATATTTGCTTGTTTTTTTCAGTCTCCAAAGGAAAAACTGCAATTTTATCTTTATATTAGCTCGATATATAAACTCCAATTGTTTCAAATTTTATCTGTATAGCTCTAACAAGTTACTCACGTGAAAACGTAAAAGATAAACTCGCTGACTAGGAACCTCATGAGAAAGCTCGGAGTCACTCAGTGGATGATGAAGCGAGCTATGCTTGGTGTATCTCTACGCGATCAAATCAGGAATGAGGGGATCCGTAGAAGAACCAGAGTAACCGATTAAGCTCATCGTGTCATGAAGCTGAAGTGGCAATGGGTGGGCACTAAGTTGCTGGAATGACGAACACACTGGAAAACGCAGCGTCGGTAGACCAACGTACAAGGTGGACTGACGACCTCAAAAAGCGCAGAGAGTCACTGGATCCAAGCGGCACAAGATTGTGCGGTATAGAGATCCCTTAAGGAGACCTTTGACCAACAATGTACGTGGTAACGATCACTCCCTTCATCCATCTGTATTTGACGACCGTCATGACGATCGGCGTTGATGAAAAATTTAGTATGAAGACAGATTTTGAAAAAGGAGGAAGTGAAAATCTAAGTGTGTTAACTCATTTTCTTACCGGATTCCAATGCCCAGAGCTCACAACTTTCAGCGCGCTCTATTTTGTTCTACATTATCATCAATTCCTATCAGATATAATCGCCGTCAACCGCTTGCCTATTATACAATAAAAAAAAATTGTTTGACTACTAAGTATACTTTCGAGGTTACCTCCTAAAAGTTCACAAAATTGCAAAGCTTTCTTTCTCATTTTCTAAATCTGTTTTTTCATTACACTAACCCGCAATTTCCCTAACAAAACAATGTTAAATTTTACTATGGAGGAGATTGGACGCCGTGGTGCCCTTATTACCATGTTCATAATAACGTGTGTAATAGGAAACGATATTATTAACATATACCGTTATTTTACATGTTCCATGAATTAAGGTAATCGAAGTTAGAAGAAATAGGATTATTTATTGGGTTGGGGAATAAGTTCGTAGCGGTTCTACCGAAGACTTTTATTTGTACAGTAAACAATAATTATATCAATAAGTCAATCAATTATGTATTTGCCGTTGCTCATGTTCATGTCGTTGTTCATGTTGCATTGTTCATGCCGTTCCGCCAAAAATCACCTAGTCTGGTGTCAAAAAAGTTGTTGAGCCAATTTTGAGGACCTTTTTGTTTTCGAAGGTAACCCCCTTCATATGGTTTGACAGAGAGTGAAAAAGATGGTAGTCGGTTGGTGCAAGGTCTGGAGAAAACGGTGGATGCTGAAGGACCTCCCTTTCGAGCTCTTGGAGTGCGGCTTGTGCAACATGGGGCCTTGCGTTTTCGTGAAGGAGTATAGTTTGACCATGTCGATCAGTTTTTTTTAAATAACCTCGTTCACGCGATGTAATTGGGCATTATAGAGCTCCTTGTTGACAGTGGCATTGTTTTCCAGCATTTCCCAGTGCACCATGCCTTCCCAGTCCAACCAAACACATATCATAATCTTTTTTGGATGAAGGTTCGGCTTGACTCTCGGCTTTGGCGTATGTCCTGGAGCCAACCACTCAAAAATACAATTAATACAGTTTTGAATAGCATTAACAGTTGTATCGAATGAAACTTAACATTTGCCAAACAGCAAACAAATCGCTGTAAAATAAAATAAAATGTAAAACCGCCATGAACTTATTCCCCAACCAAAACATTATTTTTTAAACAAACTTTACAAATTACTAGTAAACTCGTAAACCCTTCCAGCTAAGCTAAATGCTTGTGTTAGGGGTGGGTTCACGTCAGTAGTATAATGGTTGGGATTCGAACCCACGATCTCTCGATCGCAAGTCCGTTACCCTAACCATCCGCTAACTAACCGCTTCTAATTACTACTTTACTACTTGTACCTGCGACTTTATTCTAAGAGTTAAGTATTTAAATTCCCTTTAACAAACAACGTTATTACACGACAAATATGATGAACCATAATTGACACAACTTTTGTACATGTCAGCAAAAAATATGTCTTTATTTAAACGTGCATTAACGTTTACTTTATTACCGTATTACTTTTAAATTTTTGAATTGATAGCGCCGCTCCAATTTAGTTTTTTTTGTACACATTTTATCCTAAGATACAGAAAGCCTACTATACTATTAGAAAAAAAGAAAGAAAGAACTTTATTCACAACATACACTATTAACAAATAAGGAGTATATAATTTTAAAAAAAGTGTTACACATATTAAAAGTAAAAAGTAAATACAAATAAAAGAACACGAAAACATATTGAGGATACTATTGATAAGAGTGCGTAGATATAGCTCCTCTTTGACCGTGTACAAGATAGTAGTGACCAAATGTAACTATCTATTAGTCTTATTTTGAAAAGAGCAACCGCCGAGTTCCTTGCCAGCTCTTCTCGGTAGGAACAGCTTTCCGAATATATTTCCGAAATAGCAGTAGAATTGACGATTCAAGAGCACTTATTTACAAGTTTACTTGAATAAACAATGTTTTGAATTTTAATTGACTGGCCTGTTAGCGCAGTGGGTAGTGCCTGCCTTCTGCCACTGCCTTCAGCTCCACGGGTCGCGGGTTCGATTCCCGCCGAAGGCTAACATTTTCTATAAATGAATTTGTTGGTCTTCGAGTCTGAGTTTGTATTTAAGTATGTATTTAAAAATAATATAAGTATATATTCACTAGTTGTCTCTCTACAATAACACAAGTATTAAGTTATTTACTTTGGGGAAAGACGACCGTGTGTGTAAGTATCCCATATATTTATTTATATTATATTTGAACTTCCGTCGTTCTTGTTTGCTAATCAAAAGTAATTAGATTACGTATCAAGAACATGTACATTATAATTAAGTAATAATTTGGCGGCTCCTCATAATTTTAAGCGTAATCATCTTACACAGGATAAGACCTCTGTAATTGCGGTGAATACAGCTGTTTAATTAAGATCGTACATCACTTAGGAAATTCGTTTGATCATTAATTATCCTTAATCATTAATTGCCATATTAGATTCTACTACACCCTTATGCCCGGTTCACATTATTCCAGTCAAATAATCCAGCGAGTCAACTAGTCCAGTGCTGGACTGGATTATATTGTTTACATTATTCCAGTCATTAAAAACTGTCGCATTTGTACCAATAGAATTCCACTAATAAAACAATACGTGTTCACTGTTTAGCGTGGTAGTCAAGCACTGGATTGAACTGGATTGGCCGTTCACACTATTCAAGTAGCACTGGCATGGACGAGATGGAACGAAAAATAGAACGCCAATCATTCCAGTGCAGATTCACATTATTCCAGTAGCATTCCAGCGCTGGACTGGAATGGTCGACTGGAATAATGTGAACCGGGCGTTATAGAAGCGGAGTTAAAACCATGAATAATACGGGTTTCCCATTTTTCTCGTCTAAATATTACATAGGTATATAATTGCAACAAAAAAATCGTGCCAATGATAACGAAACGAACGATAAGATATCATAAAATCTTCTGCCTTTAACCCACTCTAAGTAGGGTCGGTACAACATGTTATAAACATGTTGTCACATGATTTGGCTACTTTTTTTACGACCGGCCGTCTACCTATCAACTTACCTTCAGTCGTATTGTAGGACACCTCGGTAAAAAAGATGGTCTATTCTTATATACACGGCGGGTCAACTTACCTTAGTCGCCTTTTACGACACCTCAGTAAGAAATGACGGTGGTCTATTCTTCTCAGCCGGATACCATACCGCTTTAGAATTCAAAATAAATATAACTTTTATATAAACCGAATATTTAATTGGATAATAACGTATAAATTATAACGTACTGTTACTCAAATAAACTTTATTGGCCGTAATTTACGAAACTACGAAATAAATTTACTGAAGTAACGATAAAAACGATAAAGAGGAGAGTTGTGTAATATTTTTAATTAATTTTGATAGGCAAAGAGGTCATTAATTTAATTAATAGATCACTTAAACTTTAACAGACAAAGTTATAACATTTTAACAGACAATACATCAACAGAAAATGTGAAACAAAATTTTTAAAAACGAAACATAATATTTTTTTGCTTCAGTCCACAATAAAAGAAAATAAATATTATGCTAAAAGTGATCCACCATCGGTTCTCATACTTGATACATGCATCGTAAAAATGCATCCACTACCCACCACCAATATCACAAAAATATACAAAAACTGCACACATTCACTACCACAATCGTTTCGCCCCGTAATCTAAGAATCAGTTGGAGATAGACACTACGACAAAATCGCAAAAGCTTTTGTTTCCTATATTTTGCGTTACAACTTAACGCTTTATTCTATAAATTATTTGAAACATTATTATTTAAGGACACTACACACACACAAACAAGGCGTACACAAACTTATGAGACATTGTGTCTGTTATCTTCGCTTCTTTTTATTTCTTTATGAATAACAGGAGAAAACTTTATACGACTCTCTAAGGATATAGTGAGCTTTACTAAACTTAAAGTTGATATGAAGAAGGAATAATAAAGCTTTATTTTATCATTTGAAAAATCATTTGAGTGTAAAATAGTCCATTTACCGAGGAAGGCTATAGGTTATATAAAATCACGATAAGATGAATAGGAGAGGAACAGCAATAAAAAAATGTAACGAAAACGGCAAAATTCAAAGCTTTCCTTGCGTAAACGGTGAAAGTTATTCAAAACTCATGTATAACAAAATTGTTCCCCTCTAAAAGTTCTAAATTAAACTCCACGACAGCATATGTCTAGCTTTTAAGGTTAAGCACTTTAAACATTTTTATGGTTATCAGAATACTATATTACGATTTTAATCTTGCCACGCGGGCGGCGCCGCTGGCGATTGCTAGTATGTAATATAGAGAACGCCCATTCTCCGAAAAAGCTATGCTGACTTGACAATTTAAGGCGAAAATAGTTTTATATTAAATTTAAATGTTAATAATTTTTTATGCCCAAAAAAAAGGGATAAAACGAACACTGCATGCTGAATTTCAGTAACATCGCCGTTTCCGAGATTCCGGAAAACAAAAATTTTTGTTCATATATATAAACATACAAGATTAACTCATTTAAATATTAACTCCTTTTTTTAATGCAATTTTTTATATCTAAAAAATTTACCGAGCAAGACTCCGTCACCCAGGTTCTTATATTTATGGTTCTAGAGAAAATATTCCCTCACTTTGTTCATATTAAGTCCAACTCATTTCACGGGCCATCCAAAGGGATAATGCGGCTGGTGTAATGGGCGTCTTTCGGACATGACAGTGCGATTTCTTTTGTCACTGTTTTATTTTATTATTTTTGTTACTTTTATGAATACAAAAACATTTTACCGCTATGTGGTATCCGCGTGAGTAGAATAGACCACCCATATTTCTTACAAAAGTGTCATAAATGGCGACTAAGGTAAGTTGACCAAGTAGAATGGACCAACCTCTTTCTTACCGAGGCATCGTAAAATATGACTAAGGTAAGTTGACGTCAGGCAGGCGGCTGACCGTAAAATACGTAGTAAAATCACGTGACAACATGTTTATAACATGATGTGCCGAAGAGATAGATATTTTGTGTACTAAAGCGCGGTTTACTTTTAAACAGCAAAGAAAGAGCTTAGTAAGTAATCAATTCTAAATAACTAAAAGGATGTGAAAATAGAATTTATATTAACACTTTTAAATTTAATAATATTACATGTATAGAACAAAATTTAAACGAAGTATTTGCACAGAGTTTTCACTCTAACCAAATGCAAGAGTAACTTTTAAACAAAGTATGACAGCAGCAGAGTGCCGTGTCAAAGAAAGTTGTTTATAATTTTCAAACAATCTTCAGATGAAATTTTCCACTAACATGCTTTCAAACTGTGCAGTTATAAAGCGTATATGACAACATTAATTTTACTGTGGTAAAGCAGTTGTTTATTTGAAAATTATTTATATAAGGTTGTTGTATTGTTTATTTAGACAATTATGATTGAAACATATATATAGCTGTGATAGCCCAGTGTTGAGATAGTGAAACTCTTTTGAGGGGTCACGGGTTCGAACCCCGTGTTCCAAAAACAGATTAGTGCCTCACTAAACCTCATTATGGCAGCCAGCACGCCTTACGTCACTTCCGTTTCATTTTGGCGGTGCGGAAGTATCTAGGCGGTATACCTCTAGCTAACAGTCGCACTCAACTTTCGTGGCTGACTTGGCTTAACTGCTCAGCATACGGCGTTACGTTACAAAATATTGATAAATATTATTATTATTTTCAAATTCAAATACATTTTTTTTTTATTCAAATAAACTAGTAAACAAGTGCTTTTGAATCGTCAATTCTACTGCTTGTTCGGAAAGCTGTTCCTACAGAGAACAGCCAGCAAGAAACTCGACGGTTGCTCTTTTCAACATAATACTTATAACGAGTTACATTAAGTCATTACTATCTTGTACAGGGTATTCTTGGGACCAATCCACGTAGGCATAATTTGTGTCCTGTAATTTAAGATAGACGTAACTTGTACATTTTTGTTTTTAATAAGTGTTTCATAAATATTCTGTTACATGTTTCTAATACAACCTCCTTCATAGAGTTGGTCATTAATATGAAAAATATTGTGGCCATCATTAGGTGTCATTGAGTTGTTGAGAAAGGGTAAAATGGGTGGATTTTGGGAAATTGCTTTTTATTGAATAAGTATAAAGGAGAAATATCGCTTTTTTATAATTCTATTATAATCTATTTTTTCTAGGGGTTCTGTAAGAAAATGATTTTGGTCAATAAAAATTCAACCCCAGTACTTGTTTTATCGTCTCCAACCCCCATCAAAGTCGATTTATTCGCGGATAGCTCTTTATTTATTACACGTTAAAACTAAACGTGAAACTGATCAAACTGCTTACTGCTGTTAAAATAGGGCTAGAACTACAGAAATACTTAAATGTAACAATCGTTATTACCAATTAGGCAATATTTCAAATTAACTCTAGTGTAACAGCGCCGCCGTGTCGCTATTGCAAGCAAGCAAGCAAGCAAGCCATGACGTCACATCTTGCCACAGCCTTTCGCGCCATTTTGACGTGGGAGATGTGACAGCCGCTGTCATTAGCAGCTAGCCCGCGGATAGCGGATGAGAGTTTGCTTTGATTTCATTTTAGCATTTTTTTATGAAAAGAATAAATCTGATTTAGAATACTTCTTTTATTAATACAAGTAGTTATGTTACACTAGTTTTGTAAGACATAAATTGACATTGTTAAATAATTAATATGATTACTAATGTAATAAATGTAAACTAGAATGTAGTATGACTGCAAAATAAAGGACACTTTTATTTTATTTTATTTAACAATCGTTTAGAACAATTCTGCTTAAGTTTGTAGTGCTTACATTACAGAGTTAATTATAGTCAAATATAAATTATTTAAGTTTAATTATAGTCAAATATAAATTGTTTTTTGAGTTTATTTTTTAAACATGCTAATGTCCATCACAAGAGTAATGAATCAATATAACTAGTTATAAGAATTTTTTATAATGACAATCATAGAAAGATTGTCGATCATCCTCCTGCCATTATCCCACTCTAAGTGAGATCGGCCCAACATGTTATTAACATGTTGTCGAATAATTCGGCTAGATATTTTACAACCGGCCGCCTGCCTGAACTCAACTTACTTTAGTCGCCATTTACGACACGTAAAAACGGTAGTGGTCTAATCAGTAGAATAGGCCTGAGTACAGCAGGAAACCACACGGCATGTCAACTTACCTTAACCGCCTTTAAAGGTGATCTATTCTACTGAGCCGGATACCTAACGGCTTGTCAACTTTCCTTAGTTGCCTTTTATGATACCTCGGTAAGAAAGAGGGTGGACTATTCTATTCAGCCGGACACCACACGGCACCGGACGGCAGGTCGAGTTACCTTAGTCACCTTTTACGACACCTCGGTAAGAGAGAGAGTGGTCTGTTCTATTCAGCCGGATACCATACGGCGGTATACTAGAAACATTTTTAAAATGAAAATACAATTACATTATAAAAGCTTTTTGTCTTGTAATAAAATTTGTAAAATCATGTTGCAATATGTCCGCTCAGCGATCCGGACATCGCTCCATTTAAACATTCATTTGTAAAGTGAACTCAATACGAGGCGTTCTTATTTTTCTGTTTCGTTTAAATGTACTTTAAAGGAGTGAATATTTTATTCAAATGCTTAATCTCTTTCTTTCTTGGAATGTCTCCCTTTGTTTGGGATATTCGTTTGGCGCCTTTTGTTTGAGGACTCTTGTTGATTAATATTTTATGTCGCGTTTTAAATAAACGACTGAGAAACAATCTACTATTTCAAAAGTAATAATACAATAATTTTGCTATAATCCGCGATTAAGTAAATAGAAAATGAAGATAAGAAGAAAATAAAAGTGTACTATATGTTTTCATACCCGATACATCCAGTATTCATAAAAACACATTTTTTTAAAATTATTATCTTTAAATCATATGCAATTAAATAATATGTATACGACCAATATTATATTAAAATTATAATTTGATAATAAATAATCTTATTATTTTGAGTAAGAAAGTTATTTTTAATTTTAAATATATCTTTAAAAAATTCATTAAATATTCTCTAAAAAAATTTCTAGTAAAAAAAATAAGGTAAGCAAATATTTATTATTTAGTATTAGTATTTATCATTTATATAATTAGCACCTATAGACACTAGTTATTATTAATGTTATTTGAAAATGACATTATTATTTAATTAAAAAAATTTAATTATGATTTTAATATAATATTAGTAAAACACATTATTTAATTTTATCCAGCTGAGTCGAATAGGCCACCCACATTTCTTACCGAGATGTCGTAAATTTCGACGTAGGTAAATTGACGCCAGGCAGGCAGCCCTTCGTTAAATACGTAGTCAAATCATGTGACAACATGTTAAGAACAAGTTGTGCCGACCCCACTTAGAGTGGGCTAAGGGCAAGAGGATGATGATATTTTATTATCACTTTTGTATCATGGATCTCCACAAAGTGACGCTTATTCATTTTAACTGCGTTGGTTACATTGTTTAAATAATAAAGCATATTCTTTCTGTGCTCGATTCTTACATTGGAACCCTTTTAAATTTTATTTTTTTTTTTTTTTTTTTTTTTTTTTTTTTTTTTTTTTTTTTTTTTCTATCTAAGATCAGTCTCGAGACTATGATTAGATAAGATGTCTATTATTTTGACGTTTGGATTAAGCTCATCCTGTGATGAAGCAATCCTCTATAGTAATGAATATTTATATATATTCCTTTTTATTAACTTTTATAATTTATTTATTTATTTTTATATTTTTGCTAACCGTGCCCTTTTCAGGCGGTATTTGTTGGCATCTACGTTCAGTAGCATATGAGCTAAGTTGTTTTTGTGGCATTCAAGCCTTAGTTTATATAAATCACAAGATCTTATGATTTCTTCCCTGACAGTAGGAGTATCTAGATAGCTATGTACTTCAGTGTTTTTTATAAACCAAGGTGCATTGCTTATAACTTTTAATGCATTGTTCTGAAAGCGTTGAAGTATTTCTATATTTGATTGACTTGCTGAACCCCACAATTGTATGCCGTATGTCCACACCGGCTTGATTATAACTTTGTAAATGAGGAGCTTATTTTCAAGGCTAAGTTGAGATTGTCGACCAATTAGCCAATACAGTTCTCGAAGTTTTCTATTGGCTTGTTCTCTTTTTGCTTTTATATGGTCTCTCCATGTTAACCTTCTATCTAGGTGAATGCCTAAGTACTTTACTGTATTTTGATGAGGTAGAGTGACTTGGTTCAATTTTACTGGTGAACAATCTTCCTTTCTTAATGTAAACGTTATATGGATTGATTTAGCAGGGCTAGCTTTTATCCTCCACTTTGTCAGCCAAGACCCTATTATGTTTAGATGTTCTTGCAGTTTCTGGGAAGCTATATTAGGATCTTTATGACTAGTAAGTATTGCTGTGTCGTCGGCATATGTTGCTGTGGTTACATTTTTGGATATGGGAAGATCAGCAGTGTAAACAGTATACAAAACAGGGCCCAGTACAGATCCCTGAGGAACTCCTGCCTTTTTTAAATTTTATGGCGGCTAAAAATCGTTTCCAATTAAGGGAGACGCTTTAAAACTGATGATCCGAAATAATGGATGCCGATCGTTTCGCTCCCAGTGGGGCAAAGATTAATTAATGTGCCTCGGAAGAATTCATTTTGAACCGTCGAACTATTTTAACAGGGTGGGTGGTAAATTTTTTAAAACAATTTTTCTTTGGAATTGTAAAGGAACAATTGGAAAGGAAATTTCCAACATCTATACTAATATTATAAATCTATACGAATATATAAAGCTAAAGAGTTTGTTTGTTTCAAACGCGCTAATCTTAGGAACTACTGGACCAATTTGAAAAATCTTTGATTGTAAGATAGTCCATTTATCGAGGTAGGCTAAAGGCTATATAACATCACGCTAAAATATATAAGATAGGAGCAGCAATAAAAAATATTACGAAAACGGCATAATTAAAAGCTTTCCTTGCGTTCGCTAAGTAAACGTTGAAAGTTATTTAAAAATTATGTATTACAAAATTCTCCCCTCTAAAAGTTCTAAATAAAAGTCTGCGACAGCCTATGTCTAGCTTTTAAGGTTAACTCACTTTAACCATTTTTATGGTTATCAGAATACTATATTACGGTTTAAATCTTTCCACACGGGCGGAACCGTTGGCGATTGCTAGTGTATTATAAAACTATACTTATTATATAACAAAGTCTCCAAAAGCTGTACATGATCGATTTTATCAAAATCTTCTAAACAGATTTGTGTACAGTTTTTACTAATTTTTTTTTTTTTCGGGTTGACTATATGCTGTTGGCACTAACGGCTTTTAAAGCGTCATCGGGCGGGACGGGCGAGCGCAGAAGCATCGCCGAAGTTGCGAAATGCGGAGAGTAAAGCGCAGAAGCTCTACTAGCGTCGGGGAACGTCGTCCTAAGGGTGCCTCCTGTGAGGCCGGACCACGGCTTAGGGCGACGTATAGTGGAGGGCTGATGGTATGACTTTGATTAGTCAATACGACGACGGAAGCAGTTTTTACTAAAAGATTAATTATTTTAACTGAGCTATTTTAATGTATATTTCATGTGTTATACGGGTTATCTACTACACTTAATTATTACAAATTGTCGGGGATTATTCCAAGAATAGGATCTGTGTGTTTATCCAATTATATATTTATTATCCAAGATTATCTAAGATTATATAAGTTCCAACATTGACAGCCTTGTTACTCTCCTTTTTCTTATTATTCTCGTTATTATTCTTGTTGCCGTAGTAACGAGGCCGTCCGGTGTTACCGGCCAGGCGTATTAGAATTCCCAACATCCTCCCCCCCCTTGGGAACTTGCTTCCCAAAGAGCTCTTGGGAATCTGACGTGCCTTCCAATGCACAAAGTTTCGAGATGGATCTCTTAATGATACCACCTGCAGTTTGAACGTCGACGACTCTGCATAGTCCGTCGGCGCCAAGGTATAGTCGATGGATGCGGCCCAGAAGCCACTTCATCGGCGTTAAGTGATCATCCAGTACAAAGACAAGATCACCGATCTTGACATCTCGCTGTCTTGTCCTCCATTTCACACGTTCCTGTAGAGTCGACAAGTAATCCCTTTTCCAGCGTGACCAAAAGTGATGTCTCAGGCGTTCGATCAGCTCGTATCTGTTGAGGCTGATACGTTCGATATTAGGCGAAGGCAGTGAAGTCAACGGTCGACCCACTAAGAAGTGCCCAGGTGTTAAGGGTAGTAGATCAGAAGGATCAGATGACATTGACGTAAGTGGACGTGAGTTCATGATCGCTTCAACCTGAGCAAACAGTGTATACAATTCTTCGAAAGTTAGACTAGAGTTACCTGCTATTCGTTTTAAATGATATTTGGCCGATTTAACCCCTGCCTCCCAGACCCCACCAAAACTAGGTGCATAGACGGGAGAAAATTTAAAATTAATACCTTCATTGCACGCAAAGTCGCTGACTGGTGCTTGACATTTCTTTAGAAGTCTGTTTAGTTCATTACTAGCTCCTACAAAGTTTTTCCCATTATCGCAAAAAATAGTATGAGGTTTACCACGTCTTGCGATAAACCTACGCAAGCATAGAATAAACGCATTGCTACTTAGGTCGCTAACTACTTCCAAGTGTACAGCCTTTGTAGCAAAACAGATGAAAATACATAAATAGCACTTGGAAGTCTTTGCGCCTCTACCTTTACGATTAAGAATAAGAAAAGGTCCAGCGAAGTCGGTGCCACAAGTCTCAAAAGGAGAAGCAGGAGTAACACGAGGTTCAGGTAAGTCACCCATTAATTGTTGCATAGGCTTAGCCCTAAATCTTTGACAACGTACGCATAATCGTACAGTAGCAGTTGCTAACACTTTGCCACCTAATGGCCAAAAAAGTTCTCTAATGGAACTCAACAACTGTTGAGGACCACAATGTAAAAGCCGTAAGTGTTCTTTTTCAAATAACATTCTCGTAAATACATGTTTAGGGTCTAGTAAAATAGGATGCCTTTTATTATAAGGGCAATATGAAGCGTTGTCGATACGACCACCGACACGTAATATGCCTTGATCGTCCAAAAATGGATTTAAAGAAAGAATAGAAGATTTACGATTTAGGATTTTATCAGTTTCTAGCGAGTGTATATCTTTAATGAAAGTTTCTCTTTGTGAAGCTTTCGCTAGCAAGGTAAGTGAAGTGTGCAATTCAGAACAGGTGAGATTACCAGTTACTTTGGTATTATTTTTTCTAATATTATTTATAAATCTCAGTACATAACCAAAAATTCTTTGCAATTTATAGAGTTTAGAGTATTTATTAAACGGTATTACATCATTAGGTAAAATATTAGTATTTAAGCTTATTCTTGTTTCAGGTAACACAGCAGGAGCATGTGGAGAAGAAGGCCATTCTTTTTCAGGTTTAGCCAGAAAGGACGGGCCGTGCCACCAAAGGACATTCCCAGGAAGAAGACGAGGCTGAATCCCTCTGGAAGCCATGTCAGCAGGATTCAATTCGGTAGGTACATGACGCCAGCAGTTTTCATTAGTTAAGTCCCTAATTTGTTCAATACGATTACTAACAAACGTTTTAAGTGTTTTAGGTGGAGTGTGCAGCCATCCCAGAACAATAGTAGAATCTGTCCAGAATACAGAACGAGTAATAGGAATTTTAAGTGACAGTGTAACCTTAGCATATAATTTAGCGCCAAGTAAAGCGCCTAGGAGCTCTAAGCGTGGAATAGTTTCCGATTTCAACGGACTGACCTTGGCCTTAGCACAGAGTAAATTAACAGATTGATCACCCTTATCATTAGTAGATTTTAGATAAATGCAAGTCCCATAAGCGTCTTGTGACGCATCTGTAAAGCAGTGCGCTTCTACAGACGTAGGAGATTCACAAAGTACATATCTAGAAACATTTATGTCTTCAAACAATTTCGTCTCATTATAGAAGCTTAGCCAAGATTTTTTTGTATCTTCTGGGAGGCTATCATCCCAGTCAAGTTTACTAAGCCATAATTTTTGAAGAGTAATTTTATGGAATATGGTACAAGCTGATAACAAACCCAATGGGTCAAAGATTTTACAAGAGTTCGACAGTATAGAACGTTTAGTTACTTTAGCTATACTTTCGACATTAACCGAAAAATGCAAAGTATCAGAGTCAGGTGTCCATCTTAGTCCCAATACAGAAGACTGTTTACAGAAATCTTGAAATTCATTACAAGTAGGAATATCGTCAAATATATCAGGAGCATTAGTACGGAATTTCCTCAAAGGAAAACAACCTTCGTTAAGTTTATCAATAACCCCTTTCACAGTGGAAGCTAAGACAGTTTTAGAATCAGAACCAGTATTCAAATCATCGACATAGAAATCGTGCCTGATGGTATTAGCAATCATATCATCAGAACACTCATCAGCGAGTTGAACTAAACACCTCGTGCTAAGATATGGAGCGGAGGCGGTTCCGTATGTGACTGTATTAAGTTTTAATATTCTTAGCGGGAGTGTTTCTTTCTCCCTCCACAGAATTAGCTGCAGGTGACGTTGAGAACTGTCCACCTCTATTTGGCGATACATTTTCTCAACGTCACCTGTCACTACATACGCATATTGACGAAAACGTAGTAGTATAGCCATTAAGTCATCCTGGACCACAGGTCCAACATATTGAATATCATTTAGTGATTTATTACTAGTAGTTTTACAAGAAGCATCAAAGACTACTCTGAGGCGAGTAGTTTCACTAGCTTCACGAATTACAGCATGGTGAGGAATGTAGTAACCAAAGGTAAGTCGGTCCATGACTTCTCTCACGGTACCCAAGTTAGTAAGATGTCCTAGTCTTTCATACTCATTAATAAAGTTAGCATAGTCTGCTTTCAAGTTACATTTAGACAATTTCTTTTCCAGATTATAGAAACGCCTCTTGGCTAGATGATAAGAGTCGCCAAGAGCCACCTCGGGAACCTCGCGAAAAGGAATTTTAACAGAGAACCTACCATTCTCCAAGCGCACAGTGTTAGAAGTAAAATGATTTTCACAATACTCCTTATCTTTAGAAGGAGATATATTAGTAGCTAGAGGAATATCTTCGATTTCCCAGAATTTAGCAATAGAATCTTTAATCTCTTGACAAAAGTTAGAATGAGTAGTAGAAGCAGGACTCTGAGTAGTAGTAGGTCCTGTCACGAGCCAACCTAGTTTAGATTTTTGGAGCGTGGGCTTATTTTTGCCTAACTTGATTTGTTTGGAATCCATTATGTCCCAAAAAATATCGGCACCAAGTAGTATATCAATATCAGAGGGATGATGGAAATGTGGGTCAGCAAGTTCAATAGAATCAGGAAGAGAAAGTCGCGAAATATCTACCTCGACACCAGGTAGTTTACCACTAATCGCAGGTATGACATAGCAAGAAACATTACACTTGAAAGTATTCACCCGTGACTTCAATGTTACCTTACATTTCTTAGTAGTAGTAGTGACTCTATTGTTTATACCAGCAATAGACAGATTAGTATTCGAGCAAGGAATTTGTAATTTATTTTGCAAATTTTCAGTAATAAAAGAAGACTGAGATCCATTGTCTAGAAGAGCTCTAACAACATGACAGTTATTAGTATTAGTATCAACAAGCTCCACTTCAGCAGTACACAACAAGACCTGACCGAGAGTTACAGCGGACAATGATACAGGATCTATCATAGCAACAGTGGAAATCTGAGCAGAAGCTTCTTCAGACGAAGAGGACGCAGGAGCGGACGCTGCGACAGAAGCGCCAGAAGTATTTCTATGTAATAATAGATTATGTTTTTTGTTACAGAATTTGCATGGAGTATGTTTGCAGCTAGAAGAAAAATGTCCAGGACGCAAACAATTTTGACACAAGCGGTAAAACCTCACTGTATCTGGAGTCTATTGACATAGATTTAAACTTATCACATTTATACACTAAATGTTGTTCTGAGCAAATAACACAATTAGCATTTTTCAAAGTAGGAGAAGCTACAAAAGATGTAGAAAGTTTATTTTCCTTTGAAAACGACTGTCTTTGTTTTTCAGATTTAGTGACATTATTATACTGCAAAGTTTCTAAAATATCAGCGCGATTGCGCAAAAATTCATTAAATTCAGCTAAAGTAGGCGAAGTATTCGTGTTGGTCCTACTTTCTTCCCATTTGCGACTAGTGGCGCCATCTAGTTTCGACACCATCACATAAACAATCAATGTGTCCCAATGAGAAGTAGGTTCATTTAAATTATTTAAGGAACTCAAATTTTTAGAATAGTAATCAATCATATAACGCAGAGACTTGAAGCTTTCCTTAGAAATCGGTTCAAAATTAAAAAGAGAGTTTAAGTGGTTGTTTACAAGTATTCTATTATTATTATAACGTTTAACAAGCAAATCCCAAGCAGATTTATAGTTAGCAGCAGTAAACTCAACCGATTTTATAACTTGAGACGCTCCACCTTCAAGTGAAGAGCGTAAATAATGAAATTTATTGATGTCAGGGATATTATTACTATTTATTAAAGACTCAAACGTATCCCTAAACTCCATCCATTTAAGGTAGTTGCCGTCAAACCGCGGAAGTTGGATGGTGGGAAGCTTTATACTATCAATATTATGGTTACGAACGTTTTCAGTAGAGTGCGAAGGCACTTTTGAGCCAGCTATCGAGCCATAATTTGAGGACACATGTAGAGCAGTTACACTTTGAATTATACTTTCGGCACGAGAAATATTCAAACAAAAATCATTTTCGATTTTCTCATGTTCCTCTAACTGATCGAAATCTAACATCTCAATATTATCCTTTAAAGAATCAAACTGAGTAAATAAGTCTCTATGTCGCGATAGTTTTAATTCAAGTTCCGCAACTAATGCCTTTGTAAGTTCCTTAGGATCAATTAATGAAGTAGTTTGTATTTCGCAAACGTCGTAATTCGACTCTTTATACTAGCACGTTTCCGAACAAGTTCTTTCAAATCTTCCGCCATAGTAACTAACAATTTAATGCCTTATTACAATAATCAACTAAACAGACTGTTCGGGGTAAGTAATGACAATATAGGTATCAAAGAACCGCAACGTTAGTTACAGCGTCAAAAAATGACGACGCCGGCCCCAGTCAGGTGCTCGCGGTCAGTGGAGGTCACACGCAGTCGACGCGATGTAACAGCACCGAACACCAACTTTACGCGGGGTCGGAGAAGCAGTGGCCACAAAGAACCTAGAATGATTTAGATTTTTAGTTAGAAAGATGCAAACAAAGAATGAAATTAAAGACAGTGTATTTAATGACAATATTTATAAGAAATAAAGATAAGTTAGTAACTCTAATTGTTTCAATTCAGTATTAAGAACTTCAATAATATTGTAAGAGAGTAACATTCGTTCTTATATAAGTAGATAGGTAAGTAGGTAGCTAATTTTAATATAAGTTGTTTAGAGTAACACAGCCGTATTCATAGTAAAGTAAATAGTTTTATAGTTTTACCTAGTTCAATCTAGGGCTAGCTTTAAGTACTATAGTAATAGTATAGAATAGTATTCAGTTGAGTTTAATCAAGCGGATGTGAACACTGTTTGCAGATGCAAAACAATCATGAACACAACGTTCTTCCATCTGCACACACAAAGTATAAGACCAAAATTGGGCGTACTTCCCTGTGAGTAGACCAAAAGACAACACAGATCCTTCGCGCAATAGTATCACGTAGATCACGTCGGGGTCACCAAAATATGTCGGGGATTATTCCAAGAATAGGATCTGTGTGTTTATCCAATTATATATTTATTATCCAAGATTATCTAAGATTATATAAGTTCCAACATTGACAGCCTTGTTACTCTCCTTTTTCTTATTATTCTCGTTATTATTCTTGTTGCCGTAGTAACGAGGCCGTCCGGTGTTACCGGCCAGGCGTATTAGAATTCCCAACACAAATATACACAGAAACTTGGTGACATTTAAAGAAAAAGCAATTTTTTATACGTAGCGCCTGTTCTTTACAACTCTGAGACATAAATTTGGGGCAAGAGTTACGCGTAAAGTTTACTTGTATAGTCTTTGAAGTAATTTATATTCGAACATGATTTATAGAGAAGTTAATGCCTATTATTTTGCTATACTTCTCTATAAAAGAAAATATAATACCAATGTATGTTGTACTTTCCGTTCTCATACCTGATACATGCAGAATACATAAAAACTCATGCACTACCAAACCAAATACACTACCAAACGTGTTCGAACGCAAAATGAACGGTGGGGGTAAAACTTATTACTATATAACTTAGCTTGCATGGGTGATGTGTCGCTTTACAATTTTGTCGTATAGTCTCCTTACATTACATATGTGGTATCCGGCTGAGTAGAATAGACCACCCTCATTTCTTACTGAGTAGTCGTAGAAGGCGACTGAGGTAAGTTGCCTACCTGGTGTCCCACTGAGTAGAATAAACCACCCCACCTTACTGCCGTGTTATAAATGGCGACTAAGGTAAGTTAACGTCAGGCAGGCGGTCGGTCGTAAAATACCAAGCCATATCATGTGACAACATGTTTATAACATTTAGTGCTGTCGCCACTTAGAGTGGGATAAGGACAGGAGAATGACGATATATTTTCTTTTATCACGGATTATAGCCAAATAATTACTTTTTTTATTATGGCCCTTCACAAAGTAACGCCTAATTCTATAAACTATTTTAATGGCTTTGTCGATTTACTCTCAATTTTGTCTCAAGAGAATTCAAAACTTTTACCTTAACTCTGCTACCGGTAGAAATTATCTCCACCTCCCAGCATCCTTTTCTGTCATCCCGATAAATCTCTCTGAAATCCGGCATAAATCTTTTTATCATCCGGCCGCACCCTTTTTTATTACCTGACAGTATTTTAATATATTACCTGATCGCAACCCATATATGCCAAGAACAATCACAAATTTCAACATTATCTTTAATGTTTTAATGAGTTAATCTTGTATGTATATAAATATATATATTTTCGGAATCTCGGAAACAGCTTCAACGATTTTCCTGAATTTCAGCATGCAGAAGGTTTTGGGGGAGAAAATCGATCTGGCTAGGTTTTATTTAAAAAAAAGTTTTATCCGTTTTTGGACATTAAAAAAACTCTAAAATTACATTGAATATATTAAACACTATTTATGCCGTTAAATGACAAGTCAACGTAGCTTATTCGGGGAACGGGATGTCGCAAGAAATAAATGGTCAAGGGCCCCGCCTACCCATTCTTCTTTATTTTCCCTATCTTTTTTTGAAGTATATTTTTTTGATAAGATATCATAAACATGTTGTCACATGATTTGGCTACGTATTTTACGACAGGCCGCCTACCTGACGTTAACTTACCTTAGTCATATTTTACTACACCTCGGCAAGAAAGAAGGCGGTCTATTCTACTCAACCGGATACTACGCGGTGGGTCAACTTATCTAAATCACCTTTTAAGACACCTCGGTAAGAAATGAGGGCGGTCTATTCTACTTGGCCAGATACCACACTGCATAGCCTTATACGCCAAATCTAAAATTGTTAAAAATTATTTGACCCATATTACCAAGAGGCTGGCTATGAGTTTTATTGTTAAAAGTTTTACATATTTTCTCTTCCAACGGACAAAAAATGTGCGCAATAAATCGCAAGTCCATTCCTCCGTCACTCTGTGTAGTTGATCGCGCCGGCGTGTGACCTACCCGCGAAATAACCTCCGCAATAAATCAACCAGCCGGTCAAAATTAAGAATAATGCTATTTTTACAAGCTTTTTACTAACTTGCTTATGTACGCCTTTAAAGTTCCAAATTTGCTATACGTTATCAAAGTACAACCCATATAATCCGACTGACCCGTTGGAGCAGTGGGTAGTGACCCTGCATTCAGCTCCGCGGGTGGCGGGTTCGATTCCCGCCGAGGGCCAACATTTTGTATAAATGGACTTGTTGTTCTTCGAGTCTGGGTGTATATTTGTATTTAAGTATGTATTAAAAATATATAAGTATATATTCACCAGTTGTCTGTCTACCATAACACAAGTATTAAGTTAATTTGGGGACGGACGACCGTGTGTGTAAGTGTCCCATATAATTATATTTATTTTTTATTTATATTTAACCCATATAATCACACACCCATACACACATTGTACATTCAAATACAAATAGAATAAGGTATCTACGAGTATATACCCGCCGTGTGGTATCCGGATGAGATTCGACTAGATCACCCTCTTTTTTACCGAGGTTTCGCAAAAGGCGACTAAGGTAAGTTGACGTCAGGCGCGCTACAACTATAGAGTTATTTTGCAAGAGTAGAGGAGCTTTTAGGCAGACCTGTAAACGATAGTGTCACAATAAACTCTTATACTTCATCTTTGTCTTATTACACATAAAAAAGAAAGACAGATATATACACCGCCTTATTTGCTTTCTCTTTATTTCTCTTTATTGTAATATGGCACATAAAGAGCTCTCTAGATAAGAGTCTTATCGAAAACTTTGTTATAATTAATACAAACACTGCCGCGATATGAACTATTTTATATTATAATAACATGAGTAGTGTTCAATGTTTTTAAAGCTAATCGCTTGGGCCTTATATATTAATTTATAAAGCGTCTATAAACTGAAAACCCGAATTTAAGTGGACGAGTGGAATCCATTAAGAGCTTTTCAGGCTTAAGTTTCAATTACAATTTATATGCAAGATCACACTCACCATACACCAACATAATATTTGCTCTATAAAGTGCTATACCGGTTTAATAAAAGTCTACTAAGTAAAGAATAAATTCACATAGAACGGTGTCAAAGAAAAAAATATGAATTTTAAATTTACAAGTAAACTGCTAGAATTAACTGATCCTTTGATCAACTTGAAATTTTTTATATTTTGTAAGAAGACTAATCGCACGATTATTATTAAAGTGACCGAATTCAAAACTTAATTGAGATAGATACAAAAGTAACATTTTTTGTATTATGGATCTCCGTAAAGTAACAGCTTATTCTATTAAGTATTTTGAGATAGATTTTTTTTTTATGGCATAGGATGACAAACGAGCATGCGGCTTACCAATCAAGCAATTACCGCCGCCCACTACCTCTCGCAGAGCGAGTGCGTTGCCGTTCTTTTAAATGGTGGAAAGTACGTTTTTTGAAGGTGCTCATGTTATACTGATCTGGAAACGCTGCCAAAGGGAGATCGTTCCATAAAACTGTGGTGCGCGGAATGAAATTATTTGAGAACCGCACTGTAGTAGATCGCCACGCATCCAGATGGTAGGGATGATATTTTAACCTATGACGTACAGTGCGGTTATAGATAGCAATCCTTATATCAATGCTATCTATGATGTCACGCTACCAACTGTTTCAAAAAGTTTGTGTTTTCTTACTTTTTCAAGTTAGCGTCTGTTTACAAGTTTCGAAGACGCTAACAGTACGCTACGCTACGCTTTATTGCAATTTGCCACAAAACAACTTCTTTGAATTCGGTTACTTTAATTCTAATCGTGCGATATGTCTTACACAACATAGAATATTTCCAATTGATCAAAGGAACAGTTAATTCTAACAGTTTACTTGTAACTTAAACATATGAAGAACGCTTTTTACTTTAAAAAATACATCGCGCCTTATCGCAATAACAATATAAAATAAGGGGAAAATGTCGACAATTTGTTAAGACTTCACCCTTCCCTTGCGTTTATCAGAAAAATTCCGTAAAGTAAGGTATATTTTGTTATCTATGGAAACAAAATAAAGCGAGGGGCTTTTTGTGTCATCTTTTTCCTATACACTCGTTCACAACATTTCACATTTTTCGTTCTTTTTTTTGTTGTACCTTTCTTAAGAATTTTTATTCAATTTAAGTTTGATGTGCTATAAAAGCTGATGTTATTTAGTATAAAAGCTGATGACCACCAAGTTTCTTGTTGGTTTTTCTTGGTAAGAGCACCTTTCCGAACCAGTCGTGGCTTTATTGTAATTTGACGATTCGAAAGTGCTTGTAAAAGCCAATTTGAATAAAGAATTACTTGAATTTGATGTTATTTAGAAATGATGTTATATTATTTATTTTTGACTTTTTAATTAATTAAAAAAAAAATTATAAATTTAATATAGTGCTCTCAGGCGAGAGTGTATGGCTATACATAAAAAAGTAAGAAAGTAAGTAGCGGCCTGTTACTATCCCGCTGCTGGGAATAGGCCTCATCTCTCCGTTTTTGGAGAGAAGGATTGGAGCTAACACCTACCACGCTGCTCCAATGCGGATTGGTAGGTTACACGTATCTCCAGAATTCCCTAGAGATATGCAGGTTTCCTCGCCTGGATTCACCAAAAAGCGTGTGATAAATTGCAATTATCAATTAGACACATAAGTTTTAACAGAAAAACTCATTGGTTTCTGCCCGGGTTCGAACCCGTGATCTTCTCGAAAGAGTCGCACGGCGTTACCGCTGGGCTATCACAGCTTCATATGGTTACACATATCGTAATTAAAATATAAGCGAGAAACAAGTAGATAATTCTACTTTATTCTGCAAGAAAGATAATATACTGAACAAAATAAAATACTGAAACTGTTTGTATTGGTTTACAAATCTAAGGGAAGCAACAAGTTAAACCTGAATAATATTACATAGGCTTTGATAAAATCTCACATTGAATCCATAACCTCATTTAGAAGGTTGTTTAGGTACTTAACTGAAACTTCATAGATAACATTATATCTTAAACTAACGTTAAATATAATGTATAAGTTTTATATGTTTTTCAGACAAGAATATTGAACCGCTGTGTGGTATTCAGCTGAGTAGAATAGACCACTCCCATTTCCTACTGAGGTATCGTAAAAGGCGGCTAAAGTAAGTTGATCTGACGTGTGGTATCCCGTTGAGTAGTATTCTATTCTCTCAACCGGATATCACTATCGATACTACTTATCTATAATAGACCACCCTCTTTCTTACCGAGGTGTCGTAAAATACGATTAAGGTAAGTTAACGTCAAGCAGGCGGCCGGTCGTAATATACGCAGCCAAATCATGTGACAACATGTTGTGCCGACCCCACTTAGAGTGGGATAAGGGCAGGAGGATGATAATGACAAGAATATTCAAGAAATTTAATAAAAATTCGTGAAATTTTTAAACATTATGTTACAAGCGAATATTGCAAAATATCGCCAAAGAACAACGAAAGCCAACGAAATTATTGGGTTATTTAAAAAAAAGCAGTATGAAGAATACGAAAAGCAACTATAAAACCATCGAAATAATATAATATTTTTTTTTAATATTCTAGAATTTTATAAAAATAGATAAAGATAGATATATAATTTTTTCAGCTTAAAATTTAGCTGCCACAAGCAACAAAGTTACTGTCTTCTTTTTTGCTATTAAAATTCTCAATTTGTTCCAGCGAGCTTATCTTAGCGTTATTTATCACTTTGTTAACTAGATTGTTTATTTGTTGTATAAGGTTATTTATGAAGGTTATTTATGAAGATAAATATTTCCTGTAAGAATTAAGCAATATTTTAAAGGGAAAGGAAGTGCCAATTTGTTTCCTAAAATATACTACATTGTTGTAAAATATCCTGTCATGATTCACAATGCATATAATGCCGTGTTGTATCCGGCTAAGTAGAATAGACCACCCTCATTTATTACCGAGGTGTCGTAAAGGCGGCTAAGGTAAGTCTACCCGCCGTGTGGTATCCGGCTAAGTAGAATAGCCCACCGTCGTTTCTTACCGAGGTGTACATTACAATATTTTCGTATACGTACGGTATTTGTTGTAGGTTGTGCAGTTGTAAGCAAAAAAGAGATACACTAAAATAATGCCTAATAGAGAATTGTGATCTACAAATAAGGCCTTAATAACATGTCTCTACCTCGTATCGATAAATCACAATAATTACTATTATGTTCAAAATTTCAATTAAATACATACACTGTTTGGCACAGCTAGTTCATTATAATTGAAGACATCTTGTTTTATTTTCATATAGCTCTAACTTTACATTATTCAAATATGGTAATAATTGAATAACTTTAGGTAATTCACTAGATAACCTAACATAGTTCAAATATGATAACATTTGAATATGTTATGCTTATTATTGTTTGTGTTTGAATAATTGATTGAAGTAACCAGATTTCGATTATAAGGTTATTTCGATTTTTTTAAACTGGTTACTAGAACTGCTTTATCTGAACCTAGTTCGCGATTTAACACCAATACTTATGTATTGCTTACTTATGTATTGTATTATATGTTGGTGCTTGAACCCATCACCCCATGAGTTGCACGGTCTCACCGTTGGGCTATCTACAGCTTTTTTCACACAATTTGTAATTAAAATTCATCAAATTAAATGAAATGCAAGGCGTAAAACCAATTTCAATACAGGATATAGAATATTGCGCTATAATTGCGTGTATATCTGAGATTGTACCCCGGGATTTGGTCCTGAGTAAATAAAGGGACGGGATTTAGTATTAACAATAGAACAAATTACTTTTATACGCGTATAAATACTTTTTTACCAAAACTGCTCCCAAGTGAGATTTTATGTTGATTGTAAGTTGGATTGTGTAAGCATCGGGTACTGTGGGATACTTGGTTTTGTTTAGCACATACTAATAACCTGTTTTACTAGTATTTCTTCTCCTTGTATCGTCCTCCTCAATTCTAAGGGTTCTAACTTCAAAACTATGTAGCGCCAAATACCGCAATATGTGGTGCCAAATACCGTACTTTGTAGTGCCAAATACCGCACTATGTGGCGCCAAATACCGTACTATGTTGCGCCAAATACCACACCATTTAGCGCCAAATACCGCACTATTTGGCGCCAAATACCGCACTATGTGGCGTCAAATACCACACCATTTAGCGCCAAATACCGCACTATTTAGCGCCAAATACCGCACTATGTGGCGCCAGATACCGCACTATGCGGCGCGAAATACCGCACTATGTAACGCCAAATACCGCACTATTTAGAGCCAAATACCGCACTATGTAGCGTCAAATACCGCACTATGTGGCGTCAAATACCACACCATTTAGCGCCAAATACCGCACTATTTAGCGCCAAATACCGCACTATATGGCGCCAGATACCGCACTATGCGGCGCGAAATACCGCACTATGTAACGCCAAATACCGCACTATTTAGAGCCAAATACCGCACTATGTAGCGTCAAATACCGCACTATGTGACGCCACAAACCCGCACTATGTGGCCCCAAAGACCAAATATGTGTGAATGGCCTTATATATCTTGCTGGTGGATCCTAGGGGTCAGATCTAGCTTTCCTTTTCTTAGCTTATTATTCTTAGCTGATCTTTCCGATGAAGACAATCTTGTCGCCACTCTTGGGAGCAATAAGCCAACTAGCATATTATATGCAATAGAATATAAATATCTATACCTATTATAAAACCAAGTCCCCAAAAGCTGTTTGTATGTATATGATCGATTTTATTACAATCGATTGGACGTATTGTTGTTTTGTTTTTACGTAAAATGTAGTTCCGTAAGGTTAAGGTTAATAGAACATTACGGCTTTATGTAAATTGTGTTGAAAAGAGTTAGGAGAAAACTTGCCTGCTGGGAGCTTTAATCACATGCGCCGCATAAACCAACAGAGATACACTGAAATAATGTACTAGAGAATTGTAGATCTACAAAAATACTACAAAAAATCTCTTATTTAAGATAGAAGGTTAACTATTTAAATATTCAAAATTTCAATTTGGGAAATTTTTTGACATTATGATTCTACGCAGGTGAAACAGCTGGCACAACTAGTAAATAAGCATTTTTTACTGAATCACTTCTTTTACTTTAAAGACTTTCCTTAACCTCTAGCATATAAATTTCTTAGTTTTCTTCCATTACAGCTGCACTTCGCACGTCGTAATATATCACCGGTAGGAACTTTAAGGTAAATAAATTAGTTTAAGATTTTGTTGGGGAATTACGTGATACCCTCCTTTCCAAAATTGGGCTAAGTAAAATTATTTCTCCACAATTTTTTCAAGGAAACTTTGATCCATTAATCTATCTAGATTAAGATTGTAAAAAGAATAATTAAAATATATAAATCAAGCTTAACTAAAAGTTCGTTAGACGTTTACCTAGATATTTATTTTGTAAAGAAAAATATCGTAAGGAAAAGTTATAACTTTAAAACTACTTTGTAAAGAATCCATAAATATGAAATTTTCTCTTTCAAAGGTAAAATTTTTACGGAAGAAACTTATGATTGAATGTAACACTTTGATTTATATCGAAAATTTATGTTCCATTTTATGTAAAATTTATATTAAATAGAAACTTAGACCAAGGAAAACCTAGTTAAACGTGCAGCATACTTCTAAGGCACGCAAATTTCCAAACACAAGTCTGAACGCCTTATCCTTGATGAATATAAATTTACTAAAGCCTATCATTTTCGTTATATATTCATCATTCTCCTGCCCTTATCCCACGCTAAGTCGGCATAACATGCTATAAACATGTTGTCACATTGTTTGGTTGCGTATTTTACGACAGGTCACCTGCCTAACGTATTTTACCACACCTCGGTAAAAAGAGGATGGTCTATTCTACTCAACCACACGATAGGTCAGTTACCTTACTCACCTTTTACGACACCCGGTAAGAAACTGGATGGTCTATTCTACTCAACCGCATGCCACACGGGGAGTCAACTTACCTTAGTCGTCTTTTACGACGACTTTTACTCAGCCGGATACCAAACGTAATGAAACTATTTCGTATTTATTAAAATTACTGATCGTGTTTACTGACAGCAAAATATAATTTATGGAATTAAATTAGTACGAATTTGAGGGTTGAAGGCTTCATTTTAATAACATGATGCCATTAATAAAACCGAAAGTTCATCATAACAAGAGGGTTGTATAAATATTTCATGTAAATGAAAACTCCGAGATGAATTGGATTAAACTAAAGTTTATCCCTATTGAAAACGCCGTATTTATATAAAGGGAATCAGTTGTATGGTTAAAATAGGTAGATTATTGGACTTATTATTGGTATTGTTATCAGATGTTTAAATTGAATATTGTTAAATTGTATATCGTAAATTGTAATTCGAGCTGTGGTAGCCCAGCGGTAACACCGTGTGACTCTTTCGAGGAGGTCACGGGTTCGAACCCGGGCAGACACCAATGAGTTTTTCTGTAAAAACTTATGTGTCTAATTGATAATTGCAATTTATCACACGCTTTTCGGTGAAGGAAAACATCGTGAGGAAACTTGCATATCTCCAGAGATTTCTGGAGATATGTGTAACCTACCAATCCGCATTGGAGCAGCGTGGCAGGCTGATAATATAAATTTAGGTCACGATATCTTGGCCTAATATAGTTTTTGTGCATATTATTAAAAATTTAAATGGAATAAACATTTTTAGTGTTATCGCAATATCAAAAGAACTCGACATACTAACTCGAAAATACAAACAAAATTCTGCTCAATGTGATTAGCAATATTTACAATGTGCTAGCAGCTTCGCCCGCATTTAAATCAGTGTGTCACAATTTTTTTCCCAAACTGAAATTTTGAACATAAAAGTTATCTTGTTAATTATAAGAGATTCTTTAATGACTTACACCGGTTACTTAGCGCACGCAAGGAATGCTCAAATTTTGCCGTTTTCACAATTTTTATTGCTTTAAAAGGAGCCTCTCCTATTTATCTAAGCGTGATGTTATATTCTATAGCCTTCCTCGATAAATGGACTATCTTACACTTAAAGAATTTTTCAAATTGATCTAGTAGTTCCTGAGATTAGCTCGGTAAGAAATAGAGTGGTATATTCTACCAGAACCCACTCGGCGGGTCAACTTACCTTACTTACCCAAGAATGTCATTGTTTCTTCTATAATTTCATTGGAATATGAAATTATAGAAGAAACTGTGCTTTTAACAACACTAATTTTTTCTATTTTTAAATGTTATATATTTCCACTTATCTTGGTCGTCTTTTACGACACCTCAGTAATTAATGAGGGTGGTCTATTCTACTCAGCCGGATACGACACAGCGGGTCAAGTTACCTTAGTCGCCTCTTACGACACCGTGGTTGTAAATTAGGGTGGTCTATTCTACTCAGCCGGACACCACACTAGATATCACTTGTGCGTTTATAAATTAAGTAATTTAAATACTTAACAGTGAACAATTCTAGTTGGTCTCTGGATTGAAATAAAATGAATTTTAATTGCGGCACCCGGCCCGAGCCGGGCCGAGAATTTAAATCGAAATGAAACTCTCATTAAGAGTGCGCGTAAAGCTTTTGGAAATTATGTATATTGGTGCGGGGTTTATAGTAACTAATTCATGGATTTTAATTTCGGTCACGTTGTGCTGTGTAACTCGTTATTTTCTTCTTCATTCTCTTGTTTTCTATTTATTATCGTTCTCTTTTAGTGATTGCTACTGGTATTAGTTACTTCTTTCCTTTCTACTTTAGTCTTTAATCTTAATCTTATGATTTATCGAGGCGTTACTTTGCGGAATTCCATAGTAAAGTTATAATTTTTTTTTTGCTGTGTGCCCGCGTTAAGACAATCTATGTAATGCTAAATGTATGAAGTAGGCAAAATTCACATACCTTATACATGCAGGATAACTCACAACATTTATCACTAAACGCCGCCACCACCAACACTCCACTTTAAAATTCTATCAGTGTAAGATAGTCCATTTATTGAGGAAGGCTATAGGCTTTATAACATCACCCTAAGATGAATAGGAGAGGATCGGAAAAACTTTCCTTGCGTGCGCTGAGTAAACGGTTATAGTTATTCAAAAATCATGTATTACAAAATTGTTCCCCTCTAAGTTCTAAATAAAAGTCCGCGACAGCATATGTCTTTAACTTTTAAGGTTAACCCATTTTAACCATTTTATGGTTAGCAAAATACTATATTACGGTTTCAATCTTTCGACGCGGGCAGTGCCGCTGGCGATTGGTAGTAAGTCATATAAAGCACTGAGCTTTCGAACATAAATTTTCTTAACCAATACGAATTATAGGAAAATAATTCTTACATTACTTTTATTACCTGGGTGACCGAACCTTCCATGGTATTTTTTAAAATGACGTAAAAAAAATTAAAAAAAAAATTGAAAAGAATAATTAAAAAATAATAAGGTGGGTCTCGTGAGTATTTTCACCTCTCTAGACCGCCCGTTCCCCGAATGAACCACCATGACTTTACGTTTGACAGCGAAATTGCGAATTGTGATTGTATTCAACGTGATTTTTTTTTTAAATAAAACTTATCTAGATCAATTTTTTTATTCCCCCAATATATATATACACATATACATACAATATAACTCATTTAAATATTAAAGATATTATTCTTATATTCAGGGGGATTAGCAGGTGCGACGTTGGTTCGTAACTAAAGGAGCAAATATGAAAGAATACATATTTGCGCTGTATGGCGTAGACATTTGGGGACTTATATTCATCTTGAAGAATCTAGGATTTTTTGAAACTGCCTTTCTTATTCCAATAAAAGGCTCTTTTGTTGGAATAAGAAAGGAAAAAAAGAATGTTGAATGATGTTGCTTTTATTCATCAAACCTTAGTGTTTTTGGCACATTTACACCATTTTATACATGCTCTTTCGGTACATAAATTAATAACATTAATAACATATTCTATATCATCATTCTTCAAGTTTAGATGTTCGCTATCATAGTAGCGGCCTGTTACTATCCCACTGCTGAGAATAGGCCTCTTCTCTCCGTTTCTGGAGAGAAAGTTTGGTGCTATCTTCAGATTTATCTAGAGATATGCAGGTTTCCTCACGATGTTTTCCTTCACTTAAAAGCGTATGCTTAATTGCAATAATCAATTAGACACATAAGTTTTAACAGTAAAAATTTATTAGTTATTGTTCCTCGAAAATATCGCACGGTGTTACCACTGGGCTACCACAGCTAATAGAGACCAGCTTATCTCGAGAGAACTATTGTGTTATGTATAACCTAACAATCCGCATTGGAACAGCGTGGAGGGTCTAAGCTCTTGAATTCTCCCAAAAAAGGGGAGGAAAGAGGGGCAGAGGCCCTTTCCCAACTGTGGGAATACTAATAGACTACTTTACTTTTTTATATCAGCTGTGGGAATACTAATAGGCTACTCTTCTTTTTTATATTCGCTCGGTAAAATATTTAAGTGCAGACATTTCGATAATCTGTTACAAACAGTAATTAAGGCAGAGGGATTAAAACATAAAACTAAGCTTAAACAGTATTCACTTGGGTATCACCATCTCCAGGATTACTGAACACTTTAAAAACAAACAAGAAACTTGAGTCTTTAGACAGAATTTATTTGTTTTTAGCTTGTTGTTTAGTTGTTCAACAATGGCGTTATCGAGATACGATACTGAGTATAAATTTACAGAGAAATCCTTTTAAGTATACCAAACTTTGGAGGTTCGTAGGTTTTTATGACAGTTAAATTATGTAAAGTTTATTCGATAGATGATAGTAATAAATAATGTTTTTACACTAAGATTGTGGAGGCCTCGCTGATATCCGACAGATAGACAGGTAGAATAGACGTCCCTTATTTCTTACCGAAGTGTCGTGAAAGACAACTAAGATAAGTGGACTCCTCGTGTGGTATCCGGCTGAGTAGAATAGACTACCCTAATTTCTAACCGAGGTTTCGTAAAAGGCGATTGAGGTAAGTATACCCGCCGTGTCGTATCCGGCTAAGTAGAGTAGACCACCTTCATTTCTTACCGAGGTGTCGTAAAAGGCGACTGAGGTAAGTATACCCGCCGTGTCGTATCCGGCTAAGTAGAGTAGACCACCTTCATTTCTTACCGAGGTGTCGTAAAAGGCGACTGAGGTAAGTACACCCGCAGTGCGTATCCGGCTAAGTAGAGTAGACCACCTTCATTTCTTACCGAGGTGTCGTAAAAGGCGATTGAGGTAAGTATACCCGCCGTGTTGTATCCGGCTAAGTAGAGTGAACCACGTTCATTTCTTACCGAGGTGTCGTAAAAGGCGACTGAGGTAAGTATACCCGCCGTGTTGTATCTGGATTTAGTAGATTAGTGGAGGAATTATTCCTTACACCGGAACAACATATAGGTTATAGAAATCCTGTTAATTCTACAGGAATAGGATGACATTGAAATTCGCCATTTATTATTGAACTATCACATGACAATACAACGAAGAACAGTAGAACGAAGTCGCGAGTAAAAGCTAGTATAACATATAGTGAATGAGATATTTAAGTAATGTAAATTTAAATAATAACATCATCATTAACCTACCCTTATACCATTATGAACAACAAGTTTTAAACATGTTGTTACATGATTTGGCTAGATATTTTACGACGGGCCGCATACTTGACGTCGACGTATCTTAGACACCTCGGTAAGAAATAAGGGTGGTCAATTCTACTCAGCCGGATTTCACACGGCACTTACCTTAGTCGCCTTTTACGACACCTCGGTTATAAATGAGAGTAGTCTGTTCTACTCAGCCGGATACCATACGGCACTTACTTTAGTCGCCTTTTACGACACCACGGTAATAAATGAGAGTGGTCTGTTGTACTCAGCCGGATATCACACAGCACTTACCTTAGCCTCCTTTTACGACACCTCGGTAATAAATGATTTTGTCTATTTTACTCAGCCGGATTCCACACGCCGCTTACCTTAGTCGCCTTTTACGACACCTTGGTAATAAATGAGCGTGGTCTGTTCTACTCAGCCGGAAACCACACAGCACATTTTATGATTACTTTTAACAAATTGTAATAATTACATTGTTACTAAAATAGAATCAGCCTATAGAATCACAATTTCTGATTTTATTTACCGCCGCCTCCAACGTAGAATATATTATATCGTCTATTATTGTTTCATAACACAAACCCAAGACTAAATATTATGTGAGCGTTTATATTTTCTATACACAAACTCTTCACACATTCGACGCTGTCTCTATTTATATTGCTGCCTTCGCAATTTATTAAGACAACAAGCTCTATTTATTTGTTCGCGAATAAGCATAGACTTTATTATTTATATTATGATATCAAACACTGGAATTTACACGCGATATATTCAAATATTTTGGTACAAGATAGATATGGCAACTCTAAATGAGAATTCCATTTTATTAAATCTATACTAATATACAAAGATGAAAAGCTCAGGAACTACTGGGCCAATATGAAAAATTCTTTCAGTGTAGGATTGTCTATCAATTCACGGTTTCAATCTTTTCACGCGAGCGGAGCCGCTGGCGATTGCTAGTGATATTATAAAACCAAGTGAAATGGCTGTCATGAGATCAATATGGTAGTATCTTTGAATGTATTTTATTATGTCATATTATTTTTTGTTACTCTACATAGAGTTATCAAGGGGTTACGGTTATCGAGGGATTACAGTTATCAAGGGGTTACGGTTATCAAGGGATTACGGTTATCAAGGAATTACGGTTATCAAGGGGATACGATTATCAAGGGGTTTCAGTTATCGAAGGGTTACGTTTATCAAGGGGTTTCAATTATCAAGGGGTTACGGTTTCAAAACCGGGCATCCACCAATCAGTTTTTTTGTTAAAACTTATGTGTCCAATTAATAATTGCAAATTATCAAACGCTTTTCGGCGAAAAAAAACATCGTGAGGAAACTTGCATATTTCTAAAGAATTATAGAGATATGTGTAACCTACCATTCAGCATTGGAGCAGCGTGGTAGATCTTAGCTCCAATTCATCTCTCCAAAAATGGAGAGAGGAGGCTTGTGCCCAGTAGGGGGATTAAGTAACAGGCCGTTACTTTACTTTACTTTTACTCTACATAGTAACACTTACTTCTTTAAATTGACTAATAATCGGCAGCATATTGACAAAATAAATAAAAAAAGACGTGTTTATTGTCATAGAGTTAATCCTTCATTATGATGTTTTCATCCATCGTGTTTATGTATTATAGCATCTCATTCAAAATCTATCTATCTAACTAACACGTTGTATATAAGCATTATAACTCAGTGCTGTTCATATTGGTGTGAAATAATCTCAACAAGTTTCTGACAGTTTCTGAACTCAGAGCTTGTAAATTTAGTACGTGATGTGAATGGCAAGTGCTCTTTAACGGGTCAGCTAACAGCTATGCGTGAAGGAACAACATCGAAATAGACGAATATATTTACCTACATAACATCGCTAGTTTATTGCTGTTACAAATTCGCCTTCAAAGAAGGTCTCTGAGTGAAAAATTGTCACATTCTCGAAAAGGCCTTAGTGATCTAGTGAAGGCGTTTTGTAACACGGAATATCATTGATATTATTGGTATCCGGGTTAGTAGAATAGACCACCCTCACTTCTTACCGAGGTGTCGTAAAATAAGACTAAGGCAAGTTAAGTCAAGTATGACGTCAGGCTAGCGGCTGGTCATAAAATTGTGTGACAACATATTTATAACATGTTGTGCCGACCCCACTTAGAGTAGGATAAGGGCTGGAAGATGATAAAATATACGAGTTTTATCTTTTACTAATTTGAATGTTACTAAGTCCAAGGCACTTGAAAGTTAACAACCTAGTGTTTTCTACTCATTTCTTGTAAAAAAAATCTTTTATTTCTTTAACATAGGGACAATTGTTGAAGTAAGGTTGGAAGCCTTCTTTTAAGCATGAGTATGCTTCTTTTAAGAAGCTGTGATGGCCTAGCGGTGCAACCGTGTGATCTCTAGAGACGATCATGGGTTCAAACCCGGGCAGACACCAACGAGTTTTTTTTTCGGTGAAGGAAAACATCGTGAGGAAACCTGCATATCTCTAGAGAATTCCGGGGATATGTGTAACCTACCAATCCGCATTGAAGCAGCGTGGTAGGTCTTAGCTCCAACCCTTCTCTCCAAAAATGGAGAGAGGAGGCCTATGCCCAGCAGTGGGATAGTAACAAGCCGTTACTTACTTATGCTTGTGCCAGAAGATTCCGCTCTTCCGTCGTATTGTCTATACACTATTTATTTAACATTTTAACTTATTTAATAGTGGGGAAGTGTTGCAAGTGTGTGTAAAAAAAAAGCTTTAGAAGAGACTTAATCAAGATGGCACATGTACAAATGTGACCAGCATTTAAAAAAAAAACATTGTCTGTAGCCACAATTTTTTTATTTAGCCATAATTTCATATCATATTTAAGATGTAATATCTGAGTAACAGAGCCTTGCTCGGTAATTTATTACAAAAAAAAACTTTAAAAAAATTATTATTATGTGGATATCGATCCTAGGTATTTACCGTTCTCCAGGCTGCCCGCTCCCCGAATAAGCTACTCTGACTTGACAGTTAAAGGCAAAAATTTAAATCAATATAAATTTTTATTATTTTTTAATGGCCAAAAACAGGGTTAAAACGATTTTTTTTTACATAAAACCTAGCTAGATCGATTTTTCTCCCCCAAAACCCCCGACATGCTTAATTTCAGGAAAATCGTTGGAACCGGGATTCCGAAAATATATATATACAAACAAGATTATTTCATTTAAATATTAAAGATATGTATATAATGTGATATACATATATATATCATGTTATTTACATAATTGGATTACTTCATGTGTCTCACAAATATTCACATAGTAGCTAACACTATATATATATAAATAATTTAGACTTTCAATACGTTTCAATAAGTCACTTTGTGAATTTCAAAAGCTTCGTAACTTTTCTCATTACACTATTGAAACGTAACTCTGTCAATGTAGGTTTAATGAAAAAAAGTTTGGTGTGCTAGTACTTTATGGTTTCAAACATACTCCTGTTTTTAAGGAGCAGTAAAATATACTTAACTAGCTATGCCCGCGGCTTTGACCACGTGGAAATCATGTGACAACATGTTATAAATATTCGCAACAACATTGAATGATGAATTTATTTATTTATTTTATATATATATATATATGTATGTATATATATATATATATATATATATATATATATATATGTGTGTGTGTGTGTGTGTGTGTATGTATATACATGTTTATAACACTTTATAATTAAATTGCTACATTTGCGAGGATGGCATTAAGATAGTATAAAACTGTGTGCCATCCATGTGTATGCCATCCTCACAGTTAAAAAATATTAATATTAGAAATTTATATAATATATATTTAAAATAAGTAAAATAAAATATTATGAAATTAAAGTGCCCGAGGTGGGTGAGCTAGTGTGGCCATTGTGTGGAATTATGTGTGGGTTGATAAAATAGGTCTCAGATATGATGATATATTTTTAAAATATAACAAAAATAAAAATACTAATTTGCTAATTGTAAAATCTCAATACCATTAAGGCGTAAAAATATTAAATTTAGTATAGATATTATGTTTGTAACATATACAAAGATTAAAAAATATTAATTGATCTATGGTACGGATTATAGGAGGGCTTAAGTACTCTATGACAAAATAGGTTATGTATAATCGAGTTAGTCTGTCCCTTAAACTCCCCCGCGGCTGTCGCTCAAAGCTATATTCAATATAAATATTAATATCGTGAACTGTATCAGATTGGCTTTGAATAAAGTCTGCGTTCTGAACCCAAAAAGGAAATTGCGAGATACCATAGTATCCTGTGATCTTGGGCAATGTTATTTTTATGGTAAAGCCCACATATAAATTTTAAAATCACTTGCATTCACACCAACAACGTTCAATGAGTGTAGACAAATACAATCCCACTTCTGATATCTTATATTAAAAACAAAGTACTTTTCCGCTATAAAGAGAAATATTCTGCGATAAATATAATTCTGACAAATTCATTTTAACCTTCAACCTTCAACTTTCCACCTTAAATATTGTAAATGCGAAAGTTTGTAAGTATGGATGTATTTTTGTTACTCTTTTACGGCGAATCCGGTGAACCAATATCGACGTAATTTGGCACTTATTCCTTACACACCTGAATAACATATAGGCTATAGAAATCCTCAATCTACAGGAATAGAATGACTTTTAAAAGGCGCTATCTATTATCAACCTATCTCGCGACAACAGTCCACGCAAACGAAGTAGCGGGTAAAAGCTAGTATTTCATAACATATCAATAAAAATAGACACAAATATGCATGGCGGGCATTAAGCTGAGATCACTATTCCAAGCATCCAGATCATATAACCTAATGGATTTATAATATGCCTCATAATTCCTTTTTAGTATAGAATGCAAAAACGAAGAAATGTGCCCGAAGTGGGGAAATTATTATTAACTACCAATCGCTTCGGCTCCGCCCGCGTGGAAAGATTAACACTGTGATATAGTATTTTGATAACCATAAAATGGTTAAAGTGGGTTAACCTTAAAAGCCGTGTGGTATCCGGCTGAGTAGAATAGACCAACCTCATTTCTTTCCAAGGTGTCGTAAAAGGCTACTAAGGTAAGTTGACCCACCGTGTGGTACCCGGTTTAGTAGAATAGACCACCCTCTTTCTTACCTAGGTGTCGTAAAATACGACTAAGGTAAGTTGATGTCAGGCAGGCGGCCAGTCGTAAAATACGTAGCCGAATCATGTGATAATTTATTTATAACATGTTGTTCCGACCCCACGTTGAGTGGGATAAGGGCAGGAAGATGATGATGAACCTTAAAAGCTAGACATATGCTGTCGCGGACTTTTATTTAGAACTTAGAGGGGAACAATTTTGTAATACATGATTTCTCAATAACTATTACTGTTTATAGTGCTATTACTGCACGCAAGGAAAGCTTTAAATTATGCCGTTTTCGTACTATTTTTTATTGCTACTCCTCTCCTATTCATCTTAGCGTGGCGTTTTGTGATACTGCTTGTGACTAATCCTGCTTGAACATTACATAGAACATTCTCTTAACAAAAACTGATGTTACAAAAGCAATAATAAAATTATTTTGCTATAATCCGCGATGTAAATATAGCATAAATTATTCTCATCCTCCTGCCCCTATCCCACTCTAAGTGGGGTCAGCACAACATGTTACATGTTGTCATATGATTTAGCTACGTATTTTGCGACCGGCCGCTTGCCTGACGTCAACTTACCTTAGTCGTCTTTTACGACACCTTGGTTAGAAATTAGGGTAGCCTGTTCTACTCAGCAGGATACCACACGAGGAGTCCACTTATCTTAGTCGCCTTTTATGAAACCTCGGTAAGAAATGACAATGATCTATTCTACTCAGCCGTATACAACACAGCGGCTCTACTTATCTTAGTCGCCTTTTACGACACCTCAGCATAAATATAGCAAAATATTTATATTATTACTTTTGTATTATCTCCGCAAAGTAACGCCTAATTCTATAAATTATTTAAAAACTGATTTTAGCAAAATAATTATGTCAAAACTTTTGTACTGGAATCCCGCATATAAAACATTGTAATAATAAATATTATCTTATAACTTAAAGCTGCAATTTATTTAGACTTTAGTCTGCAAACAAAGGAAAATAACTTGTAAGTTATTGGCTCAAACTGCAGCAATTCAAGACTTAACTACCGCCTTAGCAATTGTTTCTCAAGCTTAAATTTTGCAGAATTTATATTTTATTGTAAATTTAAAATATTATCTTTAGCAATTTTTTATATTTTGAGATTTACCTATATAGATCAACTCGTAAATCAGGTAAACTGATCCGATTGATTTCTAATTAAAAAAATTCAAACTTACTAATACATCATCCTCCTGCTCTTATCTAATATGTTATAAGCACAACATGTTGTCACATGATTTGGCTACGTATTATAATATCGGCCGCATACGTGACGTCAACTTACCTAAGTCGTATTTTAATACACCTCGGTAAGAAATCGGTGGTCTGTTCTTCTCAACCGTATACCACACGGTGGGTCAACTTACCTTAGTCGCCTTTTACGACAGCTACATAAGAAGTGAGGTCCACCCTCACTTCTTATGTAGCTGTCGTAAAAGGATAAAAGGATGTCGTAAGAGAATGGTGTATTCTACTCAGCCGGATAACGTTACTACAAATGTGAAATCAAAAATATTCTAAGAAAATTTCCTTTAAACGAAACCATTATGCATTACTATAATAATTTATATAATTAGGCGTTACTTGACGGAGGTCCAGAATCCCAAAAGTAATGAAAATATTATTATTAAGTTTGTTCTGACTGGCCCATTGGCGCAGTGGTTCGATTCCCCGTTCGATTCCCGCCGAGGGCCAACATTTTCTATAAATAAATTTGTTGGTCTTTGAGTATGTATTTAAAAATTATATAAGTATATATTCACCAATTGTCTGTCTACCATAACACAAGTATTAAGTTACTTATATACTTAAGTTACAAGTATTATGTCCCATATATTTATATTTATTTAGTTTTACTTGCTGTAACATATTTGATGACGTCTATGAAAATGAGCAAGCGCAATCGTATTACGTAGTGCTCGGCGCACTTGATTGTAAATTCACGGTTAGTGATTACAAATTTTCCTCTTTCAGAAAATGCCAGATTTGTTTCAGACGACTTTTACTCTCTGGCAAGTAAATTTATTCAAAAGTATAAACTGTATTATCAACTAATGAAGCAAAATCGACCGTATTAAAAATATTGAGACTTTAAATTTCACGCGAAAATTAATTTTATCATTAATTTTTACTTTAAAAGTTTCATAAGCTTGTTTCTATTTATTATTCATTATATCGTGTCATTCTATTATGGTTAACTCACAATAACTACTTTTGTGTCTTTTTTGACATATTTGCACGCAGGCGAAGCTGCAGGGAAAGGTTACATATAAATTAGCGCGTATAAAATAAATTTTCATAACACAAACTATCCGACGTTAATTAAAACTGTATGTAGCACCCTTCATATAGAGCTTTTCATGTACGTTTGGAATATGTTTAAATATTTTCAATTTCAGTTTGTTATGATTCACCGTGTAGTGTTGTTGAATGTATTTATACTTTAATAACATCGAGTATGGAATTTCCACTTACCCGTTCGTATCGTTTATTTGTATGACGAGAAAATTGTTGAGTTCGGCATGTATTGGGGATGAAATCGGATACTACACTTTACATATAACATTACACATATAGTCATAATTCTCCTGCCCTTATCCCACTTTAAGTGGAATCGGCACAACATGTTATAAACATGTTTTCACATGATTTTACTACGTATTTTACGATCGGCTACCTGCCTGATGAGAACGTACTTTGTTCGTCTTTTACGAGACCTCGGTAAGAAAGAGATTGGTCTATTCTACTCAGTCAAATACCTCACGACGGCTCAACTTACCTTAGTCACGTTTTACGACACCTTGTTTAGAAATAAGGGTGGTATATTCTATTTAGCCGGATACCACATGTTGGGTCAATTTACCTTAATTACCTTTTATGACACCTCGGTTAGAAATGAGGGTGGTATATTCTACTCAGCCGAATATCACACGGCGGGTCAACTTACCTTAATTACCTTTTACAACATCGTGGTTAGAAATGAGAGTGGTATATTCTACTCAGCCGGATATCACATGGCGGTTCAATTTACCTTAATTACCTTTTACGACACCTTGCTTAGAAATGAGGGTGGTATATTCTATTTAACCGGATACCACATGTTGGGTCAATTTACCTTAATTACCTTTTATGACACCTCGGTTAGAAATGAGGGTGGTCTATTCTACTCAGTCAAATACCACACGACGGGTGAACTTACCTTAGTCACTTTTTACGACACCTCGGTTGGAAGTGAGGGTGGTATATTCTACTCAGCCGGATACCACATGGTGGGTCAATTTATCTTGATTTTATGACGCCTGGGTTAGAAATGAGGGTGGTCTATTCTATTTAACTGGATACTACACGGCATTACATATATATTTTTTCTATGTGCTTTATCTTGCTTGCATGCTTATATCAACGTAATATTATTAATACTTTTGTACAAGTATGCTATTTTCGTAGTTCGTCAATAGCACTTTAGTGACATATGATATGAACACTTATGTTACTTCATATAAGAGTTCCATGACACCGCGTCCCTTAATTGTTATATGAGTGTACATGCACTATTCCAACGCGTGCTTTAATAAGGATATTGCTACATGTGTCTGCAACATACACATAAATAAACTTGCGGCTCCTGCTTTGCGCCTTGCAAAAGTACGTAAGTCGTTTGTGGGTTTTGGTATAAGATTCTGTAATAAAATTCCGCAATCAATTTCAGCTTTGCCATTACAGCAGTTTTAAAACACTGTTAAAAAGAGGCTGATACAGAAAGCCTACTCTACGATTAAAGATTATTTAGAAGATAAGAATGTGTGGATATAGCTCTCTTTGAACCTGTACAAGACAGTAACGGCTGAATGTAAATAGTATTAAGAATTTTATTTTTAAAAGAGCAACCGCCGAGTTTCTTGCGGGATCGTCTCGATAGGAACAGCTTTCCGAACCAGCAGTAGAGTTGACTATTCAAACGCACTTGTTTACAAGTTTATTTGAATAAAGAATATTTTTAATTTGAATTTTGAATTTGAATGCTTTCATTATTCATTACCTACACATGTATTCGAGTATTCAATTCAATTGTATTCCGACGTCTGGTATCCGGCTGAGTAGATAAAAACACTCGAGTTTCTTACTGAAGTGTCGTAAAAAGCGACTAAGGTAAGTCGACCTTTTTTATGTCAGGAAAACCCATTATGGGTCGTCACCGCCCGATGGGGACGAGCGGCGGGTATGTTGGTTGAAAAACCTGACAGTGCTCCACCACGCTGCTGTACGCTATAATTTTAAATACATCGTTAAATACATATATACACACAGATTCGACAAACCAACAATTTTTTTAAAGAAAACTGTGCCTGCGGCTTCAACCGTTGTCAACAAAGTTTTTCCCGCGTAACGGTGGCCCCAAATAACGTGATACTTTTAATTGATAGTTTAACATAAAAGTAGTTATTGACCATAAGAGATAGAGACATGCTATCGCAAATTTTTTTGTACAATTTTTGTTGATCTACAATTCTCTACTACATTACTTTCATGTATCTCTGTTGGTTTACGCAGCGTTTGCGACTAAAGCTCCTAGCAGGCGATTTTTCTTACAACCGCGTGACCTCTTTACCGCAATTAACATAAAACTGTAACGCGCTATTAACATAAGCTTCCGGAAGAAGTGCACTACCTTTTGGTAAAAACAGTCTATAAGTCCGTAGATTTTGAGAAAATCGATTACATACAAACAGACAGCTTTTGGGGACTTTTTTCATAATAATATGTATTTCATAGCATGGATACGGATGTTGGCTATCGGCGAGAAAAGAACCCACGACCCACGAAGCTGCAGTCGCGGTCACTGCCCACTGCGCCAACCGGCCTGACAAATTCATAACTTACAGTTCATGCTAACACAATTTATTTTTAAGAATTACATTTGTATTAGATGTGGTTATACCTTTATCAATTAATTCAGTAACAGGAAAAACACACGGGAAAATCGTTTACGCCCACTTAAGTGTATGTTTTTTGTGTTTCCGTAAAGAATATACGGATGGCTTATTTTGATAAATTGTATGACCTTTATGATAAAATAAAAACTACTTCCGCTCTAACTCTAACTCTTAATACGTATCATATTAACTCATTTTAATTTGTGTCAAATTCGAATTCAAAATAAAAATGGTCTTTATTCAAGTAAACTTGTAAATAAGCGCTTTTGAATCGTCAACTCTACTGCTGGTTCGGAAAGCTGTTCCTACCGAGAAGAGCAAGAAAGAAACTCGACGGTTAATCTTTACAAAATAGAAATTTTATTACTATTTACATTAAGTCATTACTGTCTTGTGCAGGGTCGTAGAGTAACTATATCCATCCATCGATTAAAGATACCCTCAAATAATATTTTGAAAAAAGCAAAAGCTTAATCCTAAATCATCATCATCATTCTCCTTCCCTTATCCCACTCTAAGTGGGGTCGACACAACATGTTATGCACACGTTGTCACATAATTCGGCTAGGTATTTTACGGCCGGCCTCCTGCCTGAAGTCAACTTACCTTAGTCGCCCTTTGCAACGCTTCGGTACGAAATGAGTGTCGTCTATTTTACTCAGCCGGATACCACAGATTGATTCAACTTACCTTAGTCGCCTTTTACGACACCTCGGTAAGAAATGAGGGTGGTCTATTCTACTCTACCAGATACAGCATGGCGGGTCGACTTACCTTAGTCGCCTTTTTTGACACCTCGGTAAGAAATGAGAGTGGTCTATAATACTTAGCCGGATACCACACGGTTTCAAAAGCTGAATCCAACGACTAAGTTAATTTTAAGTTTAACTAAGTTAATGTTAATTAGTCATCGCTCTCGGCAGAAATAATTTTATAAACCAACAGTAGAGTTGACGAATTATATGCCAATGTAAAAAGAAAGAAAATTCTATTTGAATTTACTTAATTTTGAATTTTATTATTAAAATAGCAGTAAAGTTTTAAATTTTAATATTCTCGGCGTATGTAAATTAGGGCAGCAGAATTCAAAAGAATAAGCCTTGTGGGTATATTTTAATTAATTATTTCCATGCGTTTCTATTACGTTTTTAACATTGAAGTAAAACATTATCATAAAAACTAAGAATGCCTAGTGAATTTCTGGGTTACAGCATGTTTTGAAAATATTTATATTCGTCTTTAAAAATAGGCTGTTCTTTTGACTTAGTTTGTGGCTACTTAATTGTTAAAACACTTTCGAGCAACGTCATTACACGTCAAATTTGAAAAACGCAAATTGACATAACGTTAATACACGTCGGCAAAAGTAAAGTAAGGTAAGGGTATCTTTGCGGAAGTCCATAGTAAAAAGGTGATGATAAGATTGTTTTGCTTTAATCCGCTTTTAATTAAAAAAAATATATAAAAGCAAAACAGATCTATCATTATTTCTAGAACTCAGTTACGAGTATAATGCCCAATTAAATATATTTTGGAATAATCCGCGATTAAGTAAATCTATACTAATATATAAAGAAGAGATTGGATTTTTGTTTCTTAAAATTCTTTGAGTATAAGATAGTCCATTTTTCGAAGAAGGCTATAGACTAAATATCATCACGCTCAGATGAATAGGAGTGGAGCAGCAATAAAAATGTTACGAAAACGGAAAAATTTTAAGACAACACATTTTTACAAAATTGTTCTACTCTAAAAGTTTTAAATAAAAGTCCGTAACAGCATATGTCTAGCTTTTAAAGTACTTAAACCATTTTTATGGTTATCAAAATATTTAATATTACGGTTTTATTCTTTCCATGCGAGCGGAGCCACTGGCGATTGCTAATGAAAAATATTTATAATGCTTAATGTCGAGTGGATTATCCCGTTTCATCAAATCAAATCAAATCAAATAACACGATACATGTAGAATTCGCAAAAACACAAGCACTACAAACCTCCACCACAATACACAAGCATTGCACACGTTCACTATCATAAAGTCAGCAATCGTTTCGCCCCGCAACCGTAAATGTGTCGTGATGCCTCCTGATAATGCTTCGATGCGTCAGTGTATCAGGTATAATTTTTATACAAAAGTAATAATAGAATTATTTTGCTATAATCCGCGAAGAATTCTTTCTTCGCGAATTCGCGAAGAATTTCTTCGCGGATTATAGCAAAATAATTCTATTATTACTTTTGTATTATGGATCTCCGCAAAGTAACGCCTAATTCTATAAATTATAATTTTTATTTTTTTTGTTTAAGGTAATCTTATTTATTCTGTGTTCGTCACTCTGCATACATTCATATCTCTTATGCGTGACACTTTATCTAAAAACCGCATGTGTCTATTTGCAAGCTAAACAACGAGTCATAAACTGAATGTTTGATATTAAACAAGGGTTAACTCGATTTCGCTCGCCTTCACCGGATTTGTATTTTCTTTGTTAACGTAGCTGGTTATATCTGTTAGTAAAGTGAAAAAACTGCAATACTTTCCAATTTTATAGCATGACTTGCTAATCGGGCAAACGTTGTTTTTGCCTTATAAATTATTTCTAGAAAAATTCTAGTGTTCATTTATAAAAATAATAATTAGGCAGTCGGGGATCGATCCTAGGCATTTCTCGAGACTGCCCGTTTCCCGAATAAGCTACGTCGACTTGAAGTTTATGGCAAAAATAGTATTCAATATAAATATAAATTTTAGTATTTTTGAATGCCCACAGGGATTTTTATTTACTTAAATATTTAAGATAAAAATTGGTTAGCTTTGCCTATATTGTGACACACCCTAGCGCTAAGATAGCTTAAACGGACTGCAGTGTATTTGCTATAATATGATAATAAGAATTATTTATTAAATATGTGCGCTTTGTAAATGCAAAAATTTTCAATCAGGCTGTCAATTCCAGTCTTTTCAATATCAATGTTGGGCAAAGCTCATGATATGACATGGTATAATGATAAAACCCTGGACCTCTACGGACTTGTTGGTTAAGTTGTTTGGATCTAGTTCATGCGGTTACCCCCATGTGGAATATTGAGTCAACAATAATTGTTCCGATTATTATATCGGCTAATAGTTAACTAGCGAAGAGCCTCGACCAACATCTCAAGAGGCTCTCACTTAGTTGTTGGATCAACCGTAGGCAGAAAGACAGAAGAGAGAATTGCCTATCCAGGTTTGAACTCATGACCCTCCTGAAAGCACGGGTTTGGTTTGTTATTGGAAAAATAAATATAATATAATATTTATATTTTGAGAATGAAAATATTTATTATAAACAAAGTTTCAAGTAACAACTTGTAATAATACGACGACTTTCACAAAAATAGAGCTTGTCTCCAAATTTTTATGTCAAATTAAAAAGAACATAAAAAAATATATATATACAAAGCTGAGTCAAAAGTGAAACTTTTCGAGAATCATAAGATTAAACTAATGAGCTCAAGATGCTGAAAATGATAAAAAGTTCCCTAATTATTCGTTATACAATAATTTTCTAAATCATAACGATCTTTGAAGTAATTTAAGCAAATGAAGTAAAAATTGTTCTTTTGAATAAATTACCTTTGAGTTAATTAGCTGTAAGTTTTTAAATTGGACTCCCACTGGTGCTTTTTTTAAATATTTTTGTTTAGATTTGAAATACACTAGTTGTGCCCGCGGTTTCACCCGTGTTTTCATAAAAATCAGTGTGTCATAAATGTTATCCTCTTGCCCTTATCCCACTCTAAGTGGGGTCGTCACAATATGTTATAAACATGTTGTCACGTGATTTGGCTACGCATCATACGATCGGCCTGCTTGACGTCAACTTACCTTAGTCGTATTTTACGACACCGCGATAAGAAATGAGGGTGGTCTATTCTACTCAGCCAGATACCACACGGCGGGTCGACTTTCCTTCGCTCGACTCAGTGCTGAAGTCCAAAGTAAAAATAAAGTAAAATTTATTTTTATTTTATTACTAGGTATATTCGTGGCTACGCCCTTGTGATAATCTGTCCGTCGCAAAGTTTTAGATTTGCGCGGGATAAAAAGCCCATATGTTGCTCCACAACCTCCTCTAGCTTCCAGTTAAAGACCCATCAAAATCAGTTTAGCCGTTCTAGAAAATATACTTTTCACGTAAACTTCTCTTAAGAATTGCACTATCCTTATAACTGTACTTCACTTACAGACAGACATCTTTTAGATACTACTTTGTTTTATGTATAGATATTATTTTTTTTTATAAAACTAACGTAAGAAAATCTACCACATATTCGTAATATTAAAAAAATATGAGATAATAATAACAGTCAAACTTTATACGCTCTATTAACCTAAATTACTTTACTTACATAAAGATAACAAAAACGATGAGTAGTTATTATAAAAATGATTATATTGGTAGATATATACATAAATGGTTTATGATAAGATTATTATCTTATATGTCTAGACACAGTGTCGCCAGTTATGATATTGCCCTCGTTCAAAGAGGTAGCTGCTTCCGCCTTAAATCCAAGCACAGCATATAGCGGTTTCCACCTACATTCCTACGGTTTTTTCGAATTATCTAAGACCGCGTATAGACATCACGAGACGTGCGTCGCGAGCAATTCGTCAGGCATGCCTCAACCTGAGGCATACGATGGTACATTTATACATGCTTCTCGAATGACACATGCTCAAGCTGAGCACACAAACAACTACGCATGGTATTCGTCAGTAGAAAAGTGGCTCCGATAATGTGAGACGTGCGTATTATATCCTCCTGCCCTGGTGGTCTATTCTACTAAACCAGATACCACACGGTGGGTCAACTTACCTTAGTCGCCTTTTACAACACCTCGGTAAGAAATGAGGGTGGTCTATTCTACTCAGCCGTATACCACACGGCGGGTCGACTTACCTTAGTAGCCTCTTACGACACCTCGGTAAGAAATTAGGGTCAATTATGTCATCATAAATTGACAAAAATTTTAGATGAAATTGTATGCTGTAAAAAACTTTGTTTATTTGACAACATGTTGTGCCGACCCCGTTTAGAGTGGGATAAGGGCAGGAAGATGATGACTTTACTGGTAACAGAAAGAGATTTTATTATTAGTAGTAAGGTAAGTCGACCCACCGTGTGGGTCGACTTACCTTAGTCGCCTTTTATGACACCTCGGTAAGAAATGAGGGTGGTACTATTCTACTTAGCCGGATATACCGCACGGCTAACTGCGGCCTATATAGTAATTCATAATTTATTTTTTAAAAAGACGGTGGTGGACAATACGATTTTTATGAACCGATTGTGTTATGGGAATACATGGGCTCCATGACTCATGAGTGTGCAACGCAAACAAAACGTCCGTCTCACGGAGCGCATGGCTTGCACTGAGGCACCGTTTGCAACGATCATATGACGCGGATGCTCACTGTGAGCACACACGTCCACACAGCTCGAGGCATGCGAGACGAACCACTCGCAACGCACGCCTCGTAATGTCTGTACGCACCCTTAACATAATTTATAGAAGCAGGCGGCACTTTGCAGAATTCCATAGTACAGAAGGTTCAATAGAATTATTTTTCTATAATCCGCGTTTGTTAAAAGAATCTATGTAATGCTAAGTGTAGAAAGCAGATAAAGTTTACCTCACGTAACACGAAAAGCCCCCACCACCATCAATCTATACCAACACTACACACACTCACTACCACAATCTGCTTGTCCTTGACTTGTATTCCTGCATGTAGAAGGTTTCTGAACGTTGCCTGCTTCATATAGCATTACATAGATTCTTATAACAAACGCAAATAACAAAATAATTATATTCTAACTTCTGAATTATCTAAAAGCTAAACCTAGTAAAAATAGTAATAAGTCTATTGGCAAATTAAAAGAAAATCTTGCTAATATAAAATATATATAACTATGCAATTTTTAAATAACTTAACAATTTAAATCTGCATGTTCCTTGGGAGAAAAGTTTAATAAAATAGGTATTCTTACATTCATTAATTCTCCTGCCTTTGTCTCACTCTAAGTGGGATACTCGGCACAACATGTTTTACACATGTTAACTTAGTCTCCTTTTACAACACCTCGGTAAGAAATGGGGGTGGTCTATTGTACTCAATGTGAATTAATTGACTCGAACCGTAACCTAGTGTCAATGTACCTAAGGCTTACAGACAAAAGAGTAAATAAATAAATAACGCGCCTTTTGATTATTAATTGAATATAAACACGCCTATCTAGGCAATTAAAAAACCTTTTTTAAATTCCATTAGCGTTTTCGCATTCCATAATTGCGGTCGTTTAGATAACATTATTTGCGCCGAAGTACAATTTATATTTCTGTTATCAATTTCAGGTTAAAAAATTTAAATTTTCCGATCATGAATATTCAATGTACAAATATTTGATATCGTATTCGGAACGTTTTTGTACTTTTATAAATGAAAAAATTATGTTTTTTATAAGCAAAATAAGTCATTGTATTGTTTTTAAATGAATAGATCTGATGATGAACACTGATCTGTAATGAACACTGTCTTTCACGTGTTATCTGCTGTACCAATGTTGATGAACTTTGATAGAATTAAAGCCTTTACACCGTGATAGTGTAAAAGATTAAAAAAAACTTCTTTTTCTTTCGGGACAGAAAACAGCATTATATTTTAGGGTACTTAAACATTTAAGTTAGCGCAAACAAAGCCGTGGGTAGTATCAATATATGTAAGTATTAAAAGTATATTTAAAAAATGCCGATACTTCTATAGTACCGTATTAGATATTTCCTGAAAAAAAATCCAACTGAATGATGAACGTTTCTTCACGATCTTTTCTTATTAATACATCCAAAGCCAAGTCAGCACTTGGGTTTAAGTCATCAAGTCTTAGTTTGGAGTAATCTTTTATAATTAAGGTACATATAGATTTTTATCTGAATTTCGGGAACGGGTCCAACGATTTTTATAAAACTTATTATATGGGGGATAAATCGCACTAACCAGATTTCATTTTAAAAATAATACGCTGTGACTTTCAAAGTTATAAATAGCTCATTTGGGAACGGACTTAAAAAGTGAAAATACCCCGAATCAAGTCCCCGATATGACCATACCTATCTTTTTAATTTTTTTTTTCATATTGAATGTGTTAGCGCACACTTTCTACAATAACACGATATAATGGAATACCACAATTCCTGCTCCGAGATACACTTCTCTCGAATAACGAGCAAAAAATGAATATCACTGAAACGTTTTAGCAATAAGAAGACTTCACCGAAAACAACTTCGGCACATCGTTGCCATTTTAATCAAAAAGGGCGCGATACACTTGTTTTATGACTGTGTTGCTATAAAATACAAAGCGGAAGTTATTGGCGACAACACATGGCTTTTTTGTATCTTCTAAAAAAAATTCCGGGTAAATTTCAGTGACCCAGGTTAGACGCCACACTGGTATAATATATGGACTACATACTTATGTGCCGAAAAATCTGGTACTACAACACTACAAAATAACGAGCATAAAAGAAACACTTATCTCGGTTAGGAGTTTCCTTCGAAGCACCATAAAATGTGAACGACTGGTTCCCCGATTTATGTACCGGTATTTGACCTAGATCGATCATATCGTCAACATGATCGATGTATTCATGAGTTATAAAATTTAATTAAATAATTAATTCAAGATTCAATAATTAATAAAAGTTTTATTCATCAAATATAGATGGGGCTGTTCTATATTAGCCCAAGCTCATCATTATCCTGCCCTTATCCCACTCTAAGTGGGGTCGGTACAACATGTTATACACATGTTGTCACATGATTTGGTTACGTATTTTACGACTGCCTGCCTGACTTACCATAGTCGCCTTTTACGACAACTCGGTAAGAAATGAGGGTGGTCTATTCTACTCGGCCGGATACCACACGGCATACTATATTAACCCACACTATATCACAAATTTGTGATGCTCGACGGACGATAACACTATTTAAATTATTTTATTTTTATATTTAATTTACTCAATATAAGTTCTTCTTAAATACTAGATATTGTTATTAAATCGATTCTAAAAATTTTCGATCATAGTTTATAGGTACAAGCTATAGAAAAGACTGGCGTTTATATTTTACGCATAGCCGTATTCCAATGGCACCCATTATTTTACAAGCTCGTCTGATACGGTAATGCTGACCCTTACCATGAACTCTTCTCTCTGCTCATCGATGCCCCTGGAACTAAGTATATTTTCTACTACGAAAACCAACTATTATAAACTCTGACTTGACATATTAATAACGGGGATATACCTTAACACAAGAAAATTTACTGTGGTTATATTATTATAGTTTATTTAACCCTAGTAGTGTAGTCATAATTCATAATAATATAATAGTAATAAAAAAATATAATAATAGGTAGGTTATAATAATTGGAGACTTTGTTATTTTAATAAGTAGATATAAAAGTTAAAGTTACGTTTAATAATTAAAAATAATAAGTTAAATAAAATAAATAAGTAGTTATAGTTTATGTCCGTGACGTCATCTGCTGGGCGTCATCTAAAAATAATGAGATAAAGGCCCATTCAGACCTATGTACTGGAGGTAATAGACTTTAAGTTTAAAGATAATAGTATATAATTAGATTAGTTTTTTCTGTTAAATTTAGTACATGAAGCTGAATAAATTCTTTTTCATTTCATTTATCCCAGAAAGCAAAAGTGGAATGCGTCATACTTAAGAGCTTCTACGCTGAACTAACCTGAAGCGGAAATATATCATCTATAACCTACCGAATCATCTATCATCTGTCTCCTAACGAAATACCTGACTTATTTGATATATAGTACAACTCCAGAGAGCTTAATACGTTATACTGATATGTATCTGAAAAATAATATGACTGTAGCATACTTGAAGAAGCGATTGTCGCAGATCGTCATATATTTCGGTATTAAAATATGCGATCCGACAACATACAGAATAAGTAAAAGGAGAGTCTTTGGAAAGGTCTATTATCATATTTGCGTAAATTTTAAAATAAAAATAAAACGCATTACAATGAATGAAACAGAAATAAGTAAAGTTTATTATCATTTACATAATAACAATAAGTAAGATTCTGTGACAAAAAAATTACGAATCTTTAATTAACTTTTATTCATTTAGTATGCATTATTATAATTATTGTAATTTAAATTTGAGTTCACACAATTAATAATAAATAATCAAAGGTTTAATTATAAGAGGTAGGTAAGTACAGAAACACTTCAATAAATTCTCAAAATATTTATTCCTAAATGTAAATATATTCTAAAAATAAATATGACTATCACAGACATTTATTACATATAGGCTCGTGTTCACAATTTTAGATAAAAATACATCATATATTTAAACACTATATAAGTTAAGTTAAATACTGAGAGAAAATGAGTACAAAACATACATTAAGCCACCTTTATGCCATAAATATAATAAACTTCGTACAAATCTGTTCCATAACAGTTTCACTTATACCATACAAAATAGACAATCTATTTTTGATTTTAAAATTAAAAAACTAAATTTCAAGACTAACTAAGGTGATTACCCGTATTAATGTCTAAATATTAGATAAATGTTCACAACAGACGCCGTTCAAGAATACCTTTCCCGTATTCTCGCAAACATTTCGGCTGGGTCCACTTTGTCACCATCTTTCTTACCAATGAAAGTCAGTTTGGTGGTCTTTAAAAGTCCTCTGGCGTCAGCTGTTCGTCGCCAATAAACAGTCTGAATAGCATTCCTTCCGGCGATATATCGCGTTGCACTTCCAATAAGTTTCCTTTTATCCATTTCCACTGTGTATCAAATTCTTAAAAACACAGAGCTTGCTGATTTATCTTGAAAAAGTAATTCAAACGTTTTAATTTAAATTCTTATTAACTGTATAAGCATGTATATCTTATGTTTGATGTCTAATGGGAGTTTCTTAGTAGATGCTTCATTATATATAGGAATCATCATGCGAAATCATGACGTGTCTTATTAAGTCTTCTACGAATATCATCAGTGCACTATTTCAGCGCGTGTTGTTAGGGTTTTCCTGTACTCGACAAAATACAATACCTATTATCTATTTTAAATTACATTTTCCTGATAAAGTTGTTGTTAAACATTCAATTTACATCCATAATAATATTTAAAAAGTGAAAGTCTTTCTGTCTGTGACCCTATCACGGCTAATCCGCTGAACCAATATTGATGGTATTTACAAATTAAGCCCGCGCGATCCCTGCGAGAGAAGTTTAAGGAAATAGGTATTCTTACATTTGCTTCACAGTATATTTGTAGCAATTTAATTTTTGTACATAATTTAGTGTTGATGGCACGCCGTGTGGTATCCGGCTGAATAGAATAGTACCACCCTCATTTCTTGCCGAGGTGTCGTAAAAGGCGACTAAGGTAAGTCGACCCGCCGTGTGGTATCCGGCTGAGTAGAATAGACCAACCTCATTTCTTACCGAGGTGTCGTAAAAGGCGACTAAGGTAAGTTGACCCACCGTGTGGTATCCGGTTTAGTAGAATAGACCACCCTCTTTCTTACCGAGGTGTCGTAATATACGACAGAGGTAAGTTGACGTCAGGCGGGCGGCCAGTCGTAAAAACGCAGCCAAATCATGTGACAGCATGTTTATAACATGTTGTGCCGACCGCACTTGGAGTGGGTTAAGGGCAGGAAGATGATGAATTTATTGGTGATGGCAGTGAATTTCAGCTCCGTCGAAATTGCGGGTTCGATTCGCGCCGAGGCCCAAAAGTTTCTAAATACAATTTGTTCGTTCTTCAGGTCTGGGTGTATTTATATATTTACCGGTTGTCTGTAATAACGCAAGTGTTACGTTACTTACTTTAGGAACAGACGATTATTAGGGTAATTACCCTATTTCAAAAAATAAATCAAATGTGTTAAGACCTTTACTTAATTGATAGAAATGGGGAAATAAACATGACGATTGAAAATTTTCAATTGGCGTAAACAACATAATGATATCAAGAGACTTAACAGCGACTTGTATCCTGATAACCGCTGTACTTAAAAAAAAAATCATTTTTTTAATTCGTTGAAAATTAATAATTTGGAAAATATACTACAATTTTTTCTTCTTATTTTAATGCATATTTAATTCTGATTTTGTTTTAAATGTTGTGCAAAAGTAATGAGAATATTATTTTTGCTATAAATTATAAAATTAAATAATATTCTCATCACTTTTGTATTATGGACCTCCGCAAAGTAACGCCTAATTCTATAAATTATTTAAATGTTGTGCTTAAAAGTTATAAGAAAACTAATAATAATGTCAATTCTAAGTTATAGTTTTCCTGCCATTATCCCATTCTTAAGTGGAGCGGGCACAACATGTTTTGGCTAGGTATTTTTACGTCCGGCCGCCTGCCTGACGTCAATTTACCTTAGTTGCATTTACGACACCTCGGTTAAAAATGAGGGTGGTCTTTTCTACTCCTCACGGCCTATTAGAATTATCTAAGTCGTAAATTAATTATTTTAAATTAAATCTTTCAAATTTTTTTAGACATTGAAATTTTTTACAATTTCATCTAATAATATTATACCTATTATATTAACTGACACGGTAAATCAATTAGATTCCTGCCGAAGGCCGACATTTTCTAAAAACAGTTTATTGGTTCTTCGAGTCTAGGTGTATATATGTATTTAAACCTACATAATAAGTAGTTAATTTGCCAGTTGTCTGTCACCCATAGCGCAAGTATTAAGTTGCTTACTTTGAGAATGGACGACCGTGTGGGTAATTGTCCCATAAATGTATTTATTTAAAGTTATTCAAATAAATCTACTTAACTATTTTAACATAATACTATAATAAGATGATAAAAAAGGTGATTGCCTTTTCGGTGCAACAGACTCAGCGCTACAATTGCCAATTGATTTGCTTAAATTGGTTGAACTTGAGCATATTGACCTTCATGAATGACAAGGAAAAAAAAATGAAACACTCATATATAGCCATAGAGTTCTTAATACTAGAGTAGGTGAACCATAGACAGGCCTGTAAGTGAAAGTGATAGCGGCACAATAAATAATGAGTGGGAAGCTGAAATAAAGATGAAATATACGAGTATTTCATCTTTGTCTAATCACACATAAAAAAGTGAGACAGATAGATCACCCTCGCCACCATTGCTTTGTTTTTATTGTTTTAAGCTGAGTTTCCTACTCTATTATAATAACTCTGTGTGCAGCATTTGGGAGTATCAGTCAAAACAACATCGACATCGTAGTCCAATCAAATCGTCATCCTGCCTTTGTCCCACTCTAAGTAGAGTCGGCACAACATGTTATAAACATGTTGTCACATGATTTGGTTACGCATTTTACGACCGGCCGCCTGCCTGACATCAACTTACCTTAGTCGTATTTTACGACACCTCGGTAAGATAGAGGGTGCCATTCTACTTAACCGGATACCACACGGTGGGTCAACTAACCATAGTCGCCTTGGTAAGAAATGAGGGTGGTCTATTCTATTCAGCCGGATACCACACGGCGTAGCGTAGTCCAATGAAATATTAATGTTATTATTGTTTTTTTTGTAATATCGGACTCCGTGATGCAAGCTAATATTACTCATTGCATAATTATTTTACATGTTTATATATGTACATTTATTATATAACAAACTCCTCAAAAGCTGTCTGTCTGTATGTGATTAATTTTCTCAAAATCCACTACATGGTTTTTGTATTGTTTTTAATAAAAGATGCGGTTTCACCCGCGTGTAAATGAGTGTATTTAATTGAAATTTTGAACATAAAAGTACTTATTATGAATAGACCATAAGAGATAGAGGTATGCTGTCGCAGACTCTTTTGTAGATCTACAAGTATTTTGTACATTTCATTAATATATCTCTGTTGGTTTGCGCGGCGCGCGCGACCAAAGCTGCCAGCAGGCGAGTTTTTTACAACTCCACGTCCTTTTTAGCATAATTCATATAAATCCGTGATAACCTAAACCTCCCGGAAGACTTGTACTACCTTTTAGTAAAAACCATACAAAAATCCATTGAATAGATTCTGAGAAAAACAATCACGTCAATCAGACAAATAGCTTTTGTGAACTTTGTTTTATAATAACTATAGATTATATTTCTCTTACACTGATTTATCACAAGAAAAGTGAAAAAAGAATAGAAGAAAGCGTGTCACATAAGTTGGAGAATTTTTAATTTTTCATTTATTTTATTATTTCCAGATACCATAGACCTTCGAGTTCTTTAGGAAAATCCAGCGTTGGAAATATTAGATCACAGACGAAAGCAGACTAGGCTCTGAGTTTTTGTAAACTACCTAGACTGTAAATCTATTTTAGTGATTTACATGAATGAACATTTTTTAAAACTCTCTTATCTACACCGGAAATATTGTTCTTTAACTAACAAACATCAAAATAAAGCGTCGTTATCTTATACTAATTGTAGTAAGAGGTAATTACCTCAATTTCGTTTATCTACTTTGTTTACTTGGGTAGAAGATTGGCTCATATCAAAGGTCAAGGCGATAAAGCGCCTACCACCTTCGTAATTAGGATATACCTTAATAAATTATAGGTTACAAGCTGTGCCTGTGGCTTCGCCCGCGTGAAAATTAGTGTGTTTAATTAAATATTTGAACTGAAGTATTTTGTTTTTTACATAATAAGGCTAGCGTCTGGCTATGATCTCGCCTGATGGAAAGCGAAAAATGCAGCCTTAGGTGGACAGCGCTTGCCAATTTAGTGCCTGTTAGCTTTTTAGTAGTATTTTTATAGATCTACAATTCTCTAGTACAATACTGTAGTGTATCTCTGTTAGTTGTCTGTAGTCTGTTAGTGGTGGGGTAGATAAATGAACGTTAGAAAAGTAACGCCTCTTTATTAAATTAATATAACTGTATGAATTTTGTTTCATCAAGACGATGGTGCCGTAATACTATCGTGTCTCTTAATTTACTTCCATGGTAATCCTTACAACATTGAAAACCGTGTCCGCACAATTAATCCTACTTCATATACTATTGTATTAATATTATAAATGCGAATGTTTGTGAGTATGGATGTGTGTTCGTTACTCTTTCACGGCGAATCCGCTGAACCAATATCGATGAATTTTGGTACAATTATTTCCTATACTCCAGGGAGATTAATTGAAGTAAATAAAAATAAACTTTTTTACTTTCTAAAGATCTATTTATTTTTGTAACATTATTTGTCTACTTATCATAACACCATTTTAAGACTACAATGATTTTCATCATAAGCAACAGTTACATAATTTGTACATATCAGGTTTCACGCGAATTGTCAGTTACATTCATATCAAACAAGCATAACATTATAAAACAATACTTATTAACACACCTCCCTTAACGTTGTTAATTTAAGAACAAAGAAATATATTAACTAAACAATTTTGGTGAATTTATATAGCGTTTGTACAAAAAAATACTCAACAAAACTAACTAAATTACATTTAAATACAATTAGCTTGAAACGTCACATTCTTGTTACTATTTAAATGTGAAATTAGTTATTTAATTATGATATAAATTAAGACGAATAGGAGGTGGAAAATTAAGCTAGAAAACCTTATCTTAAAATAAATATAAGCTATCACAGACAATTAATAAATTACACTAGCACACCTACGCGTATCTTTCTCGAACTTTGGCAAACATTTCTGCTGAGTCCACTTTATTAGGGCCTTCATTTTTACCGAAGAATGTGGTTTTTGTAGTCTTCAGAAGCCCCTTGCCGTCAACAGCCGACCTCCTCCAGTACACAGTCTGTACTGCGTGTCTACCAGCAATATACCGGGTTGCGCTTCCGATCAATTGCCTTTTATCCATTTTAGCAACCTTCTAATACACAGCTTTGTCGGAAATTACGTGTAAAATCACGATATTGTGTTCCAAATGATAAAATTTGTGCAAAGACAAAATTTAGAATAAAGTAAAAAAGTAAAAAAAAAATCAAAAATTAAAGAACAATTTAGTAACTGTTCGAGAGCCAACACTTTATATTGTATGCATTGATACAATTCGTCTCGCCTTATATAGGACGTTCGTACTGTCTATGACGCACGCTTTATCACTCATATATGTGTGTGTGCTAACATCGCACTTTGCAGACGCGTGCTCAGTTAACAAATAGATTACGTGAGAGTAAACAAATGCATCGTCATAATACAATTGTTTTGTCTGATCACGGAAGTCTTTATATTTTATCATTTAAATATATTGCTTCGATAAAAGTAAGAAAAAAATTACGGTCTGTTGCTATTTTACTGTTCAGAGGTCTTTTTTCTCCATAAGGTTAAATATGACCGATCCTTGCTCGGTAATTATTTACAAAATAAAAAAATACTTTAAAAAAAGAAAAAAATAATTATTTAGTTGGGATCGATCCTAGGTCGTTACATGTCTCAAGACTGCCCGTTCCCCGAATAAGCCACGCTGACTTGACAAGTTATGGCAAAAATTCAATTCAATATAAATTTTAGTATTTTTTTAAGCCCAAAAACAGGGATAAAACAATTTTTTTTTACATAAAACCTCGCTAGATCGATTTTTCTCCCCCAAAACCCTACATGATGATTTTTTGGGAAAATCGTTGGATTCGTTCCCGAGATTCCGAAAATATATACATACAAGATTAACTCATTTAAATATTAAAGATTTCCAATATTTAATGTACCTAAAAATACCTACCTAATAATGAATGTTCAAACATTTAGTTTCAGCAAATAGAGACTGTAACATTAATATTATATTTACAAAGTAAATATTAATTTTTCTCTCCTATCTCACATGTCAGCGATATGATAATGTTTACATAGTAAATACTTGATTCCTCTCGATTTTACCGGGTCTGTGATGCTTTATTCTCATGGTTCACTAGCGATTGTCCGAGACTTTGTGATATAACCAATTTATGTGGAACTGAGAGTCGATTTAGCGGCTTTTAGCATTTCCTTTTAAAGGACTAGCCACAGTCGCCGCGTTCCATCAGAATCAGAGTGAGGGTAATTATTAAAAATGATGTTTTTTTACCATGAACATCCTGTACTACTGTACTACTATCCGATACTTTGTACTGTAATTCGAAAAATTTATTACGCGGGTTAAGCCGCTGGCTAGTGTTTTTATAAAATGAATAAAAAAAAGTAATTCTAATTCATAATGTTTGATATTTGCGTACCAACTTTTTCTTAACTTTAAATTGTCTCACTTCGTAGGTTAGCTGGCAGAGATCTCTGTCATAGGGTAAGTTGACCTTTGTACACTTTTTTTACCAATAATATTTTTTTCCGACATTTTTATGGTACATAAATAAATAAAAAACATAAATAAATTAATTTAAAAAACCCAAAAAAATCTGGATGACTTATTATATCTGTCTATTTCTTTCTATAACCGAAAAGCGCAATATAAATTGTACATATTGCTAATCACATTGAGAAGAATTTTGTGTGTAATTTCGAGTTAGTATGTCGAGTTCGTTTGATATTGAGATAACACTAAAAATATTTATTCCATTTAAATGTTTAATAATATGCACAAAAACTATACTAGGCCAAGATATCGTGACCCAAATTGATATTATCAGCCATTTAACCCTAAATAACGGTTACCTACCAGTATATTTAGATTATTATTTTAATATAGCAACGAATGGAGTAATATTGTATCGCTATATGGTATTCGGCTGAATAGAATAGACCTTTCTTACTAAGGTGTCGTGAAAGGCGACTAAGGTAAGTTGACGTCAGGCCGGTCGTAAAATACCTAGCCGACTCATGTGACAGCATGTTTATAACATGGTGTGCCGACCCCACTTAGAGTGGGATAAGGGCAGGAGGATAATGATTATATTATTGTAATTTTTTTAATTTTTATAAAGTTTTAATTATTCCACGATAGAAACGTCTTTATTGATTGTATTTCGAATAATTTATAGAATTAGGCGTTACTTCACAGAGGTCCATAATATAAAAGTAATGAAATATTATTTTTCTATAATCCGCGATAAAAGATAATATATGTAATGCTAAATTTAGAGTGTACTATCCATTTTCATACTCGATACTTGCAGAATACGTTAAAACTCGTAAAAATAAGGCTAAATTTCCTGCGATTGGTGGAGTACTAATTGTTACTGAACCTTTTTGCCACAACTTTGCGCGGAACTAATTCTTCATAGTAAGCACCGCCCTAAATCAATTTAACCTTTCGCAAGCTAACACTCTAATCGGCTAAGATCTACTTCAGCTAGAAAAATTAAGTAACTTACTGTAATGTTAGTTTGGACCTGCCAGAAGCTTTTACCAATTTCAGCAAATACATTTTGCTTAGTTTAAAAAGACGAATAAATTAATAATAATACTTAATTCCATAAACTAAAATAAATAAAGTACAGAAAAATCTTAATAATACTTATGAATAGTGCAAAGGTGGCCTTATTACTAATAGTAATTTCTTACAGGCATCCTTACATAACAGTTTCTAATTGACTATGATATTAGCCCTAACGGCTTTTACAGCGTCGTCGGGCGGGATGGGTGAGCGCAGAAACCTCGTTGGAATGCGAAATGCGGAGAGTAGAGCGCAGAAGCTCTTCTAGCGTCGGGGAACGTCGTCCTAAGGTTGCCTTCTGTGAGGCCGGGACACGGCTTAGGACGACGTGTAGTGGAGGGCTGATAGTAACAGTAAGACTAAGACCAGGAGTATGAAGGCTTGCTTGAATGCTTTGGACTCGGTGGATCGACGTGCCAGAAGACTCATTGACAATGAAGGCTTAACCGATGCGAAATTACATAGTTTGCAACATCGGCGCATGGTAGCCTGTCTATCCGTTTTCTACAGGATATATTTCGGAGAGTGTGCCCAGGTACTTCACGACCTTGTTCCACCATCACCTTTTTATTATCGGACCGCTAGACGCCGGGAGAAGTTCCACCCTTACGTTATTGATATCCCACGAAGGCGAACGGAGCGCTTCGCTTCGTCATTTCTAATGCGCACAGCACGGGAATGGAAATCTCTCCCGGCATCTATCTTTCCCAACACCTATAATATGGGTACTTTCAAAGCCAGGGTGAATAGGCATCTTAGAGGCATGCGCGTTCCACCTTAGACTGTATCATCGCTCACCATCAGGCATGATTGCAGTCAAGCGCTCGCCTATTAAACAATAAAGAAGGACGGCCCACAAAGTAAGTAACGGCCTGTTACTATCCCACTGCTGGGCATAGGCCTCCTCTCCCCATTTTGGAGAGAAGGATTGGAGCTAAAACCTACCACGCTGCTCCAATGCGGATTGGTAGGTTACACATATCCCCAGAATTCTCTAGAGATATGCAGGTTTCCTCACGATGTTTTCCTTCACCGAAAAGCGTGTGATAAATTGCAATTATCAATTAGACACATAAGTTTTACTAGAAAACTCATTGGTGCCTGCCCGGGGTTTGAACCCTAGACCTCAAACCCCGGGCAGGCACCAATGAGCCCACAAAGTATTTGTTGATAAACATACATATAATTTATAGAATTAGGCGTTACTTTGCGGAGACCATAATACAAAAGTAATAATAAAATTATTTTGCTATAATCCGCGAAGAATTTCTTAATTAATTTCGTCGCAGATTATAGCAAAATAATTTTATTATCACTTTTGAAACATACATATATTAGAACGAACGAAATTATATCTTGACTCAGAACGGCAACTTGTAAAAGGGTTTTTAAACTATTATCTTATATAAGTGTTTGAAGTGTCGATATTATTATGTATAGTTTTGTTGAAGCACTAATCACTTTCTACACATAAGTTGAAAAGCCATTTTCATAATCAATTCGTGATAAGAAATATTATGTCTAAGCATAAACTACACTCTAAACAACAAATAATTATAGCTCATCTATATCTATATCTATCTTTATTATTCAAATGAGTTAATCTTGTATATATACATGTATATTTTCCAAATTTCAGAAACGGCTCCAACGATTTTCATGAAATTCAGCATGTACGGGTTTTTGGGGAGAACTATCTACCTAGGTTTTATTTTTAAAAAATGTCGTTTTATACTTGTTTTCGGGTATAAAAAAAATGCTAAAATGTAGAATTAAATTTAAATGATATTTGAGCTGTCAATGCAGTGATGGCCTAATGTTAACGGGTGGAGCAAAAAAGTTCAAAACCTGGGATTCTTTTTTATTTTTTCTTGACTGCATTTTTTTATATCTTTTAAAAAATTGCTGTGCAAGGCTCGGTAACCCAGGTTCTATTTATTAAAAAATAAAGTCCCTCAAAGCCTTTGTTGGTAGATGTTGGGCAGTTGTAAAAGATCCTCGTCTTCTAAGACATTTAGTCGCGCATGCCGCTTAAACGAACAAAGAGTTCACTACACTAAAGTAAAAGAATAAAGTAGAAGAAGTAGAAGAGAAATGTAGATCTACAAAAATACTGTAAAAAAGCCCGCGACAGCATGTCTCTATATTTTATGGTTAACTCACAATAACTACATTTATGTTCAATATTTCCATACACTGATTTCCACGTGAGCGAAGAAAGACACTGGCACAGCTAGTTTATTATATTAAATTGTGTTTAATTGAAAATACAAATGAAGAGTTTAATAGATACCCATTTCATAGTATTATAGAACACAAGTGGTATCTAATAATAACGATTCTTCGAAAGATAATAGGAAATTTCCATTTCATAACATTTCTACACAAGTACGGGATTTGCCTGGTTAATTGTTCTCAGTTATATAATGGTTATGATTCAATTACAGGCAGATAGTAATATATAATATTGTTTTATCATTAACATAGAGATCAATTGTAAACGTAAACCGCGTTAAACATAACATTTGAAAATTATTGGAATTATGTTTTAGATTAGTTGGTTTCTTTTGATTATGAACAAGTAATAAAAGAAAAAAATCATCGTTCTCCTGCTCTTAGTCCACTCTAAGTGGGGTCAGCACCACATGTTTTAACCATGTTTTGATATGATATTTGAGGTCAGTGCACTAGTAGTTAAACGTTTTGTATGAAATTTTAAATAGTAAGCGTTTTGTTTGTCGTAGCTAATAAAAAAAAATTGTAATTACCTGTTGCCATTTATTAACAACTGCCCAAAAGCTCAGAATTGTAGCCCATTGTTTAATATTTAAAATTTAATATTATTAATTAATATTTTTTATTAGCTACAACAAACAATACGCTTATTATTTAAAATTTCATACAAAACGGTCAACTACTAGTGCATGGTCAATTACTAGTGCCCTTACCTTAGGTATCTCACGAAGTATCGGGGTATCTAGGTACCTTAGATATCTAGGTAATTTAAGACTGGCCGGCTGCCTAACGTCAACTTACCTTAGTCACTTTTTACGATATCTTGGTAAGAAATAAGGGTGATATATTCTACTCAGCCGGATACCACACGGCGGATCAACTTACCTTAGTCGCCTTTTCAAAAAAGAAGAAATAACGAGTCTACAGCGTTCCAATGTTACATAAGACTTTTTGAGTCCTTTTTCAGATATCAACATCTGCGTTTAATTTAATGTATTTTATTAAATTAAATTAAAAAATATAGCAATGTTGGTCGCTCAACTTGTATTTGACATTTTGTAGCTAATTTGTTGCCTAGTAAAGTAACGACCTATTACTATCCCACTGCTGGGCATAGGCCTGCTCTCTCCGTTGTCAGAGAAAAGGTAAATCAAAACCCACCACGGGACTCAAATGCGCATTGGTAAATAGCACATATCCCCAAAATTCTCTAGAGATATGCAGGTTTCCTCACGATGGTTTCCTTCACCGAGAAGCGTGTGATAAATTGCAATTATCAATTAGACACATAAGTTTAAATAGAAAAACTCATCGGTGCCTGCCCAAGTTTGAATGTCGTCAAACTTTAACAGTAATGAAAATATTATTTTGCTATAAACAAAACTACTATTTGTTACATAATCCGCGATAAAACACGCGGATTTTATCGCGGTTATTATATAGCAAAATAATATTTTCTTAACTTTTGTATTATTTAAAGCAAAGTAAAGCTTAATTCTATAAATTGTCGTCAAAATTCGATACAGTCGTAGAGTGTTATCGCTGGACGAAAACAATGTAACAATAATCGCAACTTTCAAGCTCAACGTTGCTGAATGACATCATCTTCCTGCACTTATCCCACTCTAAGTGGGGTCGGCACAACATGCTATAAACATGCTGTCACATGATTTGGCTGCATTTTTACGACCGGCCGCCTGCCTCACGTCAACTTACCTCTGTCGTATTTTATGACACCTCGGTAAGAAAGAGGGTGGTCTATTCTACTTAACCGGATACCACACGGTGGGTCAACTTACCTTAGTCGCCTTTTACGACACCTCGGTAAGTCAGTCAATTATGCGCTTTCTGGCGAATTCAGATATTTATGCAAAAATATACACTTGTTTTGTAGGCACCTGGCGTCCTAATTTATCTCGACACAAGTGAAACATTGTACCAATTTATTGTGCGAAATGTCAAATGTACGTGATGCGTATCAAAACGAGTAAAAAACGTAACGTCGTTTGTACAGACGACACGTCTATTGTTCTTATTGTTTTTGTCAGGGGAAAGTAATAAAACTGAGCTCTATGCGATGATTTTAGAGGTTTTTAAAACATACATATGGGTCATTCAGCACGCCGTGTGGTATCCGGCTGAATAGAATAGTACAACCCACATTTCTTACCGAGGTGTGGTATAAGGCGACTAAGGTAAGTCGACCCGCTGTGTGCTTGCTTGTAACCATCAAATTGTAATAATTTTTTAAAAGATTAGCCGCCGAGTTTCTTGCTGATTCTTCTCGGTAGGAGCAAACTTCCGAATCAGTGGTAACTTCTTTAAAACATTTGACGATTCAAAAGTACTGTAAACAGTCCACTTGAATAAAGAATATTTTGAATTTGAATTTGAATTTTGTGGTATCCGGTTGAGTAGGATAGACCACCCCTTTCTTACCGAGGTGTCGCAGAAGGCGACTAAGGTAAGTTGACGTCGGGCGGGCGGAAGCAAAATACGTAGCCAAATCATGTAACAATATGTTTACAATATGTTGGGCCGATCCCACTTAGAGTGGGATAAGGGCAGGACGATAATGATGTGCCCCGCATGTTGAGGATGATGATGATGATTTAATAATCAGTATGAATCTCTAAACTGTAACATCTACTAAGATTGCATAACATTTATTAGTTGTATAAATCTTTTAATGGTTTTCAATTAATATGCATTAAATTTACGATCGATATTGTCATATAATAATAACGTTATAAGTTATCAGTTTAGCCCTGATATAGGTGAAGTTCAAACGTAATAATAAGTCTTAAGGTACACTTATGGGAAAATGGGAATAATCTATTTATAGTTTATCCCACTTTAAGTGGGGTCGTCACAACATGTTTTTCTCTTCCATTCTCTCCAATGATTCGCTACTTCTTTTATGTGCATGTCATATTTCACATAATCCAACCAACGCTTTCTAGGCTTCCCTCTATTTACATATCCATTCACATCTTTAATATTCAAATAAGCTGATGATATAATCTGAATTTCGGAAACGGATCAAACGATTTTAATGAAATTTACTAGGTTCGTGTAGGGTCTCGCAAGTGATAAATAGATCTAGTTAGATTTCATTTATATTCATAATTGCTTTACGATTTTGTCGTGGAGTCTATGATGCTTCGGTTACGGGCGAAACAATTGTTGAGATTGTGGTGGTGAATGTGTGCAGTGCTTGTGAATTGTTGTGTTATCGGTGTCGGGTAGTGCATGAGTTTTTACAAATTCTGCACGTATCATGTATGAGAACGAATAGTACACTCTACATTTGGCATTACCTATATTTTCTTTTATCGCGGATTATAATATAGTTTCATTAGTTTTGTAGATTTAATTGAAAAGAAATCGTTTTATCATGTTTCAGACACTGAAAAATTACTACAATGTTGTTAGAAAACAAAGGTTAATTACGCTGTCACTTGCAAGGTTATAATAGCTCAGTTAGGAATGAGTGGACTAAAGAAGTAAAAACACCCCGGATCAAGTCTCTAATACCTATTTTTCTTCTTTTTATATTGCATCTTTTTTTAAAACCGAGCAAAATTAGGTCACCCAGGCACTTCATATTTAACACTCGTTTGGTCACATAGAATCATGTGACCAAACGAGTGGTTAATATGAAGTGTAAAATATGAAGTGTTAAATATGAAGTTCGTATACTAAGGAAATAAAACACTTCCTTTAAAATATGTCCTCCATCTTTATTTATCTTAACTTCGGCTGCTTTCACGTGCTTTGTTCAGTTCAAAACGTATTAAGTATTGTTTCGCTAAGTGGAAGGTGTACTTTAGACCTTGCTCTTGACTGAGCGTAATGCAGCGAGGTCGTTAATGGGCTTCCTGGTTACAATCAGCTCAATTGGACAATGTTTATAAATAGTACTTGGTGCATTCGATCTGTAACCTGAGATGTTCCATTAATATATCAAAACATAAAGATAAAGTTTCTGTTTTTGGATTAAACTCTTTATTACATCATAAGACAGTATTCTTTTTGCACGCTCAATATTAAATTTACCAAATTCAACAAATAATAAATTTACCAAATTTAACAAATAGTAAATTTACCAAATTCAACAAAAACCAATTTCATCACGTCATATGCGTCATAATGTCTCTAAATCAATGTCAAAACCCCTAAGCATGCATCTGACATGCAATTTACGTTGACCAAAGCTTTGTCAGCTATCTTGCAAACAAACTTTGTTCTTGTAATGTTTTTGTAGTGTTGTAATGTTTTGTAAACTTATTTAAATTAAAAAAAAAGTATTTTAGTAGGTATTTTAAAAAAAGCTTGCTCTAAAACTCTGAGCTTTATTCTCGTGCGCCGCAGTAACCGACAGAGATACAGTAAAATAATATACTAAAGAATTGTAGTTCTACAAAAATTCTACAAAAAAGTCCGCAACAGCATGTCTTTATCTCTTATGGTTACAGTCACAATAGCTACTTTTATGTCCAGAGCTTAAATTCGGGGTAAAATTGTGAAATACTTATGGCACAGCTGGTTTATAATATTCGTATGATATCTGATAAGAAGAGGGATAATTACATTGTCACTTCTCAAACAAACACTAGGATGCCGCCAAATTACGTCCTGCATTTAGAACAGTAACTCAGTGTCAAAACCTTAAGCTTGTGTCTGACCAGCAATTTGCGCATACCTTATTTATGTCAGTATAAATCTTGGTGGAGAGCCAAGCTGAAATGATTCATACAAGATGGGCTATTAAGTTAGATGGAAGGCCTGAGCGACGATTGCACAGTAAAATAGACAAATGTTTCTGATGACAGAGGCGGTGATCAATCTCTTAGACTCCTTATCAATATTCCCTAACTTGAAATTTGCTTTAGTCAAATATACTTTGACATCTCTGAATGATCAGTAATAAATTATTCGGAATAAAGATCTTTATGTTAAAAGCTCAACTGCAAATGAACCCTAAAAAAAAAATTGTTGTCTATCGTAATTAATCCGCTATAACGGCTGAATGGAAATAAATGGATAAAATTTAGCCTAGGGAAATACTTAAAGTAACGGCCTGTTATTATCCCACTTCTGGACATAGGCTTCCTCTCTCTCTGCTTGTGGAGAGAAGGATTGGATCTAAGACCCAACACGGTGGTCCAATGCTGATTGGTACGTTACACACATCCTCAGAATTCTTTAGAGATATGCAGGTTTCCTTGCGATATTTTCTTTCACCGAAAAGCGTGTGATAAATAGCAATTATCAATTAGACACATAAGTTTTAAAAGAAACTCATTGATATGATCATTGAATGCCCGGGGTTGAACTCTCATATTTCTACCAATTAACACAAAACCTCAAGTTATACATTTAAAGGTTCTTCGCAAATTATTTTGTCTATTGATGAAAATCACATAAAAATTAACTCTTATTTTGATCCGCTTTTAAGTTTTTCGCCATCCATAAAAGTAGCAAGGGATTATGTTTTACAGCATTTAGTGGTTTGTTACTAAAACTTAATTTAACAGCCCGGAACAGTAGATAGTACGCTGTGCTATGTAATAAGTTTAAGCTTGAATTTGAATAGTAATTTACTCTATTGTGCCACACTCGAATTCCCACTCATAATTGCTACCACTTGAATGTCTATTACTGAAACCGAAACAATTTTGATATACATGTTACTTGGTACATTAATATATTGAATATTTTAGTGATATAGTGATATATGTATTAGTGATTTGGTACATCAATATATTTAATATATGACCTGGGTGATAGAGCCTTGATTGGTAATTTATAAAAAATGCAATTAAAAAATTAAAAGGACTTATCTGGACTGGTTATCTGGTACTTGATGCCGGGTATTTTCACTTCTTTAGTCCGCCCGTTCCCAACTGAGCTGTTATAACTTTACAAATGACAACAAAATTAAACTTGGTATTCTATTTGTATTTTGAAAGCTTTTTTATACCAGAAAAAGGGACGAAACGACATTTAAAAATATCTAGATCGATTTATCACCACCGAAACCATACATAGTAAATTTCATGAAAATCGTTGGAGCCGTTTCCGAAATTTAGATTATATATATATATCCATAACCCATTGAAATATTAAACATGTTATGAAAGTAGGATATTAATGTTCTGGGATATTAAAGAGAAAATGAATGGCAACCTATTTCTGTACCGTGTTGGTACCAATTAAAATTAAAATTGCAACGAGGTAGACATTTTTAAATAATGTTTTTAAACGACATGTCTTATAAATGTTGTTATTAAACTTATATTCAAAATTTATATCTCCACCGTGTGGTATCCCGTTGAGTAGAATAGACCAGCCTCTTTTTAACAAGGTATCGCAAAATACGAGTAAGGTAGGTTGATGTCAGGCAGGCGGATTGTCGTAAAATACGTAGCCAAATCATTTGACACATTATATCATCCTGTCCTTATCCCACTCTAAGTGGGGTCGGCACAACATATTTTTCTCTTCCATTCTGTCCTATCTTTCGTCAACTCTGGCGCCACTCCTTTTATATGCATATCATACTTCACACAATCCAACCATCTCTTTTTAGGCCTCCCTCTAGGCACATATCCATCCACATTCAAATTTAACGCACGTTTGGTCACATGATTTTCATCCCTCCTCATTACATGTCCATACCATCTCAATCTTGCACTTCTCGTCTTTTCTATAATGGGCGCAACTTTCAGACTTCCCCTTATATACTCGTTTCGTATTTTATCCAGTTTTGTCACACCACACATCCACCTTAACATTCTCATCTCATCTCATCTCAAATCATGTGACACATGTCACAGCTAAAAGCTAGTCTATATCAGTCAGTACGTACTAAATAATCGTATGAAATTAATGTACCGATCGTGCGGCCTTTATCGACATCAATCATTCATTGACATTGTCAATCAAATCATCAAGCACAGTAAGATAGACAAATGTTTCTGATGACAGAGGCGGTGATCAATCTCTTAGACTCCTTATCAATATTCCCTAACTTGAAATTTGCTTTAGTCAAATATACTTTGACATCTCTGAATGATCAGTAATAAATTATTCGGAATAAAGATCTTTATGTTAAAAGCTCAACTGCAAATGAACCCTAAAAAAAAAATTGTTGTCTATCGTAATTAATCCGCTATAACGGCTGAATGGAAATGGATAAAATTTAGCCTAGGGAAATACTTAAAGTAACGGCCTGTTATTATCCCACTTCTGGACATAGGCTTCCTCTCTCTCTGCTTGTGGAGAGAAGGATTGGATCTAAGACCCAACACGGTGGTCCAATGCTGATTGGTACGTTACACACATCCTCAGAATTCTTTAGAGATATGCAGGTTTCCTTGCGATATTTTCTTTCACCGAAAAGCGTGTGATAAATAGCAATTATCAATTAGACACATAAGTTTTAAAAGAAACTCATTGATATGATCATTGAATGCCCGGGGTTGAACTCTCATATTTCTACCAATTAACACAAAACCTCAAGTTATACATTTAAAGGTTCTTCGCAAATTATTTTGTCTATTGATGAAAATCACATAAAAATTAACTCTTATTTTGATCCGCTTTTAAGTTTTTCGCCATCCATAAAAGTAGCAAGGGATTATGTTTTACAGCATTTAGTGGTTTGTTACTAAAACTTAATTTAACAGCCCGGAACAGTAGATAGTACGCTGTGCTATGTAATAAGTTTAAGCTTGAATTTGAATAGTAATTTACTCTATTGTGCCACACTCGAATTCCCACTCATAATTGCTACCACTTGAATGTCTATTACTGAAACCGAAACAATTTTGATATACATGTTACTTGGTACATTAATATATTGAATATTTTAGTGATATAGTGATATATGTATTAGTGATTTGGTACATCAATATATTTAATATATGACCTGGGTGATAGAGCCTTGATTGGTAATTTATAAAAAATGCAATTAAAAAATTAAAAGGACTTATCTGGACTGGTTATCTGGTACTTGATGCCGGGTATTTTCACTTCTTTAGTCCGCCCGTTCCCAACTGAGCTGTTATAACTTTACAAATGACAACAAAATTAAACTTGGTATTCTATTTGTATTTTGAAAGCTTTTTTATACCAGAAAAAGGGACGAAACGACATTTAAAAATATCTAGATCGATTTATCACCACCGAAACCATACATAGTAAATTTCATGAAAATCGTTGGAGCCGTTTCCGAAATTTAGATTATATATATATATCCATAACCCATTGAAATATTAAACATGTTATGAAAGTAGGATATTAATGTTCTGGGATATTAAAGAGAAAATGAATGGCAACCTATTTCTGTACCGTGTTGGTACCAATTAAAATTAAAATTGCAACGAGGTAGACATTTTTAAATAATGTTTTTAAACGACATGTCTTATAAATGTTGTTATTAAACTTATATTCAAAATTTATATCTCCACCGTGTGGTATCCCGTTGAGTAGAATAGACCAGCCTCTTTTTAACAAGGTATCGCAAAATACGAGTAAGGTAGGTTGATGTCAGGCAGGCGGATTGTCGTAAAATACGTAGCCAAATCATTTGACACATTATATCATCCTGTCCTTATCCCACTCTAAGTGGGGTCGGCACAACATATTTTTCTCTTCCATTCTGTCCTATCTTTCGTCAACTCTGGCGCCACTCCTTTTATATGCATATCATACTTCACACAATCCAACCATCTCTTTTTAGGCCTCCCTCTAGGCACATATCCATCCACATTCAAATTTAACGCACGTTTGGTCACATGATTTTCATCCCTCCTCATTACATGTCCATACCATCTCAATCTTGCACTTCTCGTCTTTTCTATAATGGGCGCAACTTTCAGACTTCCCCTTATATACTCGTTTCGTATTTTATCCAGTTTTGTCACACCACACATCCACCTTAACATTCTCATCTCATCTCATCTCAAATCATGTGACACATGTCACAGCTAAAAGCTAGTCTATATCAGTCAGTACGTACTAAATAATCGTATGAAATTAATGTACCGATCGTGCGGCCTTTATCGACATCAATCATTTTTGAATTCAATTGATAACTGTCTAAAAATAACGTTCGATACATTCAATAAGTAATTTGAGATCAGTATCATGAGATTTTATTGCCGGGTAATAAAAGAGTTGACGTATATTTTATGATCGAAGTTCATATCGGAGACCTTTAGATTTTTTTTCACAGGCAAGTTTGTGCGTGATCTCTATTTGACATTATAGTAAATAATGCTGATATCCTTTTAAGATAGAAAACACGCTAAGCCGAAGCGTTTATATCAGTTTTTTATATACCCTTTATATAGAACGATCTAGAAGAGTATTTTTTATCGTTATTTTTTTTAATCTACTTTATGCACACTTACATCATTATTCTCATCATTCTCCCCTTTTCCCACTTTAAATAGAGTTGGCACAACATGTTATTCTTCCGCCGTGTGATATCCGGCTGAGTAGAATAGACCACCCTCTGTCTTACCGAGGTGTCGTAAAAGGCGACTAAGGTTAGTCGACCCGCCGTGTGGTATCCGGCGTCGTAAAAGGCGACAAGGCGTTAAGGTGTAACAAGATTTGATAAAATAGGAAATCATCATAAATAAATATATGGGACACATAATGTGTTATGGGTGACAGACAATTGGTGAATATATATGTACATATATAATTTTAAATACATACTTAAATACAAATATAAACCCAGGCTCGAAGAACTAGCAAATTGATTTTAGAAAATGTTGGCCCTCTGCGGGAACAGACATGCGACCCGCGGAGCTGAAGGCAGGGTTCAGGTTATATAATGGAATGTCTGAAAATTGCGCCTATTATAGTAAAGATGAGGACGAGATTAAGTCACAGTCACAGCGTTACCGCTCTAGCGGCCCTACTCCGAGCAGGGAAACCTATGTGTCTCCCTCCACCTCTGGAATGCACCCAGGACACTAGATGCACCCCAGTCTCGACCCATAATTGGGCGCCGGGTCTCCCATCACCCGACCTCCAGGGTCTCCATCTCGTCGCTGACCGACGGTCTAGGATTGACCGCAGGCACAACTGCAGGACCTGAAGGGGAACCCTTTCAGAACCCGCCGCGACTCTTGATAGGGGTTCAAAATCTGCCTTCCATTCTGTGTGTTGCCGAGCGACCAGCCCTAGCGCATGGTCCACACCATGGATCGCGCGAACATCGCGAAGCAATGTGGCGGGTTTCTCAACATATGACTACAGAAAGTCAACAAAAAAGATTGATTGTGTGAAGAATATCATTAGAAGAACTCAAGAAGAGTAACACCAGACTTGACGAATGATAGAAATGAATGGGAAATTAAGACATATTACGCCGACCCCATTTAGATTGGGATTATGGTTGGAAAATGATTACTTTTACTATCTAGTTTAAGTTTTACTATCGTAAAAAATAACTACAAAATCCATTGCGTGCGGGAAACAAAACTCATGTTAGTTGCGTCAAATCAAAATATCCCAGTGTATTTTTAACATCGTAATTAATTTTATTTTTATTTATTTTTTTTTTATTTTATTTTATTTGACAAGCCAACAACATTTATACATAAAGGTAATTAAACATAAAAGAAACACTTATACAATAAGACACATAGCATAAACATCATAACAGGCGTGTACAATTAATTTACAAACAAATATGAAAAATAATAAAGCAGTTTAACACCAAACACAACAAACCAAAAATAAAAATAAAATTAATAATACTAATAAAAAAAAAACTGAACTATTTAAAATTGATAGTGTTAAAAAGAAGAGGAGAAGAAGAAAACATATATTAAAATAATAACCAATACATCATTGTCGTTATAATCAACTGTTATTATTATTTTAATTTAAGATCTTTGCGTAAAAACTCCAGAGCGTCACGACGGAAGCAGTTTATCCTAGAATTAAATATATTAATATTACGGTTTTTATTATTTAGCAGGTTATATTGACGACAAATGCGATTTAGACATGAGTAATATGCAACATTAGTGCGACAGCGGTTAGTTTTAAATACGTTATAAGAGCAGATTGAACGTTTAGGAATGTTGCAATTTAGATTTATAAAAGATAATAGCGATGAGTCTACGTGATTATTTATTATTTTGTACAGAAAAAGTGTATCAAATAGCTTACGTCGCGTGGAAAGTGGTTCTAAACTGAAGTGATCTAGTCTATTTTTATAGGGTAAAAAGTGATAGTTTTTATGAAATTTGGACATCAAAATTCGTAAAAATCGTCTCTGTACTGATTCAATAGTATTTGAATAAGTTATTTGATACGGAGACCAAATAACTGATCCATATTCCAGAATACTGCGTACTAAAGTTTTGTACAAGTGCAAAAGACTATGTGGACTTTTAAAGCCCTTGGAAATTCGAAGAATAAAACCCATTATTTTATTTGCTTTATTAATAATACTATTAATATGTTCCTTAAATGAAAGAGATTCATCAAACCATATACCTAGATCCTTAATAGTGCTTTTTTGTAAAAGTTTATTTTTATCCAGGGAATATTCGAAACTAATTTTATTTATTTTTTTTGTAAAGGAAATCACAAAACATTTATTTACGTTTAAGAACATATCATTCTGTTTACACCATATGTTTACAGAATTCATATCTGCTTGTAGAGTTTCGCAGTCGTGAGTGTTATGGATACAACGAAATATTTTGAGGTCATCAGCATAAAGGAGAAATTTATTTTTTATCACTAAATTGATATCGTTGATAAATATCAAAAAGAGCAGTGGACCCAGATGCGAGCCCTGAGGAACTCCGGATGTAACTTTAATAGGCGTAGAATAAAAACCATTAATTGTAACAATTTGTGATCTATTCATAATATAAGATTTTATCCATCTTAATAAATCACCATGTACCCCGTAACTTTCAAGTTTTCGGAAAAGTATGTAATGATTGACTCTATCGAAGGCTTTTTGGAAATCAGCATATATTACGTCAACTTGTTTCTTATTATCAATACTATCCGCTAAGAAATTAACATATTCAGAAAGATTTGTGACAGTGGACTTATTCTTAACAAAGCCATGTTGCTGGGGGGATATTAGCGGTTTAAATATATAATAGATAAAATCATAAACGATACTTTCAAATAGTTTAGCAAAACTATTTAGGATACAAATCGGGCGGTAATTACTGCATTCAGATCTCATACCGGCTTTAAAAATTGGTAAAACGTGGGCAATTTTCCACAGCTCAGGAAAGCACCCAGTGGCTAAGGATTTATTAAAAATTAGCATTAAAGGATATGCGAGTTCATTACTGCAAAGTTTGATGAAAATCGGGGGGATGCCATCAGGGCCTGGTCCTTTTTTGGGATCCAGGTTTTTTATTTTCGATAGTACTTCTTTCTCAGACAAAGTTAATCTATTTAATGTAAAAATTTGTTTATTTGAAGTGTCTATGCTTGAAGAAAGATTAGACTTGTTTTTGATTGAAACATATACTGATGAGAAATAGTCTGAAAAAAGTTGGCAAATTTCAAAACCATTTGAGCTAGTCCTATTATCATAAGTTAGAGTTTGCGGCAATGAATTAGATTTCCTTTTACTTTTTACAAAATTCCAGAACAGTTTGTTATTGCATGATGAGAGTGACTTTTCGACGTTCGAAATATAAGAATTGTAACACTCCTTTAATAATCTTTGAGCTCTTGCTCTCAACAGGGAAAATGAATCATAATCTCTCGGATTACTATACATTTTGTACCTCGAGTGGAATTTACGTTTTTCATTTAAACATCTAATTAATGGTCTACTGTACCATGCCGGAAATTTGTTGTTGCGATGTTTTTTATATGGTGTATTGTTCTTTATAACCACAAATAACTTGTCATAAAATATATCAAGAAGATTATTAACATCATTTGCATCGCTCAATAAGTTATTCCAATCAGTATTATTTAACTGTTCCTTAATTGAGTTAACATTACATTTCCTATAATCCAAAATATGGTGAGGTTTATTATTTGTTAAATAACTATTAAATTTAAATTTAACGTCTACTTCAAAAGGGGGATGATGTATATCTTCTTTACTAAGAGATATAGCCGGGATTAATTTAAGATTAGAAATATTAGATAAAAAAAGATCGAGGGTTCTCTTATTACTGTTTTTAATGTAGTTATATTGATCTAGATTACCAAGTGACATAAGTTGTAATAACAATCGACATTTGAGATCATTTGAGATGCAATTATAGTTGACTGCTTTCGTCGAGTCGCCGGTCCATTCAATTGAAGGTGTATTAAAATCGCCAAGAATAATAACAGTTCTTTCATGCCGGGAAACATAGTCACTAGTCTTTTCGTAGAATCGCTTCAATCGATCCACTGGCAAATCAGGCGGTAAGTAAACTAAACATAAGTTAACAATAGTTTTACCTATATTTAAACACAACCATATACACTCAGAGTCGCATTCCAATTGTGAAAGTCTTATGACTGAAATATACTTTTTTACTGCTATCAAAATACCACCGCCTGTTAGTTTATCACTATTACAGGAATCTCTATCACGCCGATAAATAATGTATCGATTATCAAAAAACTCTGAGTTACTAATTGAACTGTCTAAATTAGTTTCAGTTAGGCAAATAATATCATAATCACAATTTAGGACATTAAGGTAAAATTCAGTTAATTTAGTGCGAAATCTATTAACATTTTGATAAAAAAGTAACATAAAAGCTTAATAAAATATGTATAAAAATGTGATTAACAGAATTATAGCAGAACGTGAAAGTAATAATTACAACTTATCAAGTAAATCTAGATTTTTAATATACAAAGCTGGACTGCTATCGTTTTTACGTAAGAAAATCTTCCCATTTTTTACCCACACGTATTTATATTGTTTTTCTTTCTTAAATTTGCGGGCCGCAGAGTAAATAGCTTTACATTCTGGGGTGAGATGTTCTGTAATATAAATGAAACACTTTTCACCTGCGACTCCAATATCATTGGAGTTAAGCATATCCCCAGAATGTAACTTATTATATCGATGTGCAGCTGACAGGACGTGGTCACGAAGCTTAGGCGAAGGGAGAGTTATTATTATATTTCTTGGCCGGATTGATTTAGTATTCATTTTAGGTACACGACTGCAATAAGAGATCTTGTCCTCTGAAAACGGCAAAGATAGCTTGTCAAATAAATTTTTCACTATAGCAATAATATTTTCATTTTTTCTCTCCGGAACCGCTTGCAATTCGACGTTGTGACTTCTTGATATATTTTCTAGAAAATGAACTTTAGATAAAAGCTGCTTCCACTGTTCGTTATTATTACTATTTGAGTTACAAAGTTCTGTTACAACATCCGATTGCTTCTTAATGTTGACCGATATATCATCATATTGTGATGAAATGAAAGTTATAGATGATTTTAAGTCATTGTGACAAGATTCCAACTCTTTAATTTTATCATTTTGTTTGTTGATAGAAGATTTATTACGCTCAATGTCCGTTTGTAGAGTATTTATAGTAGACACAAAACAGTCTAACTCCGAACGCATTGTTGTTAATTTAGAGTTTAAATCACTAACCTCGCCTTTTAGATCAACGAGTACACTGTTGAATGTATCAAGTTTTTTATCTTGTAATTGAAATTGACTAAACATTTCGTTACGAAGTTTCCTTAGCTCAGTCAAAATTGCATCATCTTTGTTACTTGCGACTCGTGTACTAGTACCATCGACGTTCTCTGCGGGGCTATTATTATCAGAATCACCTTTTTGTGTAGACATACTCTGTTGGACGGGGGTGTATATCTTATCCCCACGTTTATGCGACGAACCAGTACAAGCAGGACAATTCCATTTTGACCTAGATGGTAGTGACGATATAGATTGTACGCATTCGAGGTGGTAAATAGAATGGCATTTTGTACAACGAATACGTTTCTGCGTTACCAGCACTACTATATTGCAAGCACAACATTCATTAGACATATTTAGTTCGTATTTTAACAATTTTTAGAAATATAAAATCTTGAAAAAGTCACCAAACCTCGGGTTCGAACCTTGGGACGTCGCGATTCTCTATGTATCACAATAGCTCGCCACCGCAATACGCCACTGTGCTCGATAGTTAACCGTTGAAAATTGTAAGCATATTCTTCTATAAGCGTATATAAATGTGTTAATTTTTTACCGATATATTATATATATTATTTAATGATCACAAATGCACAATTAATTAATTTCAATATATTGACTTTTATTGAAATGATTCCGTTGTATATGCACTACACAAAAACTTAAGTTCACTTATGAACAATATAAACTAAAAAAGTTTTGAGAGTCTTAATACAATGTTTATTATATATTCACATATTTATTGCACATTTAATCTGTCAATAACACCATTTTATTATGAAAATACGCCTTTAAACTCCTTTTTTTCATTAAAAATAATTAGATAAAACAATAACACGTGCGTTTGGTACAACTACCCACTTGCTTTTCAATTAAGTTAATGCAATTAAGTTAACTTCATGCGAAACAATAATATTATTGTTATCGTAAACTTGATTATTTACAATCATTTAGATTGTTCTCGCTAATAGAATAACGTGGAAACATAGTGTTTAATATTCAAAAACAAATAAACATAAAACGATACGTAACTTCATACGTAGTAGTATATTCATACTTATTGTTCTATATATTCTAGTATCATCTAAACTTCATCATCATCATCATCGTCCTGCCCTTATCCCACTCTAAGTGGGGTCGGCACAACATGTTATAAACATGCTGTCACATGATTTGGCTGCGTTTTTACGACCGGCCGCCTGCCTGACGTCAACTAACCTCAGTCGTATTTTACGACACCTCGGTAAGAAACAGGGTGGTCTATTCTATTAAACCGGATACCACACGGTGGGTCAACTTACCTTAGTCGCCTTTTACGACACCTCCGTAAGAAATGAGGGTGGTCTATTCTACTCAGCCGAATACCACACGGCGGGTCGACTTACCTTAGTCGCCTTTTACGACACCTCGGAAAGAAATGAGGGTGGTACTATTCTACTTAGCCGGATACCACAGGGCGGGTCGACTTACCTTAGTCGCCTTTTACGACACCTCGGAAAGAAATGAGGGTGGTACTATTCTACTTAGCCGGATACCACACGGCTATGTCATCTATATTTATTATAAATAAAAATCCCCAAAACTGTTTGTATGTAATCGATTTTCTCAACATCTAATTTATTATAAAAATTTAATATAAACTTGTTATGAAAGAAAAATATAATATTATATATATATTCCGAATCTCGGCAACGGGTTCAGTTATTTCCTTTTTTCTAATTGTATTTTTTTATATCTTAAAAAAATAGTATTATTACTTTAGTATTGTATCCGGCTGGATATTTTAATAACATCAACGTTAACTAACCTTAGTGGTATTTTACGGCACTCGATAAAAAAGAGGGTGGTCTATTCTACTCAGCCGGATACCACACGGCGGGTCGTCTTACCTTAGTCACCTTTTACGACACCTCGGTAAGAAATGAGGGTGGTACTATTCTACTTAGTCGGATACCACACGGCTAAGTTGTATATCAACAACAATACAGAAATAATGCTTTAATGACACTAAGTGGTTGGTAATACGGCTTTAATGAAATTCAAATAATATATACCTTATTCAAGTGGACCATCAAACATCGTAATCTCTACTGTGATAACAACTTAGGATAAAGCTACTCTTCGACGGCAGGACGCCTTAGTCGCCTTATACGACACCTCGATATTAAATGAGTGTGGTCTATACTACTTTGCCGAATATCATACGGCATCAATAATTTCCTTATAAGTAAGTAAAGTAAGTAACGGCCTGAAACTATCCCACTGCTGGGCATAGGCCTCCTCTCTCCATTTTTGGACAGAAGGGTTAGAGCTAAGACCTACCACGCTGCTCCAATGCGGATTGGTAGGTTACACATATCCCTAGGATTCTCTAGAGATATGCAGGTTTCCTCACGATGTTTTCCTTCACCGCAAAGCGTGTGATAAATTGCAATTATCAATTAGACACATAAGTTTTTAATAGAAAAACTCATTGGTGTCTGCCCGGGTTTGAACCCATGATCGTCTCTAGAGATTCACACGGTCACACCGCTAGGCCATCACAGCTATATTTCCTTTCCTTATAAATTCATATATAATAATGACATAATAGCTACGAGTATATACTAACATAATAATGTCAATAATCCTATATCACGGATGCATGTCGCTCCAAAGTCCAGTGTAGTCATTAACTGCAGTCCGATAAGCGATACTTAGTGCACTAACGACCAAAATTACTGTACGCTTCCATAATTGAAACATAAACATTGAATGATTGATTCGAGTTAAGTTTATTAAACTTAGAGCCTGTTTCACAAGTTACTGATAAAGTGTTGGATAGTTAACCGACAAATAAACTAAGTAACAGATAAATGTCTATAAAAAGAGACTTACATCATCTTTAATGTTACTTTTAAATATTACTGTTTTTATTTTTTAATTATTTCCCCCACATTTTAATTGTTAAAGCAGACAAGTTTTTTTTTATTCATTGTAATAACTCTTTTTTTCTTCTTTCTTTTCTATTTTTTTGTATTTGATTTAGTGAGCAGAACGTTATTTAGCTTTTTTTTATTTAATTATACATGCTGAGTTGGCCTTTAAGTGCGATATATAATAGAAAACTATAATTTAGAAATTTATATAAGTTATAAATAAACCACATTGTATATCACGTTTGCTTCCTAATAAATAAATAAATAAATAGACCACCCTCATTTCTTAACGAGGTGTCATAAAAGGTGACTAAGGTAAGTTGACTCACTGTGTGGTATCCGGTTGAGTAGAATAGACCACCCTCTTTCTTGCCGAGGTGTCTAAAGTTTATAAGGGACATTCATTTTTATATAAGACATATTAGTTTTGATAAAACTTAAAAAATAAGAATCAAACCATTGACCTACACCATACGATAACAAAAGGTCACTGTTTCAAATTTAATCAGGTAAACAATAAAATAATTGTAAATAATAATATAACTATTGATAATAACATAATGACCTTATATACTAAAATTTTCCTATAAGTATTTTTCCATATCACAAACAGTACAATCCTATCTTTAATTTAGGGTTGTCGCTTTTATTATCAATGTTCTTTGTATAAGCGACCATGTTGTATCCGTCTAAGTAGAAAATACTGCCCTTCTTTCTTTTAGTCGTTAAATACGACTAAAGTAACCTGAAAAGTTGACCTGACTTATGGTATCCTTCTGAGTAGAATATACCACCCTCTTTCTTAGTGAGGTGTCGTACTGAGGTAAGTTGACCGTGTGGTATCCGGTTAAGTAGAATAGACACCCTCATTTATTAACGAGGTGTCGTAAAGGGCGAGTAAAGTAAGTCGACCCGCCGTGTGGTATCCGGCTGAGTATAATAGACACGCTCAATTCTTAACGAGGTGTCGTAAAAGACGAATAAAGTAAGTTGACCCGCTGTGTGGTATCCGGCTGAAGATAGACATAAATGTATCTTTTACCTTTTTATCCAATTTGTAACTTATCCTTAATTTACTTCATGTATTTAAAACTATGAAGTACCCTTCTCGTTCTGTCAAAAAGGCAAATAGTTAAAACAATACAGGCCCTCCCTCCTCTTACTAACAACATATTCTCTGAGTTATACAGGCCAAAATATGTTAATCACTTTAATATTGTTGAGTATATGACTTAAAATCCCAGTGGTGAATAATAAACCAGTCCAATCCTCCATTCATGGAATATATAATATTTCATACATTCAAAACATCAGTTTTACTGTTTCCAGTGAGACTTTAAAATTTGAAGTCTCATTGGTATAAATAATCTAATTGTTTTACAATTAGATTATTTATTTATAACATTTCAGTTTTTTGTTTACAACAAAAATTTACACTTCAATTTCATCATCATACAAATCATGCCCAAGTGGAATGGTCCCAAGAATGCTGGCTTTGACTTTCGATGAGGGATGCATATAATTTCGCCGTTTGCCGGATTCGTCCATTTCCGCCGCAGCTCAAGGTCTTGACACTGTTTCCCTGATATGGGACGAGGCTAACGTATCAACGCATGTTGCGTTCCACATTAGGGCCCACCCCGTTCCCAAGAAACCAGCGTCAAGCCGTCTGGTCTCTTGCCATCATCCCGATATATCCTCCAAGGCTCGAGAAGAGCAGGAATGTTGATGGTGGTAAAAGCTCTTTTGATGGTATCATTAAGAGATTTCAATGCCTCTGTAAATTTCGATTTGGCAACCTCCTTAACTATTAACACCATCACCAGATATATGATCTCGGTTACGATAGACAATAAACAAATATTGCTTAAATTCTTATATTATTATAATATTAAATCTAACCATCAAAGGCTAATAAAAATTGTGATAACCCTGTTAAAATTATAATACATCTAACACCTAGTCGCACGAATGTACAGCGTGTCTGCATTTGTGTGGGTTGCATAAAGAGCTCGTCCCCTCTAGGTCGCGGTCATTATATAATTGTTACATAATACAGAATCTATTTAATGGTAATGTTTTATTTGCTACTTCTGACGTTATATGCAGGATATAAGTACATTCGTTTTATTTTTAATTTTGCTCTCATAGTAACATCGATTACTAACGTAGTAGATACTGTTTTGGCGATGTAGCATATTGTTTTTGGAATTGTCAATATGTACTAGCCCTTAGGTCTTTTAAGTTCTTAAGCGGTGATTAGTTTTACTAAATATTTTTCCAGGAACTTCGAATACTAACGTAGAAGTTGCTTCAAAGATACGATTTTTTTTTCAAATGTCAATAGGTTGTAAGCTCTTTTAAAGCTATCTTATTACGAGCATACGATTCTTATTCCGCCGGAAAACAGAAAAAAGGTCGCCCCCAAATATCGCACAGAAGATCCACTTAGACATAAGAGATCTGGGAATGATTTAGGACGCCCTAGAAATGAAAGCCTACGCCTACAGTAAAATGACGAGTTAATAAGCTTGATATGAACTACTATTCTGAAAATTGTGTTCAAATTCGAATTTATTAAAACTCATATTGCCAACGGATTACAAAAAAAAAGTAAAGTAACGACCTGTTACTATCCCACTTCTGGGCATAGGCCTCCTCTCTCCGTTTTTGGAGAGAAGGATTGGAGCTACGAGCCACTATGCTGTTCCAATGTGGATCAGTCAGTTACACATATTCCTAAAATTCTCCTAGAGACATGCAGATTTCTTCACGATGCTTTCCTTTACCGCATATGATAAATTGCAATTATCAATTAAACACATAAGTTTTAACAGAAAAACTCATTGGTGCCTGCCGAGGTTTTTTACCCGTGATCCCTCGAAAGAGTCACAAAGTTTCACCGCTGGGCTATCACAGATAACAAATACGATAATAACTATGATTTATACCAAATACTAGAGCTGTGATAGCCCAGCGGTAACACCTTGCGATTCTTTCGAGAAGGTCACGAGTTCAAACCCCGGTAGGCACCAACGTGTTTTCTGTTAAAACTTAAGTGTTTATTTGATAATTGCAATTTATCACACTATTTTTGGTGAAGGAAAACATCGTGAGGAAACTTGAATATCTCTAGAGAGTTTAGGGATATGTGTGACCTACCAATCCGGTGAGAAGAGGCCTATTACCAGCAGTGGGAGAATAACAGACCGCTGTTTATAAATAACTAGTGGCCCACTCCGGCTTCGCACGGGTATAAAATATATAGCCTATGTCACTCAGTAAAAAAATGATTAAAATCTATCCAGTAGTTTTGTTTTATTCATTACTGCCCGTGGCCTACACGCGTCAAATTTGGAGTAAAACAATTCCCCTGGGGTGCCAAGTGGTCGGCCTCCTCGTGGCGCACTCTGGGCAAGCTTAGTCTTGGCGAACGGCCCACTGTGGGGTGGCCAATCCAGTTGTCCCTTTGATTAGCAGAGGGCAATCTAGACAGGCCGGGTACTCCGGGGGGGGGGGAGGTGTCTCTGATGACCCTAAGGGTTGGGGTGGGGTCCCTAATGAGCGACGGGTCCGGTTGGGCTTACTCTAAGTCTGGCTGGACATGGTTACGGCCACCGTCGGCGAAACCCAGAAGCCCAGCAATGGGAACGGGGACCTTCGGGTTGCGAGGAAGAAAACCTCTATAAAAAAATTACCCGGTGGGGGCGGAAACGCCGACCAAGGCGTTGGGGCCCCTACTTGGGGCGCGGTCTCACACAGGTCGTTTTAGTAGGTGCGAGTCCGGCATAACCGCTGCCTGACCCTGTCGGGCGGCGGTACCCATAAGGAGTTTTTTTCTGTATAAAAAAAAAACAATTCCCCTTTCCCTATACCATGAAGATTCCCTGCTATCTTTGGAATATCTAAATTCATATACTACATTTTTGCTTATTTACTTTTACATTTTCCCTGAGTATTTTATTTTTACAATTAATTACAGAATGTCTTTATATACAACATTCACAGCTTTCTTGTCATAAAGAAAGAATCTTCATTACACAATACAAACATTTTTTCTTTAGAGGTTACTCTTGATAAAGCGACATATAGTCGGCCATGTGAAAAAAAACCGTCCAATCGCAGCTAAATTCGAAGTGCTATAAGACAAAGCGCGCAATCGCTATATCCTGCATTTTAAATCTGTAATATCTTCGAAAATGTTCATTTCAATTACAAATGAAGAAGAAAATGTCAAAAAAATGCTATTGTGGGTTATTCATAAGAGATAGACATCATCATCATGTTCTGGCCTTCTTCCCATTTTTAATCGGGGTCGGCTCTCCTAACTAAATTTCTCCAGAGATGGCGGTTCTGGATCGTCTGAGGATCTATGTTTTCCCTTTTAAGGTCGTCAATTATGGTCTTTATCCATGTTGTACGGGGTCTCCCACGTCTTTTTGGTGCGGCTTCGAGTTCCAGAATTTGTCTGGTCATATGGCCAACTGGTCTCCTCATGACGTGGCCGTACCATCGCAGTCGTGATTCTCGAAGCTTTTCCACGATGGGTCTCACTTTAAAAGTTCCCCTTATGTAAGAGATAGATATAGATAGATTCATAAGAGATAGACATATATGTGGTATACATATATGTCTATCGCGGAGTTTTCTGTAGACCTTTTCAAGGTGTACAAATACTTAGTACATTATTTTGACAAATATTGTAGGGTTCAGCCTGCGTTTGCAATGTAAACGGAAAAAATGTAATTATTTACGACATCACATTGGAAACCTCAAAAATGATAGTATTTCTTTACTCCATATTGAATGTTTATAATAAAAGCTTATAATATGTTAGATTATACATATAAACCTTTCTCTTCAATCACTCTATCTATTAAAAAACCGCATCAAAATCTGTTGCGTAGTTTTAAAGATTTAAGCATACAAAGGGATATAGGGACATAGGGACAGACAGAGAAAGCGACTTTGTTTTATACTATGTAGTGACGTTTAGCTATTATAACTAACGACGATATTTCTCCTTTATTCTTATGCAATAATAAAAATCAATTTTCCAAAAGTCAACTCATTTACTCTTTCTCAAAAACTACTCAATGACACATATGACAGCCACAATGCTTTTTCATATTAATGACCAACTCTGAAGGAGGTTGTATTAAAAACATGTTGTAACAGTCGACCATCCTGACAACATTTGCGACCCCGCAAATCTCATAAGCTGACTTCTGGGAATGAATCTACCACTGATTCGGAATTCTGATTGTACTGAGAAGAATCGGCAAGAAACTCGATACTTGCTCTTTTAATCTGTAAAAGAAAACCGCACATGCCATGACATGACAGGAATACGCTCACGCTTTATGCTCAACTCTCTAAGCTCACGCTTTATGCTCAACTCTTTAAGCTCAACTCTTCAAGCTTTTCGAACCATAAACATTTCGCACCTTAAGCTCACCCTCAATCACTGTCATGGCATAACACAGCTCAATTAGTGGCAACCAACTCAGCAGATGCACACGTAAACAGACTCGCAAATGATAACGCTCAAAGAACAATTACCACTTCTAGGCAGAGTCTAGCTGACAGTCGTTACAGATGGCCAGAGCCTAGAAAACAATCGTTACAACTGGAACAAATCCAGAGAACAATCGTCATTCTAGCTGACAGTTCCATCGAACAAAAGTCACGGGCGTCTAAGGCCTCACATAGCACATCGTCACGTTGATCTTACTGAGTTAATAAACCGAATACCAATTACCATCATTAATCTCTCCAATAAAAACTCCATTTTTTATTCCATAGCATTGCATATCGCAACTATCTCTGAAATTATACGAAATTCGCACTCTCCGTGTTGTCTCAAGATATTGATCGTCATTTGTCTCTTCTTTAAACTCTTTAAATTTCCAGATATTCCTTTTGTCCGCTAAATATCATATACTAGTGGCCCGCTCCGGCTTCGCACGGGTATAAAATATATAGCCTATGTCACTCAGTAAAAAAAATGATTAAAATCTATCCAGTAGTTTTGTTTTATTCATTACTGCCCGTGGCCCACACGCGTCAAATTTGGAGTAAAACTATTCCCCTGGGGTGCCAAAGTGGTCGGCCTCCTCGTGGCGCACCCTGGGCAAGCTTAGTCTTGGCGAACGGACCACTTTGGGGTGACCAATCCAGTTGTCCCTCTGATTAGCAGAGGGCAATCTGGCCGGGGACTCCGGGGGGGTTGGGGTGTTGTCCCTAATGAGCGACGGGTCCGGTTTGGCTTACTCTAAGTCTGGCTGGACATGGTTCGGCCACCGTCGGCGAAACCCGGAAACCCAGCAATGGGAACGGGGACCTTCGGGTTGCGAGGAAGAAAACCTCTATAAAAAATTACCCGGTGGGGGCGGAAACGCCCACCAAGGTGTTGGGGCCCCTACTTGGGGCGCGGTCTCTCCCTGTCGACCGTGACATAACAAACACGGTGGGCAGGGAGCGATCGTTGGCAGCGATGGCCTCCCTTAGCTCTGCGGAGGGGGGCGGAGGGAGGCGGCGGAGCGGTTCCACGAACTGTTGTTCTGGATCCAATCTGCTGCTGGTGAGTCCAGGTGTTAGTGACTCGCCCAAGCCCATCGTCTGCCGCCCTAACTGGGGACCTTCGGGTGTTTCGAACGGGGTATATCCAACGCCTGGCTTACAGGTCCCCGAGGCGATCGGATAGTGGAGGTGGGCTTCTCTTTCGAGGGGCCCCTACCCGGAGAAGGTGTTTGTTCTCTGGGATCAGAGCTGTCGGCGGGATGGGGGCAATATGTACAATGATACCCTGTCCTTGCCATCGGCACCGTGGTGGAGCACACAGGTCGTTTTAGTCGGTGCGAGTCCGACATAACCGCCGCCTGTCCCCAACGGGCGGCGGCGGTTTTTTTCTGAATAAAAAAAAACAATTCCCCTTTCCCTATACAATGAAGATTCCCTGCTATCTTTGGAATATCTAAATTTATATACTACATTTCTACTTATTTACTTTTACATTTTCCCTAAGTATTTTATTTTTACAATTAATTACAGAATGTCTTTATATACAACATTCACAGCTTTCTTGTCATAAAGAAAGAATCTTCATTACACAATACAAACATGTTTTCTTTAGAGGTTACTCTTGAAAAAGCGACATATAGTTGGCCATGTGAAAAAAAACCCGTCCAATCGCAGCTAAATTCGAAGTGCTATAAGACAAAGCGCGCAATCGCTATACCCTGCATTTTAAATCTTCGTATGTTAAATGTTCATTTAAATTACAAATGAAGAAGAAAATGTCAATGAAATGCTATTGTGGGTTATCCATAAAAGATAGACATAATATGTATACCATCGCGGAGTTTTCTGTAGACCTTTTCAAGGTGTACAAATATTTAGTACATTATTTTGACAAATATTGTAGGGTTCAGTCTGCGTTTGCAATGTAAACGGAAAAAAATGTAATTATTTACGACATCACATTGGAAACCTCAAAAATGATAGTATTTCTTTATTCCATATTGAATATTTATAATATGTTAGATTATACATATACCTTTCTCTTCAATCACTCTATCTATTAAAAAACCGCATCAAAATCTGTTGCGTAGTTTTAAAGATTTAAGCATACAAAGGGATATACGGACATAGGGACAGACAGAGAAAGCGACTTTGTTTTATACTATGTAGTAACGTTTAGCTATTATAAATTAACGACGATATTTCTCCTTTATTCTTATGCAATAATAAAAATCAATTTTCCCAAAGTCAACTCATTTACTCTTTCTCAAAAACTACTCAATGACACATATGACAGCCGCAATGCTTTTTCATATTAATGACCAACTCTGAAGGAGGTTGTATTAAAAACATGTTGTAACAGTCGAACATCCTGACAACATTTGCGACCCCGCAAATTTCAAAAGCTGACTTCTGGGAATGATTCTACCACTGATTCGGAATGCTGATTGTACTGAGCAGAATCGGCCAGAAACTCAATACTTGCTCTTTTAATCTGTAAAAGAAAACCGCACATGCCATGAAATGACAGGACTACGCTCACGCTTTACGCTCAACTCTTTAAGCTCACGCTTTATGCTCAACTCTTTAAACTCAACTCCTTAGGCTTTTCGCACCATAAGCATTTCGCACCTAAAGCTCACCCTCAACCACTGTCATGGCATTACACAGCTCAATAAGTGGCAACCAACTCGGCAGATACACACGTAAACAGACTCGCAAATGATAACGCTCAAAGAACAATCACCACATCTAGGCAGAGTCTAGCTGACAGTCGTTGCAGATGGCCACAGTCTAGAAAACAATCGTTACAACTGGAACAAATCCAGAGAACAATCGTCATTCTAGCTGACAGTTCTATCGAACAATAGTCACGGGCGCGTCTATGGCCTCACATAGCACATCGTCACGTTGATCTTACAGAGTTAATAAACCAAATATCAATTACCATCATTAATCTCTCCAATAAAAACTCCATTTTTTATTTCATAGCATCGCATATCGCAACTATCTCACAAATTATACGAAATTCGCAGTCTCCGTGTTGTCTCAAGATATTGATCGTCATTTGTCTTTTCCTTAAAATCTTTAAATTTCCAGATATTCCTTTTGTCCGCTCTATTTGTGAGTTTAGGTTACATCCCCTTCTGAATATAATAAACGACGATATTTTTCCTTTATACTTATTATATTATTATATTTATTCAATAAATAAAAACATTTTCCCAGAATCAACCCATTTACTCTTTCTCAACAACTTAATGACACATATGACAGCCACAATGCTTTTTCATATTAATGACCAACTCTAAGAAGGAGGTTGTATTAAAAACATGTTATAACACTATTATTTTGATAACTGTCAAATTTTTTTCCATACTAAATTAAAGACAAAATTACGTTTAGCTGTCATTTATGTTTTGTTATTCCACTGAAATTTGCTTTTTATTATTTTACTGTCATAGTCGTTTTTGTTATACCACGTTTTATAGCGACTTGACGGGATAAAATAAATGCGGTCGAACGGTATAAAAAGTATCCTATGTCCGTCTCCTGGTTTTAAGCAACCTCTCCACCAATTTTCAGCCGAATTGGTTCATCCGTTCTTGAGTTATAAATAGTGTAACTTAGACCAACTTTCTTTTATATATATAGATTATATTTATTCAATAAATAAAAACATTTTCCCAGAATCAACCCATTTACTCTTTCTCAACAAATTAATGACACATATGACAGCCACAATGCTTTTTCATATTAATGACCAACTCTAAGAAGGAGGTTGTATTAAAAACATGTTATAACACTATTATTTTGATAACTGTCAAATTTTTTCCATACTAAATTAAAGACAAAATTACGTTTAGCTGTCATTTATGTTTTGTTATTCCACTGAAATTTGCGTTTTATTATTTTACTGTCATAGTCGTTTTTGTTATACCACGTTTTATAGCGACTTGACGGGATAAAATAAATGCGGTCGAACGGGATGAAAAGTATCCTATGTCCGTCTCCTGGTTTTAAGCAACCTCTCCACCAATTTTCAGCCGAATTGGTTCTTCCGTTCTTGAGTTATAAATAGTGTAACTTAGACCAACTTTCTTTTATATATATATATATAGATATATAGATTAACATTGTAATACCTTCGGTACTATAATGTCTGACTGATATCCAGCTCTGTAAAAGTCTAAACGACAATTTTTATCTGGAAGTTGTCCCTAAAATAATTTACTTATTAAATGATACCAAAGCAATTTGTATCTCACAAATGTGTAATTTCTTGGTTGACTGATGAACTTGAAAAGGTTGCGTTATGCAGCTCATCCAAGTGGCACAAAAACGTGTGGCGTGGAGATCCCACAAAGAGACCTATGTCCAGCAGTGGACGTCCATTGGTTGAAGGAGACCCCACCCCTTTGCTTAAAACTCAAACATTCTGATTATCTGGCCATCAAAGCTCTGTTAACTACAGGTATTATAAAATATACTCACTCATAACTCTCTTTTAATCACCAGTTACTTAAGTTAACAGTTAGCTGAACAATAACGCAACAATTGTTACTTAAGATCTCCATTTTAGATTGAAGCAATCATAAACTCACATAAACGTAATACGCGTCCCAGAGAGCCTTTCATGTATTGTTTCAATATACTGAGTACACTTGACCCATTACGTCGTTGACGCAATAGTTTAGGAGTTCATGACCATTAACATAATAAAACAGTTACATTAAATTTTCTATAATTTTACAATAAATGTAAGTAATAGAAATTTTCATTAATATTGGTGAAGTGGCCTTGAAAGCGTGATAGACAGGCAAACTTACGTATTTATTTAATAAAATTTATATACCATTTGGGATCATTGTTATTATGTTAATGTAATAAATAAAAAAATAGGTGGTCACTAATATACATTCCCTTTTTAAGAACAACGAAGGCGATGTTACCTTGATTGTAGTCTGGTCGTGTTTAAACTAAGGGATATAATATATTTTTCTCACGTGGAAATCATTTTTCAAGCATAATATTAGCAGACTTATACCTAACTTTGTGATACTTAGCTTATAGTAAGCATCATATATAAGCTGCGTAGCTTATATTACTATATTAATGTCCCTGTTCTAACTGAATATACAAATTATTTTCAATAAAAAGAATTAGTTCTTATAAAAGTAATTAAGTCGCTTAAGAGTTCTTCTCAAAATCCTAGTACTTAAGCCGTAATAATGCTCCTGGGTCTAAACTACAAACAATTTAGTGCTATCCCAATGAGACGGATCAAGAGATAAAGTGAAAGTTAGGTGAACTATTTTCTAGCCCTAAGTGGGCTGGAAGGGCTCAATCAGAATATCGTCAAAAATATTTATAAAACTTTATTTGTCACTAAGATATTTGATTGTTAATTCTTTACTTATTATTAGTATATTTGATTGAATACATAATTGTGCATTTATTTGATCATTTACATTGAGTTGTATTAAAAAAAATTGTTATATCAAGGTAATATCAAGATTTATATCACTCTAAGAAACTTTTTATATATATTTTTATAATCTGCAGTCGTTTTCTGCGAGAACTGCATTTACTCCATACTTCACATTTGGTCATCAATCAAGATCACTTTCCAATAACTACCTAATATATATTTTTTTTTCGCTATTCTCTACAAAGGCATATTGTAATTTCAACTCGGTCCACATTTGATTCTAGTTTTTTATGAAATATCACAGTACCAATTTAAAGTACCGTTGGAGTCCGTAGCTCTTGTACTATAATCTTTCACATTGCATTACTACTGTAATATACATTTACGTACGTAGGCCCGAGCAATAAAGGAAGACTGTTCTCTATTGTGTTAACAGAAAACTTTCATTTGGGAATTTATTTCATCTGTGTAATTGAAGTATGGGTTGATAAAAAATGGATTTTAGACTAGCTACGGCTAACTTGTACTTTTAGAAGAGTTTTGCAACGAAATCTGCTTAGAATCTGTGTCTGGACCTACCAAGATATCTTATTATAAAGTATTTCATCTAGTAAAATTAATAATCATATTTTTTTTAGAAATTCTAAGGGAAACGGGAGTTCAAAAAGACAGAGGAATAAAACTTTTTTTTTAAATTTTATTACAGAGTGTTGCAATACTAAAAAAATAATTTGACAGCGGGAGTTACAATATAACGGCAAAATATCTGTTAATTTTTTTAATTAATATAAATTTATATTTAAAATTTTGTTCTAATTAATATAAATAACTAATAAAAATAACAATTCAAAAAAAATGTGCAGAAATTTTGTAACGTATTAAAATCATCTTCCTGCCCTTATCTAAGTGGGGTCGGCACAACATGTTACAAACATGCTGTCACATAAGTTGCTGCTTTTTTACGCCTGCCTGACGTCATTTGTACCGTATTAAAATATAGAATGATAAATATATGGGACAAATACACCCAATGCTGTCTGTCTTCAAGGTAAGTAAGTTATTACTGTTATGTGTGACAGACAACTGGTAAATACATACGTATATAATTTTTAATATATACTTAAATACATATAGACACCCAGACACGAAGAACGAAAAATTGTTTATGGAAAGTGTTTGCCCTCGACGGGAATGGAACCGAAATCGGAGCTAAAGGCATAGTCACTGGCAACTGCACCAAATAGTCAATTATGAGAAATCATGAGAGTGAGAATAAAAGATATCTTCGTCAGAATACAAGATACTCATCGCTTTAAGCATTTAAGATCTTTTTAATCTGTAGCAGTAATTTTTTAAATATTTTTTTTAAACAATCATAAAAGTACATACACGATTATGATTACAATAATACTGAATTGAACAGTTTATCATCCGTTTACGTCAATGTTAGGTTAATAGTGCGACCTGAAGTGATCATGTCATTTGATAATCATACACCAAGTTTAATTGTTATTACTTATGTAGTACATTGATATCATAATACGTTTTACAGACGTTTACGTTTTACGTCGGGGTGTCTCGCAGACACTACCCCCGAGACATACCGAGTAAAAGTATCAGCCTCTTTTTAAAAGTGTTTTTAAACTGCTGTAATGGCAACGCTGAAATTGATTGCGGAATTTTATTATAGAATCTTATACCCAAACCCACAAAGTACTTACGTACTTTTGCAAGGCGCAAAGCAGGAGCCGCAAGCATATGTCGATTCCTGCTTTGTCTGTTATATACATCACCTTTCGTTTTATATCATCATCTTCATCTTCCTGCCCTTAAACCCACTCTAAGTGGGGTCGGCACAACATGTTATAAGGGGTGCCAAAGTGGTCGGCCTCCTCGTGGCGCACCCTGGGCAGGTCTTTGGAATTTGTACTCCTTAGTCTTGGCGAACGGACCACTGTGGGGTGGCCAATCCAGTTGTCCCTCTGATTAGCAGAGGGCAATCTAGATGGGCCGGGGATTCCGGGGGAAGGGGGTTCGGAGTCTCTTATGGATGACGGGTTCGGTTCGGCTTGCATTAAGTCTGACTGGACATGGTTTCGGCCACCGTCGACAAAACCCGGAAACCCAGCAATGGGAACGGGGACCTTCGGGTTGCGAGGAAGAAAACCTCTATAAAAAATCACGCAACGGGGACGGAAACGTACTTCCGTGCGGCGAGCCGTTCTGGCCGTGTTTCATGGCCGGTAGGCTGTTGACTCTCAACTCGGGAGTCACGTCGGACGAAGTAAACCGTAATCCGTAAGTTATTGCGGAACCGGGGGCCGCTCCTCCTTTTTGGAGGTGGGGCTGCGAGGAAGAAAACCTCTATAAAAAATCACTCAGCGGGGACGGAAACGTCCTTCCGTGCGGCGAGCCGTTCTGGCCGTATTTCATGGCCGGTAGGCTGTTGACTCTCAACTCGGGAGTCACGTCGGACGGAGTAAACCGTAATCCGTAAGTTATTGCGGAACCGGGGGCCGCTCCTCCTTTTTGGAGGTGGGGCTGCGAGGAAGAAAACCTCTATAAAAATTACCCCAATCCCAGGTTAGGGGTCCACCAACGGGATGAATGGCCGGAGGGTTATCCGGTTACTAGGGCCTCTCACACCGTAATCCGCAAGTTAATGCGGAACCGGGGGCCGCTCCTCCTTTTTTGGAGGACGGGGCCGCGAGGAAGACAACCTCTATAAAAAATAACCCCAATCCTAAGGTCAAAGCCCGCCGAGAGGATGAATGGCCGGGGGGGATCCGGTCGTTAGGGCTTCTCAAACAAAAATGAAAGCAATGGACAAACGAACGATTACGACTACCCAGGAGGGTCCCGGTTCATCCGGGGAATCCCTCACCGTGACCAGTGCTGCACCGCATTCAGTGCCGTGCAATACTGGCCTCGGTCGCCCCAACGTATCTGGGGGGGCAACCAGTGCTTTAGGTGTAGAAGGAGGAATCAGCGGAGTAGAGACCGGTACTGCTGGTGTTTCAGCCGATTCAGGTAAGGCTGTTCGACGCGATACCTTGCGAAGAACGAAAGAGAAGGAGGATGGTACTCGTGATGCGAGTTACGATTCAGACAGGAGTAGGACTTCTGCTCCGAATAGTTCATGTGTCAGTATGGAGGACCTTACGCACATTGGATCGGACAGTAAGTCAAAAAAACGGTTTTGGAGCAAGAACCCTGTGGATTCTGATGAGGAAGTGGAGTCAAAAAAGGCCAATACTAAAACCCGGAAAAAAACATATTTGCGAGGATCTCAGTATGGTCTTCGAGAAGCGCGGAATGCCGTAGGGCACGCCGCACTTGTCGGGGACACTGATGATGAAGAAGACATCTCGCCTTGTGGCAGTTCCAAGCGAGCAACTGCAACACTGGACAAGACAGCTCTGGCTTTAAGATCCAGAGATAATATTAATATGGAGACGACAAGCTCATCACAGGCTTGTGACGAGTTGCTCAAGAACGTGGGGATGATGAAGGTGACGGTTGGCAAATCAAAAAATTTAAATGGCAGATGCCGAGGTACGCTCAACCAGGTCGCTAAGAACATGGAGGAGATTGCGAGGATGCTAGCTGGGCGAAAAGAGGCAGATGAGGTTGAAATCCTCAAGGCAGAGAATGCTCGGCTGGCACAGATCTCTCTAGAGAAGTCGCCACCTTAAAAGAAATGATTCCTCAGATCTCCTCCTCGCAAAGGTTGATGCAGGGAGAAGTCCCTAGGGGAACTACGGGGGTAATGGCTCCAGAAAGACAGGCTGCGGGAAGTCTGACCATGGAAGAGGAGGTGGCCAGACTCCGCAATATGTTTACAGCCAGGTTGGAGGCCATGGAAAGTCGCCTTCCTTCTGAACCTAGGATAAGACCACCACTGGCCTCTGATAAGTCTAAGGATAAGGGTAAGGCGGTATTAGGCAAGGCTAAAAAGAGTTCTGCGGCTGCCTCAGAACAACTGCAAGGCCCTTCTGCGCCAAAGAAGCCCGTACTTCGGGTGGTAGACCCAGCCTCTGACACCAATGAGGGGTGCAAGCAGCCAAATAAGAAGAAGGGAAAGAAGAAGGTGAATGTTGCTGTAAAGCCCCGACCCCTTCCACCAGCCCCCGCTACTATGAGTGAGGGTTGGAATGTGGTAGCAAAGAGAGGCACTAAGAAGTCTGCGTCGCCTTCGAAGGACCAGCCTGTGGTTAGCATGGCTAAAACGCAGCAGAAACGGGTGGGGAGGAAACTCCGGGCTCCTCGTTCGGCTGCAGTGGTGGTGACCCTTGACGAAGAGGACACTGACAAGGGCCTCACATATACGGAAGTTCTAACCCGAGCTCGTAGGTGCATCAACATTGATGACCTGGGTCTGGGCAATAACATGCGCCTCAAAAAGGCTGCCACGGGGGCTCGACTTTTTGAAATATCCGGGCCCACAAAAATAGAAAAAGCGAGTGCCTTTGCTAGTCGGCTCCGGGAATTCTTCGTTAATGAGCCGGCAGTGCGTGTTACCACACCCACAAAATGTGCGGAGATGCGCATTGTGGGTCTGGATGACACTACCACAGAAGAGGATGTGGCCGTCGCGATCGCCCGGGTTGGCGAGTGTTCTGTACAGGACATTCAAACTGGGGCGATCCGCAGGATCGAAGGAGGACTGGGCTCCATCTGGCTCAAGATTCCTGTGATGGCTGCAAAAAAGGTGGCGACGGCGGGCAGAGTGCTGGTAGGCTGGGTCTCGGCTAGGGTTCAACTGCTCGAGGCTCGCCCACAGCGTTGTTATAGGTGCCTGGAAAAGGGGCACTTAAGAGTGGAATGCACGTCGGTGATTGACCGCAGCGAGGAATGTTATCGCTGCGGTCAAAACGGGCACAAGGCTCAATCCTGCTCGGCAGCTCCACACTGTGGAAGCTGCGAACGGGCAGGATTGAAGGCTGACCACCGGGTGGGGAGTGGGCAGTGCAAGGCACCGTCTACTCCTAGGAGGAGGGGAAGGAGGAGCGATGGCCTGAGGGTCCCCTCGCCGCCTGCCACCAGCTCGGCTCAGCCTACAACCAGCCGGGTTATGGGAGATCAAATGGAAATCGCTGATTGATGGCCTCCATGAGATTCCTCCAGGCGAACATCATGCGCTCCGGCAGGGCCCAGGATCTAATTTTCCAGACCTTGGCGGAGCGCATGGTGCACGTGGCTGTGGTCTCCGAACCTCTCTTCGTTCCGTCGGGCGAGGATTGGGTCGGAGACCGTATAGGGGACGTGGCCATCGCGTCCAGGGCTGCAGCTGGCTCCCCAGCCCTGGAGCGTGTGGAGAGGGGACGCGGGTACGTCTCCGCCAAGATTGGAGATGTATCCGTCATCGGGGCGTATTTCTCACCTAATAGACCCTTCTCCGACTTCGAGCTCTTCATGGCTGAAGTCGGAGACTTGGTGAATAGATTACGCCCCGGCAAGGTGATACTGGCTGGAGACCTGGAACTGGGAGGTAATGGTTGGTGTGGAGTCACTCTCGGACCATCGATATATATGGTTCGAGGTGTCCGCACGCCATACTCTCAATTCTCCTCGGTCGAGAAGAGCTGATGGTCCTCGGTGGTCAGTCAGGAAAATGGATCCCGAGTTCCTTGTCGAGGCCAGGCGTGGGCCGCTGGGCCTACGGGTGGGGAGGTTGCCGAGGAGGTCGAGGACCTCCAGCGGCGGATGTCGCTCGTCTGCGACGCCAGCATGCCGAGGGTGCGTGGCACAGGGCCGGCACGCAGGGTGTACTGGTGGTCGGAGGAGCTGGCGCGGCTGCGCGAACAGTGCGTGTCCGTGCGCCGCCAGTACACTCGGTACAGGCGTCGTAGACGACGCGACGTCGAGGAGGAGAGGCGCCATTACGAGGCTTATCGGGCTGTCCGCACTTCCTTGCGGATGGCGATCGCCGAGGCCAAGGACAGGGCCCACAAGGAGATGGCCGAAGAGCTCAGTCTGAATCCGTGGGGGAGGCCGTACATAGCGGCACGGAAGAAACTTCGTGCCCGCGCTCCCCCCCTCACCGAGAGCCTTCGGCCGGATTTCGTTGAATCCATTGTGGAAGCCCTGTTCCCACAAGGAGCCGAGGTGGAGCCGCCTCGTATGGCGCCTCTCGAGGAGGAGGATGGCACTGGGTCGGGTGCGCCGGGGGTGTCGGAGTGGGAGTTAGCCGGGGCGGTGAGTCGCATGAAGGCGAAAAACACTGCCCCCGGCCCCGACGGTATCCCTGGGCGCGCCTGGTCTCTTGCCCTGGGTCCGTTGGAGTCTGGACTCAGGGCGACGTTCAGTGCCTGCCTCGAGCAGGGCCTTTTTCCCCGTAGGTGGAAAACGGGGAGACTAGTCCTGCTCAGGAAGGAGGGAAGACCGGCCGATACACCCTCTGCGTATCGGCCCATAGTCTTGCTGGACGAAGCGGGGAAGCTGCTCGAACGCGTAATAGCTTCCCGCATAGTCCAACACCTCCGAGAGGTAGGGCCTGACCTCAGTTGCCTCCAGTGCGGATTCCGCCAGGGCAAATCCACCCTCGACTGTATCGAGGGTGTGAGACTTCTGGCGGAGGAGGCAATAACCCGGCGCGAGGTGGTGTTGGCGGTGTCGTTGGACATCGCTAACGCATTCAACACCTTGCCCTGGGGAGTGATTAAGGAGGCCCTACGCTTTCACCGCATTCCTATGTACCTGCAGCGTGTGGTCAGTAACTACCTAGCTGACCGCGCTGTTCGGTACCCGACGGCTGGGGGTGGGTGGAAGGAGCGGAGGATGTCGTGCGGTATTCCACAGGGGTCGGTTCTTGGCCCCCTCCTGTGGAACATCGGCTACGACTGGGTGCTGCGCGGGCAAATGCTTCCGGGGGTGCGACTGTTCTACTATGCAGACGACACCCTCGTGACTGCTCGCGCGAGCACCCACCGGGAAGCTCGAGTGCTGGCGACCGCGGCCACGGCTCACGTTGTGGCCCGGATTCGCCGGCTGGGACTGGGGGTGGCCTTGGAGAAATCCGAGGCCATTTGCTTCCACAGGCCTCGGATGGCGCCCCCAGTGGGCTCCCGGCTGGTAGTGGGCGGGACGTCCATCGAAATCTCGGGTACATTACAGTACCTGGGATCGCTCCTCGACAACCGATGGACGTTCGAGGCCCACTTCCGGCGGCTCGCCCCTAAGTTAACGGCGACCGCCGGAGCCCTGAGCAGGCTCCTCCCGAATTTGGGAGGGCCTAATGCAGGCTGCCGACGCCTATACGCCGGGGTGGTTCGGTCGATGGCCCTGTACGGCGCTCCCGTATGGGCGGGGCGGCTGACCGCGAGATCCTTGCCCCTGCTGCGCAGGGCGCAGAGGATCATGGCGGTCAGACTTGTGCGGGGCTACCGGACCATCTCCGGCGAGGCGGCCTGCGCCTTGGCCGGGTTCCCTCCATGGGACCTAGAGGCTGAGGTGCTAGCTCAGGCCTACCGCCGTAGAGTCGAAGCCCGTTCACCAGGGGGAGACTCAGCGGCGGTAGAGGTGGATTGGCGGAGAGCAGCTCAGGAAGAGCTCCTCCGCCAATGGAGGCGGCGACTTGAATCGCCCAGTGCAGGAGCCTGGACGATTTCAGCCATCCAGCCCATTCTCCAGGGCTGGATCGCCAGGAGGCATGGGGTCCTCACCTTCCGCCTGACACAGGTGCTTTCCGGACATGGTTGTTTCGGGTGGTATCTGTGGAAGGTGGCCCAGCGTGAAGCGACTGGTGAGTGCCACGAGTGCGGCGCCGACTTTGATACGGCGCTGCACACGCTCGCAGACTGTTCAGCTTGGGCGGTTCAGCAGGCGGAACTCGTGGCACAGGTGGGGCATGATCTCTCCCTGCCCACTGTGGTCCGCGCCATGGTGGACAGGGAGCGATCGTGGGCAGCGATGGCCTCCTTCTGTGAGGACGTTATCTCGCGGAAGGAGGCGGCGGGGTGGATCCGGGAAGTCGAGTCTTTGGATCCAATCCGCCGCAGGCGAGCCGGGCGCAGGCGACTCGCTCAAGACCGTCGCGTGCCGCCCTAAAGGGGACCTTTCCGGGCGTTCCGAACGGGGTTCAATCGGACGCCCTCCTTATAAGGTCCCCGAGGCGTTCGATGCATCTGGTGCTTCCAATGCATCGTTCAGCGGAGGGAGGGGCCACTTTCAGAGAGGCCGCGACCCAGAGGTGGCGCACTCTGGGGTACAGAGTTGCTGCTGGCGGGGATGGGGGGCAATGTCTTCATGGGTACCCTATCCCCGCCACCAGCAGCGTAGTGAAGCACACAGGTTATTTTATGTTAACATGCTGTCACATGATTTGGCTACGTTTTTACGACCGGCCGCCTGCCAGACGTCAACTTACCTCAGTCGTATTTAACGACACCTCGGTAAGAAAGAGGGTGGTCTATTCAACTAAACCTATGATACCACACGGTGGGTCAACTTACCTTAGTCGCTTTTTACGACACCTCGGTAAGAAATGAGGGTGGTACTATTCTATTCAGCCGGATACCACACAGCGTCACCTTTCATTTTATAATTCTTTATATTTTTATGTACATAAATTAAGTTGCTTAAAATAAATATGTGAAGCAAATGTAAGAATACCTGTTTCCTTAAACTTCTTTCGCAAGGAATCACGCGGACTTAAATTATACATGCTCTTTTTTGCTGAACTAATTTGCTAGTACAGCTTTGTGCTATATGAATGTTTTAAAAATTTATATTATCTGTTATTATTCTGTTATTGTTAGTAGCTCTAGCACGATTTTCATCGTTTTAGAAAACAAAATTCGATATTAAATTACTTCGTACACGATAACCACATGTGTGGTTTTTGTTAGTGGAAATTAGGCATACAATTTACTATCTATTTTATTTATTTATTTTATTTATTTTTATTAGGTCCGCCAACAGAATTAAGTGTAAATTTAAATATTAAAATAGACGCAGCTCAGAGTTTATAAGTTTACACCTAATGCCATTTATAGGCAGACACAGCATGCAACTTAAACATGTACCATGACATTATATTTTTAAAATTAGAAACTAAGTATGAGAAAACTATATATAAAAGAAACTATATATCTATATATCTGATTACATACCAGATACTAAGCCGTTTCCAAAATATACATAAGTCAATCCGTAACAAAACTACAATAATAAAACTTCTACCTAGCCTCAGACCTGTATTTATATCGATTTGAACGTAATACGTCAGGTGCAAATAGAAACACTTTTACAAAATGAATTGACTGTAAAACTGACTTCCATAAGTGAATTTCTTTCAACACTCACATTAAAGAATTCTCGGACTCCAGATGAAGCCTGCAAAATAACAGATATGGCGGTTAAACTCGAGACAGCTCTAAGGAAATTGAATTTCATATTTCGCGACGTATTCTCTCTGAAGGATTCGATTGCGCAGAACTGAAACGGGAATTTCGAACAGGAAGGTATTTGTTGTAATTCGTCGTGCGAATGAAATATCGACTGGGAGAAATACATTTTGAGAGAGTAATGACTGACATGACTGGCCCGTTGGCGCAGTGGGTAGTGACCCTGCCTTCAGCTCCACGGGTCGCGGGTTCGATTCCCGCCGAGGGCCAACATTTTCTATGAGTGAATTTGTTGGTCTTTGAGCTTGGGTGTGTATTTGTATTTGTATTTGTATTTAATTATGTATTTAAAAAATATATTTGGGGACGGACAACCCTATGTGTAAGTGTCCCATATATAAAATTAATATAATATCCAACTTTGATTTCTCTGATCTTTTATAATTATTAATATGTACCTAATTGCATAGAGGTTTTATATTTCACTACTAAGATTATGAAATCATTAAAACAGGCCCTTATCCCACTCTAAATGAGGTCGGCACGACATGTTATAAAATATTGTCACATGATTTGGATACGTATTTTACGACTGGCCGCCTGCCTGACGTTAACTTAGTCGTATTTTACGACACTTCGGTAAGAAAGAGAGTGACCTATTCTACTCAATCGGATACCACACGACGAGTCAACTTACCTTAATCGCCATTTACGACACCTCGGTAAGAAATGAGAGCGGTCCATTCTACTCGGCCACTGAAATCAATAAGACATCATTAGAAATAAATTATTTATTTTAATAAATGAGGAACTACAATGCCATACAAATTAATCTACATATATTAATATTAAAAAAGTAAAAAAGGAAGGAACTAAAAATAACAATATTAACTTTTACTCCATCAGTTACATATCCTACATAGTATTATTCTATGTAGTGTATAATCTATGGTCAAAGAAATATATGTTTTATTTTTAATTTGAAAGTCTCTTTGGGTAAAAATGTTATTGGTAAATGAACTTCCCATTTACCTAGTATTTGAACATTTTATAATCTAATAACAATTACCCTTCTCAAAACTATTGCTACAACATTTATAACAGGCGTTAAAGCGAAAATAAAACTAAAAAAAATCATATTCTTATCATTATGTTGCCTCTTTCACATTTCTTATGTCTTTAACTTTTACTTAACATAAAATATTTCGCATAACTTTTATTTAATTGTTTGAATGAATTCAAATTCGAAATCGTTTAATTAAAAGTACTCTTCGCTAAAATTTAATGTACCATGCGTTAGTTTTGCAAAATACCGTAATAATGAAAGAAAAACTTTAGTTCTTTGTTATTTATTTTAGTAATGAAGCTGCTTTTCTTTTTACTTGTTTCTCTCTCAATATATTTCACAACTAAAAGCTCGAGATTCTTGGAAGCGACTTAGTAACTTTTTTATTGGTCCAAATACCGCAGACATTTCAACTTGCCGTGTTACATAATCTGACTGGGAAGCTATTCACTTGAACTTTGACTTTGAAGTGCTATTTAACATTTTCAAAGTGAATGAATTTCTCGAAAATGTATAATACAAAAACCGAAGTGGTTTTTTTCTAGCCTCTGAAAGTATTTTCTGTAGAAAAACTTTGCCATTAATACTTTGTTCAAAGAAGGTTTTATATCTTCTGTATTTCAATTTATTTTTTGCTAATGATGCTTCGGTTGCGGGGCGAAACGATAGATAGATAGATAGATAGCGAGGGTGGAGGTTTGTGCATGTGTTTTTACGAATCCTGCATATATCAGGTATGAAAACGGATAGTCCTACATTTAGCATTATATATAGTACCTGGGTGACCGAGCCTTGCTCGGTAATTTTTTGAAGAGATATACATTTTATAAAATAACCGTGTGGTATCCGGCTAATTAGAATAGACCACCCTCATTTCTTACTAAGTTATCGAGACGACTAAGGTAAGTTGACCCGCCGTGTGATATCCGGCTGAGTAGAAAAAACCACCCTCTTTCTTACCAAAGTGTCGTAAAATACAGCCTTACACGGATTACACAGATATCACACGGTGTGTCAACTTTCCTTAGTCGCCTTTTAAGTCACCTCGGTAAGAATTATGGTGTCTTAAAAGGGTGGTCTTTTCTACTCAGTCAGATATCACACAGCTTTAAAAATCGATTATTGTAGTACAATTACATAAGTATTCAGCAATTACGTAATAAAAATCTAAAAGAAGAAAACTTACTCTCAAATTTAACTCCAAATCAGTTAAATAACAATTAAATATAACCGCTTTTAAAAATTACATTATCTATACTCCATCTAATATTTACCAACTTAAGGACTGATGAAATTTTCAACGCACTTTAGTGATTTATGAACGAATCATGTTTAGCCTCATTTAATATTTAAAATGTATAAACCCAGCAAGTATTTAGATTTATGAGCGAAAAGTTATCCCAACCTAAATGAAATTTCGTTTATTAAAGAATGTTGAACAAAATTGATAACAAACCCGCACATACGGTTGGCGGTTCTCTATTTATTCATTGTAACTCGTATATCTTTGTGTAAACCTTATTAATGTTGCCTGAAATGTATTATAAAAACAATATTGCAGATGGCCACATTCTAAAAAACAATCGTCACAACTGGAAAGAATCCAGAGAAAATCGTCATTCTAGCTGACAGACCCATCGAACAAAAGTCACAATCACACATTAAAAGTCACAATCACACATCAAATGTCGCAATTACATATCACATCAAAAGTTTTAAGTTCGTACATTTATCATTAGTTATAAAGAAATATTTGATAAGATATTTGATAAATTAATATTAAAGATGTAATTTAAATCATTATCGCATTGGGATTAATAATTATTAATATACAATTAATACATAATGTGGTGAATAAATAAATAAATACCGACATAAAATTATTTTCTTATATTCTCTGATTAGGTACTATAATTCATTGCAGATTAAAGAAAAATACATTTAAATTATTACTTTTATACTGTGAAACAAAAAAAATATTTAAAAAAACGCAATGTAACACCTAATTCTAACGATTCCTATCTGGTACATTTTTTGGTACCCGTGTTCTTTTTTCATGTAAAATTAGAAAATTATACACGTCATTCATATTTTTGATACAGTAATTAAATTCCTTTTCCCTTAAAACTATGCTTGGTATGACCTACTTTAATGAGGATAAGGAATTTAATTGCATTTAAACATGAAACATTTCACACGCAAAATTTAGGCGTAGTTTATTTTGTTGTTAGAGTTTAAAAAAGAACAAGTAATTTCGATATTTAAATGGTAAAAAATTAAGCATACTAGCTTCTTCCCCTCGACTCCGTTTGCATAAATTTCGGAACTAAGATAAAAAAAAATATTTTATCTATGTTTTTTCAGCTCTTCCACTACCTTCACAAATTACAATATACATATCACGTGAACGTACTCTCTCCGTATCTTGGACGTGGAAGAAAAACAAAAAAACAGTGTTATAAATTCTTACGAATATGGAAATTATGCCAGGAAGAAATTGACCGGCTATTTTCTACCACAATGCGACAGCCGGCCTTGTTATGGCGCGTTTAGGAACACAAAGTTGCGGAAATTTAAGTTAAATTGGATAAGATGCGGCGTAGGGCGTAACATCTTTATTTTTATGAGCCATCTACAAAGCCTTATCGTCTGTGACATTGAAAAATGAAAGTAGAACCGAGATATCCATCTTAAGGGATAGAATCAATTCAAAAAGTACACTCTATTGTTTAAGTTACGTGTTACGTTATGTTTGGAATTTCAAAATTCACCGCCTAAAATAAATACAAAGAGTAGAACATTGAATTTCGATACAAACATAAAGTTTCTATCTCATCATTCAAAATTATTTTCATAAAATCTATTTTTCATAACTTGTTTTCTAATTGTATCTGTTTCTTAAAATATTTAATAGTAAAAAAAATCGGACACCACCGGTTAATAGGTTTTAGTAAACAGTACAACCCTACCTTGAAATAATACATTGTCTATGGATCCTTAATTCTCTGTTCTTTGCAGTAATTTCCCACGCACTTCCTTCACGTTAAGCGTCATTTGTATTCGGTGGTGTTTTTTGATAAATATACGAATTAGACTAATATATAACCGTTCTTAAACATGAAGAAAGTAATATTTTTATGTTTGTTGTCGTTATCCGTGTGTTTAAGCAAGCCTGCTGAGGATCAAGGTAAGTTTGCAAAAAAATCTGTCCTCTTATTTAATTGCGTTTTATGATCTATCGGGAATTTTCTCATAAACAAGATTTCGTTTGTCGTAACCAGTTTTACATGGTTTAAAAAACTCAGCATCATTTTCATTAGAAATGGTAGTCTTAAATTAAAATAATTTAGGTTTTAGATATGTTTTCACATTTATGTAGATATCGATAATTATCGTGAAATGCTTACAATTTCTTTTCAAAGAACCCACCGTTAAACAGAAGAAAATCGTTAAGAGTAAAAGATTGCGTCATTGTTGAATGAACGCCGTCATATCAAATTAATATTTAAGAACATAATTATATTAATATGATTATAATTATTATATTAGATCCATGATCTGTTTTAAATTAAAAAATAAAACACTGATACGCCATATTCGATCTTGCCAATTCCCTTTAACTACTTCCTATATTTTTGGAATACAATGGAGGTAAACTCAAACAAACAAAATAACAATATAGAAATGTATATTTATATTATAAAAATAAGTTATAGATACATGAAGTATCGAATACATGTCATGCAACATAGCAGATTGGCTAATATTATAAATAAGTTTCAAATTCTGTCATTTTAATTTGATTTATTGTATATACATAAACAGTTGATCTATTATTTTGTTCAGTTTCTAGAGGCCTTATAACTACATTATTTTTTTTAATATCCTGTTATGATTGTTTGCTCTAAACCTTTTATTAGTTTTACTTTTTATTAGTTTATTAGCTTTTAATACTAATAAGGAATTTCTAATATCAATTTTATGTGATGGTATTTTTAACAAATGATAAAATAACATTTTTCTCTTGTTTTGTTTGTACTAAGCTGTAACTGATTGCTCTGATGCTTCATAACTATTGTTTACCAATTGGTGGTTGTTCAACCCAGAATAACCTCACATGAACATATATGCAAACTTTAACTTTTTTTAAGCTAGTAGTCAGAAATATTCTGCTTTACTCCATTCCAGTAAACAAAGAATCTGAAATAATAGTCTAAATTGATTTACAAAGCAATCTTACTATTATATCACACGAGGAAATGGATTGCTTTTCCATAGCACTGATCATTCAAATAGATTGAGTTTTCAAACTACCTCTAGCAACATTTATGCTAATTGATTTAAAAGTTTCATATTCTCGAATCATTTATTTTTATATCAACACTAATGCAATAACAGTAATGCCATATTTACTGTGGAAAATAATGAAAAGTGTGTATAAATTTTTTTTTAAAGGCTAGTAAATATTCCACATAAGAAAATTTCAATTGATACACTAGTTGAAACAAAATAACAAAGATAATACTAAAAAAAGATATTAAAATTATACATTCCAAAGTCTACATTTTGTATACTTTATTCATTTAAAATATGTTTCATTGTATTGAGATAACATTTGAATAAACATTTCACCTCATTCAAAAAATAAAGTTACATGTTCTATGTATATTTATAGAGCATTTAACTTTATTCTTCCGATGTGATGATTTGTCATTGAATATTTTCTTGCATAAAATTGTGCAAGAGTTTATTATTTGTTATTGCCTTATCTAAGTGTTGGTTTTTATTGAAAGTTTCTGAGAGATAATGGTGTGTATAGTTGTACAGTTCTAATAGAATTATAGATTTGTGTACAGATACATCAAAAGCTAGAAAATGTTTATATGTGTGGCTCTTGAATGAATCTTGATGTAATATATTGATAATGTTGATAAAAAATTCGTATTCGTAACCGGACTAACAAATGAGGGGATTAGAATCAAAAAAAGCTAAATCCTGAAGTCACAATCAAATTAAGCTAATTTTAAATATTTGTATTACAGTTTGCAGGATATGTAAAGATTGATATTACTTAAATTCACAGTGATTAAATCTGTGTTTAATATTTTTTATTTGTCGAAACTCCAAGAATTAAACACATAAAACAAAATTTTCATTTTACTTTTAATTATTTTGGATACAGCTACGCTTGATTCTAACCCCCTCAAATATAACAAAGAAATAACTGTTTTGTATTGTTTTTTCTTCAGAAACAGTAGAAAACATAGTGGTATTTAAATGCTAAATACAAAGAAGCCTGTATCATATAAACTATATATAGTTAGTAATAGTATGTATAGTATTATTTTGTAATATAAAATTGTCACTAACATATTGCAGAGTGCCTCATCTCTCCATGTAGACTATTAAGGGAAACATATCCAAACATATTTCTATGGCTAATATGCAAGTTTCATAACCATGTTTTCCCTCACACTTTGAATGTAAATTATACTGAGATACAAGACATACTCTAGGTGATAGTTAATTTTTTAATTGTACTAGTAGTATACTACTGACACCCTAATAAATAAACTAAATATAAAAATTAATAAAGTAGGTTTTTACATAAAACTAAATGAAGGTTATAACATAAGTTTTTTAAAGATCCCTTTTAGGGATAAGTCCATCTTTATACATGTGATTTTTTACTTTTTCTTTCTCTTTTCTAAACTCTTTTACTTTCTGGGTTATCAACTGAAAATTTTGGTTTAACCTTAATAATTCTACAACTAATAATAATCTATTGTCCGTATTTGTAAATTCTTCAATAAAAATTCTCAGATTTGGCTGTCGCAAAATTTAACCTGTCACAATTTATTCCAATAATGTCACGTACCAAAGATAAGTCACGTTTGTAGCGATTGGTCTGTGGTAACGGTATCCACAAGTAGGTTTAATGCAATTTTGCAAAACTGCTAAATGATTTACAAAAACAAATATCACCATGATGTTAAGTGTGCTTGTATGTAATGTATAAACATTATATTTTGTGATTGAAAGTACTGTCTACTTTTTAATTATTTATAAATAAATATTAAAGAGTAATATGAATGTGAGAATTAGGTTGTGAATGTTTGTAGTTCTAGTGCCTTGTGGTGGTAGTTTGTATGTCTAACAATATTTTAATCACAGGTCATTACAAAATTATATTTTTTTGGTTCTTCGTATAAAAACTTTCCCATGAGTCATTCTGTTTATTGGAATAAAAACATATAAAAATCTGTTCATTACTTTTGAGTTTATAACAAACAAAGAGACACAGTGGGAAAATTTGTAAATTATTTACTGGTATGCTTATGCTAGTTACGTCTCTTAAAATAACAAAAGGTTAGCAACTAAATTGAAAGTACCTTTTTGACGCTCTGTAATTTTTCAAAATAAAAAAAGAAACATAAGAAAAGAAAAAATTAATTAGGTAGTTGGGGATCGATCCTAGGTATTTACATTTATCGAGACTGCCCGTTCCCCGAATAAGCTACGCTGACGTGACAGTTTATGGCAAAAATAGTGTTTTATATTCAATATAATTTTAGAATTTTGTAATGCCCAAAAACAGGGAAAAAAGGATTTTTTTTATATAAAACCTAGCTAGATCGATTTTTCTCCCCCATAACCCCCTACACGATGAATTTCAGGAAAATCGTTGGAGCCGTTTCCAAGATTTATATATATACATACAAGAATTACTCATTTAAATATTAAAGATGTCGCAAACCCCTACATTCTTGTTTTTAGTTACTATATCATTTGTATTCATATTCTATCACGCTTGTTATTTGCTTTATATTTTCATCTAATTTTTTAATCTACACGAGGTCACAAAATTATAATTTTGTGACCTCGTGTAGATCTTGTGAACTAAGCGTAAAATCTTTTTAATTATGCTTTCGATAAAAATAGATATTTGAACTTAAGGTCAACATTTTATTTCTCAATCTAGTTGACTATCGGTGTCGGTTGATTGGCCGACATTGACTCGGGTCGAAAAAATAATCCATAACTAGCTCTGCCAGCAGCTTTGCCCGCTTGGAAATAATTGTGTAACTCATCATCAACCTCCTGCCCTTATCCCACTCTAAATGGGGTCGACACAACATGTTATAAACATGCTGCCACATGATCTTGCTACGTTTTTACGACCGGCCTGACGTTAACTTACCTTAGTCGTATTTTACGACACCTCGATAAGAAAGAGGGTGGTCTATTCTACTAAACCGGATACCACACGGTGGGTCAAGTTACCTTAGTCGCCTTTTACGACACCTCGGTAAGATATGAGGCTGGTCTATTCTACTCGGCCGGATACCACATGGCGGGTCGACTTACCTTAGTCGCCTTTTACGACACCTCGGTAAGAAATGAGGGTGGTACTATTCTATTTAGCCGGATACCACACGGCGTAAATCAGTGTGTAACTCTATTGTCTATTATATACATCGCCAATTTTTTTTATAATCATTCTTATGCACAAACTTAAGTTACTAAAAATATAAAAGCTAAGGTAAGAATACCTATTTCCTTAAACATCTTTCGCAGGAAATTTACGTGGACTTAAATTGAATTAAAAAATAAAGACTAACTCAGTTATAACAGTATATAGTAGTGTTGAACTCGCGATAACCCAAATTCGCATAGATTCTTTATTGGCAATAAGTAGATCATGTCCTATTTACATTTTTTGCATAGGCATAAGTAGGGATTCAATTATGGGCGTTTGTTTAGACCGTGACCTACAATTTAAGTGTAACCTATGACTAGACATCTTGTCTTTGAGCTAAAAAAATTTAAAAAAACAGTGTACGGAAAAAAGAGGTTTTTCGCCAAGTATTTTTATGCACTAAACCGGTTTTTTGTACAGGCATATAAAAACTGGCCTCTATCGTAAGAGAAGAGAGGCATTCAAGTGTATTTTTGTATAATATTTTTCATATTTATACAGCTCATTATACTTAAACACTGACGCGAATACATTTAAAAGTAAAATATGCCGTTTTCCGATGGGCTATTGGGAAATAAATTTTCGTAATAAAATCAAATACGGTAGTTCATCAAAACGAAAAAGTATATTAAAATACGAAATTAAATACATATAATTTAATGTATATATATTGTTACAACGTGTTTTTAATACAACCTCCTTCATAGAGTTGGCGATTAATATGAAAAAGCATTGTGGCTGTCATATTTTTATGTGTCATTCATTGAGTTGTTGCGAAAGAGTAAATGGGTTGACTCTGGGAAAACTGCTTTTTATTTATTGAATAAGAATAAAGGAGAAATATTGTTGTCTGTTATATTCAGAAGGGGATGTAACCTAAACTCACAAATAGAGTGGACATAAGGAATATCTGGAAATTTAAAGAGTTTAAATAAAAAGACAAATGACGATCAATATCTTGAGACAACGCGGAGAGTGCGAATTTCGTATAATTTGAGAGATAGTTGCGATATGTGATGCTATGGAATAAAAAATGAAGTTTTTGTTGGAGAGATTAATGATGGTAATTGGTATTCGGTTAATTAATTCTGTGAGATCAACGTAACGATGTGCTACGTGAGGCCTTAGACGCGCCCGTGACATTTGTTCGATGGAACTGTCAGCTAGAATGACGATTGTTCTCTGGATCTTTCCAGCTGTAACGATTGTTTTCTTGACTGGGGACATCTGCAACGACTGTCAGCTAGGCTCTGCCTAGAAGTGGTGATTGTTCTTTGAGCGTTATCATTTGCGAGTCTGTTTACGTGTGTATCTGCTGAGTTGGTTGCCACTAATTGAGCTGTGTTATGCCATGACAGTGATTGAGGGTGAGTTTGAGGTGCGAAATGCTTATGGTGCGAAAAGCTTAAGGAGTTGAGGAGTTGAGCTTAAAGAGTTGAGCATAAAGCGTGAGCTTAGAGTTGAGCATAAAGCGTGAGCGTAGTCCTGTCATGTCATGGCATGTGCGGTTTTCTTTTACAGATTAAAAGAGCATGTATTGAGTTTCTTGCCGATTCTTCTCAGTACAATCAGCATTCCGAATCGGTGGTAGATTCATTCCCAGAAGTCAGCTTATGAGATTTGCGGGGTCGCAAATGTTGTCAGGATGGTCGACTGTTACAACGTGTTTTTAATACAACCTCCTTCATAGAGTTGGCGATTAATATGAAAAAGCATTGTGGCTGTCATATTTTTATGTGTCATTCATTGAGTTGTTGCGAAAGAGTAAATGGGTTGACTCTGGGAAAACTGCTTTTTATTTATTGAATAAGAATAAAGGAGAAATATTGTTGTCTGTTATAATATATTTTCCAATATACATGGATGGATGTATGGTTAGGGGGAAGCCGAAAAAAAGATTGATGGATTGTGTGAAAAATGATATGCATGTTAGAGGAGTGGCACCAGAGTTGACAAGTGATAGAAGAGAATGGAAAAAGAAGACATATTGTGCCGACCCCACTTAGAGTGGGATAAGGGTAAGAGAATGATGATATTTTCCAATATAAATACATTTGAAATTGACTTCAATACCGTATTGCATAAATCTAAGATATGTAATTCGTTGTATGAAAATAATCATCAAAAAAAAACTTTTTTATTCTCTACCCATTTCCCTATCCATAGCAATATAAAAGCGAAAATGTGTTTGTTGTTTTTTTTAAATGAATTTTTCAATAAGAAGATGAGAGACCAAAGAGTGGTATAGTCTATTTTAGTCTCTGAATTAAAATTCATGCAGACAAAAAGCAGGAAATTGAGAAACGTCTATTATTAATATTTCAAGGTTTTTTATTCACGGTGTGTCAAAGTCAAGAAATAGGTTCTATGTTACGCGGTTTGCCTTACATCGCAATAATTATTTTAAGAAAGTTTGTATTTATTTAGGTTTTTGTTTATTGGATAAATTTAACTGAACTATTTTGATATAAATTTTATGTCAGTCATACGGGTTATTTACGAAAAAAAATAAACTATGCTTACGAGGAAACGATAAAATAAACTAAGTTGCAGGGAAAAGCTAGTACTAAATAATGTGAAAGAATATTTATAAATCGATAATCTATTTTTAACTAATTTCATACAAATTGCTGTGGTAGCCCAGCGGTAACACCGTGCGCCTCTTTCGAGGAGGTCTAGGGTTCAAACCCGGGCAGACACCAATGAGTTTTCTAGTAAAAACTTATGTGTCTAATTGATAATTGCAATTTATCACACGCTTTTCGGTGAAGGAAAACATCGTGAGGAAACCTGCATATCTCTAGAGAATTCTGGGGATATGTGTAACCTACCAATCCGCATTGGAGCAGCGTGGTAGGTAGTAGCTCCAATCCTTCTCTCCAAAAAAAAAAAAAACGGAGAGAAGAGGCCTATGCCCAGCAGTGGGATAGTAACAGGCCGTTACTTACTTACTTACTTACTCATACAAATTAATGAATCATTTGTAAAAATGTATGTGTATATTTGAAACCTATTTCTTAATTATAGTAATTAATAAAAAGGATTAATTGCGTCGAGCATTAATATATTACACAAATCGGAAATAATGCATTTTCCAAGAAATCAATTATGAAGGGCATATTCTAATGCTTGAGTAGTTATTACGACACGGCGGCAGTAACGTTTTTATCATCATCCTCCTGCTCTTATCCCACTCTAAGTGGGGTCGGCACAACATGTTATAAACATGCTGTCACATGATTTGGCTTCGTATTTTACGACCGGCCGCCTGCCTGATGTCAACTTAGCTTAGTCATATTTTACGACACCTTGGTAAAGAGGGTGGTCTATTTTACTCAACCGGATACCACACGGTGGGTCAACTTACCTTAGTCGCCTTTTACGACACCTCGGTAAGAAATGTACCACACGGCGTACGGCAGTAACGTTTTTATATACTGAAATATAATTTAACTAATAAAAAAGTAACGGCCTGTTACTTTCCCATGGCTGGGCATGGGCTTGGCGAGGAGTTGGATTTGTAAAGTAATAGCTCAGTGGGGAACGGGCGGATAAAAAAGCGAAAATATCCTGAATCGAGCCCCACCTGCCTAATTTTATTTTTCTTTTTTTTCCAGTTCCTAGGTATTGCTTATATTATATTATGTTCTTTGAATAGCTATGTTATTTCGTAAGGAAAGTGAGCAATAAAAAATATACCAATCGTATTAATCGACTTACAATCTCTTTGAAACCTTAAAAGTTTTATATTCGTTTATCACACCATATATTTTATATGGAAACGTAGGTAGTATCGCGAGAATAGTATGGAGCGATCGATAATAAGGTTATTATTGGATAAGGTTTAATATTTTACTGTCTGCAGCTTGACAGCGTTAGCTTGTTTGATACAAGCTAACGCTGTCAAGGAAATGTCATGATTGAGTTATTTGTATGTTAGGTACTTCAAGTAATTACTTGAAAAATAGGTCTGTTATCATCCCATTATAAACAAAGACTTCGTCTCTAGTTAGATTTATTCAAATATAATAAATATAAATATATCCGCCGTTTGGTATCCGGCTGAATAGAATAGTACCACCCTCATTTCTTTCCGAGGTGTCATAAAAGGCGACTAAGGTAAGTCGACCCGCCGTGTGGTATCCAGCTGAGTAGGACCACCCAAATTTCTTACCGAGCGTAAAAGATGACTAAAGTAAGTTCATGTCAGACTGGCGGCTGGTCATGAATTTTTCGTGTGTCTATATAATATATAATCTGAATTTCGGAAACTGCTTTAACGATTTTCATGAAATTTAGTATGTATGGGGTTTCGGAGGCGAAAAATCGGATCTGGCTAGATTTAATTTTTAGAATACGTCGTTTTATCCTTCTTTTAAATCAATGAAAAACTGCTAGAATATTATTAAAATAAAAAGGTTTATTTCGCTTTTAATGTAGATTAATTGTCGTTTCCTTGGTGTTCAAGTAGGGTAGGGCGGGGTTAGTTGAGCAATTTTTTACTCGAGTGATTATAACTCTTCATAAATAAGTCTCAATAGCTTGTGTGGTATACCGATGGATTAGTTATTTATTCTTCTACAGAAAAGTCTATAGTAATTTATTTCTGACAAATCAAGTTCAAAAGTTACAGCTGTTAAAACGAAAATAGTAAAGTATGCTCAACTTACCCCATAGGTGAGGTAAGTTGAGCAAGGATATGGGGCAAATTGAGCAGTTAGAGATTCTACTCTAATTAAGGTTTCTAGACATTAAATAAAAATTGTATTTGATAATCAACTGTCACTTTATTAATATCTAAGTTAAAAAAATAAACAAAAAATAATATTCTTCGAGATATTAAGAATAAAATTAGAATCAACTAAAACGCAACACATTTTTTTCTAGATTTTTTTTGCTCTTCTTGCAACGCATTTTTCTCGGGTGTATTTATGAGAATTGCAGCTTTTCTCTTTCTTCGAATACTTGCACTTATCTTTCTTGGAGCTGTCTTTGGGTATGACCGAACATTTTCTAGGGAGAATGCCTGTGGTGAATCTAACTGCTCGATTTCTTTATTACTCGTACTTTTCCGTACGTTTTTTAAAGAATCTTCTAACTCGGGAGAAAATATCTGCCTTGGTGTTGCATAACCCATTGAAGGAACAACTCGTTCAGATTCCGATTTCTTAATAAATCTGGTCAAAGTCATTCGCTTGATGCCAAATTCCTTGGCGGCAGCATTCGCACTTTTTCCTTCCTTGACAGCATTAGCAGCATCATTTAACTGTTGAATTGAGTCCATACCTCTTGAAGTTTTCCTTTTAAACGTACGCATTCTAAAACGAAAGAAAAATATAAGTCACTATCATTTCAAATCACGGTAAGTAGTAAGAGCAGCAGTTGCTCAACATACCCCAACCCCAGTATTTGAATTTAAAATGAGGTAATGAAAAAACTGTATTTGTTTAAACAAAATTTATAATGGATATCAAAAATACATGAAATTAATAAAACTTTAACACTTACCTGATTGAAAATGAATAACATTTGACCTGTACAGAAGAAATATACACAGACACGTTTTTTTTACTTTTTGTTTGCAAAATAAACAAAGCGCTCGTGTGCCTTACTCGATCGTCAATTCGACACTAGCGGTCTCGTGATCTGTTCCCCTTTCGCGACCCCGCATTTCTTACATTTGACGTGCTAGCGTCCGGTGTATAGTTTCGGAGATATTTTGATTGCCCAACTTACCCCTATGCTCAACTAGCCCCGCCCTACCCTAATATTATTTTTAAAATTGGGCCTTGTCTCCTAATGTACAACCTCGACGTTAAAGCCTTACGTCACCAAAGCTCAACTTACGTCAACATTAAAATACATTAGTGACGTAACTACCACGGTAATCGATACCTATTGTATGTTTAAAATATGGGCCAGAAAGCCTAATCCTTTATAATAATTGTAGGGATGTTCCTTATAATGTGGTATCCTGCTGAATAGAATAGTACCACCCTTATTTCTTACCAAAGTGTCGTAAAAGGCAACTCAGGTAAGTCGACCCGCCGTGTGGTATCTGGCTGAGTGGATAAATCACCCTTACCGAGGTGTCGTTAAATACGACTAATGTAAGTTGACGTCAGGCAGGCGGCCGGTCGTAAAATATGTAGTCAAATCATGTGACATGTTTGTAACGTGTTGTGCTGACCACACTTAGAGTGGGTTAAAATAAAAAAAAAATTTTTTTCAAGTTTCATCTTTTTTTTTATTGTTTGAAAGCGCTTATAATAGTAACTACTGAACCGATTTGAAAAAATATTTCAGTATTAGATAGTCCATTTATCGAGGAAGGCTATAGGCTATATAACATGACGCTAAAGATGAATAGGAGAGGAGCAGAAATAAAATCTATTAGGAAAACGGCAAAATTTAAACCTTTCTTTGCGTGCACTGAGTAAACGGTGATAGTTATTCATAAATCATGTATTAGAAAACTGTTCTAAATAAAAGTCCGCGACAGCATATGTCTAGCTTTTAAGGTAAACCCACTTTAACCATTTCTTATGGTTATCAAAAGACTATTACGGTTTTAATGTTTCCACGCGAGCGGAGCCGCAGCGATTGCTAGTCTTTTAATAAAATTACCGTTCAAAGCCACCTAGGTACTGCCTTAAGCGATTTATTTGTTCCGTATTTTAGACTGGTATTAAAATATCACGTCGATATAAAATGGTGGTGTTTTTTATTCAAAACACTAGACTCGGAATAACAAGTGCGTGCTAGACGTTGTTGTAAACAACGCTCCGTATGACCTAGTTTATAACGATCATATTATACATTAAATCACATGAATAGATTTCGTTTTCGTAAACAGAAAAAAGTTGTTTAAATTTTGAATTGTGAGTTGCTTGTATACATCATCCTCTTCCCGCTTATCCGACAAGTGGGGTCGGCACAATATATTATAAACATGTTGTCACATGATTTGGCTAGGTATTTTACCACCGGCCTGCCTGACGTCAATATACCTTATTCGTATTTTACCACACCACGGTAATAAAGAGGTTGGTCTATTCTACTCGATCGCATACCACACGGCGAGTCGACGTACCTTAGTCGCCTTTTACGACATCTCGGTAAGAAAGAGGGTGGTCTATTCTATTAAGCCGGATACCACACGGCTAATACAGATTATACTTCTTTTATTACTATAATTAGATAATACGAATAATTGTTACCTGGTAACAATTGTACCTGGGTGTACTTGTTAGAGCCCTAAAACAGGGATAAAACTAAATTTTTTTTAAATAAAACTTATCTAGATCGATTTTTCTCCCCCAAAACCCCCTACATGCTGAATTTCAGGAAAATCGTTGGCGCCGTTTCCGAGATTCTGAATATATAAACAGTATTTTTTGGAGCGGCAAATAAAAATTGTGTTGCTCTGAAATCAAAGTTTTATTTTATATTTTTATACGGTCTTAACCACTTTATTTACACTATAAAAAAACTAATATACCTGAAATCAAAGAAACGGCAATTAAGTTTTTTACTTGCCGATTCCCTTTAAATATTTACGTATATAATATGTAAAATATGTTAATATGTAAAATATGTTAGCTTTTATATTTTCCTTTTGACAGAGTCAAACAATGGTTACTTATTCAAACTTGAGATAAGTATGTATTAAAAAGAATTTATATTCTTGACATATATACAAAAGCTAAAAATTCCAGTATGACTGATACTGTAGCTTTTTAGCGTTGTTCGATGTAACTGTAAACATAGTAACATGACACCGTGTTTTCCTTATGACCGCCATTCACTTCTACTTAAAAAACCGTGTATTGGAATTCCCTAGTCTCAGCATATTTTATCTCATATATTTAAACTCTTAGTCTTAGATATGCATTAAATATTTAAGTAAAATTAATGAACACTACTTTATATTACAATCGACAACAAAATATACTAATATTAGTTTAAAGTCAATCAATACTAGCTGAAAGCGCAGCTATGCGGTATGCGGAGTTTATGTTAAAGTAAAATAGCTACTACTAGGTACCTAGTTATTCCAAAAACGAAAAAATGCTTGTAATATTTTTTTGTTGTCTTTGATAACTTTAAAATAAGATATCAGCATATTTCTTTACACACACAAGTCTTAAGAATAAAGCTTTCAATTTAGCCATTTTCGTGATATTTTTTTGCTGCTCCTCTCCCATTCTTCTTATCATGATGTTATATTAGATCGATTTTTCTCCCCCAAAACCACCTACATGCTGAATTTCAGGAAAATTGTTTGAGTCGTTTCCGAGATTCTGAATATATATATATACACATTAAATATTTTAAACGACAATATTTAATGGTCTAGCGGCTATTTTACTTAATATATTCTACACGCAAAATATATGACTATATGTACTCAATATTACTTCTGTTTTACAGCTTATTTATTTTATTTTTTTACATGTATATTTTTATATGTTTACGTACACCCCCCCCCCCCCCCTTTTATGATTTCTACCATGTCCTTTAATCTTGGGTTACGTGGATGAAATCGCTCTTTAGCGATAAGGCCATTATATGTCTTAATCATGTATAAAAAAAATGTTTTATGTTCTATTTTTTTTGTATAGGATTATGGTGTACAAAAAAGTACTGTAATTTAGAATAGAATAGAAAAGAAATATTCTTTTCTATTCTATTCTAAATTACAGTCTACATAAGTTCCTTACTATAAAACTGATGGGTGTGGCTCTCCGTTGAGATGAAATCACGATAAATGAGAGTATATATTTTATTGGGCCAAACGCATGACTAAGCCCTGTGCGGATAGCTAACAGTTCTCACATAATTTATTTTTAGGAGAACCGGATCTTACTTTTATTGCGAGCAGTATGTATACAAATTTCTTAATAGCGATATATGAATTATACATGAACTGTTTATAAATCTGTTATATGGATTATACAGTCCAATTAATTGTATGGATTAGAATGTTAGGCAATATGCTGTGTGGTATCCGGCTGAATAGAATAGTACCACCCTCTTTTCTTACCGAGGTGTCGTAAAAGGCGACTAAGGTAAGTCGACCCGCCGTGTGGTATCCGGCTGAGTAAAATAGACTACCCTAATTTCTTACCGAGTTGTTAGGAGACGCGGAGACAAAATAATAATAAAGATTTGAAGCAATGGCAAACTCAAAATAGTTCGTCTTTTATGTCTCGACATAAGTTATTGACAGGTAGGTCAAGGAAGAAGGAATATGGATTGCTGTAATAGACTCCTTATATTCAAATTCAAAATATTCTTTATTCAAATGAACTTGTAACCAAGCGCTTTTGAATTTTAAAAATATAATTCTTATCACTAGTTTTTATTAGTTATTTAGTCAGTACTGTCTTGTACAGGGTCAGAGGGTAGCTATATCCAATCTTATCATCTAATAGTAGTCCTTAATAGTATAATAGGCTTTCTGTATTGGCCTTTTATTAATAGTGTTTTAAATTGCTGTAATGGCAAAGCTAAAATTGGTGCGGAATTTATTTATTATTATTAATTTATGAAATGACTGAAATGACTTACGTACTTTTGCAACCCGCAAAGCAGGAGCCGCAAGCTTATGTCGGTTCCTACTTCGTCTATTATATACATCGCCAATCATTTCATAATTATGTATATTCTTTTGCACAAAAATTGAATTTCCAAAAACATCCTGTTAAGCGATATTAAGATACCTATTTCCTTAAACTTCTCTCGCAGGAAATCCCGAGGACATAAAATGTAAATGCCACGTTGGCTCTTTTTTGTAATACAAAAATTTTATAGTAAAGTAAAATTATATCAGACGATACATTTCACTTCATTCGTAGATTGTTATTAGTTTTTGAAATCTGAAGTCACTTAGTTAAAAGAGTCCATTCACATCACATTTGACAATTTTATGACCACGTGACGGTCACTAACTACATTAATTCGGAAATGACCGTTAGCGATGTCGGGTTTTTCACAGACCCGTTACGTTACTTACGCAGAAACAAAAGGAATTAAAATAAATTGATAGTGACCCGTGCGGTATCCGGCTGTGTAGAATAGACCACCAATATTTCTCACCGAGGTGTCGTAAAAGTTTATAAGGTAAGTTGACCCGCTGTGTGATATCCGGCTGAGTAAAATAGACCACCCTTATTTCTTACCGAGGTGTCGCAAAAGGAGACTAAGGTAAGTTGACGTCAGACCGGCTGTTAAATACGTAGCCAAATCATGTTACATGTTTATAACATGTTGTGCTGACCCCACTTAGATTAGGGGCAGATGTTGAAGTCTATTTAACCGTTACAAAAATATACTATTCTTTTTCAAATTATTGTACTATCTAAAACAAAAAGTACGTAAGGTGGACTTAACTTATAATTAAGCCTACACTACAAGTGAACCTTAGGGTGAAACGGAAATTTTGATTTCTTTTTCTACCTGCTATCCAAAGAAGAACAGGATTTTTAACCTATATGTTATATTACATTAGCTTTAACTGTAACAAATTATGTCAATATTGCTCCAAAGGAGTAGCCATGGGAAATGGGAGGGCGAGCTTATGTAATTTTTTTGGTTCTCCTATATAAATTAAATAATAATTGATACTAAGAAAACAAAATATTTTCTAATTAACAACATAAAAATTATTACTGTAACGTCTGGGTCCAAAGTTGTATGAAATTCTGGCAGTCTCCTTTGGTATTAATGCTATAATCAAGTCGGAGAGATTATGACGGATAGTATATTCAAATTCAATTCAAATTTAAAATATTCTTTATTAAAATAAACTTGTAAACAAGTGCTTTTGAATCGTCAACTCTACTGCTGGTTCGGAAAGCTGTTCCTACCGAGAAGAGCCAGCAAGAAACTCGGCGGTTGCTCTTTTAAAAATATAATTCTTAATATTATTTACATTAAGTCGTTACTGTCTTGTACAGGTTCAAAGAGAGCTATATCCACACATTCTTATCTTCTAAATAATCTTCAAGAGTATAGTAGGCTTTCTGTGTCAGCCTCTTTTTAACAGTGTTTTTAAACTGCTGTAATGGCAGTATACGATACTAACTACACATACAAGCGTGGGAAATTTTATTGAACGTGTTGATGTAAGAAATATCACAGCGATTTTAGATAAGCAACACCAGCATTTAATGTCGATGTTGTATAATTATTATTTTTTATCTCTAACGTGAAAACTGGTTATGATAAGTTCTAAATTTATAAACAGAATACATAAAAACCTTATAAAATATTTAATACATTATTTATATAACACCTGAAGCGAATATATATTTGTCTTCCTATATAGGTATATTTTGGCGTGTTTCAATGGTTAACAACCAAAGTATTTGATAAAAAAGGCGAGGGATCGATTTCCGGACATAATAAAAGGTCAATTTCGTAAAAGTCGAAAAAAGAACTATTTTTACATTTTCTCTATTTTATTTCTTAACTTTATAACTAAAGTTGAATATTTAATAAATACTTAAGTACAGTAACAACGGTTATTGTCTCTCCAAAAGCTTTTTTATAATTACAATATAGGAAATTTATACAATAGTGTACATATTCATCATTATCTTCCTGTCCTTCGACACAACATATTATAAACATGTTGTCACATGATTTGGCTAGGTATTTTACGACCGGCCGCCTGCTTGACGTCAACTTACCTTAGTCGTCGTTTACGACACCTGGGTAAGAAAGAGGGTGGTCTATTCTACTCAGCCGGATACAACACGGCCGGTTGACTTACCTTAGTCGCCTTTTACGACACTTCGGTAATAAATGAGGGTGGTCTATTCTTCTCAGCCGAATATCACACAGTGGAATAGTGTACCCATCCAATTTTCAGTAAAATCCAAAGCATAGTGATGATACACTTCACTAAACCAGATACGCATATGTTTAAGGTAAACTTACACATAATCTTGAAAAACATCCCCTTTGTTGTCAAATCAGTTTTTTCGAAATTTTAAATCTTAGGTTTATGCGTATATAACTCGTAGTCTCGTCGCTTAAGAAATTAGGTTAAATCTACAGTAACTGTCCTTCAACTATCTATATACCAATAATCACGTTATTCCATTGGACGTGCTAAAAAGACAAGAAATACAGTTTCACAATTATAATAAAATCCCAAAGTTTTATGTCCACTCAAATGCAGTAATAAAAACGTTGATGCAATTCTTGTCAAGTCAAGGAAAGGAGTAAAAATATTATTGAGGTCTGTTAATATTGTTAATTAAGGAGACTAATTTTAAAGTAATTGCCATTAAATTAAATCCCACTTTAAGTAGGGTCGGCACATGTTATAAACATGATTTGGCTGCGTTTTTACGACCGGCCGCCTGCCTGAAGTCAACTTACCTTAGTCGTATTTTACGACACCTCGGTAAGAAAGAGGGTGATCTATTCTACTAAACCGGATACCACACGGTGGGTCAACTTACCTTAGTCGTCTTTTACACCTCGGTAGCAAATAAGGTTGGTCTATTCTACTCAGCCGGATACCACACGGCGGTTTGACTTACCTTAGTCGCCTTTTACGACATCTCGGTAAGAAATGAGGGTGGTCTATTCTACTCGGATATAGCACGGAATAAGTTTTAAATTAAATATAGTTGTAACACAACGTACTAGGAAAACGTGATTTCGCACTCAAAACTATATGGCGCCACTCGTCGTTTGCTCCGCGCTATAGAACCGTTATTAGATCGACATCGCTAACAGTTCCTAAGCTTCCACAGTGCCTTCTACTGTATCGCCATTCGCCACGCCTTAGCGCAACTGAGACGGTGCATCTTCCTGCACATCCATACCTGGAATGCTGTGAAGGACCCGTGGTTTGTCTGCGATGCTTTCCGTACTCGTCATTAGTACGCATTCCCTACCCCCACAGTACGTGCGTCGGGTCAGCGCATTATATAGTTAATTAATTTAAATTAATTGTATCTATATCTATTCTAGCTGCACCAACCCAGGCGGCGACGAACGGAGCACCAGGAACAAATGCTTTAACAACCCCAGAGCAGGCACCTGTGTCTCCCGTTGCAAACCCAACATCTCCAGTAAATAAAAAAGATCTCTCTCAAGCAACACATAACGTTACGGAAACAGCCACTCCACAGAATACAACAGTAGTGGCTCCCTATCCTGCATTACCAATAGTGACAGCGTCCTCTCCCGCATCAAATCCTTCAGAGACAGCATCTTCAACTAAACCAGCAGCTGAAACTTCAAAACCCGGTGAAGATAACAGCACAACCCATAAAGAGGTATCTCCAAAATCCAAAGACCCAACCCAAAAAAGTGCTGAAACTCAAGCGTCTAATACAACAAGCACTGATGTCAAACCTGAAGAGGGAATGGTCAAAAATGGTACAGTTCCAGTACCTCACGATGTTACACCCAAACCTGAGCTCCCTAAAACAACTGAAGCACCTAAGCCTGATAAACCCAAAAACTTCGTACAAGCTAGAGGGTAAGTTACACATAGTTATATGAAGATTTCAATTTAATAAATAAGTAGAAGATAAAAATATTGGGTTTTGGACGTAATAGCTAAAAATAATCCAAGATATTTTTGGTAGACTCCTTTTCAAATTCAAAATATTCTTTATTCACATAAACTTGTAAACAAGTGCTTTTGAATCGTCAACTCTACTGCTTGTGCGGAAAGCTGTTCCTACCGAGAAGAGACAGCAAGAAACTCGGCGGTTGCCGATATTTCTAGAGTATCCAGATAGTTTTAGTTTCCCAGTATAGAGTTGCTATAAAAGGAAACTATTGTGTTTTCCTTTGATTACCTACGAACATTTAGGATGTGTTTAAAGAAATGCAGATAGAATTTGTAAGAATCTGAGTAAGAAATATGGAATTATACGGTAAATAAATAAATAGTTTTGCAATAATGCAGAATTTTCAATTCAAGTAATCATTTACCTTAGTAATTTTAAAATATACCTTAATTTCTAACGCAAAAGATTACTTGAATACCTTACTAATTTTAAGTTAGCTTATCTCTATAAGACTGAAATATATTTTAGGATATAAAGTTAAAAAATTAAAGACAATGATCACAATATTTAAGTCATTTCAATCAGTCAATTTAGTTTGTTTACTTCAGTAATACACACATAGAAAGTTAACATGTCAAACCAAATTTCACCTGCTGACCTAAATTGTAATGCAATAAAAAATTACAGCACATATGTAATCCATTGCTATATGAAACAATTTACAGCTTCATACATATTTGTGAATGATTTAAATTCTAACAATGATTTGGTCAAAATATTGTTACACTGGCTATTGTATCACATTGAATATACTGCACTTAGTGAACATACATATATATTTATTGTTTAGCTTCAACAATAGACTTTGTCATGGTATATAAATATCACTTGATAAGAGTATCATGATAAACCTACAAACTTCATTGTTTAAATAATATACTGTTAATAATGTCTATAATCTTATAAAAATTGATAAGCTAATTAACCCAAGTAAAATACTCTCCCTAGAGTATAATTTATAGAATTAGGCGTTACTTTGCTTAGATCCATAATACAAAAGTAATAATAAATTTTTTTTGCTATAATCCACGATGAAGTAAAATAGAAAATATATGTAATGCTAAATGTAGAGTGGACAATCCGTTTTCATACCTGATACATGCATGCGTAAAAACACATGCACAAACCAAAATCACAAAGGGTCGCTTTGCGTTTTTGGTTGTTGTTTAAACTGACTGACTGTTTTAAATATCAATAAAATCATGTGCAAAAAGCAAATGATTTTATTGGCATTTAAATCAGTCAGTTTAAACAGATTTCTACTAAGTTTTGAGTATATCTATTCTTTATATTCAACATCATCGTGTTCCTGCCCTTAGCCCACTGTAAGTGGGGTCTGCACAATATATTTTAAACATGTTATGATGTGTTTTGGCTAGGTGTTTTACCTGCCTCATGTCAACTTAGCTTAGTAGCCGTTTACGACAATGATAAGACAGTAATTAATGAAATTTTTTTCAGATTTGACGGTCCCAGCTTCATTGGAGGCATTATACTGACCCTCGGCCTCCTTGCAATTGGTTTCATGGGCTTCAAATACTACAAAAATCAAACCGAGAGGAACTATCACACTCTTTAAACGTAATTCACTTTCATTATAATATGTGTAAGTGCACTAAGAATTTTATTTTACTATTAAATAATAATATTTCGTTATACAGGAAGACATGTTAAGACTTTATTTTGTGCACTTTACATTTTTATTTGTGTTTTTGAAACTGGGGCTGTTCAAGTATTATGTAAGCAGATTTATTATAATTATCTACCCCCCCATCGCCCTTGTCAGCAAAAGTAAGCAGAGCGTTTACCCCCTCCCCCCTATGCTTACGTAAATATTTGTCAATCAATGTATTGGTTTTTTTTTAAATATTATAATTCTAATTTGAAAAATAAGAAAAAAGATTTAGGATAGACATTTTATTTTACTGATATCGTATTCAACATAGGATAAAAATATTATATCTTACTAACATGACAAACAATTTTTTATTTTTGGTACACATATTAAATTCAAATTAACAGTCTTCAGTCCATGAAACCAAAATCCATGATTCTAAGTTTTTTAATGAGTTTCTTTTTAAGCAAATACAATGTGAGGGTTGCCATTCGTGTAAAAAAAGTAAATAACTACCGATGACGTCATCATCTAGACTACCCCCTCCCCCGTATGATTTCCCCCCCTCCCCCGCATGATCCCCCCATCCCTCTTCCCCCATATTGATAATACGTAATACTTGAACGGTCCCAACCGACGTAACAGGGTTCCTGTAGTCTCAGAAATTTCTAAATTTTTTTATGGTGAGGTAGCTAAAAATTTTTGTTTTGAATTTATAGCGTAATGAATATATTTTATGAACCACATATTATATAGATAGAAATAAGCTCTTTGGTTAATGGCATGTATCTCAGCTTTATTTTAATATGGCATTTGTGTATATATGTGTAGTTCGATGTTTTCTGAATCTTCGTCATGAGCTAGCTTGGTGTTTGCTAATATATATTAAAAAAAACTATTTTGATTAAAAAAATTATATATCACCTGTTTTGGATTATAAATTTTAAAAAGTGCAATTTTGATTAAGCATTTATATACATACTGTGCCATGACTGGTTTTCTCGAATTTTCAATATTAGTTCACCTGAAGAAAAAAAAACTCAACACCAAAACTTTAGTTATAAGCAAATTAAATATAATAAGGCAAATATTGTGATTATAAATATAAGTCTTGATTTTCTTTTTATATTGTTTGGGCACAAGTCGAATCTCTGTAACTTTGCATTTAAAATGACCACTCGTAAAGCTGTATTTCATTATTGGATAATATTTAGAATCTCCTTATCCTGAATCTATATTGCTTGTGCCTAATCAATTACCTTTTTTATTTTAATAGTTTTATAAACTTGGGAAAGTTGATTCCATCCTAAAGTGCTCTTAAATCTGAAATATTTACATTTTATTCAAAAGTTACTCATGTCACAGGCAATAGTTGTGTTAATAAAGTATATGTACCAAAATATATTGTATTTTATTTCTTACAACCTGGCACCGTACATTTTATAAGTTTAGAGAACTGAAACACCTGCCCTTATCCCACTATATGTGGCACAACATGTCATAAACATGTTGTCACTTGATTTAGTTACGTATTTTACGACCGGTAAGAAATGAGGATAGTCTAAAGTCAGCTGTCTTATATGAAGGAAACTGAAGTATAGTATAAGATAAAAATTAATGGTGTTAAAATGTCTCCTGGAGATAAGCTAGTGCAGTTTATTTTTTTTCAATTCATAATCAAATAATTCTTTATTCAAATTGGCTTTTACAAGCACTTTTGAATCGTCAAATTACAATGAAGCTACGACTGGTTCGAAAAGGTTTAAGAAGAACCAGCAAGAAACTAGACGGTCACTCTTTTTTTAAAAAAAATTCAATAATGTATTTGTAATAGGTAACAAATCAAAATTTACAATATAATCTAGTGCGTAGCTTATCGCAATTTAAATACAAGATTTCTTATCTACTTGTTTATTTTTATACATAAACATCTATGCACGCGGCTTCTGTGCTGAAATCAATGACAAAGATTTCGCGCGTAAATCCCGACCCTATGGAAACTTTTTCCATACAGTTAAAATACGGTATTATTAACATCCTTATCCCTCAAGAATAAAACATTTTTTTAATAAAAACCGTACAAAAATTCGTTCAGTAGACTTATAGTGAATCGACCACATTCAGACAGATTTTGGGGATTACTTTATAATATGTATAGCTACTACGCCATTAAAACCGTAATTTAAATAAGCTAATTAAATTATCATAAACATCTACTTAATTACTCATATCTCAATGCTTGAAAAACTAAAGTACATATTAAGATTTTAAATACGAAATTTAGTTACTTTTACTAGGTATAAGTATTGAATTGGTTGATTCCAAGAAAATATAACTGAATCGATATCACTAATCCCTACTATCACCGATCGCGGTGACCTTAATTTTAACAAGGTCAAACGCCATTTTGACATTTGCTCATAAATATATTAGCATGGGGAAATAATACTCCATATTAGACAGTAATTTGATCCATAGTTTTCTACCATTTATGTTACGTTTTGAAACATTAGTTTCCTTACCTTTTTTCTACTAAGGATGATTCAAAACACGAATTTTAAATAAATATTTTATTTTTCTTTTTCTTATGTACAAAATATAACGTTAATGTATAATGTATAAGTTTATTTTAATGAAAACATGATGTATAACCTTGACATTTAAACTTATTCCCATAGACACGTAATACAAAACAATTCAACAGATGCAGAAATGTTTCTGGAAGGGATTTTTAAGATTTTCAAATTTAAAAAAAAACTGTTTAAAATGTTATTCAGTTTAATATAGGATTCTAGTGTTGTATATCTATACTAATATATAAAACTGAAGAGTTTGTTTGTTTGAACGCGCTAATCTCAGGAACTACTGGTTACTACTGATTTGAAAAATTCTTTGAATATAAGATAGTCCATTTATTAAGGAAGGTTATAATAGGCTATATAACATCATGATAAGAATAGGAAAGGAGCAGTAATATTTTTTTACGAAAACGGCATAATTTAAAGCTTTCCTTGAGTGCACTAAGTAAACGGCGAAAGTTATTCAAAAATCATGTATTACAAAATTGTTCCCCTTTAAAATTTCTAAATAAAAGTCCGCGACAGTATATGTCTAGCTTTTGATACTAACCCACTTTGACCATTTTTATCGTTATCAAAATACTATATTACGGTTTTAATCTTTCTATGCAGGCGGGGCCGCTGGCGATTGCTAGTCTATACTAATATTACGAAGAAGAAAAATTTGTATGTATGTTTGTAATGTTTTCACACAAAAACTACTGGACCGATTTCAAAACTCGGTAACTCGGTAACACCATTTTTACACTAGCAATCGCCAGGATTACTAGTTTTATATAAATTTAAAGTTTTTGAAAATAAATTAAGAAAGATTTGTTGATGTAAATAACTGATATATCGATTTGCTAACAGTCGAGCCTATGCTGCGATTTGTTTGCCCAAACCTTAAGTTAGCGAGCAGCGTTTCACCATTTTTTCTATCACAACTTTCATAAGCTTCTATTAACAGTCGTGGCGTTTTATACACACTTGTTATAGCCAAAGCTTTCTCTACAGAAACACCTTTCAACTGCAGTAGCAATTTAATAAATGTTTCTGTTACTGATAGTGCTTTATTTTTCATCGAAGATTTATTGAAGTGTTCAAATGTCATAAGTATATCACCCATGGGATCTTTATCGTGACCTTTCAGTGTTTTATTCTGAAAATTATAAAATATTCTTAATAATAAAGTTATTTTAAAAAGGAATTAGTAGTAAATAATTTATAGAATTCGAAGTTACTTTGCGGAAATACGTACCTAATACAAAATAATTAAATTATTATGCTATAATCCGCGTTAAGTAAATAGAAAATACATCGGCCTATCCTAATAAAGTCACATTTCCTATTCTTATATATTTCACCTCGGTAAGAAATGAGGTTGGTCTATTCTACTCAGGCGGATACCACACGGCAGGTCGATTTACCTTAGTCGCCTTTAACGACACCTCGGTAAGAAAGGAGGGTGATACTATTTTATTCAGCCGGATACCACACAGCGTGAGTTTAACATAGAGTAATGTATTATTAAAATATTAATTTCATTATAGTTTATATAAATCAGTTCATCTTACTAATATTATAAATACGAAAGTTTGTAAGTATGGATGTATATTTGTTACTCTTTCATGGCTAATCTACTACTCTTCTCTCTGTTTTTTTGGAGAGAAGGTTTGGAGCTAAGACCTGCTCTCCACGCTACCAATACCACGCTGCTCCAATGCGGATTGGTAGATTTACACATATATCCAGAATTCTCTAGAGATATGCAGGTTTCCTCACGATGTTGATGTGATAAATTGCAATTATCAATTGGACACATAAGTTTTAACAGAAAACTCATTGGTGTCTGCCCAGGTTTGAACCAGTGACATCCTCGAAAGAGTCGCACGGTCCTCTCGCTGGGCTACCACAGCTTATTATTAAGCTAGTTAAAACTTAAAAGAAAAGAGTCACACAAGAAATATTCACCTTGTATTCATATATCAATCTCAATGTCATCATTGCCAAAAATTTAATTGAGTGATTCAACGAATCAGTCATATGTATTTTGAATCCCTCTTGTACTCTAGTGTTGGCCAATGCTTGCATTAGAGACTGCATAGGTAACCCCACATGTTTGTTACTTCCATGATTTTCTACCATATATATAACATTACTTAAGCCACACTTCCTAAGTCTGAACTTTTGCTCGTGAAACCTTCCATCTTTAATACTAGCACCTAAGTCGTCCATTCTTTTCCTTTCTACTATGTAAGGCAGTGCCAATTCTTGGTTTATGTATATTTTATGGCGAGCTATCCATGCAAAATCGCCAACTTTAAGACTTCTATACTCATGCTTCAACTCTGGATATTTATTGAATTGTGATATTGTCGGATCATTCTTTTTAGACAGTCTGAAAAATTACAGAAATTTATTTCAATGTAAAATATAAATATAAGTATATATCATTATATACATAATAATGATTTACAAAAGTATTATAAGTAACAAAAGCATTGTATATAGCATATACAATGAATTTTATTATTCTACTTATACATAATTACATTAAAGCAAAACTATAGATTTTGCTTGAAATATATATAATATATAATTATTAATAGTAATACCTCCACACTGTATTTTTATATTTTTTTACAACACAATACCAAAGAATATTTCCTTGATTTCAAAATTGTATTTACTTCTTTTTAGGGTAATGACTGTACTAAAATGAGCTTTGCGGAGGCAACACCTTTATATTAAACCCTGTTAACATGTTTTAATATTAAAGTGTCGCCTTTTAACATCATGAAATAAATAAACAAATATCTAAGTGTCCCATATATTTATTAATTTATTTCATGATGTTAAAAGTTCACACACTGTCGTCCTTCTCCAAAGTAAGTAACTTAATACTTGTTATGGTAGACAGGCAACAGGTTGACTGACCTGTTGGGGCAGTGGGTAGTGAACCTGCCTTCAGCTCCTCAGGTCGCGGGTTAGAATCCTGCACAGGGCCAACATTTTCTATAAATGAATTTGTTAGTCTTCAAGTCTGGGTGAATATTTGTATTGAAGTATTTAAAAAATATATAAGTATAATATATTCACCAGCTGTCTCTCATCTATAACACAAGTATTAAGATACATACTTTGGGTTCAGACAACTGTGTGTGTAAGTGTCCCATATATTGTATATATATTAACTTAAAATTCATTATTTTCTCATATTATTTTCTCATATATATATTCTCATATATTTGAGATCATATGATCTTAAATATATGAGAAATAAAAGATTTGTATACCTACCCACTAGTTTCATTTTTGTCTATAAGTAGTACAACATCAAAAGAACCTGGCTCCATTATTATTAAATCATTAATGTCAATTACTAAAGGATCTTCAACCACAACAACATCAGTATAAGTGTATTTATCAAGTTTAAAAGGCTTAGTAAGCACATTGTTATTTAATATTGAGTCTTTTGAATTACTAATAGAATCTATAAAAGTTACTTCAGTATCACATTTATCAGGTATACTATTTTCAAATAAATCATTTTTTACTTTATCCCCTCCATGTTTTTGGTGTACGTGCTTTAAAAGGTCCTTTGCCACAGAAAACCCATAGGGTGTTAAAGAATACCGAGGTTTATTACCCACACTCTTTTTTACTAAACCTCTTGCTATTAGTCGAGTCATACTTTTCCAAACTAGCGCTATATCTTCATCACAATATTTCTGTGCTGCAGCTATTAACTGGTCTTTCTTAACTGTTTCTTTCTCATTTAAATCTACTAGAACCATTAAAAAGGCATAACTTCCAGATCTAAAAGTATACCTAGGTGTTACTATTTTATTTTGTGAAATGGTATGTACATCTTTTGATTCATGTACGGATTTAGTTACGACATTTTTACGACAATTTGTGATATGTTCAATCTCTTCATATTTGTAAATATTTAAACCAGGATTGAAGCAGTCAGTTTTGGAATTTTTATACGCTTCCAACCTCTTATCAAGAAATGTACATAATTTTCTATCAAAACCCTGAAGGATAGCGCATTCTGCACCATTCTGCAAAGGCAGTGGATACTTAACTAAGGACGACAGAGCTTCTTTTAGTAAGGGTTCGAGCTTACTCGATTTTTGTTTTGCTTCATCATGTAATTCTGTTAACCAATCATAAAAAAGAGGATTAGGTATTCTTCGCTTGAAGGTTATTCTTTCACCATTCACAACGCTCATCTCGTTATTAAAAATATTCTTAAATATAAATTAATTTTAAAACATGATTTGTATATTAAATTAACATAACTTGCGAACTATGTTCAAACTTCAAAACAAACAAATTTCAGACCACAGACAAATAATTATTTGTCAAGGAGATTTCAATAATACAATGCCTGAATAGTGGTGTATCGTTTTACCGATGTTTTCAAGAACTTTGATTTGTATTTTAATTCTCTTGCCTTCAATTATTTGGTACATTTTATAGCAATAATAACTAAATTATAACAAAAATAACAACTAAGACCGGCGTCATAATAAAAGCTACTGATTTTCAAGATTATAATTTTCAAGTTATCTGTGTTATTTGTCTCAACAAAAGTATACTGTTTTAGTCTGTGGTTATAGATGGAAAACATAAGAACATTGTTTTTTTATTATTAAAATGTTTTATTTTTGATTAGTGTAATAAGCTACTAAAATGTCGCTGGAAATACCTTTGATGAGCACCGACGAGGTGAAAAATAAATTTTTGTGACGTGAACCCGATTTATCTTTCGCTTGGAATTTTTAAGTGTAATCAATTTTGTTGCTATTAATACAGGTGATAGAGCTCGATCCAGAGCAACTACCATCTGGAGACGAAGTCCTTAGTATTTTACAACAGGAACGCTCCCAGCTCAACGTCTGGATCAATGTTGCTGTAAGTTTTAACCTATAACTCTTGATGCCAATTGTTTCATACTAAAAGTAGCTGTCAATGTTTAGACTTTCTTATAAAACTGCATTTTAACGTGACTTTGTGTCAATTTCAGCTCGCCTATTATAAACAAAAAAAAATCGATGATTTTCTTAAAATATTGGAAGCATCCCGTGTGGATGCTAATATTGACTACAGAGACTTTGAACGGGATCAAATGCGTGCTCTCGATATGCTCGCCGCGTATCATGTGCAGGAAGCCAACAAAGAGAAAGATAAAAACAAGAAGAAAGAATTGTTTACTAAAGCCACCTTGCTTTATACCATGGCAGATAAAATTATCATGTATGATCAGGTAAACAGTGATCTGTATCTACCGAACTTATATTTAAGGATAATAAATATATTTTATATAAAATAAATATTTGAGACACACACACACCTTACACTTACACCTGTTCTTAGATATAAGTTAATTTATAAGTTTAGGTACAAATTAAGTTGCTTATTAGTCTTAAGGCTAGATTTTGACTACAATAAAGTACCTCCATTGTGATGTACTTTATAATAGGAAAAAAAAATTAGATGGAAAGGGTTGATATTTTTGTTATATAAATATAATACATATTTAACATGTAAGAGTCAAGTTAATTAAGTTATTTTTGCTTGATTTTTTAAGAACCATCTTCTCGGTCGTGCTTACTTCTGCCTTCTGGAAGGGGATAAAATGGGTCAAGCAGACACACAGTTCAATTTTGTACTCAATCAGTCACCAAATAATGTTCCCTCCTTACTTGGAAAAGCTTGTATAGCCTTCAACCGTAAAGACTACAGAGGAGCTTTAGCATTCTATAAGAAAGCGTTAAGGACAAATCCAAATAGTCCAGCTGCTTTGAGGCTGGGAATGGGACATTGTTTTATGAAACTAAATAATCAAGAAAAAGCCAGGTATATATTTTAATATCTTTAATATTTAAATGAGTTAATCTTGTATGTATATAATATTTTCAGAATCTCGTAATGACTTGATAACTAAATGATTTCTATAACTGAGATTCACCATGTAGGGGTTTTGGGGAAGAAAAATCGATCTAGATAAGTTTTTTTAATAAATTTTTTGTATCCCTGATTTTGGGCTCTAAATTTTTTTAAAATATATTTTGAATACAATCACAATTTTTCTTTGACAAACATAAAGTCATGGTAGTTCATTTGGGGAACGGGCGGTCTAGAGAGGCCTACCATCAGTCTACCAGACATAACCGCAAACCTTTTTTGTGAAACTCACTATTTTTACGTACACAGTTTTAGCTTAAACCCTTCTCTCCAAAACTAGTAGATCCTAGCAGGGGTATAATAACAGGCTGTTACCTTACATGATTATGATTATAATAATATTGAATACAACAGTTTATCATCTGTTTACGCCCACGTGGACTAAGCACAACAGTGGGATAATGGATAAGAGGCTGCTACTTTTACATTACTAATATAAAGTTTATCTTCAGGATGGCTTTTGAAAGAGCTCTACAGCTAGATCCTCAATGTATCGGTGCTTTGGTCGGACTCTCCATTCTGAAGCTGAATTTGCAAGAGAGTGAATCAAATAAAATGGCTGTGATCATGTTGTCAAAGGCATATGCTATTGACCCCAAGAATCCAATGGTATTAAACCATTTGGCCAACCATTTCTTCTTTAAAAAGGTTTGCAAATTTTTTTTTATTATTTAATAAAAAAATTCACACTAGTGTAATAGAAAAACTTTATTCAAGAATGGAAAATCAGAAGGCTATAAAAAAAATTATACAGTAAAAATATAATGCAGTAGAGTATCCGCTTGGGTAGAATATACCACCCTCATTTCTTACCGAGGTGTCATAAAAGGTGACTGAGGTTATTCGACCCACCATGTGGTATCCGGCTGAGTAGAACAGACTACTCTCGTTTCTTACCGAGGTGTCGTAAAAGGTGACTAAGGTGAGTCGACCCACTGTGTGGTATCCGGATGAGTAGAATAGACCATCCTCTTTGTTACCGAGCTGTCGTAAAATACGACAAGGTAAGTTGATGTCAGGCAGGCGGCCGGTCGTGAAATACGTAGCCAAATCATGTGACAACATGTTTATAACATTTTGTGACGATCCCACTTAGAGTGGGATAAGGGCAGGAGAATGTTGACACCAGGGTAACATATAGACTATAGATATCCTGTTACTGTCCTGTATGACATTGAAAAGCGCCATCTATTGTCAACCAATGGAGATATTTGCAGGGATAGAAAATATCAGAAGCTTATTCCAAACCTATAGTCCACGCGAAGTATTAATTTTTAATATTACTGTTTTTATTTTTGATTAATGCCCCCATATTTTAATTGTTAGTTTGATTTTATTTTTTGTAATAATTTTTTTCTTCTTTCTTTTACTTTTTTTTTTATTTAGTGAGCAGAACGTTATTTAGCTTTTTATTTAATTATACATGCTGAGTTAGCCTTTAAGTGAGATATATAATAGAAACCTATAATTTAAAAATTTATATAAGTTTTAAATAAACCATAATTGTATATCACGTTGGCTTCCTAATATATAAATAAATAAAGAAATTGTGGGTAAAAGCTAGATTATGAAAAAAGTGTGATTTAAATAATTAACTATGTTTATTGTTTGACAATAACTGTGTAAGCTGTGATGGCCTAGCGGTGCGACCATATTAATCTCTAGAGACGATCATGGGTTCAAACCCGGGCAGACACCAATGAGTTTTTCTATTAAAACTTATGTGTCTAATTGATAATTGCAATTTATCACACGCTTTTCGGTGAAGGAAAACATCGTGAGGAAACCTGCATATCTCTAGAGAATTCCGGGGATATGTGTAACCTACCAATCCGCATTGGATCAGCGTGGTAGGTCTTAGCTCCAACCCTTCTCTCCAAAAAATGGAGAGAGGAGGCCTATGCCCAGCAGTGGGATAGTAACAGGCCGTTACTTACTTACTTTTACTATTGTTTGAAAATAGCCATGGTTTATTTTAACAGGATTACAGCAAAGTTCAGCATCTAGCGTTACACGCGTTTCACAATACGGAAAACGAAGCTATGCGTGCGGAAAGCTGCCACCATTTGGCGAGAGCTTTTCATGCTCAAGGAGACTGTGTGCAAGCTTTCCAGTATTACTACCAAGCCACGCAGTTCGCGCCGCCCAACTTCGTGTTACCGCACTACGGGCTAGGCCAGATGTATATTTATAGGGGGGACACTGAAAATGTGAGTATAAATTGTAGCATAGAGACAAAATGTGAGTATAAATTGTCATCATTATCCTGCCCTTATCTCATTCTAAGGGACGGCACTCTAAATCTCCCTCTCTCATCAACCAATAACTGTCCACTGCTAGACATAGGGTTCTTCCAAGGACTTCCACACTACACGATCTTGTGCTGACTGGATCCACTAACTCCCCGCAACATTTTTGGGGTCGTCTGCCCATGGTTCTGCATACACTACCTTTCCTTTGCGGGGACGCTACTCTAATATTTCCCATTGAAGTGTCAATGCCGCCCATTGCATTGGCGGCATTGACACATAGTTCAAAGAATTGATGGACGTTGGGGTCGGCAGTTGTGCCGTGACAACATGTTTGTAACATGTTAATGTTACAAACATGTTGTCAATGATTTGGCTACGTATTTACGACAGGCCGCCTGCCTGGGCGCGGTGGCCGTAGGCGGATGGTCTATTCCACTCAGCCGAATACCACACGATATGTCATAATATCTTAGTCGCCTTTTACGTCACCTCTGTAAGAAATGAAGTATAAATTGTAACGGAAGAAAAGGGAAGCCGGCTACCGGAAGTTGTAGCATAGAGACGTGGAAATAGATGTGACGAGGTGTGGTGACGGGTGAAGAGATGCAGTGTGAAAGGAGAGTAGTAGCGCAATTTGACGTAGTCGTGATTTGCGCGTGAAGTTAATTAAAAAAGAATAAATTGACTTTACCCTTACAGCAGTTTAAAAACACTGTTAAAAAGAGACTGATACAGAAAGCCTACTAACCTGTTGAGGATTGCTTAGATGATAAGAATGCGTGGAGATACTCTTCGACCTTGTACAAGAAAGTAATGACTAAATGTTACCAGTTATAAGAATTATATATTAAAAAACCAACCGCCGTATTTCTTGCTTCCTCTTCTCGGTAGGAATAGCTTTCCAGATTTAATGATACAAAACCACTTTACAAGTTTACTGGAATAAAGAATATTTTTAATTCTATCCTACTAATATTATAAATGCGAAAGTTTTCAGTATGGATGTATGTTTGTTACTCTTTCACGGCGAATCCGCTGAACCGAATCGATGAAAATTGGCATAATTATTCCTTATACATCGGAATAACATATAGGCTTTAGAAATCCTGTTATTTCTGCATGAAAAGGATGACATTGGAAAGCACCATCTATTATTGACCTACACGACAACAGTCCATGCGAACGAAGTCGCAAAGCTAATTTAATAAGTAAAAGCTAGTTTAATAAGTGAAGATTCAGGTTTAGCCCTGGTTACAGTTTCCAGGTTTGCCTACCTGCGATATTTATATTTATATATTTTTTTTATTTATATATGGGATACTTACACACACGGTCGTCCGTCCCCAAAGTAACTAACTTAATACTTGTGTTATGGTAGACAGACAACTGGTGAATATATACTTATAAATTTTTTTAAATACATACTTCAATACAAATATACACCCAGGCTCAAAGACCTACAAATTCATTTATAGAAAATGTTGGCCGTCGGCAGGAATCGAACCCGCGACCCGCGGAGCTGAAGGCAGGGTCACTACCCACTGCTCCAACGGGCCAGTCAATATTCCATACCTACTTGGTTTTTTTTTTATCCCAGGCCGCGCAATGCTTTGAAAAAGTGTTAAAAGCACAACCAGGGAACTATGAGACAATGAAAATTCTAGGTTCCTTGTACGCTAATTCACCATCGCAGTTACAGCGTGATATAGCACGCCAACATCTCAAGAAGGTCACAGAACAGTTCCCAGATGACGTGGAGGCCTGGATCGAGTTGGCCCAAATATTGGAACAAAATGACTTACAGGTTACTTGTTTCTATCTCTATTGATTGGCAAAGGCTACCTTTCTCTGTCAAGCGACTTTTTCACACTAGTCACTACATATTATAAAACAAAGTCGCATTCTTTGTTTGTCCATATATCCCTATGTATGCATAAAACTTTAAAACTACGCAACAGATTTTAGATAGAGTGATTCCAAAGGAAGGTTTGTACATATAATAACATTCAATATGGAGTAGAGAAATACTATAATTTTTGAGGTTTCTGTAAATGATTACATTTTTTTCCGCTTACATTGCAAGCGCTGGCTAAACCCTACGAGATTTATCAAAATAATGTACTAAGTATTTGTACACCTTGAAAAGGTCTACAGAAAAGTCCGCGATGGTATATGTCTATCTCTTATGGATAACCCACTTAGCATTTTTTGTCATTTACTTTTTACGAAAAATAATGCCTTATGTTCAAAGCAATTTTTATACAATACAGCGTTAATCCTTATCCAATTAAGTACCTTAAATAAATAGTTGATTTATTATAGATCAATATGGCCGTTTACAGCATGTAATTTAAGTGAACATTTTCGGAGATATTACAGTTTTAAAATGCCGTGAGGACGCCGCGCTTCGCCCTATAACACTTCGACTTTAGCAGCTATGTCGCTCTTTCAAGAGTTTGTTTAAAGACATTCTGTAAATAATTGTAAAAATAAAATACATAGGGAAAATATAAAAGTAAATAAGTAAAAATGTACTATATGAATTTACATATTCCAAAGATAGCAGGAAATCTTCTTGGTATAGGGAAAGGAAATTGTTTTTCTCCAAACTTAACGCTTGCGGGCAGCGGGCAGTAATGAATAAATCAAAACAACTGGATCGATTTTAATCGTTTTTTTTTACACTGACTGACATGGGATATATATTTTATACCCGTGCGAAGCAGGGGCATGCCGATAGTATAGTATAAATGTTAATCGAGATAAAGGCGTGTTTAAGTTATTCATTGTGAAATTTTAACTCCTTTTACATTTAGATTACTATTACTGTGACGCTCCTGGTTACTGCTTAAAAGCAGTGTTGTGCGATAAAATACTGTCGCTGCATTTTATACCATTTTATTTTTAAAGTGGTATCCAGTATATTTATATGTTACTTGTATGTTATTGGCCTTTTGTGTTGTGTTAAGCTATTGTTTTAATTAACAACTGTATAATGGGAGGATGAAATAAACCTTTAACCGCGACGTCAGCGTATCTCGAATTTAAGCATTAGAAGCAACTTGTTTTCTTCAAACGTTCTTTTCTTATTAACTTTTTTTTTAATGACAGGGTTCGTTAAATGCGTACTCTACGGCGATGAAGATTCTCAAGGAGAAAGTGAATGCGGATATTCCCGCTGAAATATTGAACAACGTTGCAGCGCTGCACTACCGACTGGGAAACCTTACAGAAGCTAAGAAATATCTTGAAGAAGCTTTGGAGAGGTAACAGCAACGTATTTTAATATATAATAACATATATGTTTTGTTTTCTATAATAATGAAAGAGGCATAACAATGCAATTAATGATTTTAACTGTAATCTATAAGCGTCGCTTTGCGATTTTGTATTGGATTCTATCTCCTGATGATGCTGATTTTATTTTAAATAAAATATTTATTTCTCAGCCATGTTTTAATAAAACGCACATCTTTCGTTCATAACATGGTTTTATTTTAATGCCGTATGGTATCTGTTTGATGGTAAGTTAGTAAAAAATAAGGTGGTCTATTCTACGATAGACCACCTTATTTTTTACTAACTTACCATTAACTTACCTTAGTTGCCTTATACGACACTTCAGTTCGAAATGAGGGTGGTCTATTCTACCCAACCTGATACCACACGGTGGATCAACTTACCTTAAACGCCTTTTAAGACACCTTCGGTAAGGAATGAGGGTAGTCTATTCCACTAAGTCGGATACCACACGGCACTGTTTCGTCCTGTTCAAGACATTAACCATGTTTGCAGAGAGAGAGTGGATGCGGAAACGTTGGACGCGCAATACTACAACTCTATAGCTGTCACCACTATGTACAACTTGGCCCGTCTCAATGAAGCGCTATGTGTGTATAACAAGGCTGAGAAACTGTACAAGGACATCTTGAAGGAGCATCCTAATTATATTGATTGCTATTTGAGGTATATTTTATTTATATTACACTAGCTTTTACAACTGCGGTGTGGCCATTCCAGTTGTCCCTCTGATTAGGAGAGGGCAATCTGGATGAGTCCGGGACTCCGGGGGGATTGGGGTGGAGTCCCTAATGACGGGTTCAGTTGGGCTTGATTTAGTCTGGCTGAACATGGTTATCAGACATCGTCGACGACTCCCGGAAGCCCAGCAATGGGAAAGGGGATCTTCGGGTTGCGAGGAAGAAAACTTTTATAAAAAATTACTCTGTAGGGGTGGGACCGCCCACCAAGGCGCTGGGGACTTGACCGCAGTCTCTCTCTGTTGACCGTGACATAACAAACACGGTGGGCAGCGATATCCGACGCCTGACTTACAGGTCCTCAAGGTGATCGATGCATCTGGTGCGCCCGATGCATCGATTAGCGGAGGGGGTGGCTCTGGGATTAGAGCTCCTGTAAGCGGGGACGGGGGTAATGTGCTCAACGATACTCTAACCTTGCCATCGGCAGCGTGGTGGAGCACACAGGTCGTTTTAGTCGGTGCGAGTCCGACAAAACTGCCGCCTGACCCCGTCGGGCGATGGTACCCAAAAGGGGGTTTTTCCTGTTAAAAAAAAGCTTTTACCCGCAACCGCCACCGAACCGTAATTAAAACTCTCAACAGACGAGTTTTTTTGCAACTCCGTAACAACATAATCTACAAAAAAACCGTAATGCACTATTAACCTAAACTTCCCAGAAGAATTCCACTATGTTTTAGTGAAAACCGTACAATCTGTTTAGTTCATTTTTAAGAAATCGATCACATACAGACGCTTAGTTCGCGTGGACTATTGTGGTGTGGATAGGTTGATAATAGATGGCGCTTTTCAATGTTATACTATTCCTGTATAACTAACAGGATTTCTGTACCCTATATGTTACCCCGGTGTATAAGGAATAATTGTGTCAAATTTCATCGATATTGATTCAGCGGATTCGCCGTGAAATAGTAATAAACACATTCATACTTACAAACTTTCGCATTTATAATATTAGTAGAGTAGGATAAAAATATATATATATTATCTATCGAAATAAAAGTTAAATACCTATTATTTGCTGTAAGTGATTGGATAACATTGTTGTGTTTTTGGAATAGTTCACATAAGCTTCTCAGAGATGATTTGGAGAGTGCTAAAGTTTTCAAAATAGCCCAAGGCAAGTCTACTGGATCGACTTATTAACACAATGTTTGTCTTTAGGTTAGGCTGTATGGCCCGTGACAAGCGTCAGATCTACGAGGCGTCAGACTGGGTCAAGGAGGCTCTGAAGGTGAACACGGAACACCCGGACACGTGGTCCCTGTTCGGGAACCTGCACTTGGCGCAGCAGGAGTGGGGGCCTGGACAGAAGAAGTTTGAAAGGATATTGCAAAATTCCTCCACTAACAACGACGCTTATTCTCTGATTGCCTTAGGTAAATATATGGGATAGAAATGATAAACAGTGGCTCGTTTAATCGTTTAATACTTCTTTTACTTATAATATTTCTCCACACACAACTTTACACCTCGCTCAACTATTACGACCTGTCAAGTGCTTCCGTTAAGAAAAGTAGTAAATATGAGAAGCACAACCATAATCTTATATATACAGTATTAGTTACCGCACATATTACAAGACACTACCAATAGCACACTACAGAAGCAACGATCTTTTCGCCCAGAAACCGAATTATCGTCAGGATATAGGCTCCACGACAAAATCGCAAAGCAAATTGCAAAAGTCATCAAGCTGAGCCGTAGGCTAAAACGTAAGCGGTGATAGAAAATTACGTAAGGATACCTACATAGCAAATAATGTCTTAAGATATGTGTTACCTTTTGCCACATTGCATTTGATATAAACTCCTATCCTTTTACAAACTATAATTAACTAGCTTTTACCTGCAACTTCGTTCGAGTGGAATGTAGTCTTGAAATTAATAGTAGTTTCTGTCACTCTCCAACCCTGCAAATATCTCCATTATAAAAATGAGGTCGATCTGGGAAGACACGATTTATCGTTTTATCAAGACCATATAGTTTGATAATTTTAATAAATAAACCGTATGTTATATCCGTATATATGTTAAAATAGCTCAGTAAAAAGGAGACTGCCAAAATTGGGCCTGTTGCAAAAACCCTATATACATTAAAAAATTCAGGCAATATAATGCTTAATTCTGTCAATTATCACATTCTTCTCCCTTCGAACGCAAGCTTTTACCAATTTTTACAGAAGATTTTACGGTTTCTTTCTACGTAAACCACTAACTTTATCAGGTAATGTATGGTTACAAACACTGCACCAACCTTGCCGTGAAAAGGATCGGGAAAAGCGCCATCAAGAGCGAGCACTGGCCATGTACAAGCAGGTCCTCAAAAACGACCCCAAGAACATCTGGGCTGCCAACGGAATAGGATGTGTTCTGGCTCATAAGGTATTTAATATAGGCAAAAATTTTGAAAATCTTCAATAAGTTTAGTAATCAACTAGTAATATCGGTTTATCGGTTAATCGCGGTTTCATACGTACATACCGATCTCATGGCAGTGAAAAGTCTTAGTAGACTTTTCACTATAGATTTATTTTTGTTAAATATATCATCAATAGTTTTCGCAGCGCATGCGATGACAAATTTATTTATGACTAATTTTTTACCTTATTACATATTTATTAGGGATCCCTATTTTAATTAATCACGAAGGAAAACATCGTGAGGAAACCTGCATATCTCTAGAGAATGCTGGAGATATGGGTAACCTACCAATCCGCATTGAAGCAGCGTGGCAGGTCTTAGCTCCAATCCTTCTCTTCAAAAACGGAGAGAAGAGGCCTATTCTCAGCAGTGAGATAGTAACAGGCCGCTACTTACTTACTTACTAAAAGCATAAATATTAGATTTTATAAAAGATATATTTAATTAAAAATATTTTGACATATACAGTTTTATTTAAATTACTTTTTTGTAGATCATATTATTGCAATGAAATGTATGGCATACCTGGGTCATATGGTTCTGTATGTTTACATTTAATGACCTAAATCTGTGAAATATAGAATCTCTTTAACTTGTCTATGACTTATCTAACAGTACAAATAAACTTTTATTTTTTTTAAATAAGACATGTAATATAGGGATGTATAAACGAGGCAAGGGACATATTCGCACAAGTCCGCGAAGCCACCGCCGACTTCCCCGACGTTTGGATGAATATCGCTCATATCTACGTGGAACAGAAGCAGTACATCAACGCGATACAAATGGTGACGTATTGACATTTTTTTATTTTTTTTTAAATTTTATTTTATTAGGCCATCAACAATATATACATTATTAACATGTTAAAAAGTTACATGATACCTTAAAAATAGAAACTAAATGCTATATTAATTAAAGACGGCTACAACATTTACAAAAATAACAAACATTCATAATAACATAATAACATTTTTAACCTTACAATTTTTATTCAAAACTAGAATCAAGACACGTTGGCGTAATATGCTTTAAAAGTAATGCTGAATGTGGATTACTGTACGGTAGTATCTGCTCTCCATTTCTACATATAACTAGATTAACTAGAGCGTAAATTGTTTTTTTTTTTTTAATTAAACAACTCAAAATAACTATTTTATGTTCCAAATTCCAAGTTAACCATAAGAGATGCTGTGTATATATATATATATATATTCAGAGATTCTGAATATATATGTATATTCTGAATATATACATATATATTCAGAATCTCGGAAACGGCTCCAACGATTTTCTTGAAATTTATCATGTAGGGAGTTTTGGGGGGGAAAAATGGATCTGTCTAGGTTTTATTTTTTTTAAAAAATCTTTTTCCCCGTTTTTCCCCGTTTCCCTGTTTTTAGGCACAAAAAAAAACAAGTTTACTTTTAATTTATTGAATATATACAACGACATATCACCGTGAAATGTCAAGTCAGCGTAGTTTATTCGGGGAACGGGTGGTCGCGAGAAATGAAATTACATAGGATCGAGCCCCACCTACCCTATTATTTTTTATTATTTTTTTAGATTAATTTAAATATTAAATAATTATCCACTACTTGACAGTTTGACTGGCCCGTTGGTGCAGTGGGTAGTGATCCTGCCTTCAGCTCCGCGGGTAGCGGGTTCGATTCCCGCCGAGGGCCAACATTTTCTACAAATTAATTTGTTGTCCTTTGAGCCTGGGTGTATATTTGTATTTAAGTATGTAATTTATAGAATTAGGCGTTACTTTGCGGAGGTCCATAATACAAAAGTAATGAGAATATTATTTTGCTATAATCTGCGATAAAATTTTATCGCGGATTATAGCAAAATAATAATATATTACTTTTTATTTAAGTATGTATTTAAAAAATATATAAGTACCACCAGTTCTCTGTCTACCCATATATTTATAAAAAACTATAGTGATTAAATATATAAATATATATATATGGGACACTTACACACACGGTCGTCCGTCTCCAAAGTAAGTAATTTAATACTTGTGTTATGGGTGACAGACAACTGGTGAATATATACTTATATACTTTTTAAATACATAATTAAATACAAATATACACCCAGGCTCAAAGGCCAACAAATTAATTTATAGAAAATGTTGGCCCTCGGCGGGAATCGAACCCGCGCTAACGGGCCAGTCAAATTCAGTCAGTGATTATAAAGACGTATTTTTATTTTTTATTTTTTTTAGTACGAGAATTGCATCCGCAAGTTCCGCATGCAACACGACGTGGAGTGGCTGACGTGGCTGGCGCGCGCGCAGACGTTCGCGGGCCGCGCGCGCGCCGCCCGCACGTCGCTGCTGAAGGCGCGCCGCGTGGCGCCGCACGACGACGCGCTGCTGTACAACACCGCGCTGGCGCTGCGCCGCCTCGCCGCGCACGTGCTCAAGGACGAGCGCTCCGAGCTGAAGATCGTGCTGCGCGCCGTGCACGAGCTGCACGTCTCGCATAGGTCAGTTAAAGAGATAGGAAGAAAAAAAACTTTATTTATAACATACACCACTAAGTTTTATAATATAGAACACTAAGAAATAAATATGAATCCGCCGGTTGAGTAGAAAAGACCACTGTCATTACTGATTATTTGTTTGTTTATTTCTTTTTATACATATGATTATATGTATGCCGTGTGGTATCCGGCTGAATAGAATAGTACCACCCTCATTTCTTACCGAGGTGTCGTAAAAGGCGACTAAGGTAAGTCGACCCGCCGTGTGGTATCTGGCTGAGTAGAATAGACCACCCTCATTTCTTACCGAGGTGTCGTAAAAGGCGACTAAGGTAAGTTGACCCACCGTGTGGTATCTGGCTGAGTAGAATAGTACCACCCTCATTTCTTACCGAGGTGTCGTAAAAGGCGACTAAGGTAAGTCGACCCGCCGTGTGGTATCTGGCTGAGTAGAATAGACCACCCTCATTTCTTACCGAGGTGTCGTAAAAGGCGACTAAGGTAAGTTGACCCACCGTGTGGTATTCGGTTCAGTGAAATAGACCACCCTCTTTCTTACCGAGGAGTCGTAAAATACGACTAAGGTAAGTTGACGTCAGGCAGGCGGCCGGTCGTAAAATACATAGCCAAATCATGTGACAACATGTTTGTAACATGTTGTGCCGACCCCACTCATAGTGGGATAAGGGCAGGAAGATGATGACATATGATTATATGTAAAAAAAGAGAAAGATAAAGTAAAAAAAGCACACATATAAAGGCGGAGTTATCCCTAAAAGGGATCTCTTCCTTTGAGTAATAGAAGGAAAAGGACAAGAAGTAAAGTAGAAAGAGTTTATATAAATTTAACTATTTAGTCTAATAATTAATAAAATAAATAGATGAAATGATACTACTAATGTATAATAACTTAAGACAAATATTTTCTAGTCTGTAACTTAAATACCGAAAGGGAAAGAAATTTGCGGATTAATAAATCATTCACAGCACATCACAGCTTTACACCTTGAAAGGTCCCGAGTAAGTCAGTGAGGAGCATTTAGGGAAGGCAAGATTTAAAATCTATGGATCTTCAAAAATCTATTATTTGAAAAAAAAAGGTTATTTTAAAAATCATTATTTCCAGATATTTCACCCGCCTTTCGTCGGTGGAGAGCGGGGAGCCCAATGGGACCGAACGTCCCCAGGGTGTGGAGAAGCGGCCACCGGAGATATCGGCCACCGCGGCGGCGATGGAGGCCCGGACTTGTGCGGACTTGTTGTCCCAGGCGCAGTGGCACGTGGCCCGCGCCAGGAGGCAGCACCAGGAGGAGCTGGAGCTGCGGGACCGCCAGAGGGAGCAGCGCGAGGCATTCCGCAGGCAGCAGGTGCGTGACGTCATATAGGCTCATTTACCTCTACTATTTTTCTACTCATACTACTCATTTTTCTCTACTACTCTCTCTATATACTACTCTACTACTCTCTCTATATACCTCTGCGTTCCATTTTAATTCAAAATATTCTTTATTCAAGTGGACTGTTTACAGTACCTTAAAATCGACAAATGTTTAAAAGAAGCTACCACTGATTCGGAAGTTTGCTCCTACCGAAAAGAACCAGCAAGAAACTCGGCGGCTAATCTTTAAAAAAATAATTACAATTTGATTGATGGTTACAAGATAATCGTTGCAGCTGGATGCGTAGCTGACTGCAGTTAAGATATGCTACTATCACTCAAATAATCCTCAAAGCTTTATGTAGCAACATCGTTTTAAGATAATTTCTTATTACAAAAACGTTTACCGAGACCGACAAATGATTTTCGGACCTTTTGGAGGCGAAACCTAGGCGTCATTAGTTTATGCCATACCTATCACTATTTTTACTATACAAGTGAATATTTTTACGCACAAATAGTATAGTACTGTAGATGTATTGTGAAGCTACACGCCAATTTTTTATATTATAAGTATTTTTTTATATTTTTTATATTATAATATTATAAATACCATGTATAGCTCTTTTTTGCAAAACAATGAGCCTGTGAATATCAGCCGCTGTACCCCATAGCATGATTCCATATGACATATTGCTATGAAAATAGGAAAAATAAACAAGTTTTGCTGCTTTTTAACCATCGTTTACCCGCGTAAATTTTTATATAACCTATATTTCTGACCAAAATTTTCTAGTGTTTTGTCCATATGTTTGTTCCTTCACGATATGTTCTTATCGTAAAAGATGATAAACTTGAATGGCTACAAGTTGTTTAATTGCTTCATTCAGGAAGAAGAACGCAAGCGTCGCGAGGAGGAGCAGGCGAAGAGCACGGTGGAGATGCTGCAGAAGCGGCAGGAGTACAAGGAGAAGACGAAGAACGCGCTGCTGTTCGCGGACATGCCCACGGAGAGCAAGAGCAAGGGCCGCGGCCGCAGGAGGGACGAGTACGTCTCCGACTCGGGCAGCGAGCCCGACGGCCCGAAGGAGGAGGGGTGAGGAAAACTTCTATACATACTGTTTGGAATACATTGTCTCGCCCGCCGGAGGGGGCGAGCGGCGAGGGCAGGTCGTTTAGCATTCGATTCCTACCAGACCATTGAAACACGATCGGGAGCAGCCGCGTGCGCCGGAACACGGCATTCCTTTCTTACGCACACGTGTAATTTTGCGTTTCGGGTGTTATTCTCCGATTTCGTGACGCGTTTAACCAGTGAAGCGTTTAATAAGACGCGACCGTCCACGGTTTTGATGCGCGTTGGGTACTATTCCCCGATATAGGGACGACTCAATAACGTGTGACCTTACGAAGGTTGTGTGCACACCGGGTGTTATTCAGCCGATATAGTGAAGTGTATACTCAGGGAGAAACAGACATTTCGTGTCCGTGGAAGAGTGCAGAGGCGCGCCAACGGTTTGGGGTTCGGCCAAGTACATACAAGCACACACACACGTGCACATATACACGCAGTGACTCACGAGGCCGGACCGCATACAGCTAACGGCCGCGTAAGGTAGGTTGAAACGCCGGGGCGTCGGTCCCAGGTCCCGGAGGTTGTTTCATCCGCCCGCACGTTTGCTTGGAACACATACTAATCTTTAAATGAGTTAAAGTAAGTGCACTAGTAATTGACCATGTACTAGTAGTTGACCGTTTTGTATGAAATTTTAAATAATAAGCGTTTTGTTTGTTGTAAATTAGAAAAAATATTAAATTTTATATATTAGACAATGGGCTACAGTTCTGAGGTTTTGGACAGTTGTTAACAGGTAATTACACATTTATTTTTTTATTAGTTACAACAACGCTTATTATTTAAAATTTCATACAAATCGGTCAACTACTAGTACATGGTCAATTACTGGTGCACTTACCTTAATCCTATTCAACGTCACATGGCGACATCAAATAAAAAAATTCTGTAAAGAACCCTTCAAAAAGCCTAAAGATTATTTTGATTTGATTTGAATTTTAATAAATCCTGTCAAATAGACGCGAGCCGAAGCAGCGTAAGCGCAAGCGCGAAGCGGGCGAAGGACGTAAGGGAGGGCGAAGCAAGAAGCGCGACCGCGGCAGCAACAGCGACAGCGACGCACCGCGCAAGAAGGGACGCAAGAAGGTATGTTGCGATGCGAAACGAATCCGATCATATAGTGATCGGATTCGAATCGGATTCGTTCGGAAATCACTTTCATTATTTTTTTTATTTTAATTGTTTATTACTGTTTTTTGTTATTTTAAATCTTAAGAATAAGTTGTTTATGTGCATAAAACTGACCCGTTTTGACTGGCCAGTTGGCGCAGTGGGTAGTGACCCTGCTTTCAGCTCCACGGGTCGCGGGTCTTTGAGCCTGGGTGTAAAATTATATAAATATATATTCACCAGTTGTCTGTCCATCATAACTAATAAAGTATTATAAGTGTTGTATGTGAAAAAATATTGATTTTGAATCATATAAGATAATTTTACTATGATTTTGTTTCATAAAGACAATTGTTTTTATTAAGTAATATCAATCAAAGTGACTCCGCCTGCGTGGGAAGTTTAAATCCGTAATATAGTACATATAACAATAAAAATGGTTAAAGTGGGTTAACCTTAAAAGCTAGACATATGCTGTCGCGGACTTTTATTTAGAACTTTTAGATGGGAACAATTTTGTAATACATGATTTTTGAATAACTTTTACCGTTTACTTAGCGCACGCAATGAAAGCTTTAAATTTTGGCGTTTTCATTATATTTTTTATAGCTGCTCCTCTCCTATTGATCTTAGCGTGATGTTTGTTATATAGCCTTCCTCGATAAATGGACTATCTTACACTCAAAGCTTTTTGATATAGGTCCAGTATCCCGTGATTAGCGCGTTCAAACAAACAAACAAACAAACAAACAAACAAACAAAAAACTCTTTATCTTTATATACTCGTATTAGTATAGATACTTTCAAGACTACGGAATTCATTCTTTTTAATATGGTATTTATCTTTAAATCGGTCCATTAGTTCCTGAGATTAGCGCGTTCAAATCAAACAAACATACAAACTCTTCAGCTTTATATATTAGTATAGATTAAATAATTTACATATGAACACTTGAAGTAAATATGGCATTAAGTACCTAAAAATTAAAATTCGAACTAAGTATGCAATTTGGTTCTAAAAGACTTTTAGAATCAAATTGATATCATTGATATTGATTGAATAGAACTCAATACTTAGTTTGAATTTTAATTTTTAGGTACTTAGTGCCTTATTTACTTCAAGTGTTGATATTATAAAATATTATTTTTCCGTATATTAAGGGTGAAAAGGGCATCGGAAAACGTGAGAAATCCAAAATGGCTGACGACAAGCTCAGTCAGAAACAGCGTGCGAAGATCGTGTCTAAGGAGACCATATCCACTTCGGAATCGGACTCGGACGCCGGCGGCCGCAAGTCGCGCAGCCGCAGCCGCAGCCGCAGCAGGAGCCGCAGCGGCAGCCGCAGTCCGCCCGCGAACAAGGGCCGCAAGAGAATCATGTCTGCGTCAGATAGCGACAGGTATCCATACTAGTTTTTACTAATATAATTTATACAAGTAACCGTTACTTTGAGGAATTCCATATTAGAGAAGGTTATGATAGCATTATTTTTTATAATTTTTCTATAATCAGCGTAAGAAAGAAGCATAAGAAAATGTAACGCGAAGGCGCCGTTCATAGCCGCACTAAAATAAGTATTTACACCCCCTCCCCCCAGTACTGTCACGCTGTGCCACATTTCTGCCCCCCCCCCCCCCCCCCCTTTTAAATATTACGTCTCATAAAACTAAGACTTCTCCCCTGAGTATGATAAATTACAATTAATAGTGCACATACGTTGAGATTTGAAATTATATTTGATTAGTTTTTTATAATTAAATTCCAATAAATCAAAAATAATATATAACGAACAAATAATGTTTCATTTTCATTAAGTTCAAGTATTTTGGGATTCTGTAATTAATGAACTTGCCGAGCCACGATGCGAGTTGGTCGTATACGCTGAACTTAGTAAGGTTTTCTTAGACGTGTGATATAGACCAAATTCTTTGCATTTTCTAACATATTAGTTTACAATATTTAAGCTCTCTCAGCTGTATGTAACTCCCTGTATGCGAACATATTTTATGAATAAGCAAATACCGTTCTTGTACTTTATACATACAGGATAAGTTATCGCATATCGCTTTACTTTATCTAACGAATAACAAATATTTGATTTGCCAGGTCCCGTTCGAAGAGTCGATCTAAATCCCGCAGCAGGTCCAGGTCTGGATCAGCCAAAAGCCGCTCGAGATCGAAAAGCCGTTCGAGATCAAAGAGCGGTTCTCGCTCCAAAAGCCGCTCCCGTTCCAAGAGCCGTTCAAGATCTAAATCCAAAAGCCGATCTCGATCAAAAAGTCGTTCAAGATCCAAAAGCCGGTCGAAATCTAAGAGCCGTTCCAGATCCAAAAGCCATTCAAAATCCAAGAGCCGTTCGAGGTCTAAAAGCGGATCCAGGTCGAAAAGTCCGTCGCGATCTCGTTCAAGGTAAGAATTTTTTTCCAAGATGCGTCATTTCTTTGACAAATCAAAATTTCCCGCCATAAATATAAAAAAAATATAATTACTTATATTTTTATTGTTATAATAAATAAAATTAATGTTAAATCCCGCTGCCGTTCCAAAGCCTTGGGATGATAACAAAATAGATTAAAGCTTTAATGTTGTTACGCTATTCCAGAAGTTTTCTAAGCATATGCAAGTTTTCTCACCGATTGTAAATATAAAAAGTAGCAATTTTATTTACATAGCAATTTTATTTACATAGCAATTTTATTTAGATAGAGACATGCTATCGCGGACTTTTGTACTTCTACAATTCTCTAGTCAAAGTCCCAAAAGCTGTCTGTCTGTATGTGATAGATCTTCTTAAAATTTACTAAGGTAAAAAAGGTAGTGCAATCTTCCGGAAGTTTTAAATTAATAGTACATTACGTGTTTGTGTAAGTTCTGTTGAAGACGGAGCTTTAGTGGCATGCGACGTGTAAAGCAAACATACACTTAAGTAATAAACTAGAGTTGTAGATCTACAATAATACTACAAAAAAAGTCCGCGATAGCATGTCCCTACCTATTATGGTTAAGTCACAACTACTTTTATATAATACACTGATTTCCACGCGGCCGAAGACGTAAGAACAGCTATATGTATGTGGGTTTGTGTGTATATATTGTATATGGATGTCTGTATGTAAATCGATATTTGCCTTGGTTTCATTGTTAAAAATGTCTTTTATCTGTTTTTGGGCACTTAAAAGATTCTAAAATGTAGAATAGAATGCAAATAATATTTTAGCTGTCAATATTGAAAATACCCGCGATTGAGCCCCACCCCCAATTAATATTTAATTTATTTTTTACTAGCGGCCTGCCCCTGCTTCGCACGGGTATAAAATATATATCCCATGTCAGTCAGTGTAAAAAAATGATTAAAATCGATCCAGTAGTTTTGATTTATTCATTACTGCCCGTGGCCCGCAAGCGTTAAATTTGGAGAAAAACAATTTCCTTTCCCTATACCAAGAAGATTTCCTGCTATCTTTGGAATATCTAAATTCATATAGTACATTTTTACTTATTTACTTTTACATTTTCCCTATGTATTTTATTTTTACAATTAATTACAGAATGTCTTTAAACAAACTCTTGAAAGAGCGACATAGCTGCTAGATTCGAAGTTCTCACGGCATTTTAAATCTGTAATATCTCCGAAAATGTTCACTTAAATTACATGCCATAAACGGCCATATTGATCTATATTAAATCAACAATTTATTTAAGGTACTTAATTGGATAAGGATTAATGCTGTATTGTATAAAAATTGCTTTAAAAATAAGGCATTATTTTTCGTAAAAAGTAAATGACAAAAAATGCTATTGTGGGTTATCCATAAGAGATAGACATATACCATCGCGGACTTTTCTCAGGTGTACAAATACTTAGTACATCATTTTGATAAATCTCGTAGGGTTTAGCCTGCGTTTGCAATGTCAGCGGAAAAAAATGTAATTATTTACGACATCACTTTAGAAACCTCAACCTCTTACAGTATTTCTCTACTCCATATTGAATGTTATTAGACATGTAAACCTTCCTCTAAAATCACTCTATCTATTAAAAAAAACCGCATCAAAATCTGTTGCATAGTTTTAAAGATTGAAGCATACATAGGGATATACGGACATAGGGAGCACACAGAGAATGCGACTTTGTTTTATACTATGTAGTGATATTATTTATTTTTACAATTGATTAGACAATGTCTTTACATACAACATTCATAGCTTTCTTATCATTAGACAATATAAACTTGAAAGAAGGACATTTAGTTGCGCCTCCGGTCGCTGCTAAATTCGAAATGCTTATAGGTCGAAGCGCGGCCTCCTCGCGGGATTTTAAATCTGTAATATCTCCGAAAATGTTCACTTAAATTACATGCTGTAAACGGCAATATTGATCTATATTAAATCAACAATTTATTTAAGGTACTCAATTGGATAAGGATTAATGCTGTATTGTATAAAAATTGCTTTGAACATAAGGCATCATTTTTCGTAAAAAGTAAATGAAAAAAACTGCTATTGTGGGTTATCCATAAGAGATAGACATATACCATCGCGGACTTTTCTGTAGACCTTTTTAAGGTGTACAAATACTTAGTACATCATTTTGATAAATCTCGTAGGGTTTAGCCTGCGTTTGCAATGTAAGCGGAAAAAAATGTAATTATTTACAGAAACCTCAAAAATTACAGTATTTCTCTACTTCGTATTGAATGTTATTATACGTACAAACCTTCCTTTTGAATCACTCTATCTATTAAAAAAAACCGCAACAAAATCGGTTGCGTAGTTTTAAAGTTTTATGCGTACATACGGAAATATGGACTTTGTTTTATAATATGTAGTGAAGCTTCATTTTAATTTTATCTTTTAGAAAAATTACAGAGAAAGACTCACCCTGGTACTAAGAAAATGATAATGAGATTATAAATGTTTTGATATTAACAGATCTAAAAGTCGTTCCCGATCGAAGTCAAAGAGCGTGTCAAGATCTCGTTCCAGATCCAAGAGTGGTTCTCGGAGTAGGTCCGGTTCTCGGTCCCATTCTGGTTCCCGGTCAAGATCAGGGTCCCGGAATTCCAGGCCGGCGACACCCGAGTCCAGGAAGTCTGTATCTGCTAGCGAAGACGAAAATTAATATATATTGTAAATATGCAGAGTTGACTATAATTTCATTACCTTTAAGGTATTTTGAGTTTGTATTACTCTTTAAATGTATTTGACATAAGAATATCTGAAGTATTAAATAATGAGAATTTAATTGTGTGTTTAAGTAAAAAATTTTAAGTTTCAATTAATTCTTCATCCTCCAGCTCTTACCCCACTCTAAGTGGGGTCGGCACAACATGTTATATAATGTTGTCACATGATTTGGCTACGTTTTTACAACCAACCGCCTGCCTGACGTCAACTTACCTTAGACGCCATTCACGACACCTCGGTAATAAATGAGGTTGGTCTATTCTACTCAGCCGGATACCACACAACCGGCTAACTAATTTTTAATTGACTATTCCTGGATTTATTTCACTGGCTCGTTGGCGCAGTGACATTGCCTTCGGCGCCGCGGGTCGTGGGTTCGATTCCCGCCGATTGCCAACATTTTCTATAAATGAATTTGTTGGTCTTTGAGTCTAGGTGTATATTTGTATTTAAGTATGTATTTAAAAAATATATAAGTATATTATAAAAAAGCGATAATATTTCTCCTTAATTCTTATTCAATAAATAAAAAACAGTTTTCCCAGAGTCAACCCATTTACTCTTTCGCAACAACTCAACGAATGACACATAAAAATATGACAGCCACAATGCTTTTTCATATTAATCGCCAACTCTATGAAGGAGGTTGTATTAAAAACATGTTGTAACAATATATTCACCAGTTGTCTGTCACCCATAACACAAGTATTAAGTTACTTACTTTGGGGACGGAAGACCGTGTGTGTAAGTGTCCCATATATTTATTCCTCATTAAATTCAAGTCGTTCCACTAGTCTGTTTGGACGTGTAGAAATGACAAACACATTCACATCTATAATACTACTGTAAATTATTCAATTTATCACCGCGTGATAAATTTCAATAATCAATAGTATTCGGTGAAGGAAAACATTGTAAGTAAAGCTGCATATCTCTAGAGAAAATACTAGGAATATGTTACTTACTAATTCGCATTGAAGCAGCGTGGTAGGTCTTAGCTCTAATCCTTTTCTCAAAAAGCAGAAAGAAGAAACCTATGCCCAGCAGTGGGATAGTTACAGGCTGTTATTATACTTTTATAAGGGTTTACGACCTAGCTCCAACACTTAAGAAATTGAATAAAACCACTTATTTGTAAACATTGTATATTTCCGTTCTAAATAGAATGAGATAATTTTTGAGAGAAAAATTATAAATATTCGCAAATATCATGTTACAACATGTTTTTAATACAGCCTCCTTCTTAGAGTTGGCGATTAATATGAAAAGCATTGTGGCTGTCATATTTTTATGTGTCATTCATTGAGTCGTAGCGAAAAGAGTAAATGGGTTGACTCTGGGAAAACTGTTTTTTATTTATTGAATAAGAATAAAGGAGAAATATCGTCGTTTATTATATTCAGAAGGGGATGTAACCTAAACTCACAAATAGAGTGGACAAAAGGAATATCTGGAAATTTAAAGAGTTTAAAGAAAAGACAAATGACGATCAATATCTTGAGACAACACGGAGAGTGCGAATTTCGTATAATTTGAGAGATAGTTGCGATATGCGATGCTATGGAATAAAAAATGGAGTTTTTATTGGAGAGATTATTGATGGTAATTGGTATTTGGTTAATTAATTCTGTGAGATCAACGTGACGATGTGCTATGTGAGGCCTTAGACGCGCCCGTGACTTTTGTTCGATGGAACTGTCAGCTAGAATGACGATTGTTCTCTGGATCTTTCCTGTTGTAACGATTGTTTTCTAGACTGTGGACATCTGCAACGACTGTCAGCTAGGCTCTGCCTAGAAGTGGTGATTGTTCTTTGAGCGTTATCATTTGCGAGTCTGTTTACGTGTGTATCTGCTGAGTTGGTTGCCACTAATTGAGCTGTGTTATGCCATGACAGTGATTGAGGGTGAGCTTGAGGTGCGAAATGCTTATGGTGCGAAAAGCTTAAGGAGTTGAGGAGTTGAGCTTAAAGAGTTGAGCATAAAGCGTGAGCTTAGAGTTGAGCATAAAGCGTGAGCGTAGTCCTGTCATGTCATGGCATGTGCGGTTTTCTTTTACAGATTAAAAGAGCATGTATTGAGTTTCTTGTCGATTCTTCTCAGTACAATCAGCATTCCGAATCGGTGGTAGATTCATTCCCAGAAGTCAGCTTATGAGATTTGCGGGGTCGCAAATGTTGTCAGGATGGTCGACTGTTACAACATGTTTTTAATACAGCCTCCTTCTTAGAGTTGGCGATTAATATGAAAAGCATTGTGGCTGTCATATTTTTATGTGTCATTCATTGAGTTGTAGCGAAAAGAGTAAATGGGTTGACTCTGGGAAAACTGTTTTTTATTTATTGAATAAGAATAAAGGAGAAATATCGTCGTTTATTATAATCACTGTAAATAAATTGCGTACTGTTTAAATCTATATGTATTCAATCAAACGGAGCTTTTTAAAAGCTTAATTAACTTGCCGTATGTATGTGAAGGTGTAATATTGCAAGTTAAATTTGACCCACTTCCTGGTGTCCGATTGAACTGAAATTTCTTATGTTGGTCAGCATGACCTGATGATGCTTCCAGGATTAGCTCCAGACTAGGGAACTCTTCAACGATTATTTAACAGTAGGGACATTAAATTTTGTAAAAACTATTATTAAATACGATATTTTCATTATTTTTTACGATAGAAATAAGAAGCGTTTTTTCATTTGTCAAAATCAATTTAATTTCTTTCTCTTTTTTTTGACAACATAAAACCTCCGCGCTATGAACATTTATTTAAAAATGCTAATAGCGCCTCTCCGCACCTCTCCGCTCCGCTCCGCACCTCTCCGCACCTCACCTCACCTCTCCGCACCTCACCTCACCTCTCCGCACCACTCCCATCTTATCCCCATTATTACTCCCGTTACAGTCGGCCATCCTGTAACAATTGCGCCGCAATTGGCACAGAGAAAGGTATTAGCTTTCTATAAAGTTAATCAAGTCATATCTTTTGATCACATCATCACCATCGCTACTATTTAAGCTACAGACAGTGCACTAAGATTAGATCTCTGCCGCCCAGGAATCTGCTGCGACGACCTCAGTTAACCTTTTTTATCCTCGTTGCAATAAAACCTATACGTCGTATGTCATCGTATAATTAATGCTAGGGATTACACCTCGTTAATACCGGAACGTCAAATTTATCCAGCCTCAGGATTTTCCGATAAAGCAGCCCCTTGAGTTCTCTATAATTATTAAATATTACGAGCATAGCACTTATTCTCTTATCTATACCCAAATATAAAGCTCAAGAGTTTGTTTCTTTGATTGTTTGAACGCGCTAATCTCAGGAACTACTGGACCGATTTAAAAAAATCTTTGACTGTAAGATAGTCCATTTATCGACGAAGGCTATAAACTCTATAAAATCACGCTTAAATTAATAAGAGAGAAGCAGCGATAAAAAGTATTACGAAAACATCAAAATTTTAGGCTTCCCCTTGTGCTCTAAGTAACGGTGTAAGTTATTATGAAAATCAAGTATTACAAAATGATTTCCCTCTAAAAGTTTTATATAAAAGTCCGCAACAGCATACGTCTAGCTTTTAAGGTTAACACACGTTACCATTTTTATGGTTATCAAAATACTATATTAAGGTTTTAATTTTTCCAAGCGAGCGGAATCACTGGTGATTGCTAGTAGTAAATCGAATTTCTAACAATCGGAAGTAACACTTCTGTCAACAGCTCTGTTATTTTTACTTTTGATATCCTGACTTTTCAAATAAGTAATGTTAACCGTATTGCTAATAAATGTATTCATCGACATTAATTGGCCAGATACTCAATAGTGACTCTTCTCAAAAATAATAATAAACATGCATTCTGCAATTGTAATAACTAAAATGTGGGTACACACGGATCTACCTAGCCAATACAATAAAACATCGCAGCTCTAACAAGACAAGAACAACCTAAAACCATCATGCACATAAGGAACGTCAACCCCCTCAGACCCCTAAAACATAACGGCCATGACGCTCTTTACATAATTTTCCATTATAAGTCCACAAAGACATAAAATCATAAACAAAACATACGTCACATAATAACATACGTCTCAAAATAGAACATTTGTCTAGGCGAAGAATGGCAATCCGAAAAGACGTAACACGACAATTCTACTGCCCTAGCGGCAAATTATAACATCACTCAGCAACCACAACGCATAACAATATCATTATCGTCCACGGCTCCAGCGTCGATCATAGCAAACGTCATATCTCTTATACTTCACTTTCCAAAATGTTCTCTTTCTTCCGTCTCCTCATTAGAACTCCTTTTGTCCACTCACCTCAAGACTGGTTCACAGCGCCCTACTCCGGTGACTGTCTTGCCCCTCCTCAGTTACCTCCATCACGGTGCACAATGATCTGGCCGTCACTGGCGGTGTACACATACTGTTAAGCCTCACGCTTGAAATTTAAATCATCTGCGACCTGCATTTATCCGCAATATGCCGCCTTTCTTTACCATCCTCTTCATTTCGTTTTATCGTTTATCTTTCCAATAATGATTTCTAGTTTTTCCATAGCAACCGCACATCGCAACCATACAAAAGTATCAATTGAATTAATACAATCTTGACTCACCATGCGCAACGTGGCGCTTTTCTTAGAAATGCTCATCATCACATTATCTATACATATTATAAAACAAAGTCTCCAAATCTGTCTGTCCGCATGTAATCAACTTTCTCAAAATCTACTGAATGGATTTTTGTACGGTATTACTAAAAGGTAATGCAATTCCTCCGGAAAGTTTAGGTTATTAGTACATTACATTACATTAGTAAATCAATATCGGTAGCTAAAGCAGTCGTTTTCATTTAACCATCATCCACACAAACGTCGTATTGAACCTGGCCCGTCCCTTTCCCGGCAGTATCGGTTAAACCTTGCAGTGTGAACGATGATGGTTTAATTGAAGTTCTGCTATGAAATTCATTTCAATTCCGGTACCTAAATATACCGTCATGTGAAACTTACTAATTTTCGCAATTTTCTTATAAGCGTCGTTCAAACTTGAGAAAATTTGTACTTTCTTTGTAGTATTATCATATGAATTCTGTTTGCAATTGGTTGCAACGTGAACGATTCGCCACATTGATAACATTTTCGAATCTCAAGCTTAGAACAATTAAATGCAACATGCCAACATACAAATGGGTGACTTACGATAATGAATTATTCCCCTTGATGTGCTAGCTGTACGTGACCCATTATACGATTTGACCATCTGTACATTAGAAGGTCTCAATTGAAACGTATCAAAAGCAGATAAAAACCCTTCGTATAAGTCATCTAGACTCGTGCATTGAAATGTGCGTGCGTTCGCCTATAATAAATTTCACCTAGATCTTCAATTTTCCAAATCCAACTTTTTACAATTAAATCTTTATTCTCGTGATCAAAATCAGGTATTAATTTTACAGCATCTTGAAATTTGCTTGCTTTTCATTCGAGTGCCGTTGTCATATTTCACTTTTAATCGCTTCCTTTATTTATTTTATCCCATCCCATCAACTATAGCTTCTCCCAGCGTTTGGTTACTAGTATAATCATCCTCACTTTCACTTACTTGGCCTATTTTTGCTCGCCCCTCTTACTTCGACCTTCCACCAACTCTAAATACTTTTTTTGGTCTTTTTATTTTGTGAGGTGAGTATATCCGACTTCTGAATATTAAATACGATATTTTCATTATTTTTTACGATAGAAATAAGAAGCGTTTTTTCATTTGTCAAAATCAATTTAATTTCTTTCTCTTTTTTTTGACAACATAAAACCTCCGCGCTATGAACATTTATTTAAAAATGCTAATAGCGCCTCTCCGCACCTCTCCGCTCCGCTCCGCACCTCTCCGCACCTCACCTCACCTCTCCGCACCTCACCTCACCTCTCCGCACCACTCCCATCTTATCCCCATTATTACTCCCGTTACACTATTTAACACTAACATGCAAAATTTTTATTCATCGTGTTAAAGGTTGTATCGATTCTGTAACTTTGCCGTATTAGTAAGAATACAAATTTGTGAGATTTTCAGTTTTTACCGAAAGCAATCGCAAGCGATGTCCTTGTACTTTACCGTGATCTTTAAACTGCAAAGTCATAATATAGAAGGCGATGGATAACCATACAATTAATTTGCCAAAAACAACGGATACTGTAACATATCCGTATCAGGCGTGAATAACTTAACAAGTCCAAAGAACAGAAAGGGCAGTCATGAATAGGGTTACGTTTAATCTTTAATATTTAAATCTTCTTTCAACGTTCAACGGCTCCAACGATTTTCATGATACTCAGTATTGTAGGGGCTTTCGGAGATAATCGATCTAGATCTGATAATAAAAAAAATTCGTTTTATCACTGTTTTTTAGGCATTGAAAAACTGCTCAAATATAACTTGACTGGAAAGGTTCAATTTGCTGTCATGTGACTTAACGACCACCGCCGTGTGGTATCCGGCAGAATAGAATAGATCAGCCTCCATACTTGCCGAGGTGTCGTAAGAGGCGACTAAGGTATATATTGAACGCTTAAACAGCTACACTTCAGTTCGTCCACCACAGATGTCCTAACGGTAAATTAGGCCGTAAACATTCCCAAAGAGGGTTGACTTCAGGCTGGCGGCCGGTTGTAAAATCCTATGCCAAATCCTTTTTTCAATGTCTTTAAATATAAGAAAGTGCGATAAAAGAAGACATATTGTGCGGACCCCACTTAGAGTGGGATAAGGGTAGGAGAATGATGATGTGACTTAACGACTTCACTGAAGTATTTAGCATACTAATAAGGCAATCCTAATGCCTATTATGATTAAACATATAAAAAAGACTAAGTTGACTTATCAACACATTCACGCCTGGCACGGATTTAAGTCTTGACTAGATTTATTTTAGTTCAGATTTCTAATTATTGATGCAGACTAATAAAAAATATTTAATTTAAGTATTAATAAGTATTGCGATATTCGGAAGAATTACTTTTATAAACTACAGTGGTATTTAAAATTCAAATTCATAGCTATATGTTACGCAACGTTTGATATATACAGCAAGATTTATCTCGTTACGCCTACAAGTTACTAACAAGCATTGACACAACCAATATCTTCTGGAAGATCATAAACATACACTTACATATCCTTACAATAGATCTATATAATCAAATCCATTCATCAATTTAATGTAATTCTCTAATGGACTAAATACTTTGAAATTGCATATTAAAAATTTTATTCGTAATAATTGAGCGTAATTTATAACATTATAGAATAGAGACTATAAGAGCTAGCGTACACATAAGCGGCCGGCAACGTTACGCAATATGAAACTGATTTCATTCATATTGACGATTCAAAAGTACTTGTTTACAAGTTTATTTGAATAAAGAAAATTTTGAATTTGAATTCAATCATCATTTCATTTAGAAATTTTCGCGAGAAATTTTCATTCAACTTTGCCTATTTATTAAAAGCTGTTAAGTTGCATTGTATGGATTTGAAGGTGGAATCTTGCAAGTTGTATTTTCCCGGTGTCTGATTGAGCTAAAAATTTTCATACTGCTCCAGTCCCGATGATAATGCATGTTTATGATAAGCATGACCTGATGCTGCAGCGAGGATTACCTCCAGATGAAGGATCTCCTCAACAGATAATAGTAGGGACATAATTTTTTTTTAAAAGCTTTTGTTAAAAGATTTTTTTGATTAACTTGTTGTTCCGATATTTGGATTATATCATTGGTTAATATTTTTCACAAAAAATAATCTCCAATCGAACTTTATCAACCGCTGTCTGACCGTTAAAATGTGCGCAAGCTTTAAAACTAAGTTTCATAACATAGATATTTAAAAAGTACATAACATCAAGAATAATCATTTAACAGTAAACAAATCACAGCAAGTAATATCCGCTACTTAAAATAATACTATTTTTTTGACTAGGAAACGTTTATACAATTCTATGAATATCTATGAATATTAGGAAATAATGTATTGTATATATAATATAATTCTATGAATATATTTGGTGTTCATTGGCTACATCTGCAATTCCTCGAGGTATAGATTATTATATTTTTTTGAGTAATAAAATATGAAAAGGTGCGTTGTATATTAGTTACGATTAAAAAATGCTCAATTCCTGTACTATACTAGTAAAGTAAAACTTCTGTAGGATTGATTGAAAGGTAAATTTGGTCGGGTATTTACAAAGAGTCAAAATGTGTTTATAGAGCGAAAGTTTTTTGATATCAAGTTTATTGAATTATTATTATGACCACGATTGGAATACCAGAAGACTATTTTGGTTTTATTGTTATATTAATATAATGCCGTAAGATAGAGTTTTTGTTTATTATTATTATAAATAAATTATTGTTAATGACAACGCGACCGGTAAATGTATTTTGTCTTGTTACAGAAGTTTTACTTCTTAAATTTACATTTACTAACTACACACCTACACAGAAATATTTATTATTAGATCACGTTATAAATAAATATTTTACAGACAACATGACAATAATCGAACGAGGTTATCTAAAAAAATTGTGTCCTGATTAATGAAATATGTACGTCAAAAATTAAAATATATAGATTAAAATTTAAAACTTGTTTTAAAGTATAAAAAATGTTTTCCTTCTGTTACTTAAAGGTTGACAAGAAGAGATCATTTTTAGGGATAAGTCTTCTTCTATTTTTCTTTTTTTTTACAAAGTCTACTTGTCTTTTTCTTTGTCTTGTTTAACAATATGTATGTACAATAAAGAAATAAATAAATCAAAATGTAAACTTGTAAAATGAAAAAAAATTGTTGAAGTAGCGAAACCGCAGCGGAAAACGCAGCGTTTGTAAAATACGCCTATGTAGACAGGCGACCTTAAGAAAGATCGCGAGCGAAACGAGCAATAAAAAAACAAAGTCTAATAACTAGACTATTAATTATTAGTAGTTTTTAATCTATTACTAATATCAAACAAAAGGCCCGCAGAGTAAGATACCTTATATAATTTTTCTCTTAAATCTAAATAGAAGCTACATTTAAAATTCCATATAAACCTACGTCTATTCGATTTAAAATTGTAGTAAAATTCGAGATGGCAGTTTTCGTTTTAATACTATATTTTGCTTTATTTAAAAATCGATTAATATTATATGAAACATCAACTATTATATGGTATATAGGCTCGTTTAGTGTGCTATAAACTACCGCTATTAAACTATCCAATGTTTTTGAAAATTACAATCTATATGAGAATAGAAATATTCCATGAAGTGATTATAGTATCTCAGAGTCATTATAATGATAATTAGTAATGGTAACAATAGTTTTTTTATAATGAATTATATCGTTATACTATAATAAATAATGGTTTTGCAAAACGTTATCATCTTTGAAGGTCGTTTAAAGACAAGTTTCATATCAATTGATAAAGGAAACTGTTAAATTAGATTTTAATTATGGTAATAAATTTAATCTAGGATTCTTTACATCAAATAGTTTAAATTCAGATCAGTAAATAAAGTTTAGTTGGTCTTGTTGATTAACTTAATTTTAATCCTAGTTTTGCCAACCCAGTTAACTTATGTCAATTATACAGACGCTCTCGTTGACAGTACGGATTTAATGTATGAAAATTCAATTTTATTTAATTTAATCTTAGACTAATGTCGGAAATTCTATCTCAATAATGCACATTGGTCTAAGAATTTAGAACAGTCATTTTAATTTAGTTTTAGAGTAATTTCGTGAATTTTATCTTATAAATATATTTGTTTATATTATAAATAAATAAAATATATCCGTTATTATTTTGTGCATATTTTCCTGGCCTCAAATCAGGTTTATTACAATTCCAAAAGGCAATGTATGATTTACCTCACACATTTAAAATGGGTTTTATTAGAAATCCCTTACCCAATGTATAGTTTAACTTACACATTTACATATACTTATTGCTGATCCTGATTTGTTTCTTTGTCGTTGTTTATACCGTTAGTATGACCAAACGGTACTGTCCCGTTAGGAATGCTCGGTATATTGGTGTGTGGCCCGCCTAGGAACGATGTGAACGTTGTGTCTCTACTCATGGGAGGTTCTAGACCTTCAGATAGCGGTATACAGTCGAGAGTAGGGACTGTATACTCCCTGGAAAAGAACCAGAGTACATAATATAAAATATGGTGAGGCAAGTCTTTCCTCCTACCATAGTTCATCCGAATCAAATCAAACAATAATAACTTTACGTAATAACAATAATAACGTACCAACTTTTTCTTAACTATAAATTGTCTCACTTTGTTAGTTAGCTGGCAGAGATCTCTGTCATACCTATAATGTTTTTTACCAATAATGTTTTTCCAACATTTTTTATGGTACATAAATAAATAAATAAATAAATAAATAAATTGTAATTTTTTGATTTTTCCAATTTACCGCAACATACCAATAAATATTTTTTGCACTACAAATTGCCTATATATTCTACATAGTTTAGGCAATAAAATATGTGGGTTGACATTATCTTAGGTAGCTTCATTAATTTAATTGATCTTTGAAGATTCAAAAGTGCTTGTAAAAAGCTTATTTGAATAAAGAATATTTTGATTTGATATGGATTTTACAACGGCGTATGGTATCCGGCTGAATAGAATAGTACCACCCTCATTTCTTACCGAGGTGTTGTACAAGGCGACTAAGGTAAGGCGACCCGCAGTGTGATATCCGCCTGAGTAGAATAGACCACCCTCATTTCTTACCGAGGTGTCGTAAAAGGCGACTAAGGTAAGTTGACCCACCGTGTGGTATCCAGATGAGTGAAACAGACCAACCTCTTTCTTACCGAGGATTAGCAAAAGGAGACTAAGGTAAGTTGACGTCAGGCAGACGGCCGGTCGTAAAATACGTAGTCAAATCATGTGACAACATGTTTATAACATGTTATGCCAACCCCACTTGCAGTGGGATAAGGGCAGGATAATGATGATGTATCACTACATATTATAAAACAACTAGTGGCCCGCCCCTGCTTCGCACGGGTATAAAATATATAGCCTATAAATAAATAAATATATGGGACACACACACGGTGAGGAGAAGGGAATTGTTTTTCTCCAAATTTAACGCGTGCGGGCCACGGGCAGTACTGAATAAATCAAAACTACTTGATCGATTTTAATCATTTTTTTTACTGAGTGACTGTATATTTTACACCTGTGCGTAGCAGGGGCAGGCCGATAATTTTACAATATACTTACAAAGAAACATTATCCTGTGATTGCACGGAGTCGTTTATCAATTGCGGTAACGCCGGCTGAGGTTGGGGCGAGGTGGAACGCGCGCTGAACAAGAACACGCCGACCATAGCCAGCATGTACGAGAGAAAGTATAGAGCGTGGAACTAGAAGAACGATAAGAAGTTTTAAATGAATAGTTATAGAATATAATTTTTTCGCTTTTAGTCTGAAAGTTGCACCCATTACAGAAAAGATGAGAAGTGCGAGAGTAAGTTGGTATGGTCATGTAATGAGGAGGGATGAAAATCATGTCACCAAAAGAGTTTTAAATATGAATGTGGATGGATGTATGGCTAGGGGGAGGCCGAAAAAAAGATGGATGGATTGTGTGAAAAATGATTTTTATATATAAGGTTGACTGGAAGAGATCCCTTTTAGGGATAAGTCTGCCTTTACACATGTGCTTTTTTAAATTTTTCTTTCTCTTTTCTAAATATATGTATAAAAAAAGATAGATTAGAATAGTTTAAATTCAAAAATAGAACAAACATACAAAGCAAACATACGTTCGAAAATTTTGCATTTAATTCAGTTATTTTTTTTTATAGAATAGGTATATTAGTATTTATTAATTTTGCAGAAAAATTAATTCGCACCGAAATCGGAGAAACATAGACAAAAACCAAAGAATACATACCTTAAACTGAAATATATACATTCCGACGATTAACGTGTAATAGTCCGCCGATAGAAACGACAAATGCAGTATAATCGAGCCCGCTTCCCTCAACATAAGGGTCTGCAGTATTTGAAACACAGTCTGGACACCGCAGTAACTCGCTAGCTGAGCGATTGTATCAAATTCGTACCAGTTGAAGGCCAAAAGATCATCAAACTCTAGGAAAAATGTCTGTGTGCATGATATGATAGTGCCTATTATACCAAGCAAAGCCAGGTATTCGGCACACGAGTAGGTTTTAAGCATTATTTCTTGCAACACAGTGACTACCGCGTATAGAAGCGATCCTCCTAGACAGAGCATATCGCCAACGAGCTGATTTTTACCTGTAACAAATTATGTTTTGTATATAAATAGTATTAAAATAGGAGCGGCCTGTTACTATCCCACTGCTGAGAATAGGCCTCTTCTCTCCGTTTTTGGAGAGAAGGATTGGAGCTAAGACGCACGCTGCTCCTGTGCGGATTGGTAGGTTACACATATCTCCAGAATTTTCTAGAGATATACAGGTTTCCTCACGATGTTTTCCTTCACCGAAAAGCGTGTAATAAATTGCAATTATCAATTAGACACATAAGTTTTAACAGAAAAACTCATTGGTGTCTGCCCGGGTTTGAACCCGTGACCTCCTCGAAAGAGTCGCACTGTGCTACCGCTGGGCTACCACAGCTTTATAATTATTTATAAATTATTTATTAATAATTATTTATTATTTACTTTATATTTTTATATAAATGTTTTATTTTATTTTTTAGACACACAATCCCACTCTAAGTGGGGTCACATGATTTGGCTGCGTAATTACGACCGGCCGCCTGCCTGACGTCAACTTACCTTAGTCGTATTTTACGACTCCTCGGTAAGAAAGAGGGTGGTCTATTCTACTCAGCCGGATACCACACGGAAGATGTATAAAGTATATATGTGTAGGTTAATGTCATGTAACATAAAATATTTACCATCAGTAGGAGCACCCTCTACATCCGCCCACACAACACAGACTACCGCCATAAGACCTAGTGTTGCACCAGCTACATGGGCAACACCTAGCCTTTGCCCCCTCCATGCTCCACCAACTAGTGCTGCGCCAACTCCACTGCAGGCGAGCAGCTGTCAGCTTAAAACTGACGTAAATCGCTGGGACAACACTAGAAGCCAACTTGCTTCCAAATCCAAAGTACAGGCTATTAGGACTAGCCACCATTTACTGTAAGAAAATATAATTTTTTACAAATTTGGAAAACTTGAAAAAATTAAAAACCAGTTTAATTAATTACTTGTTGTTACTTATATTTCTCACTTTTGAACAATTCTTTAAACATTTAAATTTCAGCTTATAAACATTTTGGTATCATAGACAATTTAAAAATCTACTTTTTTATACTATCTAATTTGTTGAAAAATTAACATGTTGATAAAGAGAGCTTCATCTGGCAGTTATTATACAATATGTCAGTTACCTTAATTGGGGAATAGAGTAGATAGTTTAAAATATTTTAGAAAAATAGTTTGAATAAACAACTACACTTTCATTTAATGTCCAAAAAAAATAATCAACGATGTTTTAAATCAATGATGCAATCTAAAAATTTTAAACTATGAAATACATCAATTAAATCTTCACTGTTAATTGTTTAAATTTAATTTAAGGAGCAGACGAGTAGGGTACATGTGTTTTGATTATTTGTGTACATACTTTGATAATTTCTTCAGTCCAGTGCATAATAAAGATGGTGTAAACAAGATGAACAAGGCTACATAAGGTATTACAAGCTGTCCAGTTGTAGGAAATTGCCATGTAGCACTCTGAAGTAGGGTGGTTAATATACATTTCCCGCTAAGAAGGAGCGATAATATTTGGCCTAAGATTATACTGCGCCAGACTTTCCTGCGATACAAAAAATAACTTTTTTTATTAAAGGAATATGTATTTTACCAAGCAAAAACTTTAAATATTAAATAAGCACACATATACGAGATATATAAGTAAGCACAAACCATCGACCCAGTTCAGTAAAATAACTTTCAACTTTATCACTAAAATTTACATTCTCCATGATTTCAATGTCATCAAATCATATAGTTTACGTTTAGGATACTGTGGGGATAAATGGACTACAAATGTAAGTAATCAAAACATGGAAAAATAACATTATTTGAACAATAAGGACTTGGGCTCGTTTAAAAGCAAAACAATCATTTGACAATTAAGTTACATAGACAAATAATAATATAATAACGTAATTTTTTTTGTAACTTATAGCATAGATTAATGTATAGTATGTAAAATAAATTAACAATGTATATTACAATTATTAATTTCAGGCGTATGTTCACTCACTCGCGAGCTAACCGTGTGTAATACAATTTACTTTGTGGCTGTAATTTTTTTTGTTGGACATTTGGTGAAGCATAGAAACGTATACGGTCAATATTTAATATTATTTTTTGTTTTTGGGGTCACGAGGTTAATAAATATATATCACTATCTTAATTATCTAAAGTTTTTATTAGATGTATTTTGTGATGTAGAAAGTAAAGGAAAAACCATTATTTGTAAATTTAGGTGTCTATGGAGATAATATGTCTGTTTATTAGCGTATATATTTATTTGCGTAAAAATTACAATAGTTTTGCAAAGTTGCTTGGAAGTGAACGTTGTTTCTTTTAGGTGATGGTATGGATGAATGTCCGTTGAGTGACGTTCTTGCGCGTGATTGGTTGACTGACGGATTGAATGATGGTGACTTGTTGACCGGTGAGACAGACGCTCAAACATATTCCCCGCCTTGGAAGAGTTAACATCTTCCAATATCAAGATCCTCTACAGGCAGCGGACATATCTTGGAGAATGCTCGTCGAATTATGCCCTTTGCAGTTTTGATGTCAGCGACCCGTGCAATGCCATCTTTGCCAGGAAATGTTTTAATAATTCTGCCCATAGTCCATTTTAGAGGTGGCGACGTGTCTTCTTTGATTAAAACAATTGTGTCTGGTTTTAGTTCGCCTTGGTTCACCTTCCATTTGCTTCTCAATTGCAGTTCAGAGAGGTATTCCATTGACCAACGTGACCAAAAGTGCTGGCGTATCTGTTCTATTTTTTGATAGCGCGTTAATCTATGTAGTGGAATATCAGTTAAGTCAGCGCACAAAGGTGAAGTGAGGGGTCGACCAATGAGGAAATGTGCTGGGCTAAGAGGAAGAAGATCTAATGAATCTGCGGACATTGGTGTTAAAGGCCGAGAGTTCACCATGGCCTCGACTTGCGTCAATACTGTGGTAAACTCTTCAAACGTTAAATACGCATTACCAACTACTCGTCGTAAGTGATGTTTACAGCTCTTCACCCCTGCTTCCCACAAACCACCAAAGTGACTCGCGTATGGAGGTATAAAATGAAATTGAATGCTTTGAGATGAAGCGAAATCTTTTATTTCATCTGAACAATCAAAAAGAAATTTACTGAATTCGTTCATGAGACCAACAAAGTTTTTCCCATTATCCGAGTATATTTCGGCCGGTTTCCCACGTCGTGAAATAAATCTTTTAAGTGCAAGTAAATAGGTATCTGTAGAAAGGTCGCTCACCAACTCTAAATGAATTGCACGCGTTGCAAAACAAATGAATAAAGCTATATAGGCCTTTTCAGTTTTTGCGCCCCTGCCTTTGCGGTTCAATATGAACACTGGCCCCGCGTAGTCGACACCTGTTCGTAAAAATGGAAATCCTGGTTCTAAACGTTCATTCGGTAAGTTACCCATTAGAGGCGACAGGGTCTTACCACGCAAGCGTGTACATATACTGCACTCGTGCACGATTTTACGCGCGAGATTTCGACCACCAATAGGCCACCAAGATTCTCTAAGCGTATATAAAAGAAGTTGCGGGGCAGCATGCAATAAACGCTTATGTTCGTGCCGAAATAATAATACAGTAAAATGATGTTTGCTTGCTAACAGAATTGGATGTTTTTTATCATAACTAAACTGCGATGAATACTCAATGCGACCACCAACCCGTAATATTTTGTTATCATCGAGAAACAAATTTAAATTCGAATACCGATGTGTTTTAATGATCTTTTTGCTGTGATAAATTGAATTATATTCGCAAGGAAACGCTTCTTGTTGCGATAAGCGCGCTAGAATATTAGTAGCATCTCGCAGCTCGACAGCGCTGAAGGTGCCGCGGCGCTGTTTGGTTTTATGACGCAAGTTATAGATAAAGCGGAGCATATACGCCGCAGCGCGTATTATGCGACTGAATTGCGAGAACCTGTCGAAAGGAAATAATGTACTATTATTACCTTGGCTACTGGTAAACGCGTTTATTGATGTAGATTTCACCTCAGGTAATTCAGTCAGGTCGAGGATCGGACCCGTGTTTTCGAGTTCTGCCAGTTCCATCTTACTGTTGTGTAGAAATTGCGGGCCGTTCCACCACAATTCACAGTTACTCAACAAGTCTAAACTTAGTCCTCGCGACACTAGATCTGCTGGGTTTTCTTTACCCCTGACATGGTGCCACGAATTTTGACCTGTCAGTTCGTGAATTTCAGCGACTCTGTTTTGGACATAAGTCTTTAGTAAGTTTGGAGACATGCGTAACCAACCTATAACTATTGTGGAATCGGTCCAGAGGACGACTTTGTCCAGACGACTGCGAATCGATTGATTAATTTTTGCGAATAACCTAGCACCGATTAAAGCACTACACAATTCTAATTTTGGAATAGTTACAGGTGTTATGGGTGCAACCTTTCCCTTCGAACTTAGCAATTGAACCTTAACCTTAGAGTCTTTGTCAATCGTACGGATATACGCACAAGCCCCGTAGGCTACTTGTGAGGCATCGGTAAATATGTATAACTCTGTACGTATAGGATTGTCACACATAACATACCGTGGTATTTTTAAGCTATTTAAAACGTCTAAGTTTTTTATGAATTTATTCCAAATTTTTGTGACGTCATTAGGAATTGTTTCATCCCAGTCGACTTTCAAAAGCCACAATTTTTGTAATAAAATTTTTGCGATCATAATTGTTGGAGTAATGAGTCCAAGAGGATCAAATATTTGCGAAGCCCCTGATAGAATAATTCGTTTGGTAGCCTGGTCGCCTTGGGATTGATAGCGCGTATGAAAATGTAAATTATCCGATTGATTAAACCAGCCTAACCCTAATGTTTTATTATGAACGTTTTCCCCTAAAGATAGTTCCCTTGAAAGACTATCACCCATAGGGCTGTCAACGTCAAAATTAAAAATCCATTTGCGTAGATGGAAACAACCTGACCGTAAAACATTACTAATTTCACGACAAATGCGTAACAAATTTTGCAAATCGTTATCCCCACAAATTAAGTCATCAACATAAAAATCCTCGATTATTGTCCTAGTCACATCAGGGCTGACACACTCGTGCGCTAGCTGCTTTAAGCATCTACAACTTAAGAATGGCGCAGATGCTGTCCCGTATGTTACAGTATTTAAGCGATAAATTTGTAATTCATCATAAGGATTATCGCGCCATAAAATTAATTGTAAGTCGCGTTGATCGGGTTGCACCACTATATTTCTAAACATTTTTTCAATGTCGGCGCACGCGACGAACTTGTATTCTCTAAAACGTATCAATATCGCAAAGAGATCGCCTTGCAAAGGCGCTCCGACTAGTTGTAAATCATTGAGCGACTTCCCAGTAGAGGTGGTTGCACTCGCATCGAATACAACTCTCAACTTAGTCGTAGTGCTGTGTTCGCGTAAAACGCCATGATGTGGCAAAAAATAATGAGGATCATTATAAACTTGTACTCTACTCATATGACCCAAATCGATATATTCGTGAATGAAATCTGTGTATAATTTTTTGTAAGTAGGATTACGACTTAATCGGTTTTCTAAAGCGAGAAACCGACCCTTGACATGCGCGTATGAATCACCTAACGTGTCAGGCGAATGTTTAAATGGGATGCGCACTGAAAATCTTCCGTCATTGAGGCGCTTTGTTGTATTGACGAAATAATCTTCACATGCTTGCTCATCCTGACTGCGCGTATTACCTGACATGCGACTGATAGGTGATTCCTCAAGCTCCCAGAACATACGTAACTGCTTACATAAAACATCCGTGTCTGAGGACTGAGTGAAATTACAATGCGTGTAATTAGCGTGTTTCGAATTAAAACCTATAGGCCCAGAAATAACCCAGCCTAATTTAGTATTTTGTAAGAAAGGGCCGTTATCTAAGCGCATCTTGCCCTCCTGTAGCAGATCCCAGAACAAATCCGCACCTAGAAGAATGTCGACAGGCTGACTATCGAAAAAGCTGGGATCCGCTAGTTGTATTTCGCGCGGAATTTTAAATCGACTGCGTAACATACTAACGCTAGGCAGCGATGACGTTATTAGCGGTAAAATAATACAATTGATTTGCGCGCTAAATGTATCATTTATAGATTTTAATTGAATATTGCAACTTTGCGTACTCTTAGTAACCGAATTTCCTACACCTTTTATTTGCTGAGTGGACTGTATAAAATCTGCGTTTAATTTTTCGCATAAATATTGCGTTATAAAACAACGTTCGCTACCACTGTCCAATATTGCGCGCGCTTGATGATAAATACCTAAGTTATCGGCTACTTTTACAATCGCAGTTGACAACAAAACCGGTTTGATGCTAGTTAATTGTCGACTTGAACTGCACACAGGTGAACTATTTACGTGAAGCGAGTAACACGGTTGACATGAATCATCGCGGTAAGATGCGGAGGGCTCGGGAGGAAAGGAGGAGGGTGCGCTTGCACTGGCGGCCGGCGCCCTCTCGCCACTCAGTGCGTGCAGTGACGTTGTGCGATTATTTACCTCCGTAACATCCCTATGTACTAACGAGTTATGTTTCTTACTGCATTGTCTACAAGGACCGAACCTACATTCGCTTACTGTATGCCCGAAACGTAAACAGTTCTCACATAACTGCTTGTCATCAATAAATTTCAATTTATCTGAATATAGGGAAGAATATAGGGAATGTGAATGCGCGTTACACATTATGCAAGATTGTTGTCGCGTATTATTAAACGATGTTTTCTGTGCCGGTCGGTTGGTAGCTACATTGCACTTGACTTTATGATAGTTATGTGCGTTAGAACTTCGCTTATTATTATCAACCCTCGTGTGTGCGCTCGCCTGGTTATGTGAAGCAATTAGTGTTTCTAAAATATCCGCCCTGCTGCGTAAGAATTTTAATAGATCGTCTATTTTGAGAGACGTCTTAGAATCGTCGTACCTAGATAAAAGTGTACTTTTGTGCTGCTCCCACTCGCGTTCTGTTGTGGGATCCAACTTAGACACGATTAAATAGATAATTAAAGTGTCCCACGATTCTGTGGGTTCACCGAGTAGTTTTAATGCGCGTAAGTTTTTCAAAATATTGTCTATAAGTTTTCTCAGCAAAGTGGGTGATTCTTTATTTAATGTTTGAATAGAAAATAGCGATTTAACATGATTGTGCACGAGTAAACGATTATTATTATATCTGTTCATAAGAATTTCCCAAGCTATAGTGTAGTTATCAGCTGAAAATTCTAATGAATCAATGACTAATTGCGCACTGCCCTGCAACGAGGATTTCAAATAATAAAATTTTTGTATATTAGGAATGTCTTTAGATTTGTGAACTAATGATAAAAAGGTGTCACGAAATTCGAGCCAGTGCTCATAAGAACCATCAAATGTAGGTAAAGATATAGTCGGCAATTTGACACATTGTACATTTGATGAATTTGAACTATTACTTTCTTCACAATCACCCAGTTTACACTGGGCTTGAGCCAAAACACTGTAATAATCACATTCAAAATTATCTCTAATTTCTAACTGCTGTTCTGACTCTGAATCGGGAATTAACGTATCGATTTTATTTTGAATGTCGTTAAATTCAGCGTAAAGAGCCGTTACTCCTTGCAAACGTAGTTTTAATTCGGCCCGTTGTTGCTGCGATAGTTCTTGCACTATTAAAGAATTAACGTACTTTTTAAAATTCGTGAGTCTACCTTTTACTGAACCGCGACTTTTAATCAAGTTTCTTATCGCGTCTTCTGGTTTAAAAGACATTTTGGTGGTATGTAAGAAAGGAAAGAGTACTTACAAATGCGAATTCGAGTAACAAACCCAACACAATTCCAAATAACCGGCCACACACGAACACACTGGGTTCGCCCTTTTAAACTGTTCCTTAGCGCTTTTATGATTTCCAGGTTTGCTGCTTCGTTTATGTAGATCCAGGATCGAAGGTCCAAATTATGTTTATTAGCGTATATATTTATTTGCGTAAAAATTACAATAGTTTTGCAAAGTTGCTTGGAAGTGAACGTTGTTTCTTTTAGGTGATGGTATGGATGAATGTCCGTTGAGTGACGTTCTTGCGCGTGATTGGTTGACTGACGGATTGAATGATGGTGACTTGTTGACCGGTGAGACAGACGCTCAAACAATGTCATAAGCTGACATCTGGGCCTTAAAGAACTCGATTCCAGGTTGTTAATAAAACTACATAAAAATCAAATAGTTGACAGATTGACATATGGTTATGACATATACGGACTAGGGATAACTCAAGTGAAAAAAACGATTAATTCGTATTAAATAAATCGATTATTAATAATCGTATTTTTTTACTAGGTACTACAAAAGTTGGTTTTTTAAATATAAATAATTATTGAGAATAAAGAATACTTATAGTGAACTGATACGAATATTAATACGATTAAAATTTGTAATTTGGCTACATTGGTCTCATTTAACAACGCATATTTTATCTAATAAAAAAGAGAGAAAAAAAAGAAGGACAAGAGAGTTATTAATATAATATATATTTTTAAATCGATTTCTAATGTTTAAAAAATCGATTATAATAAAAAATATTCGATTAATATAAAAATCGTTTATTTTAACATCCCTTAGACGGGCATCTATTTTGAAATATTCTAATAAATTGTTTTTTAAATTAATTCTGCTTTAATTCTGCTATGGATGATGGTATGTTTTATAGCATATTAGCTTATACAATATTTTTTATAAAGATTATTGAAATATAAAATATACTTTTTATTTATTTACTTACTTTCATGTAACTTAAACTCATAATAATAACTTTGCAGAGGATGTTATACGTAGAAGATTATTGGTGGATGGTGATGGGACTGGTGATGACAGAAGAATAAATGTTTTACTAAAGACGTTCATAAAATGGTGTAACACTTCTGATGAATCTCCTGAAGAGAGGTTACAACTTTTTATAATTTAACTATATTAAAGTCCTTTATATTTTATTACAATTATTAACTTGGTTTATTTCGTAAAATTTTTGCTTACTTAAATTTTATTAACAACATTCATATAATTTCTCTGTAACAATTTCTTAACAACATAGCACTTAATTTACTTGCAGTATATACTTAATTACTACTGTGATAGACCAGCGGTAACACCGTGCAACTCTTTGTAGGAGGTCACAGGTTCAAACCTGGGCAGACACCAATGAGTTTTTCTGTTAAAACTTATGTGTCTAATTAATATTGCAATTTGTCACACACTTTTCAGTGAAGGAAAACATTGTGAGAAAACCTGCATATCTCTAGAGAATTCTGGAGATGTGTGTAACCAACCAATCCGAATTGGAGCAACATGGTAGGTCTTAGACCCAAACCTTCTCTCCAAAAACAGAGAGAAGAGGTCTATTCTCAGCAGTGGGATAGTAACAGGCCGCTACTTACTTATACTTAATTTATATTTTCCTTATTTTATAGTAAAGCAACTCATGATAGAATGTTGGCCCAACTTGCTCAGTGTGAATTTGCTATGACTAAATCTCAACTAACCAGAAATATGTTGGATGCAGAACTGAACAACTATGAAACATTATCTCAATCATTGGAAAAGGGGATAGAAACAGCAAAAGACAAAATTAACAAGAGCAAGACAGATTTGGCTGAAGCAAAGGTTGTGAGGAAGAATCGTATGGAATATGATGTTTTAGCTAAACTAATTAACGAACAGCCTGATAGAAAAAAGACATTAGAAGAGCTACATGTATTAAAGTCAGAACTAAGCGGTTTAGAGAAGAAGAAACAAGAGCTGGAAAGTCAATTGTCTATAAGAAAGAAACAATTTCATGGCTTGGTGACTTCAATACATCAATTACAACAATTATTGGATGAATCAGAGAAAATGAAATTAATGTCTGATGATGTTGAAATGAAATGAGTTGATATATTACTTTAACTTTTGTAAAATATAAGCATACCTTTCTTTATTGTTTTTAATTTAATTATTGACTCTCCCTTAACTATATATCTCTACAAAAGTTATGATAGAATAGATTTATCTATGGAATGCTAAGAGAAGGAAGCAAAACCGATCATTGAGATTGTTGTAGTGAATGTGTGTAGTGTGTTTTTGATGGTGGTATCTTGTGATACATGTGGTAACTAATCCTGCATGGAAAAAGTGTGAATACCGTTTTGCTTCCTTCACTTATTATTATATAGATTTTCAAAGATTCTCCGATTAAACATGTTGGAACAACTTGAGATCACTAAACATTACAATGGCATTCTCATTAAAAATAATTTTATTATTACTTTTGTATTATGGATCTCCGCAAAGTAACGCCTAATTCTATAAATTATATAAATGGTGGGGGGGTTGAACCGATTAGTATATAACTAAGCTTGTCTGCAAGGTAATGCTTTGTGGAGTCTATCTCCTGATGATGCTTCGGTTTGGGGGAGCAATTTACATTAATTAAAACAATTTTATTATTACTTTTGTATTATCAAAAAGTTTTATAGCTTTTCTATGCTTACTACAGTTTATATTCATAGTTGTCCTAAGTCCATTGAATGGTATTGTATATGTTGTCGCAAAAAGTAAATATTCCCAAATGCCTTATAAAAACAACATTTTCATTTTCAAGTACCTCAGCTTATGCGTCCCGGGGGATAGAGAAAACAAAACAGAACGTTTATGACCAAGGATATTTTATATTATGGCATGTTTACAATAGCTTTCGTAACGGGTGTTCTCTATGTACTTTTCGTGAATAAATAATATCCCTAGCTAATACACCAGACATATTCGACTGGGAATTTTGGACGTCAGTGTTTGCTAGCATTTTAGTTGACAGTAATTATATTACAATTGTTAGCAATTTTGACATTTGCATAATAAGATAATAATTATAATATTCAGTTTAGTGTATTAGGAAGTATAAATATTGGCATTAGTTTAGATATTGTAATCTCAACTTAAGAGGAGATTTAAAAATGGAAGGAGGAATTCATTTTTGCGGCATTCTGTTCTGACGAAAAATAATTGTTATTAAAGTAATTAGGAGTAATTAAGTGTTTAAGAATTGTTTTGATATATTCTGGAAATCTTTTCTAAGTATTTTAGTACAATAAAATAGACTGCAAAATAACTAACAACAAAATAGACTGCTCACATTTACTATCTTTGGTCAATATTAATGTTCCCTCACGTATTCCCAGAAGCTATATTTCGTTACTGAGATGATCAAAATATAAAACTAACTTAGGTAAATATCCCCCCTAAATAGATTAGCATTTTTATACAATGAACTGTTGTCAAGAGTTCCTGATCTGGATATATTTTATGATAATAGCTATAAGTTCAAAGTGCGATAAAAAATAATATTGTAGAAAATCAATAAGTAACTTTTATTTTTAGTCCTCCTGCCCTTATCCCACTCAAGTGGGGTCGGCACAACATGTTATAAACATGCTGTCACATGATTTGGCTTCGTATTTTACGATCGGCAGCCTGCCTGTCATCAACTTACCTCAGTTGCCTTTTACGACACCTCGGTAAGAAATGAGGGTGGTCTATTCTACTCAGCCGGATACCACACGGCGGATCGACTTACCTTAGTCGCCTTTGAAGACACCTCGGTAAGAAATGAGGGTGGTACTATTCTATTCAGTCGGATACCACACGGCGTCAATAACTTTTATTTTTGTGTTTGTTAAATTTAATGTTAATTTCTGACTCTTTTATTACCTATTTTTATTTAGTAGTTCAAATTAACATTTTTTTAATATTTTTATTAGTAAGAGCTTAGAGCCGCTGTTTCATCCCAAAAATCATGTCATAATTACCTATAATTAGTGGTGCAATTGTTATAAGAAAATGGAATTATATTATTAAGATTTTAAGTATTGTAACCATTGTTGGTAATTGAAATCACTACATATTATAAAACAAAGTCCATATTTCCGTATGTACGCATAAAACTTTAAAACTACGCAACCGATTTTGATGCGGTTTTTTTTAATAGATAGAGTGATTCTAGAGGAAGGTTTGTACGTATAATAACATTCAATACGAAGTAGAGAAATACTGTAATTTTTGAGGTTTCTGTAAATAATTACATTTTTTTCCGCTTACATCGCAAACGCAGGCTAAACCCTACGAGATTTATCAAAATGATGTACTAAGTATTTGTACACCTTAAAAAGGTCTACAGAAAAGTCCGCGATGGTATATATCTATCTCTTATGGATAACCCACAATAGCAGTTTTTTTCATTTACTTTTTACGAAAAATGATGCCTTATGTTCAAAGCAATTTTTATACAATACAGCATTAATCCTTATCCAATTGAGTACCTTAAATAAATTGTTGATTTAATATAGATCAATATGGCCGTTTACAGCATGCAATTTAAGTGAACATTTTCGGAGATATTACAGATTTAAAATGCCGTGAGGACGCCGCGCTTCACCCTATAGCACTTCGAATCTTTTAGAGTTTGTTTAAAGACATTCTGTAATTAATTGTAAAAATAAAATACATAGGTAAAATAAGAAAGTAAATAAGTAAAAATGTACTATATGAGTTAAGATATTCCAAAGATAGCAGGAAATCGTCTTGGTATAGGGAGAGGAAATTGTTTTTCTCCAAATTTAACGCTTGCGGGCCCCGGGCAGTAATGAATAAATCAAAACTACTGGATCAATTTTAATCATTTTTTTTACACTGACTGACATGGGATATATATTTTATACCCGTGCGAAGCAAGGGCAGGCCGCTAGTAAATAAATAAATTACAAGTACTTGTATCTCATACTTTCTGATATATCTGATACTTTCGGTATTTTTTTAAAACATAACTTAGATGCGTCGATAAAGGGCTTTTAATAATAGTTCTTCTCACAGATGAAAGAACTTGAAAACATCTAGACTGACGACATTTGGACACTAACCGGGGTTCTCTGGTTTCTGAATTCCCCGTTTTTCCACTTGAGTAACGTTGTTCGTGGCGAAATTTACCTTCAGATTCAAATGATAATGTAGCAATTTGTCATTGCCTGAAAAGACAGATGAAACAACGTATTCTAAAATTAAACCTATCTATATTTAGCGCCCCCGATATCCTCAACATCCGATTATGAAATTTCATTTTTGTAAATTACAATAGTGATTGTTTTTGGGCATTAAAAAAATGTTAAATTCTAAGCAAAGGATTTTTTTAGTTGGCACACGTAATGGTGCGTTAGCCGATGGGTAACGGGCGGATCGAAAATGTTCAAAACCCGGGTTCGGATCTCACATGTCATCAGCGCCTTCTTTTTTTTTATTATTTTTTAAATATTTTTTTCATAAATCTAAAAAAAATTACTGAGTACTTATAGCTCGGTCACCCAGGTATTTAACATTTATTAGTTATATAATATATCGATCGATTATACGAACCAAGTTCCTGAATATTTACGCTTAATGTAAATAAAATACACAACAACGTTTAACAGCGTTAAAGGATTTTTTGCTGAAAGTCTTTTATATGAATTACGACGTTTCGAAGTTTTAGTTTTAAACTATTTACTGATTATTCAAAAGTGCTTTAAAAGTTTCTTTTTGCTTTGAGTACTATTCACTTCAATCAAATCGATAAAACGGTTCTTTGGGACTTACCTAAATCTTCTTAAATAAAGTTTCAGTCTTAGTGCAATTAAGAGAACGACAACTTTGTAAAAGTTGTCTCTCCTTTTACCAATAAAAGTTAGTTTCGAATTTCGATCTTAATAAATACAGTTTGAAACTTCGAGCAATAAAAAATACAAGTTTGTAAAAGACGTCGTCCCCTTTCATCGATGAAATGGTACTTTGAGACTTCCTTCTTAATAAAACAACTTCGAGCAATTAAAGAACAACAACTTTGTAAAAGTTGTCTCTACCTTCCATCGATGAAATGGTGCTTTGGGACTTCCTTCTTAAAAAACAGGTCTGAATTTGAGCAATTAAAGAACAAAACTTTGTAAAAGTTGTTTGTCTCTTTCATCGATGAAGCGTTAGTTGGCTTTTTCTATCTTAATATATCGAGTTTCAAACTTTGAGCAATAAAAAAAATCACTTTGTAAAAGACGTCTCTCCCTTTCATTGATGAAATGTTACTTTGGGACTTCTCTTAATAAAACAGGGTTAAACTTCAAGTAATTAAAAAACAACTTTGTAAAAGACGTCTCCCGCTTTCATCGATGAAATGCATGGTACTTTGAGACTTTCTTCTTAATAAAACAGTTTAAATTTTAAGCAATTAAATAACAACAGCTTTGTAAAAGTTGATTCTCTCTTTCATTGATGAAGCGTTAGTTTGGGTTTTTCCATCTTAATAAATACAGTTTAAAACTTCGAGCAATAAAAAAAACCTTTGTAAAATACGTTTCTCCTTTTCATTGATTAAATGGTACTTTGGGACTTCCATCTTAATAAACTTAAGAAGTTTTTGAAAGTTGTCTCTGCTTTAATCAAAGAAACATTAATTTGGGACTTCTATTCTCTTAATTAATACAATTTGAAACTTTGAGCTATTAAAAAAACTTTATAAAAGACGTCACTCTCTTTCATCGATAAAATGGCACTTTGGGACTTCCTTCTTAATAGTATTTATTATTTAATATTTGATAGCTTTAAACTTAGAACAATAAAAAAACAAATATGTGAAAATTGTCTCTTTCATCGATGAAACGGTACTTTGGGACTTCCTTCTTAATAAACTTTTTACAAGTTCAAAAAAGCAATTAAAAAGAAACTTCTTCATAAAGCTACCATTAGCGACCATTGCGACCAGCTACGCATTAGGTTATATTGTAATTTTTTTAATTTGTTCTTATTTAATTAAGCCATTAGTGTAATACTTAATTTTGAAAAGAGTGACCGCCGAGTTTCTTGCTGGTTCTTCTTGGTAAGAGCACCTTTCCGAACCAGTCGTAGCTTCATTGTAATTTGACGATTCGAAAGTGCTTGTAAAAGCTAATTTAAATAAAGAATTATTCAAATTCAAATTTGAATTTGAATTTAATAAACGGTTTAAACTTTAAGCAATTAAAAAAAATCTTTATAAATTTTTTTTGTCTCTCCTTTCATCAAAGACGAGTTTTTCTTACCTTACCTAGTTTTGATTTCTCGTTACCGTCACAACTTCTAATCAAAAAGTTAAGAAAGATGGATTGCACGGAACTAAGCGATGAATCATTTTACTCCTCAGACTATTAGGTAGTTAATATAGGTCTACCTAATTCTATATTGATAAAAAATTACACACAATAAACAATATTTTTACGCCGATTGTCATAATAAGCGAATGAAAAATACGATGCATGCACACATTTAAAAATACATTTTTTATTGACATTTACATAGATTTTCTTAATAAACGCGAATTATGGCAAAATAATTCTATGATAATTTTTGTATTATGGAACTCCGTAATGGTACGCCTACTTCTATAAATTACTTAGTACTGCGATTGCAAATACACACGAAAACTGAATTTTATGAAAAGGACTGGGAGTATTTCATTCTATACATTGGCTCCTCCGAGAAGCCTTGAAAGTTAATAACGACCCTATCTATTCGATCGAAACGATTACAGGTTCCAATGCGCATATATATATTAAATTGTCAGTAAACAATAATTACTTAGTGTGCAGCAATTTAGGAAAAACGCTAACGAATTTTCTAGATCGAAATAGATGAATACGTTATTCAAAAAGGTCAATTTAATTGGCAGATAAAAGTGAATATCCCGCTAAATAGAATAGACCACCCTCATTTGTTAGCGAGGTGTTGTAAAAGGCGACTACAGTAAGTTGACCTGCCGTGAGGTATCCGGCTGATTAGAATATACCTCCCTTATTTCTTACCGAGGTGTCGTAAGAACTGAGAAGGGAGAGAAAGTGGGTGGTCTATCCTACTCAGCCGGATACCAAACGGATAATCTAATTACCTTAGTTGCCTGTTACGACACCTCGGTAAAAAATGAAGGTGGTCAATTCTACTCCGACGGATACCACAGCGACATAAAATATATCTTAAGCTTTATATTTTGTTTAACACAAAAATTATTCAACAAAAAAACTGCGAAGATAAGATTATAGAGAATTAACTGAAACTTTTTTTGTATTTTAATATTAAAATGAGTTAATCTTGTATGTATAAATATATACATTTTCAGAATCTCGGGTACGGCTACAACGATTTTCCTGAAATTCAGCATGTAGGGAGTTTTGGGGGAGAAAGATCGATCTAGCTAGGTTTTATGTAAAAAAATCGTTTTATGCTTGATTTTCGGCATAATTGAATTGAATTGAATTTTTTATATTGAATTGAATTTTCGCCATAAGCTGTCAAGTCAGCGTAGCTTATTTGGGGAACGGGCAGTTTAAAAAAAATGTAATTATCTAGCCCCAGCTAATAATTTTTTTTTTTTTTTGTAAAAAAATTCCGTGCAAGGCTCGGTCACCCAGATATTTTATACGAAAATGCATTCGCAAAATAAGCATAACGTGTTATCCAATAACATACCGATCTTATGTCGTATGAATAATATAATAGACGAAAAAGTTCCAGTGGGTCGACGTGTAAATTAATAAAAATTAATACCGTTTACTCACTACGTCAAATAAAAGTTTAACCGCGCAAGTCCGAGCGTCTACCGTCAAAGTGCTTCTTACTTTCGAAGCGTCTGCACGCGACTTTACTATACACTTTCAAAACTTGGTCTTTACGTTTTATAAAAGAAAATGCCCTCATGGTGGGACTATTTGCATTTTAACCGACAGTACAATAATAAAAGGAACTTGGAAGAGGGTCTATTTCAAATCGCGTCCCAGACTTGTAATATTCTAGTAAAGGTCAACAACACGAACAATATAAATTTGACTAGGAACAACAGAAGTGATGAATATGGTTGCGCCGGGCCACCCAAGGGGAAAAGTTCGATGCAGATCTGCGTGCCCAAGTTCAGAAAAAACTCTATCACATCAGGCTGTAATCCTGGACTCTCCGTAAGTAATTCCCTTTTATAATGTTTAAAACATATTTAAAAAAGCTTTTAACAAAAAAATTATGATATATAAAAAACATTCCATATTTGAAAAAAATTTTCAATTAAATTTTAGTGTAAATAATGATGTATTTTTTATATTCAACAAATAATTACAATATTAAAAGACGTTCCCATATTTAAAAAATGTTTTCAATATAAATTTTATTGTAAATAATGATATATATATATTTCTATTTTCAACAAATAATTATAATATTAAAGACATTCCACATTTAAAAAATGTTTTTAGCAGAAATTTTAGTGTAAATAACGATATATCTTTACAAATCATTATTATATTATAAAATATGAACCTCGCTTATAAGTAAAAGCCTGTAACTATTCCACTCGTGGGTAAAAGCCTAAAAGGAAAACTCATGGATGCCTACTCAGACTTTGAACCTTTGACGTTTCCGATTGGGTTATAATAATTTTCTTTTCCTGTATTCTGGTAGTATTTTTTAAAGGTTTTTTGGCTACCATGGCTGGTGACCATTCTACCGGCAAACCCTTACCACTAAAACGATTTATTCTTTCTGAACTCGGATATTACCTGTAATCGATAAACTACGAGTATATTAGATAGAGTTCGACTACATGTCACCAAGAAAATAAAATTATTTTACTTTCACCAATACCAAATTTTATTAATATTAACCGATAACTTAGGTGTAATGGTTGGAAAATCGTGAAAACAGATAGAGTTTCGTAATTTTAAACATAGTATAGATTAAAAAGATATCAAAATCGGAGTAGTTTAATTCATCTCGTTCGTTGGCCATATCCGCTCGTTTCTCCGGCCGAACCTGCAAGAATGATAAATAAACAAATAACATTCATTCCTATTTATAAAATGAATAGAACTAAATAAAATAATGAGTGTATTATACTAGATTTTATATCCTTTTTATTTAGTTAACTCCAGACGGAAATTCTAAACGTCTAAAAGCGTTAATAATTCATGTCAGCTATGCTGAAATGCGTGGGCTTGGATAGTTAATTATAAATGAAATATCTCTGAATAATATTATAACGTTTTTATATAGATATTTAATAAAAGTTTTAATCATTTTGGAAATAAATTTTAAATCATAACTCTAGAATTAAACCTACATAATGTAAATGAAATCAGTTTAAATAATTTATATCAGAAATCAGTTTAGGTAGGTTTTATTAAAAAAAATGTTTTATCCCTGTTTTTGGGCATTAAAATAATACTAAACTTTACTTGAATATACTATTTTTTTAAATACTATTTTTGCCGTTTAAAGTAAATTCCGCGTAGCTTATTCGGGGAATGGGTGGTCGCGAGAAATTAAAATACCTAGGATCGAACCCCACCTACCGTATGATTTTTTTTCTTTTTTATTTGAAGTTTCTTTTTTTTATTTTGTACTCACTCGTATAAGGAAAAATGAAACGGGTGTATGTGTGAGTGTATATTGCGTATGGATGTATGAATGGGGGTTTATTTTTGTTTCTATGTCTGTCGTGCGCGGTTTTCATATGATAAAAATCCAGGTTTTCCTTCAGGAGCACAGGAACAAGGAAATAGACACATACTGAATTATCCTGCTACACTTTCAGCCGTGTGGCCACTGCGGAGCATTTTGATTTTAATATTGAAATTTAGAGGGTACTTAAAAGCAAAATTTGACGCGAACAATATCCACGACCTCTATATATAACTTAAGGCTATCTCATGTTCTTACGACTACAGAAAAACTTTTGTCTCATAACGTCCATAAAACAAATGAATCATGAACGTATAAAATGAATCATACAAAGTTAGCTATTTTATCACAAAGTAGGAACTAATAAATATTGATTGAACTGCTATCTATTAATCTAAAACACAGTTCACTTTCCAAAAGACGTACAAACTGTTTTCGAAAAATCCTTTTATCTTATTCGGAAACGAATTTCGACGAAATTAACTGAAGAGTGATGAAAAGTTTTTTTTTAAATGCTTACTAGCAATTTGGGATACAAATTACTAGTAAACTTGTTACCCCTCTAGCTAAGCTAAATTATTGTGTTAGGAGTGGGTTTACGTCGGTAGCATAATGGCCGGAATTCGAATCCACGACCTCTCGGTCGCAAGTCCGTTACCTTAACCATTCCGCTACCGCCGCTTTAATTCAATTACTCCTATATTAATAAATAAATACTTTTTCCAAAACGTTCTTGCAAATTAGGATCCATTAGCCTACCTAAGGCAAGCACCAATGAGTTTTTTTGTCATACTTATGTGTCAAATTAATATTTGCAATTAAACGCACTTTCCGGTAAAGGAAAACATTTTGAGGAAACCCGCATAATTCTAGAGAATTCTATGGACATGTAACCCACTAATCCGCATTGGAGCAGCGTATTGGGTCTAAGCTTGTACCCTTCTGTCCTAAAAGGAGAGGCCTATCTCCAGCATTGGAATAGTAACGGACTTTTACTTAACTTTTGAGGATATCAAAAAATATTATATGTTGCTGTGGCGCACTATTAATAAAGATTATTTTAAAAAGGTAACATATTTTTGTGCAGCATTGTACATAGCCATAGGCAATTTAAAAAAGTATTCTCACCTCGCGAAATTCTTCCGAAAGGTTTAGACTAATAGTTCATAACCGTTATAGTAAATTATATTGAAAAGGTCGCGCGGTGTAAAAAAAACTCACCTACTGGAAGCTTTACTCACGTGCGCCGCGTAAAGAAGCAGAGATAATTAAAGTTATGTACTAATTGTAGATATACAAAAACACTACAAAAAAGTCATCGAAAGCATGTCTCCATTTGTTATTATTAACTCACAATAACTCTCTTTTTTATAAATTTCAATTCGGAAAAAAATTATGACACTTATTTCCACGCAGGCGAAGCCGCTGGCACTAGTTACTTATACAAAATGAGCTATTAAAAAAATATTTTATAACGTTACGTCACGAAATCACAAGGGATTTGCATGATTAGGTTATTGACATCTTGTGGTACACAGAACCTTGTTAATTCTACTTGAGTTATTTAACGACAAAACTTCGGATCGCGATTGATTCAACGCCTACACATGAATGATAGGCCAGCTAGTGCTGTTATGAGCCTTATAATCGCCGATAAAAAAGTGTACTTGCTTGTAACCAATCACTTTACGTCCTTCCGTCTAAAAGATGCATAGCGGCGCGAAGCAAGTCCAGTACACTTTCAATGTCCATCGGTAATAAACGATATATCGGATATCACGCCAAAAGGGTAAAGGCGTTCTCAATGAATATTGTGTTCAGTGCGGCGTACAAATTTGCAAGCTGCTTCGTCTTGAGGTGAATGACTCGCTATTTTTTTGTTATGCTTAATTTTTTGTTTGTCATAGCGTGCCGCGGTGCCGTTTGCCGCCATATCGATTTTATACAAGTAAGACATCGCAATCGCTGCATACGCTTTGCCCCAGCAGTTTGACCTTGTTCCAATTATTTTCGTATTAGTTGTGGCGTTAATGTTTATTTTTCGGGAAAACTACCAGTTTTTAGCTACCACTATTAGAGTATACAGCAATTTGTGATCGCCGCGCGAAATTATAACGACTTAAAACACTCACACGTTCTACGAAAGTCTAATTAATTGCTTGCTTGCATGAAACTTGGTTGTTAGAAATTACGATTTCTTACTTTCAGAATGTGCCTAAATCGAGCCAGGGTAACATTTTGTTATGTTTCCAAATGCTATGTACAGTTTTATAGATTGTTTGGAATTATATTTATATAATTATACAGTTATTGTTCCACGCGTTGCTACTCGCGGCGAATAGGAAGTTAATAAGAAGTACATAGGTGACCAAGCGTTGTTCGGTAATTTTTTTTAAATATATAAAAACATGAATCGTGAAAAAATAATTGGGCAGATGAGGCTCGATCCAAGGTATTATTACTTCTTTAGCCCGCCCATTAACCGCTGAGCTATGACGACTTTATGATTGACAACTAAAATATAATTTGTATTCTATTCTACATTTCAGCATTTATTCAGTATCCAAAAGCAGGGATAAAAGATTTTTCCCCTACATGCTGAATTTCATGAAAATCGTTAGTTCCATTTCCGAGATTCAGTAAATACATACATATATACAAGATTAACTCATTTAAATATTAAAGATTCAAGAAAGATCGCCAAAGAAAAATATTAGCACACGCTGCTCTGGTACTAACTGAAGGTTGAAATATTAAAGATTTAATACATTTCGATAAAAGAAGATTATTTTTAGCAACGAACGATCACAAAGATGTAATATTAATTACATAATAAATATAAATTAGACAGGTAATTAGTACGTGTCTGGAATAAAAATGAGAACAGTTTTTCGTTAATGGCATAGCGAATGTGATCGGAAAAACATTCATAGTTTATTTTGGACAACGCCGTATGATATCCGGCTGAATAGAATAGATCATCCTCGTTTCTTGCCGAGGTGTCGTGAAAGGCGATTAAGGTAAGTTGACCCACTGTGTGGTATACGGCTGAGTAAAATAGACCACCCTTTTTCTTGCCAAGGTGTCGTGAAAGCCAACTAAGGTAAGTTGACCCACCGTGTGGTATACGGCTGAGTGAAATAGACCACCCTCTTTCTTACCAAGGTGTCGTAAAATATAACTCAGGTAAGTTGACATTCGTCAGGCGGGCGGTCGTAAAATCTCGGTCGTAGTCAAATCGAAAAGTTTGTTTTGAGGTATGTTTGCTTACAAAAAGTTTGACTATCTTGGTCATCTAATATCTATTATTTTGTCAGTTCTGAATTTTCTTAAAGATGTTCAAACATTAGAATTCATTGCGTGCTAACTATTGAATTTAAACATGTGGAAATCTACTTATCCATTTACTGAATTCGTGATCGTCTATAGGTAGAAAGTCTGATCCAATTTTATTTTTATTTAGTACAATGGTAAAAAATAAAAATGATAATGGGATTTTTTTTTACAGAAAGTAAAAATGATTAATGATTTGGTTTTTCATATTCTAAGACTTAACATCTGCTACAAGTTAAACCACTACGGATGTCACATAGAGTAGAAAAAATCGATTAATATCTAAAGAATCGATTTTTTTTCCTTTTAAATAAATCGATTTTTAAAATATCGATTATTTTGTTACAAAACAAATGATAATAGATGCGCTGTTTGTGAAATTCGAATAAAATGTAGTTTGGCTACATTGGTTTCATCCAACAATAACATTGTGACACAAGAATTTATAAATAAGTTTTTTTAAAGGTTACAAATTACTAGTAAACTTGTTAACCCCTCCAGCTAAGCTAAAGGCTTGTGTTAGGAGTGGGTTCACGTCGGTAGTAAAATGGCCGGGATTCAAACCCACGATCTCTCAATCGCGAGTCCTTTACCCCAATCATTCCGCTACCGCCGCTTTATATTGTATATATTTGTATCTAATTTAATTATTATCTACTTTTATTATGTCTATTTATTGTTTTCAGTTTGAAAAGCTCTCTGAAAACTATCACGTTTCTCGTCACTTATTTATAGATTCTCTAGATCTTTTTTCAGGCTCTATTAATATAAAAGACATTTTCCTTTGTAGAGGTCAAACACCCGTGTTTCCTCTCTCGCTTTGACTATAGCCTTCTTATTTTATTTGCCTGAAATAAGTCATAAATATTTTTTACGTGTTAAGGCAGTGTAGGAATTCCAGATTGCGTTTATACATTTTTGATGTTATATGTGAGGTATAACGTATTCTGTTGTCTGAATTAATTTTATTGGTAAAGTGATGGGGATTTTCCAAAATTATTTCGTGTCGTGGGATGAATAAAAAGTTGGGAGACGTGAAATCCCACTCGTATTTCTCATCTTGTCTTTTTCTGTTATTAAAAGGTTGAAGAATAGTTCCGTTTTAGGGATAAGTCCACCGTTGTAAATGTGTATTTTTTTCTCTTTCTTAACAATATGTATGTAAAATAAAGAAAGAAAGAAATAAGTAATGTGAATAGATCTAGAAAATCCATTGTGAAATACAACACAAATCAAGTTTTGTATGAAAAGCAAAACAAAAAAAACTAAAACTAAAATTTTTAATTAATTAATTTTTAGTTTAGAATCAAATTAGTTAACTCCCTAACTATTTCTATCACACACTTAGACCTTCGTAATTCCGTTTTTCTAAATTTTAATTATACATCCAAATAGCAATTTTAATTGATTCGTCTGACGAACATAATATCAAAGAGACAATATTATAATTATTAAAATAAGGAACATGGTTCGGTAAGCTTTTGTGGGACCCTCTCTTAAACTAAAACTTAACAAGTACTTTAAAAGCTATTAGTCTCGTCGGCGAAATATTTTATACATTCTTTAGAAATGTCTTATACATTAATTCATTCATCAAATGGTGTTTCTTTTTAAATTGACGTAGACTTAAATACTTTTGTTCTTAAAAGATATTTTTACTGTCCTATCTAAACATTAATTGCTGTATAAATATATAGTACCTGAGTGCCCGAGCCTTGCACGGTAATTTTTAAAATGATGTAAAAAGAAATTAAAAAAAAATTGAACAGAAAAATAAAAAAATAATACGGCAGGTGGGGCTCGATCCTAGGTATTTTCACCTCACTAGACCGCCCGTTTACCAAATGAACTACCACGACTTTACATTTGATGGCGAAGAATTGTGATTGGATTCAACGTAAATTTTACAAATATTTTAGAGCCCGAAAACAGGGATAAACGACATTTTTTTAAAATAAAACTTATCTAGATCGATTTTTCTCCCGCAAAACACCCTACATGGTGAATTTCAGGAAAATCGTTGGAGCCTTTTCCGAGATTCCGAAAATATATATACTATAATAATAAATAAATTTAATCTAAAAAAACTAATCTCAAATTGGCTTCTAGGCCACACATATGAAGACACTGAGAATATTCTAACAATAACTAAAATAATATCAATCTAAAAGGTACATATATGTACATATACATTATTTAGTCATGCACCCACACACGTACGCATAGACTTTCGCACACATATTTCCACACATACGAATATGAATATACACACGACAAACTGACAAATAAACAACTTACTCATACATTTTCATGCACTGACACGCACTCGCACGCGCGCACACACAGACAACACACACACACACACCTCACTCAATACACACTTTTTTGCATATAAACAGACACATCCGAAATTTTTTGTAATAATGGAAGGAACTGCCTTCTGTGATACAGGGTTTGCCTAGTACAGAGGGTAGTGTAAATTTGTAAATTAATGTTGAATTTAAGGTGTCTAATAAAGGATTATTATTATTATTATATATACATACAAGATTAACTCATTTAAATATTAAAGATATAAACTTTCTTCACTCCTTAGAATAATAAATGTTAACATATTATGTGATTAAGTACTACAGATCGTAAATGAAATGTTCCAGATAATATTATAGGCATAACTAATTTGTCAAATAACTCACAAAAATAGTTGTTTGTGAATTAAATGCGTTAATTAAGTGCGGACTAGCGTTTGGTATGTACTAATAGGCATATATTATACAAGGCAAGTAATTTGATTGATAATATTGTGGAACGAAAATGAATTTATGGTAAATGAAAAGTTTGATTTTGAATCTTGTATTTTATTCACTATTTTGTATACAAACTATTGTGTAGCATTTATTATCGTCATCATCAGAATCGGATCGGCAGAACATGTTATAAACATGTTGCAAGATTTGGCTTGGTATTTTACCGGCCGTCTGCCTGACATCAACTTACCATAGTAGCCTTTTACGACAGCTCGGTAACAAATGAGGGTGGTCTATTCTACTCAGCCGGATACCACACGGTGGGTCAATTTGCCTTAGTCGCGTTTTACGATACCTAGGTAAGAAAAGAGGGTGGTCTATTCTACTCAGCCGATTACGACACGGCGGCGTGTCGCGAATATTATATTATCTGAAATCATCATTTTCCTGCTCTTATCCTACTCCAAGTGGGTCGGCACAACATGTTGTTACATGATTTGGCTACGTATTTTAAGACCGGCCGCCTGCCTGACGACATTTTATCTTAGTCGTATTTTACGACACCTCGATAAGAAAGAGGGTGGTCTATTCTACTTAACCGGATACCACACGGTGGGTCAACTTACCTTAGTCGCCTTTTACGAAACCTCGGTAAGAAATGAGGGTGGTCTATTCTACTCAGCCGGATACCACAGGGCGGGTCGACTTACCTTAGTCGCCTTTTACGACACCTCGGTAAGAAATGAGGGTGGTACTATTCTATTTCGCCGCGTGTCGCGATTATTATATTATATGAAATATATATATAATTTATATATTTTTTTTATTAGCTCAAGTTAGCATCAACTTAAGCTTTAAAGTGCCCTTATTTTTTTAGTTAACTAAGAATTTAAAAATCTAAAATAAAAACTAGGTTTTTAACGATGACCCCCTTATTCTTGACCTTTTTTATTAGATAAACTTGAGCTTAAAGCTGCTATTACGAGCGCCTTACCAATGTAATTAGAGATGAGAATTGGGTCACAGAACTTAAATAGCGTTCATGATTAAGTTACAAATAGCTTTTGATATGTAGGTTACTAAACACTGCAGTGGGAAACTAAAGTACGAAGAAAAATTTATTATATTTTGTATATATTTCTTTACGATTGTTAAAAATTTTGACATTGACATAATAAATTAGTGATTATTAATGTATAGAATCAGGCGTTTGCTGAGATCCATAACACAAACGTAATTCTAAAATTAATAGGAGAAAACTATATATATATATATATATATATAAAAGTAAAGTAGCGGCCTGTTATTATCCCACTGCTGGGAATAGGTCTCTTCTCTCCGTTTCTGGAGAGGATTAGAGATAAGAGCTACCACGCTGCTCCAATGCGGATTGGTAGGTTACACATATGCCCCGATTTCTCTAGAGATATGCAGGTTTCCTTACGATGTTTTCCTTCACCGAAAAGCGTGTGATAAATTGCAATTATCAATGAGACACAAGTTTTAATAGGAAAACTCATTGGGTTAGAACTGTGACCTCCTCGAAAGAGTCGCACGGTGCTACCACTGGGCTACCACTGGGCTACCACAGCTTCCATATATATATATATATATATATATATATATATATATATATATATATATATATATATATATATTTCTATAATATGTTCTATATATATATTCTATTCTATATATATAATCTATAATAGCTTTGCCATTACAGCAGTTTAAAAACACTATTAAAGAGAGGCTGACACAGAAAGCCTACTATACTGTTGAGGATTATTTAGACGATAAAAATGCGTGGATATAGATATTGTTCGACCCTGTACAAGATAGAAACGATTAAATGTAACTAGTATTAAGAATTGTATTTTTCAAAGAGCAACCGCAGAGTTTCTAGCTGACTCTTCTCGCTAGGAACAGCTTTCCGAACCAACAGTAGAGTTGACGATTCAAAAGCACTTGTTTACAAGTTAAAAAAAAAAACAAAAAATCAAAAAATATTTATTTCCTTCAAAATTCTTACATAATCATTAAAATAATCTGGGACCATCCTAGTAAGTTACTAGTATTTCTACTGGTACTTGTGACAGGAGGCCCCGCTCTTCCATAACATTACATACATAATGGGAAATAGAACGTGCGTGTAATTTGTGTGTGTGTGAGTTTATTTGAATAAAGAATAATTTGAATTTGAATTTGAATAGTATGTTGATAACAAGAAAATTCATAGTGGGTTAAATAACATTATTATAGTACAAGGCCACTGGAAGATCTATTTGTAGAGCTCTATAGGGATATTGAAACAGGGAACAATGTATTCATTGAATATTAATATTACCTTTCCGAGGATTCCCTTCGAGAGCAGTTTTAGAAAATGGGTACTTTTACTTTAGCTTCAATTTATATAGAAAAAGGTTTGTTTAATTAAAGATGTATTGTATAATCATCATCATTATTCTCCTGCACTTATTCCACTATAAGTGGGGTCAGTACAGTTATAAACATGTTGTCACATGATTTAGCTACGTATTTTACGACCGGACGCCTGCCTGACGTCAACTTACTTTAGTCGCCTTTTGTGACACGTCGGTAAGAAAGAAAGTGATCTATTCTACACAGCCGGATAATATGGCGGGTCATATTACCTTATTCACCTTTTACGACACCTTGGTAAGAAATGAGGGTGGAATTTATACTCAGCCGGATACCACACGGCAATTCCAAAGAGTATTCTCCATATTAAAATATTGTATTTATTACAATTCCTTTAATCAAAATATGTTTCTAACTTTCATATAAAGATAATAAAAGGGAAGAGCTGCAATGCATTGTCTAACTTCTGTCTAAGAATCTTCAACTTCAAAGTCACGAGTTAGCAATTTCATTTGAAGCGGTAGTATTGTGCTGTGACCTACATTACGTAGCATGTCTACGATACTGCTACGTAATCCGTAGCTTCGTAGAACGCGTTACTTTGCTGTTAAGCTTTCGTTTTATTGAAACTTATTGTACCGGCGACTTAGTTCCCGTAATCTTTTGTGGTACGGGATCGTATTAAAGTAAATATGCCCAGAGTAACTTAAACTTTAAACTTATCCTAAAGTTTCCTTAAATTATTCTATAAAGGATGTCCTAAATGAATATGGTATTAGACTCAAATTTCAAAACTCTTATCAAAATCGACGTTTAAAACTGGTGTTCTGACAATATAAACTAATGAGTCCATACACACCCTTAGTAGAAAACCTTGACCTCCGACCTAGAGGCTCCGTTGGCATTTACGAAGGAGACCGTATAAAAAATATAAACTTATATATACACAAGAGCCTAATGTTGTTTAGTGGTAAATTAGTTCAGAATGAGTAATGGGAATTGTGTACTTACATAATATGTACGCGTTCAAGATAATGTAAAAAATAAACCGTATATCTAATACAAATTGTTTGTATCACACTTCTCCTACCCGCAATTTTTTCACAGTAAACGTACCCTTAATTATTTACTTCGTGTTTTTCCTTTTTTACGCAGTAAAATGCGTATTTTTAGTTATGTTTCACCGTTCTTTTTAAATATAAAGCAATACACAGTGCACGTGTACTGGGTTGTTCACAAAGTGACAAAAAGACTATCATTTTGTTACCTACATTACAAACTCAATATTTTTATTCTGTATATCAGCCTTTATTGTACCCAATTTTATTAATATTGTTCTAGCATATTGCCTGTGAAAACGTAACGGATAGATAGACAGACTCTACATATATAAATTAATGTAACAACTCTTTAACAGCGCTATTTTCTAAGGTGAACGTTAAATTTTTAAAGAGATAGAGAAATTAGGAGAAAAAGAACGCATTATTAACGATTATATGAGAGATAAACATGCCTAGACTATATTCAAATAATATTTAAATTAATTATAATAATATTTATTATTGCTACTGTTTGTAATTATTATTATAAATAAAAATTTTGACGTAAAAAATTATACGTACTAATTTGGAATAAAATGTTTCATTTGATTTGATTCTTTTATAAATCGTGTAATTTTAAACCAGTAGCAGACAATTGTAATTGAAAACTAATAGTCTCTTGTAAGCAGATAATATCCACTAAGACGTTAATTAATTTTAGAAATGCAAAAGTCTGTCTGTTACGTATTTACAACCCAATCTACTGAATCAAAATAAATGATATTTGGTACAACTCAAGATTATATACAGGTGATAAAAAAATCCTTTTATTCCTTCAGGAACCGTAAAAAAACTTGCATTATTGAGGGACCTTGAACGCTAAGTTGGCGCAAACAAAATAGTAATATACAATTGCTCGACAATTAAAAAATTACAATAAACGAGTAATACATACTAGGCGTCACTGATTGCAACTTTAATCCAGTTTTGAAAAATAACTATCCAAAGCATAAATTCCCAATAGAATTTAGACTAATATTAAATAGTTTCCGGGCGTTCCGAACGGGGCTCAATCGGACGCCCTCCCTATAAGGTCCCAGAGGCGTTCGCTGCATCTGGTGCTTCCGATGCATCGTTCAGCGGAGGGAGGGGCCACTTTCAGAGAGGCCCCGACCCAGAGGTGGCGCACTCTGGGGTACAGAGTTGCTGCTGGCGGGGATGGGGGGCAATGTCTTCATGGGTACCCTATCCCCGCCACCAGCAGCGTAGTGAAGCACACAGGTTATTTTAGTCGGTGCGAGTCCGACATAACTGTCGCCTGTCCCCGTCGGGCGGCGGTATCCATAAGGGGTTTTTTCCTGTACAAAAAATAAAAAAATAAAATATTAAATAGTTAATTTAATTCCAATAATTCCAGCTTGTAGTTTTAATACTTAAATCCTAACGCTTAACGTGTTACATAAAACATTATATTAACATAGCGTCAAAGCTCGAATATAAAGTAATAGCCAATTACTTTGAAGGACAAAGCCTTTTTGTAGCTGGGTTTAGGGTTAATTACGTCCAATGACTCATTTGCGGTCGTAAAACTTCGTCTACACGCGTTAAATGGATAGTGCGACTATTAGAGACATACATTTAAAACTCTATGTCTTAATAGATGATCCAGGGTAGAATTTTCGTGTAGTGTGTAGTTAGTAGCGGTGTTTTGTGATACGTGCGGTAACTAATCCTGCATTTATAAGGTATAAGAACGGTTTTTGCTTCCCACACTAATTACATACATTTTCTTAATAAACGCGGATCATAGCAATATAATTTTATTATAACTTTTTAGTTAGATAAACATTGTAATCTTTCAATGCCATTTATGACATCACGCTAAGAACGATAAAAAACTAGTATTTTCTTGTTCTGAATGAAAACATTAGTCAGTTATAGTAGTTTTTACATTTTTTTAAGATCATAGTCATCCTCCTGCCCTTATCCCACTCTAAGTGGGGTCGGCACAACATGTTACACACATGTTGTCATATGATTTGGCTACGTATTTTACGACCGGCCGGCCTGACTTCAACTTACCTTAGTCGTATTTTACGTCTCCTCGGTAAGAAAGAAGGTTACTCTAATAATTTATATATTTTTTGTAGTTTGGTAGTTTTCAGGATCAGTCGACAATTAGCATCTATTATTGTTTGAAGTGTTAAATAAATATTGTGCGTACCTGTAATTTCGAAACATAAAAAAGATGATCTATTAAATGTTAATTAGTTTCAAACGTATATGATTTCTAGTTGGTAAGCCTTATAAAATAGTCATAAATAGGTCATATATATGAAAGAACGCCATATGTTAGGGAACATTGCGATGTTACACGCGACGCGCAGCGCCCCGCATTTCAATAAAAAGCACTAAGAATGTATTTACGTTCACAAGTATGTTTAGTTCGTTGTAAATTCTTTACCTCTTCATACGAGTTGTTCGATTAGGAGAAATATAGTTTGTTCTTTTTATAGGTTCAGTGAGTATAAAAACCTAATGAAAATATTATTCAACTATATTCCACGATAAAATAAAATATATGTAATGCTAAATGTAGAGTGTACTATTTATTCTCATACCTGATACATGCAGAATTTGTAAAACACAGGCACTACGCACCACCGCAATCGCTTTGCGATTTTTTCGTGGAGTCTATCTCCTGACGTAACTAATATTAAGAATTGTATTTTTAAAAGAGCAACCGCCGAGTTTCTTGCTGGCTCTTCTCGGTAGGAACAACTTTCCGAACCAGCAGTAGAGTTGACGATTCAAAAGCACTTGTTTACAAGTTTATTTGAATGAAGAATATTTTGAATTTGAATTTGATGATGCTTCGGTTACGGGGCAGAAACAATTGTTGAGATTGTGGTGGTGAATGTGTGCAGTGCTTGTGTATTGTTGTGTTATCTGTGGTTTGTACAAATTCTGCATGTATCAGGTATGAGAACGAGTAGTACACTCTACACTTAGCATTACATATATTTTCTTTTATCGCGGATTATAGCAAAATAATATTTCCATTAGTTTCGTATATGGACCTCCGCAAAGTAACGCCTAATTTTATAAATTATTCAGTGAGTGTTTTAAGTCAGTCAAGTTTGTGCAAGTTCGAACCACATTAACTTAGCAAGTGCTTAACGAAATTTAGCATACAGGTAAGTCTGAATCCACCTTTAATACCTTTATACCCTAATTCTATATGGTTACTTTTAAGACTATGAAATCTTTATGCCAAGGAAAATAAAAATATAACCTCATAGACAATTTTATACAGTGGGAATAGAATGTCCATTCGCCCGTCTGATGTGAATCGGCCTTAAAAAAGTGTAATTTATATTTTACTATTTACTTCACTGCGTTTTAACGATTAAATATTAATTTTACTGTACTGATTTTAAAGGAATCATTCAGAGGCGAGCTAAGTCGTTTGGTATCCGGCTGAGTAGAATAGACCACCCTCATTTCTTACCGAGGTGTCGTAAAAGGCGACTAAAGTATATCGACCCGCCGTGTGGTATCCGCCACCGCTGAGTAGAATAGAAAAACCTCATTTCTCACCGAGGTGTCGTAAAAGGCGACTAAGGTAATTTGACCCGCCTTTCGGTATTGGGTGTCGTAGAATAGACCACCCTCTTTCTTACCGAGGTGTCGTAAAATACAACTAAGATAAGTTGACATCAGGCAGGCGGCCGTAAAAACGTAGCCGAATCATGTAATAACATTTCTATAACATGTTTTGTTGACCCCACTTAGAGTGCGATAAGGGCAGGAGTAGCAGGATTCAGAGACGAGATGTTGCTTCTTGAATTGAGATTTACGTAAAAAAGTAAATGTTTATTATTTTTAACAAAAATGTAAAATGTATAGATAAAATAACGTGACATATGGCGAGTAAATTGTGAAACATGACGCTTAAAATTTACATAATATTTTATGTTTTGAAAACACCATAGCATTTGCTTACCTCGTGATCCGGGTACGATCAATTACCTGAGACACTAAGTACGTATTGTGTTACGACCGATAGTAAAAGGGTTGGGTAATATAGCGTTACGACGCCCTTGACCGCTTTAAGCTAACGTAGCTAACGTTGCTTCCAATATAAAATGTACCCCAGTGTAATATCTCTAAGTACTCTATATCTAACTTCTATCTACGTGTAATAACTCTAAGAACTTTTATTGCTAGCTCTTCACGTAAGCGATTGTTTTGTTATTATCTGTTTGTAAGTTTTCTGTTTAAAAGTTATATGAATAATTTATATTTTTAACTCAATTTATATATTAACGTAAACTTATTGCTAATGTTGACACAATTTTAATGATAAACTATTAACTGCTAATAGATAAACTAATTCCTGTTTTCTGTTTAAAAGTTATATGAATAATTTATATTTTTAACTCAATTTATATATTAACGTAAATTTATTGCTAATGTTGACAGAATTTTAATGATAAACTATTAACTGCTAATAGATAAACTAATTCCTGAGTTTGTATCAAATCACATATCTCAAGTGATTTATAGAAGTAGGCGTGGCTTTGCGGAATTCCATAGTACAGATACAATAGAATTATTTTCTGTGAAGCAGGCAACATTCACATACCTTATACATGCAAGACAGATCACCACACGTATCACAAAACGCAACCACCGCACTTCACACAAGCACTACGTACATTTAATACCACAATCTCTACGAGCGTTTCGCCCCGAATCCGCAGCTTCATCAGGAGGATAGCCTCCATGACAAAATCGTAATGTCACATGATTTGTCTAGGTAGGACCAGACGCCTGCCTGACATCAACTTACCTTAGTCGCCTTTTACGACACCTCGGTAAGAAAAAGGGTGGACTGTTCTTCTCCGCTGTATACTAATTGGCGGGTCAACTTACCTTAGTCGCTTTTTACGAAACCCCAGTAAAATATGAGGGTAGTCAATTCTACTCAGTCGGATACCACACGGCGCGCCGGGTCAATTTACCTAAGTCGCTTATTACGACACCTTGGTAAGAAATGAGGTGCTCTGTTCTACGAATTCTGTAAATTTCTAAATTTTATTGATATGTTTTTGTGACAAAGCAATATTTCCATATTATTCCTACTAGTTTTACCCGCGACTTCGTTGCGTGGACTGTTGTCGTGTGATAGGTTGATAATATATGGCGCTTTTCAATGAAATCCTATTCCTGTAGTATTTTGGCTTTCTTTAGCATATATGTTACCTCGATGTATAAGGAAAAATAATGCCAAATTTCATCGATATTGGTTTAGCGGATTTGCCGTGAAAGAGTAATAAACATACATCCATAAAACTTTCGCATTTATAAAATTAGTAGAATAGGATAGGATAGGATAGGATAGGATGGCAATAATAAAGCTTGTCAAATTTCAAATGAAAATCAAATACAATTTACAATGCAGGTAAAGTATAAACTTTTACAGCAGTCTAATAAAGTAGGTCATGCGATCAAGGTCCATCGACATTTAGATATTTTTCGTTGCGTATCTAAAGCCTTTTTGTTAATTTATAGAAATAGCCGTTACTTTGCGGAGGTCCATAATACAAAAGTAATGAAAATATTATTTTGCTATCCGCTATATCCTAATGCGCGATAAACTTTTATAAAATAAAATTTTATCGCGGTTTTATCGCGATATATATTTTCATTAGTTTTACCTTTTTTCTAGTCATTTTGAACAATGCTATTACGGAGTAAATAAATCTGTATAAAGTCATCATTCTCCTTATCCCAGTCTAAGTGGGGTCGGCACATCAATTTTTAACATGTTATAACGTGAACTCGCTAGTTATTTTACGACTGGCCGCCTGCCTGACGTCAACATACCTTAGTTTAGACCTCGGTAAGTAATGAGAGTGGTCTATTCTACTCAGCCGGATACCACATGGCGGGTCAACTTATCTTACCTCGGTAAGAAATGAGGCTGGTTTATTTTACTGGATATCACACGAATACAACTATCAATCAAAATATTTGTTGCAGTTGTAACGTCAAATCGATCTAGGTAGTTCCATATTATAAAAGTACGTATTGATAATACTACTAGCTTTTACCCGCGACTTCGTTCGCGTAGACTGTTGTTGTGGTAGGTAGATAGTAGATGGCGCTTTTCAATGTCATCCTATTCCTGTAGCATTAACAGGATTTCTATAGCCTACATGTTATTCCGTGTATAAGCAATAATTGTGCTAAATTTCATTGATATTGGTTCACCGGATTCGCCGTGAAAGAGTAACAAACATACATCGATACTCACAAGTTTTCCGCATTTATAATATTAGTAGGATATTCAGAATACTGGGATCGATCCCAGATATATTTTTTTAAATTTATAAATACATTTTTTTTTAAATTACCACGTAAGGCTGGATTAACCAGGTCTGGATTTATAATATTAGTATGAATATGGATTTTTTAGTTACAATTTTAAGAGACAGACTGGGAGGAGCTATATACCTTTACATTCCATTTTCTAGTTCGCATTACTTTACGGCGCTGTACATATTTACAATCCCCACGGTTGGTACCTGTAGCTTTAGCACGTGCCTATGTCGTGACCACCTATGGGGTTTTCACACGCGATCGTATGAAGGCTCAATACGATAGACGTAGCGATGTCAACAACGATTGAATCATAGATTGAAATGACGATAGTTCTTTGACATTCTATATACATTATACCTATACTTTGTTATTAAACAAAATTGTTGCAAGCATGTTGACTGGCCCGTTGGCGCAGTGGGTAGTGACCCTGCTTTCTTCTCTGCGGCTCGCGGGTTCCATTACCGCCGAGGGCCAACACTTTCTATGAATGAATTTGTTGGTCTTTGAGCCTGGGTGTATTTAAAAAATATATAAGTATATATTCACTAGTTGTCTGTCTACCATAACACAAGTATTAAGTTACTTATTTTGGGGACGGACGGCCGTGTGTGTAAGTGTCCCATAAAAAAACAAAATAAAAAAAAATACCCTTGCCATTTGTCTGTATATTTGAGAACCTGTTTGCGATTTGGGTGTAAGATTCTATAAAAAAAAATCGACATCAATTTTAGTTTTTCCATCACAGCAGTTTAAAAACAGTATTAAAAACAAACTTTGTAATACAAAAAGCCCATATAATATAGCCCAGTAATCATCTATAGTAATAGAGGATTACTTAGATGAGACTGCATGGACATTCTTATAATGTATTGTAATGTAGGTATATGGATTAATAATTAGAGACTCGCGGCAGGTGATTATTATTATGGTTACCCAAGACATTATGTTATTGCCCATCCTTTCACAGGACATTAAAGTACTCTTCAATCCTGTACAAAACTGTAATGACTAAATGGAAGGGTGAAAAATGTTAAACTCGCGTCACGACCCGCGACCTGATTGAAAATTTGTAAGACGGGGAGTAGACCACCGGTGCGGCGTGGGAGAGGAGTATCCCCTCCCTTTCTACTTACCGCGCACTGAAAATGTATGCCTACGCTTACTTTTTCGCTTACGCGGCACAGTGCGTTTGCGCGAATGTGCAATAATTTGCAATAGTTATGAAGTGTTTAATTTTTACTAATATATAAAGCTGAAGAGTTTGTTTGTTTGATTGATTGATTGTTTGAACGCGCTAATCTCAGGAACTACTGGACCGATTTAAAAAAATCTTTGAGTGGAAGATAGTCTACTTATCGAGGAAGGCTATAGGCCGTAAGAATATAATATATAACATCACGCTTAAAAGAATAGGAGAGGAGCGGAAAGGAGGAGGAGAAAAGTATTACGTGAAAGTTATTCAAAAATCATGTACTACAAAATTGTTTACCTCTTAAAGTTCTAAATAAAAGTCTGCGACAGCGTATGTCTAGCTTTTAGGGTTAACCCAATTTAACCATATTTATGGTAATTTTCAATTCAAATTTAACCACTTTTATGGTTATCAAAATTCTATATTACGGTTTTAATCTTTTTATGCGGGCGGAGCCGTTAGCGAAAGTGCAATTATAGTACGCAAATAGTAGAAAGCAATTCGTGTAAAATTATCCCCTAACCATTCCAAAATATCAAAGATGCACAACGTTAATATTAAAGTTTTCACTTCTGCCAGCTCTCCGTTTTTTTATCTATATATTATATATATTTATTATACGAGTATATATACTATGTATTATATATTACATAAGCTTAGTTGTACCAAATCTCATAATTATGGCTTTAGCAGAGTAAACTTGAGCTTAGGTAGTTTGTAGCAGTTTACAAAATAATGTTTCCTGACCTAAACTAACATGACAATGTGTGCAAACAACATCTACTTCACAAAATGATATTTACCGATTATAATCGAAAACCCTCTGTGAAAATTATTCTACCCTTTTACTGGTTTAATATTAATGTGTTGTTGAGGTCAAATGGTAGTCGTTCCTATGATAAATTAATTCCTATCTTTACTACAAAGTATAAAAAAGTCGCTTTCCCTGTCTGTCCCTATATCCATATGTATGCTTAAATCTTGAAAACTACGCAACAGATTTTGATGCGGTTTTTTTTAATAGATAGAGTGATTAAAGAGGAAGGTTTATAAGATCACTTAAAAAAATAAGGTGTCAAGTCCTTCGAATGGCTACACATATGGTAACAATAATTTGTTATAATAATAACATACTACACAAGTATAAAAGGAAATAGCTTTTAAGTTATTTCTGCGAGGCAGCATGAGCTAACAATAGCTTATTTACTTTGGTCGCTCTGACGTGACCTAAATACTCTCCGGGAAGTTATTTTTAACGAGAGGCAGGGTCTAGACTGCAATAATTTTAAATGAGAATCTCGTCTGTTGGTGACATTAATGTGAATTTATCTTTTGCTTTTAAATTATTAAAAAATATTTGTGTTTTTTTTTAACATCATTTTAAAAATTACCACCCAGTCACCCAGGTACTGTATATTTAAATCTGTAATTGAATGTAATGCTATAATTATAATACCTTTATAAAGTTGAGAATATATTTTATAATTTTTGCATTATTTGAATATTTATATAGTAAGTAAGAAACGGCCTGTTACTATCCCACTGCTGAGAATAGGCTTCTTCTCCCCGTTTTTTTTTTTGGAGAGAAGGATTGGAGCTAAGAGCTACCACGCTGCTCCAATGCGGATTGGTAGGTTACACATATCCCCAGAAGTCTCTAGAGATATGTAGGTTTCCTCACGATGTTTTCCTTCACCGAAAAGCGTGTGATAAATTGGAATTATTAATTAGACACATAAGTTTTACTAGAAAACTCATTGGTGCCTGCCTGGGGTTTGGACCCTAGACCTCCTCGAAAGAGGCGGTAACACCGTGATACCGCTGCGCTACCACAGCTTATTTACACAGAATATTTATATGATATTTTATAATTTAATTTATTAATTGCTATTCCACTGCTGGACATAGGTCTTCTCTCCGTTTTTGGAAAGAATGGTTAGAGCTAAGAACTACCACGCAGTTCCAATGCGGATTGGTAGATTACACATATCCCTGGAATTCTCTAGAGATATGCAAGTTTCCTCAGGATGTTTTCCTTCACCGAAAGGGTTGTGATAATATATCATAATATATTATTGTTTCCCATAAAAATTGTTAAAGTAACTTAACTTTAAAAACTAGACATATGCCGTCGCGGACATTTATTTAGAATTTTAGGTTTGAACAATTTTCTAATACATGATTTTTGAATAACTATCCGTTATAACCGTTTACTCAGCGCACGCAAATAAAGCTTTAAATTTGGCTGTTTACGTACTATTTTGTATGCTGCTCTTTTTTTCAATAAATGGCCTATGTTACACTGAAAGAATTTTTTAAATCGGTCCAGTAGTTCTCGAGATTAGCGCGTTCAAATAATCAAAAAAACAAACAAACTTTTCAGCTTTATATGTTAGTATAGATTTCGGAACTAAAGTTTACCCAAACAAATACTGGCTATCTAACACATAAATAATACCAACATTTGAATGTCAATAACACGTTGAAAGCATCAGTTTGCGGAACCCTAACATAACAAAGAGCTGTTATCGAGTTTTCAACTATAGACTTCAAAAGCATTGTCGGTGAATTTGAAATGATATCTATTGTATATTGCAGTGACAACTCAAATAAATTGAGTAAAGAATTTTTAATACTATCTTTTAAATGTGTGCGTGCGTTCGAAATAATGAGTTTTATTGTAGATTGCATTTACAACTCAAATAAATTGAGTGCAGTATTTTTAAATCTATTTTTTAATGTGCACGTGCGTTACAAATAATGAGTTTTATTAAGTTAAGTTTTACTGTAGATTGCATTTACAACTCAAATAAATTGAGTGATTGAGTGATAAATTGAGTATTTTTAATTTGTTTTTTTTTAAATGCGTGTGTGCGTTAGTAATAATGAATTTTATGAAGTTAAAATTTATTGTACGTTGCATTTAAATCACAAATAAATCGAATGAAGTATTTAAAAGGTTTTTTAAATGTGTGCGTGCGTAAGAAATAGTGAGTTTTACTAAGTTAAGTTTTATTGTAGATTGCATTTAAATCTCAAATAAATCGAATGAAGTATTTAAAAGGTTTTTTAATGGCGAGTTTTTTTTTTAAATTTGGAGGAGTGGGAAAATGAGTTTGTTTTTAAGGCTAACTATTAATACTTGCAAAGGTTATGTAAAAAGTATTTATATACCTGGTTATAAACAAAAATTTGTAGTTTCTGTTTCTGTGTAGCGAATGGAGCGGCTGAAAAATTACAAATTGTTATTAAAAAAAAAAAATTCTAACATAATCATTTAATTTTGGTAAAATTAAGCCTGTATTTACTTTGATTTAAGGTTACTGAACTACCTAAAAGTTTTTTTATTAGGGTTACAGTTTGTTTACTTAGCCTTAATTCGAGAAGTCGACGACCTGAGAATACTGTCAACTGTATTAATTTTCATTGGCGTCGAATTAATGATACTTTTAGCTGATTGGCAAAATATTTAGCTTTGATATATTCATGCAGCACTAAAATATCAACCGTATGTGAAAAAAACTGAAAATTGATGTACCGATTAAAAGGGTATCGATTTATCGATATTAGGTTTATGATTAAATATTAATGTATCCACTTATCCACTGAGCAATATTGATGAAATTTTAAATTGAATTTTGAAGTAATTGTAGTTTATACATGCGGCCAGCACATACAATTAAAAAAAAACCGTTTTTTTCGTAAACTTCTGTAGTACATTACATTACATACATGAGGTTATTTTAAAATTGAAGTTTACGGAAACGAAAAAAAATTTATTAATGTTGTCGCCACTGACTTCCGCTTTGTATTTTATAGCAACAAAGTCATGAAACAAGAGTATCGCGCCCTTTTTGATTAAAACGGTGGCAATACCTTGCCGTTGTTGTTTCCGGTTTAGTCTTTCTATTGATAAGCGTTTAAGTGACAGTCAGACTTTATTCGTCATTCAAGAGAAGTGCATCTCGGAACGGGAATTGTGGTATTCCTATTATATCGTGTTCTTGTATATAATGTGCGCTGACATTAACAGTAAATACACGTGCAAAATTTCAAGGCACACAAATTATTTTTTTTTTAAAGATTTTTAAGCTACCAGCATATTTTATAGAATTAGGCATTGCTTTGCGGGGATCCACTTTTGTATTAAAAGTAATAATATTATTTTGCTATAATCTATATAATATATTCTATATAAGATATATAATATAATGCTAAATAATAAAAAAAAATCTACGATTAAATAAATAGAAAATATACTTATATAATACTAAATGTATAGCTACCACAATACACAAGCACTACACACGTTCACAAACTCAACAATTGTTTCGACCCGCAGTGGAAGGATCATCAGGAGATAGACTTCACGACAAAATTTTCATTATTACTTTTATATCAGCATATTTTTTACGTCCATTATTACCGTATATTAGTTGGGTTAAGATTTAGCCGTGTGTCATCCGGCTGAGTAGAATAGATCAACCTCATTTCTTACCGACGTGTCGTAAGAGGCGACTAAGGTAAGTCGACCCGCCGTGTGGTATCCGGCTAAGTAGAATAGACCATCCTCATTCTTTACCGAGGTGTCGTAAAAGGCGACTAAGGTAAGTCGACCTGCCGTGTTGCATCCGGCTGAGTAGAATATACCATCCTCATTCCTAACCGAGGTGTAGTAAAAGGCGACTAAGGTAAGTCGACCTGCCGTGTTGCATCCGGCTGAGTAGAATATACCAACCTCATTCCTAACCGAGGTGTAGTAAAAGGCGACTAAGGTAAGTCGACCTGTCGTGTTGCATCCGGCTGAGTAGAATATACCATCCTCATTCCTAACCGAGGGTACTAAAAGGCGACTAAGGTAAGTTGACCCTTCGTGTGGTATCCGGTTGAGTAGAGCACCAACACCACCACCACCACGGAGGTGTCGTAAAATACGACTAAGGTAAGTTGACGTCAGGCAGGCGGCCGGTTGTAAAATACGAAGCTAAATTACGTGGCAACATGTTTATAACATGTTGTGCCGACCGAGTGGGATAAGGGCAGGAAAACGAGTTGTTTTAAGATTATCATAACTTTGTTAGTGACACGCCTAGTACACGTTACTTTAGCAGAGTGCACGGCCGATAAGTGAGTTACCAATGGGGGTGGCCGACTTGGATGAGTTCCCCCTACACCCTACTGCATTAAAGCTTTGCAACATACAGCATTAAAGGAATTCTAATACCGTGAGTGGTAGAGCCATTAACCCTTAGGTTATTGCTTTGTTTGATTCTAAATCATAGTATACACAAATTGCTCACCTATGCTTGTTTATGTTTTAACTAGGGATGTTAAAAAGTAATCTATTTTTAATTGATTATTTTATTATTAATTTATTTACATCAGACGAGCGAATGGTCATTCTATTCCTACTCTATAAAATTGTCTATGAGTTTTATTTTCTTTTCCTTTGGCATAAAGATTTCATAGACTAAAAAGTAGCCATATAGAATAAGGGTATAAGGGTATTAAACGTTGATTCAGACTTATTTGTATGCTACATTTCGTTAGGCACTTGCAAAAATAAAGTGGTTCGACTCGCAAAGACTTGACTGACTTAGAACACTTACTGAATAATTTATAGAATTAGGCGATACTTTGCGGAGGTGCATAATACAAAAGTAATAAAAATATTATTTTGCTGTAATCCGTCATAAAAGAAAATACATGTAATGCTAAATGTAGAGTGTACTATTCGTTCTCATACCTCATACTTGCAGAATTTCTAAAAACTCATGCACTACCCGACACCAATAAGACAATAATACACATGCACTGCACACATTCACCACCACAATCTCAACAATTGTTTCGCCCTGTAACCGAAGCATCGTCAGGGGATAGACTCCACGACAAAATAGCAAAGCGATTGCTCTCATTGCTTTTGTATTTTAATATAGTCGATTTTTAATAATCGATCTTCTAAAAACTATATTACTTACCCTAATTTTTATATTTATTTATGCTTTTATTCAACTTGCAATGTATGTGAAAGTGGAATCTTGCAAGCTAAATTTGACCCCCTTTCCGAGATCCAGTTGAGCTGAAATTTTACATAATGTTAAGGTTCAGATGACAACGCATGTTTATGATAGGCATGACCTGATGCTGCTTGCAGGATTGGCTTCAGATAAGAGAACTCCTCAACGGTTTTCAGTAGGGAGATGAAATTTTGTAAAAAGCTTATAATTATCTTGTTCTTCTTTTTTTCTCTTTTTCTCCTTTCAAGATAAGAAAGATATTCGTTTTTGGATGCAACCAATGTAGCCATACTACGAATTTTAATTGAATTTCGCAAACAGCGCATCTGTTAAAACATCATTAAACATTTTTTATTCGTACTTGTCACCTTGTCATTAATTAATTATATTAAATAGAAAAAACAACGATTATCAATAATCGATTTATTTTAATTCAATTTTCACAAATCGGTTTTTTCCAAATCGATTTACTTTGAAGGTGTAATATCGATTATTTAGTAATCGATTTTTCTTAGTTTTAACTGCAAGAACTTAATATTCCTTGAATTTTTTCGATATATTACCGTATCTGGAATGATAATCAATATTATATGAAGTCTTAAGGCATTGTTACACGCGACCTAGTTTTATTCGTTAAAGCTTTTAAGTTCCCTCAATAATGCAATGTGTTTTTACCCCGAAAAACTATGTATGTATTCAAAATTCAAAATATTCTTTATTGAGGTGGACTGTTCAGTACTTTTGAATCGTCATAAGCTTTAATCTTGCTAAACGGGTCAATATATATAATAATAACGGGTCAATAGATATAAATCAATATCGGTCCAGCGTGATACAAACTTACCGATACCTGATCGGGATTTGAACTCGGGAACCGCTAGTAATGGTCACACGGTCTCATTCAATTATTAAGGAGCCACAAGGTCATATGCAAGATTTTCAATAATATTATAATAAAGAACGGTCACTGCTGACCCGTTGTCATGGCAACAAGTTTAATAACAAATTCAACATATAACCTGTGAAACGACCGACAAAAATTGACTAGTAATGGATTTATAATAATATTGTTACAAACCTAACAGTGAAAGCAACACGTCTATAGAAAAATGATTTGGCACGTCGTGTCTATCAATTATTATAATATTCGAGCATCTATCCATTGTTAGCTGTGATAGCCCACCGGAAAAACTGTGTTACTCTTTCGAGTAGGTCACGGGTTCAAATCCCGGGCAGGCAATCAATGATTTTTTAATTAAAATACTAGCAATCGCCAGCGGCTCCACCCGCGTGGAAAGATGAAAACCGTAATATATAATATAGTATTTTGATGACCATAAAAATGGTTAAAGGGGGTTAACCTTAAAAGCTAGACATATGCTATCGCAGACTTTGATTTACAACTTTTAGACGGGTATAAGTTTGTAATACATGATTTTTGAATAACTTACACCGTTTACTCAGCGCACGCGAGAAAAGCCTTAAATTTTTCCGTTTTCGTACTTTTTTTTATTGCTGCTCCTCTCGTATTCATCTTAGCGTGATGTTATATAGCCTATAGCCTTCCTTCATAAATAGACTATCTTACTCTTTTCAAATCGGTTCAGTAGTTCCTGAGATTAGCGCGTTCAAACAAACAAACAAACTCATCAGTTTAATGTATTAGTATAAATAAAGCGAAATAAAACCTATTTGATTTTAGTACTTAGTTTTATTCCTTGATGATGCTTTTTTCTGCCCAGAACCATTTGCTAGCTACACCAATAAATATATATATTTATATGTGTATATTACTACTACACTATTGTTAGCTATTCCAATATTTGTCTATTCCCATCTTTGTATATTTGTCTATAACTACACCCAAAATCTTGGATAAAGAATACACGTATATACTACGTCCATGCCCAAAATAATAGAGGAGATTATGGAAAAGCTGAGAGGCGGCCATGCTTGCGCGAGCTGTCAAAAAGGAATATACGTAAAAGCGAGAAAATAATAGAGATGGTATTTAATAAAACTGTATGTATTAAAAAATTCAAATAAATGCACTGGAACAATACAAGCTGGACGTATTTTACTATATCTACTTATTAGCCAGAGAGGACTTTCTAACACTATGTACATTTGGATATTACATTTTATAGAAGTGTCGCTAAATTTCGGATAAGTATATGCTTAAATAAAAATACATATAGTTTTTCGTAGAAGGCCTAAAATGATCCATTTCGACTAATATTCCTAACAATGAGGCATGAATTTCAGATAATACATTAGCCTCAACGACAAATATTTGAAACGTTTCGGTTAACATCAAAAGGCAAAACATTCATCATAGACTTAAACCGAGAACTGACCTTCGGCTTCAAATTGTTACTATAATTTGATTGATGAATTTGTTGTTATCATAGAGTTTTAATACTAGAGTAGGACAGCCAAACTAAAATGTAGTATAATAAAGAGAGATAAAGTGAAAGCAGGCGCGTCTGTGACCATTTAATTCATAACAATAATCTATAAGCATCATCATCCTCCTGCCCTTATCCCACTCTAATAAGTGGGGGTTTGTAACATGTTGTGCTAAATCATAGCACAACATGTTACAAACATGTTGTGCTATGATTTGGCTACGTATTTTACGACCGGCCGCCTGCCTGACGTCAACTTATCTTAGTCGTATTTTACGACTCGACTCGGTAAGACAGAGGGTGGTCTATTTTACTCAACCGGATAACACACGGTGGGTCAACTTACCTTAGTCGCCTTTTACGACACCTCAGCAAGAAACGAGGTTGATCTATTCTACTCAGCCGGATACCACACGACGGGTGGACTACCTTAGTAGCCTTTTACGACACCTCGGTAAGAAATGAGAGTGGAATTATTCTATTTAGCCGGATACCACACGGCGTAACAATAGTCTATATGCATTACTTATCATTATAGATGTTATCGTATAGTAGATTATGATACTGTTGCATAATAAGGGTTCTTATAACACTAGTGTGTTTTAAAAAAACGAGCCGCAGGCGAGTTTTTTTATAGTATCACACGAGTGTTATAAGACCAAGTTATGTACAGTGTCATACACTACCAACTTTATCAACTCTCATACTATAATGCGTAAAACAATATTGCAAATAAAACGCTGAATATAAAAAAAAAAAATTTTTTGTAATTTTAAATGTTGGCGCAAACATTGATTGCGCATGCGTGTTGCGCTGCGGACTCGTTCATTGAATCTTTTTTTTTAAGGTAGAGGTTCAACCTCCTTGGTCCAGCTGAAGGTTGTATAGGTGTATTGTTATGATTAAAAAATTATATTATGATACAGGTGTCCATACAAGACCTGTATGGTAATAAAACTTCTTAATTTTTTATTTTTGGCCTGTACGTAATGTTTGTCATAAGAATTTTGGTTTCTGTTTTATAATCTTTGTATTATAGTATCAGAGTAAATAAACACTTTATCATTTCATTTCACTTAAAAAAGGTTACGAACCTCCGTAGAAACGCTTGCAAAAACAACAAAAAAACACTTATAAAACCTCTCTCTTTACTTACACTCCATTAACGTCGTAAAATGATACGACGGCAAGGGTTTTATAGTCTACAAACAAACTTCCACGAAGTGTTATGATTCTAGCTTTAATTACAGCATAAAGGCCTGAGTCACTGTTACATTTAGAACGATGTATCCGATAGCCTAAATAGTGTACACGATACAAAATTTATAAAATGTAAGTTCAAGCTAAAAGGCCTAGATTTTGACAGATCATTAAGTGTCGTAATGGTTACTTTCTGTTTTTTAAAACAATAAAAATAATGTGTTAAAATAAATAATGAATTGAAGCTGTGATGGCCTAGCGGTGCGATCGTGTGAATCTCTAAAGACGATCATGGGTTCAAACCCGGGCAGACACCAATGAGTTTTTCTATTAAAACTTATGTGTCTAATTGATAATTGCAATTTATCACACGCTTTTCGGTGAAGGAAAACATCGTGAGGAAACCTGCATATCTCTAGAAAATCCTAGGGATATGTGTAACCTACCAATCCGCATTGGAGCAGCGTGGTAGGTCTTAGCTCCAACCCTTCTCTCCAAAAACGGAGAGAGGAGGCCTATGCCCAGCAGTGGGATAGTAACAGGCCGTTACTTATGCTGTGTGGTATCCGGCTGTGAAGAATAGACCACCCTCTTTCTTACCGAGGTGTCGTAAAAGGCGACGAAGTAAAATCGACCCGCCGTGTAATATCCTGCTGAGTAGAATATACCACCTCATTTTTTACCGAAGTGTCGTAAAAGGTGATTAATGTAAGTTGACCCTCCTTGTGGTATCCGGTTGAGTATAATAGACCGCCCTCTTTCTTACCGAGGTGTCGTTAAATAGGACTAAGGTAAGTTAAGGTCAGGCAGGCGGCCGGTCGTAAAATACGTATCCAAATCATGTGACAGCATTTTTAAAACAAGTTGTGCCGACCCCACTTAGAGTCAAATAAAGGCAGATGAGAAAAATGATGAGAATTATATATTACCTATATAGTAAGAAATATAAAATAAAGACCATAAATTAAAACAGAAGCAACAGAGCATTGAAATATTAGGAGCTTGAAATCGATAACATAATTAATACTAAAATGGTTTTTATTATAATTAACAAGTTTCTTTACCATTTTCTTTATAAACAATACAAATAAACCTCGTCTTCTAAATGTACGGAAATCTTATTGGCGTGTCTCTGACATAATAGCGTACAATTTTCCTCTGTGCACCTGCGAACTTAATTTAATTTAACTTAATATATAAATCTTGAGATACGAGGTTTAAATTCGTTCAAGTAAAACATAGGCTCAGATATAATCGGAATGTAGATGTTTTTTAACATCTTTTTCTTTCCTCCTGCCCTTATCTAGTGGGGTCGGCACAACATGTTATATACATATTGTGCTTGTTGGCTTATTTTAGGACCGGCCGTCTGCTTGATGTCAACCTTAGTCGTATTTTACGACACCTCGGTAAGAAAAAAAGGGGCTTCTATTCAACTCTACCTACCACACGGCGGGTCAACTAACCTTAGTCGCCTTTTACGACACCTCGGTAAGAAATGAGGGTTGTCTACTCTACTCAGCCGGATACCACACGGCGGAACAACTTACCTTAGTCGACTTTTACGACACCTTGGTAAGAAATGAGGGCGGTCTCTTCTTCTCAACCGTATACTACACGGCGGATATGAAATAAGAAATTGTTTGTGAAAAAGATTGTGCAATATACAGAATAATAGACTTTTGTATTTATAATATCAGCAGTTATGGTCAACGATTTTGCAGACGCTTTATATAGAAATAGACTTTGCCTCCCCTATTTGTGCATGATAGCTCGATTAGACGACGGGCGTGGCATGTTTCTGCCGCGTTATATTTTTACAGCCGGAAATAAACTAAAATGGCGCGAGAGCTAGCGTTCACTTTATATACATCATCTATACAAACGTTCAATAAGATTGTTTTAATCCTGAGCGCATTGCACGATGTTCTTTCTTCTATATAACTTCCATATAATAACTTATTATGAGTTAATCTTGAATGTATATATATATATATATATATATATATATATATATATATATATATATATATATATATATATATATATATATATATATATATACATCTCTCTCTCTCTCTCTCTCGGAATCTCGGAAACGGCTCCAACGATTTTCCTGAAATTCAGCATGTAGGGGGGTTTTGAGGGAGAAAAATCGATCTAGCTAGGTTTTATATATAAAAAAATCGTTTTATCCCTGTTTTTGGGCATTAAAAAACACTAAAATGTATATTGAATTGAATTTTTGCCTATTAACTGTCAAGTTAGCGTAGCTTTTTCGGGGAACGGGTGGTCGCGAAAAATGAAAATACCTAGGATCGAGCCCCTATTATTTTTCTTTTTTTTTTGAAGTTCCTTTTTTAAAAATTACAATTGCCCGTACAATTTTATAGAGCTTTAAAATATGCCTCGATTTTAAGTCATCCAATTTTTCTTAATATTGCTGTATATGAGTATTATAATATAAGCCCACACAAATATTGTTATACACTTATATTGTGCCGTGTGGTATCCGGTTTAGTAGGTGTTATGATAATAGACCACTCTCTTTCTTATCGAGGTGTCGTAAAATACGACTAAGGTAAGTTGAGGTCAGGCAGGCGGCCGGTCGTAAAAACGCAGCCTAATCATGTGACAATATGTTTATAACATGTTGTGCCGACCTCACTTAAAGTGGAATAAGGGTAGGAGGATGATGACATATGTAATTATATTAATGTATATATAAGTATTTATACCTATAAATAACTCTATAAAACTACAGCAGTATATGGAAGTTTTATTACGTACTAGCTACACCGATAAATAGTCAAAATATAGAAAATTGACCGCCGAGTATACCCAAATTTCCCAATTGTTCGGAAATTTTACACAATTTTCTTTCTCGTAAAACCTTGTTCAAACCGCAATGTTATGTACTATTTGCAAAAATATTAAAAATAAATTGTTATAATGAACTCATTCTAAAGAGGGGCAACTCTTGTTCTATAATGGTATTATACAAAAATAAAGTAAGAATGAATGGTGAAATATTTTATCTTAGGGATTAATATCGTTTCTACACGCAAACTCTAATACATAGTTTGCTTTCCCCGAATATTATTAGAACTAAAGGAATGTGATACTTGTGTCACTAATACTACTATTAAGTAGGTGACCAAGCCTTGCTCGGTAATTTTTTTAAAAATATAAAATTTAAAAAAAAAAGATCTAGGATTCGAACTCGGGTGATGAACATTTCGATCCGCCCGTTACGCATCGGCTATCGCAACATTACGTTTGATAGCTAAAACAATCCTTTGCTTTCAATTGACATTATACCATATTTTCAATGGCGAAGAACAGGGATAAAACAATTTTATTTTAAATAAAACCTTTATCGATTTTTGTCCCCTAAAACTCTCAATGCTGAATTTCAGGAAAATCGTTGGAGCCGTTTACGACATTCAGAAAATATATTTATATATATATATATATATATATATATATATATATATATATATATATATATATATATATATATATATATATATATATATATATATATATACATGCAAGATTAACTAATTTAATTATTAAGGATACAAACATGCAAAACATATAAAATTCAATTTTTATGTGATAAATTAGACTGCATAAAACATGGTTAGATTGTTATTATATTTTAATTAGTAAAAACTACGTTCTAAAAACCACGCAAGGGACAAATAGGAAAACAATAAAGGCAGTTAAATATTTTAAAGATAGATAATTAACTAGAAGGAAATTCCTTACTGCACACACTAAAAAAGTACATAAAGGAAGAAACTTAACTAAGAAAAATTAAAGCGAGCAATCCTAAAGGCAATATTTATTAACAAAACCCTTGGGTACGTAAGAACAGGTAAATTTAATATGTAATTAAATACATTCAAATAAAAATATACATACGTAAAAAAATATCCACACATTTTATCTTATTTTAATAGAAAGTTGCATGAGATATTTTTCTCTAAAATTCTGAGTGTCTGAATTTTGTAAATTAGTATTTTAAAATTGAATTCAGACAGTCAATTATAAATATCATCATCCTTCTGCCTTTTTCCCACTCTAAGTGGGGTCGGCACAACATGTTATAAACATGCTGTCACATGATTTGGCTGCGCTTTTACGACCGGAGTCCTTCCTGACGTCAACTTACCTTAGTTGTATTTTACGACACCTTGGTAAGAAAGATGGTGGTCTATTCTACTCAACCGGATACCACACGGTGGGTAAACTTACTTTAGTTGCCTTTTACGAAACCTCGGTAAGGAATGATGATGGTTTATTCTACTCAGCCGGATACCACACGGCGGGTCGAATTACCTTAGTCGCCTCTTACGACCCCTCGGTAATGAGGGTGGTCTATTCTACTCAGCCGGATACCATACGACTATATACGTATACACACATTTTATCTTATTTTAATAGAAAAATGCATGAGATTTATTTTAATTTTGTCAATTATGAAAATACTGACTTTCAAATTTTTTTTATATGGGACATTTACACACACGGCCGTCCGTCCCCAAAGTAACTTAATACTTGTGTTATGGTAGACAGACAACTGGTGAACATACCGAAATTGATTTTAGACAGTTAATTATAAAATATCTGGGTGACCGAGCTTCGCTCGGTAATTTAAAGTAAAAAAACTTTAAAAAAGAAAAAAACAATTATTTAGTTAGAATCGATCCTTGGCACTCACATTTCTCGAGGCTGCCCGCTAACCGAATAAGCTACGTCGACTTGACAGTTAATGGCGAAAATTCAATTCAATATAAATGTTAGTGTTTTTAATGCCCAAAAATAGAGATAAAACAATATTTTTTTACATAAAACCTAGCTAGATCAATTTTTCTCCCCCAAAACCTCCTACATGCTGAATTTCAGGAAAATCGTTAGAGCCGTTTCCGAGATTCGGAAAATATATATATATACAAGATTAACTCATTTAAATATTAAGATACCAGTCTAAGTAATTAAACAAAGCGACATAACAAATGGATTTCACATGATCTTAATTGATCAAAAACGTGTTATTAAATTCTTAGTAGCACAAAGTGAGATTAAAAAGCCAGGCAAATGGATTGGATGCCCAGACTAATTTCCTATAGAACAATCGCTCGTATTCGTTTTAGTAATGGATTAAAACGGCATTACGGTTAGAGAAACTTTAAAATATTCAGGAGCACTTACATCTAATATGTTTCATTTAGGGAAATAGCTTTAATGTTTAAAGAAAATTGTATACTAGGGCAAGCAAGAGTTTAGTTATGAGGTTAATATTATGCTCTTATCCCACTTTAAGTGGGGTCAGCACATGTTATAAATATGTTGTAACATGATTTGGTTCATTATTTTACGACTTTAGTCGCCTTTTACGACACCTCGGTGAGAAATGCGGGTGGTCTATTCTAATCAGTCCGATACCACACGGCGAGTCAACTTACCGTAGTCGCCTTTTACGATACCTCGGTAAGAAACGTGGGTGGTCTATTATACTCAGTCGGATACTACACGGCGAGTCAAATCACCTTAGTCGCCTTTTAAGAAATGAGGCTGGTCTATTCTACTCAGCCGAATACAACACGGAGGGTCAACTTAGCTTAGTTTTTTTACGATACCTCGGTAAGAAACGTGGGTGGTATATTCTACTCAGCGGGATACAACACGGCGGGTCAACTTACCTTAGTAGTTTTTTAAGATACCTCGGTAAGAAACGTGGGTGGTATATTCTACTCAGCGGGATACAACACGGCGGTTCAAATTGTGGGACGTAAATGTGCGTTAAATATTCATCAACAATTCTTTTGCGTATAAATAAATAAAAATTCTCAACGTAAATTAACGAGTAAATGGAAATACAATCCAATGTAGTCGTACTTCGCTTGAATATCTCATGATTTCATTTATAATAAAGTTGCAAGAACATATTTTCTAACTGTGGAAGAATTCAAAGAAAACAAGAAACTGTTTCCTTTTAGATACTATTATATTATCCAGTGGAATTTTTATGGTGGCTTCTTTACCAATTGATTGATCGTTGTTGAATATAGGGTTTTTGAATCGATTTCTACACTAGTACAAGACGCCATCATTTTGCGAGGATGGTACATATTAGATGTACCATCGTAGATATACGAGTATATGCTACCGCCCCCCCACAATGCTTGAACAGTTACCTACATACTCCTGCCCTTAATCTAACCTAATGGTCGCCACAACGTATCATAAACGTGTTGTCACATGATTTGGCTACGTATTTAACGACCGGCCGCCTGCCATCATCAACTTACCTTATTCGTATTTTACGACACCTCAGTAAGAAAGAGGGTGGTCTATTCTACTCAGCCGGACACAACAAGGTTGGTCCTTAGGCACCTTTAACGACACCTCGGTAAGAAATGAGGTTGGTCTATTCTACTCAGCCAGATACCACACGGCGGGTCCACTTACCTCAGTCGCCGTTTACGACAACTCGGTAAGAAATGAGGGTGGTCTATTCTACTCAGCCGAATACCACACAGCTAAAAAAACATAAATCAAATTAAATTTAAAAATGTTAAAAATATTGACGCTAAAGTCGAGTAATAACCGAAAAAGAGTCAAATCGCTCTTTTTGGTAATAAATCAATTATAATTTGACTTCTTTCCAGTTTTAAATGTTAAATTGATAGTTTATCAATTTGCCTATATCTTAATATACTCGTGTTTTATCTGACTCGAGCTTTCTAAATATATTTAACTGGAGTAATCGAATATTTTATAGCGCCGATAAAGTTTTAAAGCGCAAATAAAATAACGGCCGTACGACGCGGTCTTAAAGGTTTTTACGAGCAGGCATTTTAAGCTATATTGCAGTAACGTAACTTTAATTGATGTAATTGACTGATATCAAACGTTTATGCGACCTATATTTACTGATGACTTTGATGGAAAAATGGAGTTTTACAGTGAAACGAGTGGAGTAACTTTTTCAGATCACTTCGAAAACTTAGTCACTTCAAGATTCTAATTTTTGGATGTGTGCGTGCAGCCGAAGTGTTTTGATTGATTATTCAACATTGATGAATAATGATTCTCAAAAATTAACGGATCTTAACGAATTTTCATTCAATATAATATATATAACTCCTTAAGGTTTTATGCAAGGTGCTTGAAATGTAACGATATTTTTTCAAACGGGAAAAATCAAGCCTTCTTAATTAAAAACCTTTGTTAAAAATGCTACCGAATCCTTTGAGATATGACTAGAACATGACTAGTGGAATTATTTATCTTCCTCGAAAGTCAAAAGCCAGCTTTCATCGCTTTTAGATAATCGCCAGATTTTTAAATGGATATAGATATAGTATTATTTCATTATAATTGAAATACATTAGCTACATTGCATTGAATGCGTTTTATTTTTCTTTTGATTTTCAGGAAATATTCAAGATTTTACACGACATTTCTGGTCACCGTAGAATCCATGCTGAATTGTAAATGTGCTGAGTTTTATATGTGTCTGGTTTGGGTTTGAACCCGTAACTACCAGGCAAATTCGTAGCCTCTTAATTGCGGTACTAAATCAATCCAGACGTTGGTCTGGATTGATTCAGTATTCCTATATTTACACGTGAGTTATCACGCGTAAATATAGGAATAAATAAACTTTGCTTTTACTATACCATAGTACTTGTCACTTAGACAATATCAATTACATTAACAAAAATAAATAAAATAAATTTAGCTAATTTTGATAATTGATAAAATAATAATAAATTATCGCGGATTATAGCAAAATAATTTTATTATTTTGTATTATAGATGTCCGCAAAGTAACGCCTAATCCTATAAATTGCATTTACGTTTAATTAAAATGTAAAATGCACGTAATCCCCTTCGTGAATGCTCCATTTTATATGACATTGCGGTATATTAGCACTGCAGGTATATAAAAAAAGTTGTACATAGAACGAGTGGTAACAACATTTAAATTGTAAAGCAATGCTATTGATCCATGTTTTCCATGGAATTACAATATACGAGGCCCTAAAGGACTAGATTCCAGACCGTTTTTACTTATTTCTAAAATAATATTGATTCATCGAAAATATTTATCGATAAATAAATATTTATATTTTTTATGTCGTGTGGTATCTGGCTGAGTAGAATAGACCACCCTCATGTTTTATCGAGGTGTCGTAAAAGGCGAATACGGTAAGTCGACCCGCATTGTGGTATTCGGCTGAGTAAAATAGACCACCCTCATTTCATATCGCGGTGTCGTAAAAGGCGACTAAGGTAAGTCGACCCGCCGTATGGTATCCGGCTGAGTAAAATAGACCACCCTCATTTCTTACCGAGTTGTCGTAAAAGGCGACTAAGATAAGTACACCCGCCGTGTGGCATCCGGGTGAGTATAATAGACCACCCTCATTCTAACCGAGGTATCGTAAAATACGACTAAGGTAAGTTCACGTCAGGCTGATAAGATAAGAAGTCAGCCGTAAGATACGTAGCCAAATCATGTGACAACATGTTTATAACATGTTCTGACGACCCCACTTAGAGTGTGATATGGGCAGGAGGATGATGATGATTTTTAATGTAATTTGATGTGTATCTTTGTTTTCTTGAAATTCAGCATGTAGGTCGTTTTGGGGAAGAAAAATCGATCTAGGTAGGTTTATTAAAAAAAAAACATTTTATCCCTGTCTTTGGGCATTAATAAATACTAAAATTTATATGGAATTGAATTTTTGCCGTAAGCTGTCAAGTCACCGTAGCTTAATCGGGTAACGGGTGGTCGCGTGAAATAAAAATACCTAGGATCGAACCCCACCTACCCCATAATTTTTTCCTTTTCTTAAATTTTGTTTATATTTTGTGAAAAGATAAGGTAAGGCTCGGTCACCCAGATATTATAAATAAATACACGATAAAAACACATAGCTAATTATGATAACAATATTGTGACTAAATCACAACATACCTGAATAACAATTATTAGCTGCATTACGTTCGGTTCCGTTCTACATACTTTACGGTTTCAAATAACATCGTATTTGAAATGCACGTACACAATGCGGTTGTAGTCAACGTCAGCTATTTTGCAGTTATAGTTTTGCTGCAAAAGCGTTTACACGATTCGTCGACAGGGACACCAGGATATACCAAAATGCAATTTTTAATGAGTCGCATTACGTGTCGTGCTTCTGTAGTAAACTCAAGTGATTTAGTTGATTTATATATGAACCAATCGTGTTTTACGTTATGTATAAAAAAAGTAAAGTGGTGAGTTGTTTATTATACTCTTTTCTTGATTTATATCGTTTTGTTAGGCTATTGTAATATAAATAACTGGAATAAAAGTTACATTTTATAGCCTTAGCCGTGTGGTAACTAGCTTAGTAGAATAGACCATCCACATTTCTTACCGAGGTGTCGTAAGAGGCGACTAAGGTAAGTTGACCCACCGTGTGGTATCCGGTTGAGTAGAATAGATCATCCAGATTTCTTACCGAGGTGTCGTAAAAGGCTACTAAGGTAAGATGACCTACCGTGTGGTAACAGGTTGAGTAGAATAGACTACCCTCATTTCTTACCGACGAGTTCTAAAATACGACTAAGGTAAGCTGACGTCAGGCAGGCAGCCCGTCGTAACATACGATGCCAAATCATATGACAATTTGCTTATAACATGTTGTGCCGATCCCACTTATAGTGGGATAAGGGCAGGAAGATGTTACATTTTGTAGCCTAAACCACAAGAATAATATATAATCTCATAAATAAAAGCTTGATTCCTTTATATAATTTTTTAATATATTTTTGTAATAAATAGTAAAATTAGAATCTTTTAACGATGAGTAATCTATGTTACTCAAATTTTTTCGTTTTCCACTACAATAATAGCTACGCATGGTAGGCAACAGCGGTGCTTATTATAGCAATAGAGTATTGTAGAGTAGAGCAGTCAGCCTATATTGTCATTAGCCAAAATATTGTCTATAGAAAAAAGAGAGAAAATGGAACTATCTATCGATCTTTCTTCTTTATGTGTGATTAGATAAAGATAAGTATGGGTGTCCTATCTTCCATCTCTCATTATTTTTTGCATAATCACAATGGCTATCTGCCAGTCGTTTGGCTGTTAACTATGGCAATTACTGGGATCCTAAATAAAGTTTCAAATTAAAATATTACTAAACAATTATATATTTCACTCAAACTTTTAGGAAATTATTAAAAAAGAAGAAGTTGTTCTAACTAAAAAAATATTGTGTGGAATTATAATGGGTTGGCAATAATTAGGTCAAAATCAATAAACACAATCCTTATAAATAAAATTCAAATATAGACAGGCATTACCGAGTGATTATTAAACTACATTTGTTTTTGAGCATCGTTATTTTTGTCTCTCGTATTTTTTATAAACTTACAATAAAAACCGAAGTAGATAAGACTACAATAATTATGTATAATATTCACAAAATTTTTCAGTATTTGTATTTTGTTATAATCACTTTATATGTTATTGGTCTGTAATTTTCTATGTTCTGTGAATGTAGTCTTTGGTCCGGAAAAAAGGCGGGAACCTTCGTATGAAAAAGGCGCGTTGCAAAACTATAATTTTTATATTGTACTTTTAACTACTTCAATTATTTCTAATCAGTGTATTTCCAAAATTATAAGTTGCTATAAAGTTGGAAAAACTGTTTTGACTCTTCCCCAAAATGGGGAAGGGTGCTAAAAGACGCAAGCAGGATTTGCCAGCGTCAGAAGCTGAGCCGCCAAATTCATCGGATTCGGAATCTTCAGAACAAAATAGAAGAGATGCAGCCGACAAATATAAAATCTTCAAGATGCCTGGATATTCTAGAAAATATCCTGAAAATTCAGATAAGAAAGAATTTATAGTATTCCTTGCACACACTGACGATAAAACACCATTCTCGGACAAAGATAGACTAGTTCTTTCCAAAGCTTTGCGGGATCATTGCGTATCGGGTATCATGCATTTGAGGCCCATCAACCGCTTCAAAGTTGGTATTACATTCGATGTTTCTAATAATGCCAATGTATTTCTTACAAATATTAATCTTCAAAATGAGCTTTCTTTAAAAGCATCAATTCCAGCGGCTGACACCGAGGTAACTGGAGTACTTACTTCAGTTCCCGTAGAGTTGTCAAATAAAACCATATTCTCTTTAATTGGTAGTTCTAGAAATGTTATACAAGTAAGGCGATTCATGCGCAGAGTAAGAGGTGAAGGTGGTGAGATCTCTTTTCAACCAACTCAAACTGTAGCAGTAACTTTTGCTTCCACACAGCTCCCAGAGCATGTATATTTGGATTCATGGCGACATGAAGTTAATGTTTATATACCACCAGTCAAACAATGTTTAAAATGTTTACGTTATGGTCACATTGCAAAATTTTGTCGCAATGCTGATGTTTGCTCAATCTGTACAGAAAATCATAATTTTAAAATTTGTAACAAGGACAAAAATGCTCCAAAATGTGCAAATTGTCAAGGAAATCACATTGCCATTTCATCTACATGCCCAATTAAAAAACAAAAAATTGAAGAAAACAAAATTAAGTCCCACTCTGTTAAATATTCAGATCTTTTTAACAATGCAGCCTTTCCTTATATTAATTCTAAGGGTATAGAGGTTCAATTAAGTAAACTATGTAAATCTGATATTTTTATGAATTTATTGGTAGAGGCATTAACAAAAATAGTAAGTAATAAAAACAATATTCCCATAAATTCAGGATCCATTCGAGAAATTATTCAGCAAACCATAAATAAGAAACAAACTTCTAGTAATCATTAATTTATGGATAATTTAAATATTTTTCAATGGAACGCACAGAGTATTTTAAGTAATAAGCTTAGTTTAACTCGTTTTTTATATGCTTCCCAAAAATATGCTTTTTAATAGCTTATGCCAAAATGCTTCAAAAATATCACAAAAGCCTTTCTTCTTATTACTAGAATTTCCTAGCATAATTCTTCTTTTTAAAAACCTTAATATTTTTCTATCAAATGCAGTTTTACCTTGTTATCAAGGTAGTTTTATAAGTAAATTCCCTTCTATGAATATTGTCATAGATCACACCTTATCTACAAAAGAACATGTTTATGTTAAACTTTCACACTGGCATGATCACAAGTTTATTTATACTGATGGTTCTAAGAACTCAGACTCTTCTTCCTTTGCTATATATGACTCATCTCAAAATAATGGGTTTGGTTACAGACTAGAAAAACATGCAAGTATTTTTACAGCTGAAGCAGCTGCTATTCTGTTTGCTCTTAAGTACATAAAAAAATCATATCCTTCATCTAATAAATGGGTTATAGTTAGTGATAGCATGAGTGTACTTAAAAATTTACAAAACAACAAGTTGCATGCTAACACTAATTATCTTATTTACAGTATAAAAGAAATATGGATTGAACTTACACAGTTAGACATTCAAATTACTTTTATTTGGATACCATCTCATGTTGGAGTTGTTGGAAATGAAAGAGTAGATTATTTAGCTAAAGCAATTGTTAATTCTATAAATGTTACAACAGATTCGGAAATTAGTGATAATAGTATTACTTTGCCGTTTACAGACATTGTCTATAATTTAAAACAGCGTATGTGTAAGAAATGGGCTCAACATTGGTATAATTTTTCTGAAGTTTTAAATAAGGGCCGCTGGTATGCTTCTCTAGACATCAAAGTCAATAGTTCTCCTTGGTTTTACAAAACTCGAAATTATTCTAATAGAAAATTCTATGCAATCATGAGTAGATTGCGTTTTGGTCATTGTCGTTTTAACTTCCATCTTCACCGCATAAAATTATCGAACTCATCGCTGTGTGATTATTGCGGAACTCAAGAAGTACAAACTATACAACACATCTTCTTCGAATGCCCATCTTTCGGCATTCAGCGCCTTGTGCTGATCGATGAGCTTATTCAATCTTATGGTACTAGTGACTTGGTCCCGCGTCATATAACGGATTTATTAATGAATCCATCGGTTTATTATTACCTTTATAGGTATATTTCATGCACTGTAAAAGACTTGTAAATATAGTGTATAATCATATTATATTCTATGATCTATCATCTATGGTTGTAAAACATCTTCAGAAACTGAAGATATACCCGTTCTGAGCTTTGACTTTAATTACTGACCATGACAATTTACAAGGACAGAGGACATTCAAGGATAATGAGAACATGCAAGGATAATGAGAACATGCAAGGATAATGAGAACATGATAATTTACTACGTGAATTAAACTAATTAAGAATATTATAACCAATTTGAAGACAAATACAATATAAAAATAAGGAAAAATAATTATTTACGCAAGACAAAATTATTGGATATGACTTCAAAGATTTAATAAGTGAATATGAAAAAGTTAAAAATGAAAGAAGAATATACTAAAGACGAAAACTCATTTTATTATTATGGACAATTGACAAGGCGGTATGGTCAACGACCTTAGCCTGCTCGTTTAGAAACGGGCGAATGGAAAAAAAAAAAAAAAAGTCTTTGGTCCGTATCCGGTATCGTTTGGTTTGACGTTAAGTTGTAAACAAAGAAAATGTTTATATTTATTTAAAGTTCAAAACAATATAATCTTTCTATAAGTTCGTACTGTATCCAATGGAAAAGAAAAGTTGAGTGGTTTTGGCATCATGGGTTACTTAATTCCAATTATAAAAACAGTTATTAAAAAAGTTAAAGTAAGTTACGATTCGCAACTATTAAGTTCAACATATTAATATAAAATGTAGGAATTTACTTTTTACTTTCATGTACATCGATACAGTGCCGCAGAGCACATTTTGTATTGATCATTCATAAATTGTAATTTAAAAATTATCCTTTGATAAATTCCTTCTAACATTTTCAGGCAATGAGCTTGAAATCTTATATTATATTTTTCTGTTCATAGACTGTGCTAGAATCAGGGAGTGTGGGGAACGCGTCATCATCTGATGAAGAGTTGGAGCAGTGGGAGCAAATATTCATGATGAGGGATGAAAATGGAAATAGTTATAATGATAAGTAAGTGGAAACTGCTCTTTTAACAGTTCAAATAAGTCATCATAACCAAATAACTCAAGTCATTAATTTAAATTTCAATTTGCGACTCAGAGAAAATACCTGGTTTAATAGGAGATATGGCTTTTATTGAAGAAAAGAATCTGATATATCAGTATATTATCGATATCATCAGGTAAATTATGACAATTGGTGGGAAAGAAGAGTTGTCAGTAACAACTCTTCTTTCCCGCCAATTAAGACCAATTTACCTGTGCTACACTCACTGAAAATGTCCATATTGTGAATTAGTTAACTGAGGTACCAAAGACCAAAAGTGGCTTTATGATTATACAAAAAGTACATTACAACAAAACTAATAATACCATATAGTATTATTTTTCAAAAATAAAATAAAATCTACTGAATGAATTTTTGTAGGATTTTTACTAAAAGATACTAAATTCAGCAAGGTTCAGATTAATAGTATATTCTCTGGAACGGCTAAAACGATTTTGATAGGAAACACTAATTTTAACATGGGGGAAGCAGCGGGCACAGCTAGTTATAATATTATTGATTATTTATTAAAATCTTTAGCCTTAGTTTTCTAAACAGTAGTTAATAAAGAAGATTGTTAACCATATAATATGTAGTGTGTTAAGGATATTTTAACATTGTGTTTAGTTTCTCTATTCTACATGTATTAGGTATGTAAAAAGTACGTAAGTAACGGCCTGCTACTATCCTATTGCTGGGCATAGGCCTCATCTCTCCGTTTTTTGAGAGAAGGATTAGAACTAAGACCTACCACGCTGCACCAATGTGGATTGGTAGGTTAGGTTAAGTTAGGTATGAGACAGTATCCCCTACATTAACCTACCAGTTGTATTAAAGAACCAAATATTACCCCTGAAGGATTTATTTAATGTGACTGTCTATCTGTACACTTGGTTTAAATTTTTCTTTATGTCTAGGAGGAGAAAGCAAAGCATATGGTGTCGGCCATCTTGCATTCCAGTATCAATAGTGATTGTTCTCATAGTGCTGGTTGTATTGGTGCCGTTGCTGGACCAGTCAAACATTGTGCAAGTGTTGCCAGCTGCCCACTTGAATTTGCATTGCTCAGATGAATGTAGGTAAGTATGGTTTTTTTATTTGTGAATGAATTTTAGAATTTCACATTGTTTTATCTACCAACTTGATGTGAAATGTTCCTATGGTTATTAATTATAATATTAAAATAAAATATTTTGTATATGATTTAAGATTAACACCTAGTTCACTGTCAATTGTTTATGTTTGCAATTAATTATAGCTTTGTCATTAAAGCAGCTATAAATTATGTTTATTCATACACCTACTATACAATTGAAGATTACATAAATGACAAGAATGACAAACCTATGTTTAGTACAAATATATTGCACTCAACATAGGAAAGATCCATGTTTAGTACAAATATATTGTACTCAACATAGGCCAGACCTTTTTTAAGTACAAATATATTGTACTCAACATAGGCCAGACCTTTGTTAAGTACAAATATATTGTACTCAACATAGGCCAGACCTTTGTTAAGTACAAATATATTGTACTCAACATAGGCCAGACCTTTGTTAAGTACAAATATATTGTACTTAACATAGGCCAGACCTTTGTTAAGTACAAATATATTGTACTCAAAATATGACAGACCTATGTAGATTCATAATGTTCAACATGAAACATGATAACTGACGATTTAAGTTTGCTAATTTTTTATATATATTCACCTTCTATCTATCTATCTATCTACCAGGCAGGATGGTTGAGTAGTAAAAAAAATCTTAAATATAAATTAATTTCAGGTTGTCTTTAGTGGAAAGTATACCAGAGGGCCACATGTACCCTCCCAACACCACCCACAGGCGGACCAAGAATGCTTGGTTAGATTTGATAGATGAAGCTCAAACGTCCATAGAAATAGCCTCTTTCTATTGGACACTTAGATATAATGAACTTTATCCATATAATTCTTCTATAGAGGTAAGTTTGTTATCTTAAATGTTTAAATTCATAATTTAAAATAACTAATGACAATTTTAATTAGAACGAAATATTTTTTAGTAAGTATAATAATATAAAATAAAGTAAAATGTAGTGTAAGTCTATTATACTTTATTTATTCTATCGTCTTTTAAATATTACTCAACGGAGAACAAAGTCCACTTCATTATAATGATGTTCTTAGGCATATGGGTTGTCTGTTAAAGATCACTTACATTGATAAGACCACCCTTATACATTTTAATTATTTGTTCCTTTTTTGTATGTAATGTTGTGTGTAATAAAGAGTTTCTTATTTTATCTTATAATAACATACAAGTAAATGTAGTTAGTCATAGTAATTATATCTTTATTGTACACAAAAGTATTAAAAGTAACAATATACAAATATAAAATTTTCACTGTTATTATAATTTTCTTGTCACTTATTATAAACAAAGAAATCTTTATTAAGTTATTTAATATTATATTATTTATAGGGCGAGCAAGTATTCCAGGCATTGCTTGCAGCCGGAACAAAGAGAGATATTAATTTGAAAATTGCTCAAAACTGGCCAACCAAGTCAAATCCAAACATAGATACTGAATATTTAGTTAAGAAAAAAGCTGCCCAGGTAAATTATGTTTATTTAAATCGTGACAGTTTTATTTATTTCCTTACCGTATTTTAGGACAACAGTCTACTATTGTTAGTCAATTGATGTTATTCTTGTATAGGTAAGGAGTTTGAACTTCTCGAAGCTTCTGGGTGGGGGCGTGCTCCACACAAAGTTCTGGATCGTGGACCGCACGCACTTCTACATCGGTAGTGCTAATATGGACTGGAGGTCGCTGACGCAGGTATTTGCTCGTGTCAACTGGTAGACTTCACTAAACATAAGTCTGAACTATGTTGAGTACAATATATATTACTAAGCATAGGCCTGTACTATGTTCAGTATTAGGGTTATTAAATTCTAATACAATATATCGATGAAACTGCAACAAATTCTATGAGTTTTATGAAAAACAAATGGTAAATTAAGCAATATCTAAAATATATAAAAATAATTCTTCGACATGACAAATATTTTTTAAACTAAAGTGATCTTATAATTTCATTTTGTTTAGCTTTACTAAAATTCATTATTCAATATTGAATACAATCTATTTGTATTGTAACTAAGTCTGTCCTATGTTGGGTATGATATATTTGTACTACACATAAGTCTACCTTATGTTGAGTATAATATATTTGGACTATACACAGATCTGTCTTATGTTGAGTATAATATATTTTTACTACACATAGGTCTGTCATATGTTGAGTATATTATATTTGTACTACACAGGTCTATCCTATGTTGAATATATTATATTTGTACTACACTATCACAACCTCTTTATAAATACAATAGTCATCGCTGGCCATATAGTCAGAACTCTGTGCTTAAGCAATTTATTTGCATTTGTAGGTCAAAGAGTTGGGCATAGTCGCCTATAATTGTTCCTGTCTCGCCACGGATTTGGGGAAGATTTTTGATGTGAGTTACTATATGTATTTTTAACTATTTACATACTAAATTTAAATACTAAATTACTACAAAATTTTCCTTATTTTATTAATCTTAGAGTGAATCACAAAATATAAATACATTTTTTATTTTGCCGCCGTCTGGTATCCTGGTTGAGTAGAATAGACCACCCTCATTTCTTACCGAGGTGTCGTAACATACGACTAAAGTAAGGTAAGGTAGTTAGTAAGGTAGGTAAGAAGTCTAACTGTTGCGTAGAATTGAACCAGGAGGTGATGATCCTATCATATATATATATTTTCCTACATTTTTAACATGTCATTACATGACATTAACATAATTGAATTGATTGATTGATATTTGTAATAACTGAATGTTGTACTCATATCGTTATTTGTAATAACATTTAGTTATTACCATTAGAAACATATTTACTTTGTCAATGCCAATCGCAAGGGCGCCATACATTATAATAGTTTGTGTTATATTCACTCACTTCATACATGCGACTCATTTCGTATGCATTTCACTATTCACACGCCATAAAATAAATTAATCTATACTAATATATAAAGCTGAAGAGTTTGTTTGTTTGTTTGAACGCGCTAATCTCAGGAACTACTGGACCGATTTGAAAAATTCTTCGAAGATATGTAAGGTTATTAAGATAGTCTATTTATCGAGGAAGGCTATATAACGACACGCTAACATGAATAGGAGAGGAGCAGCAATAAAAAATATTACGAAAACGGCAAAATTCAAAGCTTTTCTTGCGTGCGTTGAGTACACTGTTATAGTTATTCAAAAATCATGTGTTTTAAAGTTGTTCCCCTCTAAAAGTTCTAATTAAAAGTTCGCGACAGCATATGTCTAACTTTTAATGTTAAGCCACTTAAACTATTTTTATGGTTATCAAAATACTATATTACGGTCTTAGTCTTTCCACGCGGGCGGATACGCTGGCGATTGCTAGTTTTAAATATGCTATTTCTTGATGTGTTTTTGTTGACACGAGACAAGGTTGGCCCTGAAAGCTTTATCGCATTAGCTGAAATTACAAGCTAATAGTAAAGTTAGCTGACAGCTTTACTTTATATTGAAATTATTTGAATAAATTATTTTGAAAAAAAAAAATATTTTGACTATAGCAAGATAATTTTATTATAACTTTTGTGTTATGGATCTCCGCAAAGTAACGCCTACTTCTACAATTTATCTTTAATATAATGAGTTAATCTTGTATGTTAAATACAATGTTTAATACATATTTTCGGAATCTCGGAAACGGCTCCAACGATTTTCCTGAAATTTATTTGTAGGGTTTTGGGGGGAGAAACGATTTTCTCCCCCCAAACCCTACAAATCAAGCTAGCTTCTAGCTAGGTTTTATTTTTAGAAAAATTCGTTTTATCCCTATTTTTGGGCATGAAAAAATACTAAAATATATATTCAATTGAATTTTTGCCACAAACTGTCAAGTCAGCGTAGCTTATACGGCGAACGGGTGGTCGCGAGAAATGAATATACTTAGGATGGAGCCCAACCCACCCTATTATTTTTTTTTTTTAAGTTTCTTTTTTTTATTTTGTTAAAAATTACCAAGTATGGCTAGGCACCCAGATATTTATTTTAAATCGATTAATTTGATAGGAATTGATCAATATATTTTAAAGGGAAAACAACGACATATAAATTTTCATAAAATTTTCGTACATGCTAGTTCGAATATTCTTCTTCTTCCTGCCTTTATCCCACTCTATGTGGGGTCGGCACAACATGTTGTAACATGATTTGGCTATGTATTTTACGACCGCCTGCCTGATATCAAATTACCATAGTCGTATTTTACGACACCTCGGTAAGAAAGAGGGTGGTCTATTCTACTTAACCGGATACCACACGGTGGGTCAACTTACCTTAGCCGCCTTTTACGACACCTCGGAAAGAAATGAGGGTGGTATATTCTACTCAGCCGGACACCACAAGGCGGGTCGACTTACCTTAGTCGCCTTTTACGACACCTCGGAAAGAATTGAGGGTGGTCTATTCTACTCAGCCGGATACCACACGACGGGTCGACTTACCTTAGTCGCCTTTTACGACACCTCGGTAAGAAATGAGGGTGGTACTATTCTATTCCGCCGGATACCTCACGGCGTATAATATTCGAACTAGCATACGTGCTAGTTCGAATATTATACGCAATAATAAAACATTAATATCTTACACCAACGGATCACGGCATACAAAAGAAATAAAGCTATTGAAAACTTTTAACTGGTACAAGCTTGTGCCAGTACAATATTGTCGCATTATAAATATAGCTCGGCATTGTTGCGGAAGTAAATGTTACTTGCAACCACGGATACCTTAATTTGGGGCATAAAACACTTTATGGCCGGAATCAGTATTTTTTTTATGACTTTTATAGTTCTTGTCATCTTGTGCGATTGCTGAGTTCAGTGATTACATTTAGAACACGAATATTGTATAAGTAAGTAAGTAGTAACGGCCTGTTACTAACCCATACTCTCCATTTTTGGAGAGAAGGATTGGAGCTAAGACCTACCACGCTGCTCCAATGCGGATTGGTAGGTTTCACATCCCTAGGATTATCTAGAGATATGCAGGTTTCCTCACGATATTTTCCTTCACCGAAAAGCGTGTGATAAATTGCAATTATCAATTAGACACAAGTTTTTAATATAAAAAGTTATTGGTGTCTACCCGGGTTTGAACCCATGATTCTCTAGAGATTCACACGGTCGCGCCGCTAGGCCATCCAGCTTGTGACTAAGCTGTGACTATTGTATGATATATGATAAAAATAATGTTTATTGCATTTGCCTTGTGGTATCGGGCTGAGTAGAATAGATCAATGCCATTTCTTACCCAGGTGTCGTAAAAAGCGCCTAAGGTAAGTTGACCTGTCGTGTGGTATCCGGCTCAGTAGATTAGACCAACTGCATTTCTAACCGGGGTGTCGTAAAAGACGACTAAGGTAAATTAATAAAAAAAAATATTCAAAATAATAATAATTTTTTGCAAAATAATTTTATTATTACTTTATAATAATTTTTTTTTTTTAACTATTTGAAAAGTTGACTTTTTTAATATTAATAATTAATTAGAAGTACCTAGGTGACCGCGCCTTACTTGATAATTTTTAAAAAATATAAAATAATATGATAAGATAAAATGCAATTAAGTAAATAAAAAAAGAAAGAAAGCGCCAGTAACGTGTGGGACTCGATCCTGGATTTGAATTTTTTTGGTCCGTCCGTTACCCAGACTATCACAGCAATACGTTTGACAGCAAAAATATCATTTGCATTCAATTGTACATTTTAGCATTTTTTCAATGCACGAAAACAGGGTTAAAACAACTTTTTTAAAGTGAAACCTAGCTAGATCGATTTCCCAAAAAAGCCCCCCTACATTCAGCATGAATTTCATGAAAATCGCTGGTGACTTTCAGAGATCACATTTAGGCTACATTGAATAGCCCTTGTTTCATTTGCGAAGTTGTTTATCGGTGGTGCTGTATTTGATTTATAGGTGTACTGGCAATTGGGTACAGCGGATGCTGTGATCCCGGACAGCTGGCCCGCGGAGCTCGCCACGGAGATAGATATGGAGCATCCGATCAACGTATCCCACGGCACGCAAAGCTTCGGCGCCTATATCACGGTAAGTCTACTGGCTACTTCTTATGCCAGTTCATCACCCTCCAGCTTTTATCCCACTCTAAGTGGGATCGGAACAACATGTTACAAATATTATGTCACATGATTTGGCTACGTATTTTACAAACGGCCGCTTGCATGATGTCAACTTACCTTAGTCGGATTTTACGATACCTCAGTAAGAAAGAGGGTGGTCTATTCTACTCAGCCGGATATCACACGGCGGGTTGGCAATCTAGCTAGGTTTTATTTAAAAAAAATTGTCCAATAAAAAAAATTATTAACATTTTAATTTAATATAAAATTACTATTTTTACCGAAAATTGTCACGTCAGCGTAGCTTATTCGGGGAACGGGGGATGAAAATACCTAGGATCGAGACCCACCTACCCAATTATTTTTTATTTTTTTATTAAAAAAAAAATTATCGAGCAGAGCTCGGTCAGTCAGGTACTATATATTACTTGGATAATAATAAGATGATGTTTCCTCATCAGCCAGACATTTTTGATAGTTACAACCCCTGCCAGACAAGCATAAAAGGTAGCAGTAGGAGAGAGCGCGAAGTATAGTACTATTGAAACTTACATCACATTATTCGTCACGCGACCTCTACGTTTCTTCCAATAATCTTTAGACGCTCTGTTGAAAAGAACAATAATTGTATGTGGAACTAATCTAAAATCATAAATAACCTGCCATACATATGACGGTGTTTTTAAAAATATAAAAATAATCACGATATGTAGTAAAAAGTTTATACATAGAATAATGTCACTCAGTATTGCAACACCTATCAAGGCGACAACACGTTTTCCTCTTCGTTTGGGGATCCTTGACTTGGTACATGGTAACACAGATTTAATAACACTCTGAAAGAAAAACACTACAGCAGTTGCAACTAAATATACACTTATTAATCTAGGTATAAATTGACTATAGAAATCCTTTAGGCCGAATAATGTTGGAACGATACCGTCAGATATGATTTTCACAACAATAAGTGTTCCGTAACTGAAAACAGTCGCTTTGAGCTTCTCGCGGGAAATATCGCTAAACACTAGCAACACCAGCCTTAAGTACGCGACCAAAGATGCACAGAGAGACCAACACATTGATAAAAGGAATAAGTAACCATTCAGTGTTACTATAATATGTTTATTGTCGAAAGATTGTCCAAACACTTCCTCTATATTCGACGAACACAGGTATAAAGTTCCAATAACAATTTGGTTTATGCTAATGTAATTGTGTATAGTCCGCCATTTTGGATTGAAGCACCAAACGATAATTAAAACTGTAGAACATATTATTGATACGAAAGCGGCTATCGCGGATGAGGTAATTTTCATTTTAAATCTATCAAAGCAATGTACAAAAACTTCAAATTTTAGTTCGTGTCAGAACATTACTAAAACTCGATATAGTATTTGAACAAATGAACTCAGTTTTAGTTAATAATCAATTCTTATCGTTTTAGGATTCCGCAATTTCATATTAACGTGATTTTTGTGTCGTACGATATTTATCTAGCATTTGCCAGATAGGTTCATTTCTAGTACCATTATAAATAAGTTGTTTAGCACATTGCCATTGAAATTTTTAAAATTTATAGTGATATTTAATCACAAAAGAAATAACAATTTTTTGATGTATGTGAGGTTTCTGTAACAGTTAGGCCCAATTTTCGCAGTCTCCTTTGTCATTATTTTAGAATTTATTCTAGTTCTTGTAGTATTTCTTTTACCGTTTATCTTTCTCCAGTCCTCATATCCAGAAACAATTGGAAAAATAAATTTTTTTGATTACTGACCATTTAAATTAACAACGGAGCTCTACGAATTTTTATCGCTCACTTAACGATTATTTTAATTAAATACGTATACTAGTTTAGAAATATTTTTCATTTCATTCTTTATAAATTGTAACATTTAAACAGAAGCGGCGGTTCAACGTTATCTACTAACTAATGTACAGTAATTTAATTATAATGTAGGAGATAAGGTTGTTAATTAAAACAAATATTTTATAGGCTTTCTGTCATAGACAATCGGCAACGCCATAGTGTTGTTATAGGTGATTAAGTTTATTTAAGAAAAAAATTCTACATTGCTCTTCATCTCCGTAAATATCGTGAAGTATTCTAACCATTGAGTTATTATACTTAGAGGGAAGCTAGTCTAAAAAGTGCCATCTATGTCTTCGCCCCCGTGCCGCTTATACCAACAGAGATAGTACTCTAGGGCAGGGCTTCTTAAACTGGGGGTCGCGAGACTACTGAAAGGGGTGTCGCAAAAATCTGATACTTTTCAATCATTATTGATACAACTACATGGCTGCAGCTGTCCTTTAAAGAACTTTTATAACAAAGATTTATTGATATTTCTCCTCCTAAGTTCCTTCATTACCCCTTTTCATTAAATTTAATTAAATAGATTTTATTAAATTTATGATTGGTTAGTTTACAACAATTATAAATAAAATATTAAAATTAGTATACACACAAATAAATAAATACAAATAAAAATCATACAAAATACTATTGTAGTTTTATTGTATATGTATTTGAAAAAAGTTTCAATGCAAAACTGTTATTTACATTGTAAAATAGTGCGATATTACATCTACATCTACGGTTAATATATATTTCATTATATGGAGGAGGGGGTCGTTAAAAATTTCCTAAGCTTGAAGGGGTCGCTATATAAAAAAGTTTAAGAAGCCCTGCTCTAGAGTAGAATAGAGAATAAGCGTGGTAGTTTTGGCTCCAACCCTTCTTTCCAAAAACGGAGAGAGAGGGCCTATGCCCAGTAGTGGGATAGTTACATATACAATAGATATTAACAGACCGTTACTTCTACAGTAGGTGCGGTAGGTTGGTATTGCATGGGTTTTAACGGAACCGGTTAAACTAACTTCCAGAGCTCACCGCCCCCGCTCAGTCCGGCGGGGCGCACCAACGATGATGACGCGATCGTCAGCATCATCCAGTCAGCCGAGGAGTTCATCTACATCGCAGTCATGGACTACGGACCGGTGCTAGAGTACGCGCCTAAACTTGAGTAAGTTATTATATACTCAGTTTTGTTTAGTTTGCAATTTTAACGCAACTTTGTTTTCGATGCCTAGGTAACGCCTCCAAAAGGTCCGAAAATCATTTGTCGGTCTCGGTACACGTTTTTATAATAAAATTCCTCAACATTATCTAAACTTAACTATTGAGGATTTATCTTAACTGCAGTCAGCTACGCATCCAGCTGCAACGATTATCTTGTAAACATCAATCAAATTGTAATATTTTTTTTAAAAGATTTCTTGCTGTTTCTTCTCGGTAGGAGCAAACTTCCGCCGAATCAGTGGTAGCTCCTTTAAACCATTTGACGATTCAAAAGTACTGTAAACAGTCCACTTGAATAAAGAATATTTTGAATTTTAATTTGATATTAATAAAACAATAAGATTCCGTAATCCATATGAGACTTGTCTCCATAAAGGTTTAAGTTAGATGCGAGAAATATGCTTATACGTAAAGAACGCAAATGAAAATTATATGAATATCAAAAATTCTTAGATTTGAAAATTTTGCTTCAATAGTGAGTTCACATATCTCCAGAATTCTCTAGAGATATGCAGGTTTCCTCACGATGTTTTCCTTCACCGAAAAGCGTGTGATAAATGACATTTATCAATTAGACACATAAGTTTTAACAGAAAAACTCATTGGTGTCTGCCCGGATTTAAACCCTTGACCTCCTCGAAAGAGTCGCACGGTGTTACCGCTGGGCTAGCTACCACAGTTTATGAACCTCCGCAAAGTAACGCCAAATTATTTTTTTTTTATTTCTTTTATTTTTATTTTATTTATTTTTTAAATAAATTATCTTCTCGAAAGAGTCGCACGGTGTTACCGCTGGGCTACCACAGTTTATGAACCTCCGCAAAGTAACGCCAAATTATTTTTTTTTACTTTTTTTTTTTTTTTTTTTTTTAATAAATTGTTTAATCATTGTCATTAGATATTGGCCTAAAATAGACGACGCGATCCGTCGAGCGGCCATAGAGGCCCGCGTGCGCGTGCGGCTGCTGGTCAGCTGGTGGCAACACTCGCAGCGCGCTGAAGAGCACTTCCTGCTCTCACTGGCGGTGCTGTCGAACGCCTACCCGCGGCTCGACCTGCAAGTGGTACGTGTAATACAAAGGAAAGAATACAAACATACAAATAAATAATAAATAAATAAATATATGGGACACTTACACACACGGTCGTCCGTCCCCAAAGTAAGTAACTTAATACTTGTGTATGGTAGAGAGACAACTGGTGAATATATATATACTTATATATTTTTTAAATACATACTTAAATACAAATATACACCCAGGCTCAAAGACCAACAAATTTATTTGTAGAAAATGTTGGCCCTCGGCGGGAATCGAACCCGCGACCCGCGGAGCTGAAGGCAGGGTCACTACCCACTGCGTCAATGAGCCAGCCAAAGGAAAGTTCTAGAGCGGATACAGCGAACAACTAAGGGCTTGGTCACCCTTTTTTTATAAATAAATCATTATCTTCCTGCCCTTATCCCACTATAAATGGGGTCGGCACACGAGTTACAAACATGTTGTCACATGATTTGGCTATGTATTTTACGACCGCCTGCCTGATATCAACTTACCTTAGTCGTATTTTACAACACCTCGGTAAGAAAGAGGGTGGACTATTTTACTGAACCGTATACCACACTGTGGATCAACTTACCTTAATCGCCTTTTACGACACCTCGGTAACGAATGAGGGTGGTATATTCTACCACACTCGTTTCTAACCGAGATATATATCTATAGCCTTCCTCGATAAATGGACTATCTTACACTGCAATAATTTTTCAAATAGGTCCAGTAGTTAGATTAGCGCGTTCAAACAATCAAACTCTTCAGCTTTATATATATATATATCTTCCTGTCCTTATCTCACTCTAAGTGGGGTCGGCACAACATGTTTTTCTCTTCCATTCTGTTCTATCATTCGCCAACTCTGGCTCTACTCCTTTTATATGCATGTCATACTTCACACAATTCAACCATCTCTTTTTAGGTCTCCCTCTAGTCACACATCCATTCACGTTCAAATTTAACACTCGTTTGGTCACATGATTTTCATCCCTCCTCATTACATGTCCATACCATCTCAATCTTGCACTTCTCGTTTTTTCTATAATGGGCGCAACTTTCAGACTTCCCCTTATATACTCGTTTCGTATTTTATCCAGTTTTGTCACACCACACATCCACCTTAACATTCTCATTTCATTTGCATGTACTCTTCTTTCATCCGTCTTTTTCATTGTCCAACATTCTGATCCATACAATACGACAGGTCTTATGACTGCTTTATAAATTTTTCCCTTAACTTTAAGAGGCATTCGAGGGTCACATATCGTCCCTGAGACCTGAGACTTTATATAATAGTATAAATATAGATTATATGTATTCATTTATTGTAAATGTGTTACTTCGATTAATATATCCAGAGGCGGTTCGTGGTGCCGTCAACACCCGACCAGGACAAGATACCGTTCGCGCGCGTCAACCACAACAAGTACATGGTGACCGAGCGCACCGCGTACATCGGCACCTCCAACTGGTACGGGGACTATTTCGTGGACACCGCGGGCGTGGCCTTCGTGTACGAACCCCACTCCGTCAACACCAGCGACATCCGGAAAGAGCTGCAGGAAGTGTTCGAGAGGGACTGGGACTCGCCTTACGCTATACCGCTCAAGAAGTTATAGCGCACATTAAAGTTTATCATTTCGGAAATCGTTTATTTCGTGATTCAAAAATAAACAAATCAAAAAAGAATGGCTCGTTGGATTGGTTGTTGGTCTTTGAGTCTGGGTGTATATTTGTATTTAAGTAAGTAAAAAAGTAAGTAGCGGCCTGTTACTATCCCCACTGTTGAGAATAGGCCTCTTCTCTCCGTTTGGAAAGAAGGATTGGAGCTAAGACCTACCACGCTGCTCCAATGTGGATTGGTAGGTTATGTGTAACCTTATTTGTATATCTCCAGAGAATTCTGGAGATACACATATCTCCAGAATTCTCTGGAGATATACAGGTTTCCACACGATGTTTTCCTTCACCCAAAAGCGTGTGATAAATTGCAATTATCAATTAAGTATATATTTAAATATTATACATGTATATATTCACCAGTTGTCTGTCTACCATAACACAAGTATTAAGTTACTTTGGGGACGGTCGACCGTGTGTCAAAAAAAAAAATCTTTATTCAAATAAGCTCTTTCAAGCTCTTTTAAATCGTCAATATGATTGATGAAGCTACAACTGGTTCGGAATGTTGCTCTTACCGAGAAGAACCAGAAAGAAACTGCGGTCAATCTTTTAAACATTTTGGGAAGGCAACGTTGGGAAGTTTATATAATATGGCTATCTAAGTAAGGGGGTACTATTTTCATTGCAATGATATATAAATGTATAGTAAAAAGTATAAATATGTTAGGGTGGGATGTTCTAGAGCGGACATTAAGGGCGTATTTCACTAAGCTCTAAGAGGGCGCCACTCTTTGCAACGAATCCACTAGCTATTATCGATAAATAATAATCTTTTTCAACTATATGTATAAAAAGAAAGAGAAATAAATAATTGATTTTAAATTAGTTCCCTATACTTTCCTTGGAATACGTGGTATTCCAAAATTTAAAAATAAACTTGTATGACTAAACTTGATTCCAAGCCTTTAATCAACTAAACTAATATATGAATCAAAGAATAGTAACAATCAAACATAATTGATTAAACAAGTAAACTAAAAATATTTGGTATAAATTTTAATGTGCATATTACTTACGTTAGGGACCTCTGAAACAAACGGTTGGATGTTTTTAAAATTAATTTGAAGATATTCACGTATACGTTAATTAAAGTTGAATTTAGTCTATTATAATTTAATTAATATTTGTATAAATGAACATAATAATAATGATTTTAGAAACGTCATGATTCATAGTTTTGGGTCTTTAATTTGGGCAAGCTTGAAAATAAATAAATATCATAACAGTTGAAACATAAATACTGATTAATATAAACTTATATTTTTTAAAAATATGGGCCGTTTTACATTATAAAAAAAAAACCTACAAATGCAAAATATTTAAAATGTTTATTACATCAAAAGTATTAAAATATAACTGTACAGTTAATTATATATTAAACGTTTTATAATATAAGTCCTATTATTGTATTAAGGTAAATTATAACTTAAGTTATGAAAGTATAACGATTTTTACTTAATAGATTAAGGATACTTTAGATCTGGTTCTAGTAAATAAAATTAACGTTTAACTATTTAAACCACAAGGTCCCAGCGGTTTATATTATAAAGACGGCATTTAAAAATGTATTTAGTAATTTTTGACTACTCCATAAATATATCCTCCTGCCCTTATCCCACTCTAAGTGGGGGTCGGCACAACATGTTATAAACATCCTGTAACATGATTTGGCTGCGTGTTTACGCCCGACCGCCTGCCTGACGTCAACTTACCTAAGTCGTTTTTTTTCGACACCTCGGTAAGGATGGTGGTCTATTCTACTAAACCGGATACCACACGGTGGGCCAACTTACCTTAGTCGCCTTTTACGACACCTCGGTAAGAAATGAGGGTGGTCTATTATACTAATCCGGATACCACACGGTGGGCCAACTTACCTTAGTCGCCTTTTACGATACCTCGGTAAGAAACGGGAGTGGTCTATTCTACTCAGCCGGATACCACACGGCGGGTCGACTTTCCTTAGTCGCCTTTTACGACACCTCGGTAAGAAATGAGGTTGAATAGTACTAGAATAGTACATTCTACTTAGCCGGACACCACACGGCTATTGCCCAGTAATAATGAGTAATTTTTGACTAGTCTATAAAACTTTCTTTTAATTATATATACCTATTATTTTGAAGACTGCTCATTATAGCATCGATATTATTTTTTAAAGCTTTTATTTAACTTGCAATGTATGTATGTGAAGGTGGATTTTGCGTTAAATTTGAACCATTTTTCGGCGTCCCATTGAGCTATTAAGAATTTACAATACAATCAATTTCTTTTATCATTTGGTTTACAATTTAAAATTAAGATTATTATTACGAGACTCCGAAAGCAATAGAATATATTATAAATATAAGACTTGTGCGTGATATTTAATGTAAATAATGATATTAAATCTTACTTCTATCCAAAAATATATTTTTATTTTGTTCCTCAATAATATGAAACCTGCATATCTGTAGAGAATTCTGAAAATATGAGTAACCTACCAAAACATCCATTGCTCTGTTCTTATACATATCGACGCTTAATAGTAAAGTGACCCAATTCGAAAGAGTTATTTTGTGGTAAATTGCAATAAAGCGTAGCGTAGCATTTACAAAACTCGTGAATTTTAAAAAACTCAAAGACAAAGGAAGACAAAATGCTATTTAATATAATACAAAAGTATTAACGAAATGTCACAGATATGGCGTTGAAAGTGTTGAATGTAAATTATGAAATTTAAGTTACCCTAATTTTAAATTAAGTCAGTTTAATACTAAGCGTGCGATATAGTAGAGTAAATAAATCGTATTTCTAATTATAATATTAGTATAGGTACTAGAATTTTTTTATAATTGTCAAACTATAATGCTTAATATAAAAATATATATATTCAGGCTCATATCACACTATTCGTCACGCGACTCCTACGTTTTTTCCAATAATCTTTAGACGCTCTGTTGAAAAGAACAATAATTGTATGTGGAATTAATCTAAAATCATAAATAACCTGCCATACATATGACGGTGTTTCTGAAAATATAAAAATAATCACGAAATATAACAAAAAATTTATACATAGAATAATGTCACTCAGTATTGCAACACCTATCAAGGCGACAACACGTTTTCCTCTTCGTTTGGGGATCCTTGACTTGGAACAGGGTAACACAGATTTAATAACACTCTGAAAGAGAAACACTACAGCCGTCGCAACTAAATATACACTTATTAATCTAGGTAAAAATAAACTATAGAAATCATCTAGACCGAATAACGTTGGAACGATACCATCAGATATTCCTTTGACAACAATAAGTGTTCCGTAACTGAAAACAGTCGCTTTGAGCTTCTCGCGGGAAATATCGCTAAACACTAGCAACACTAGCCTTAAGTACGCGACCAAAGATGCACAGAGAGACCAACACATTGATAAAAGGAATAAGTAACCATTCAGTGTTACTATAATATGTTTATTATCGAAAGATTGTTCAAACACTTCCTCTATATTCGACGAACACAGGTATAAAGTTCCAATAACAATTTGGTTGATGCTAATGTAATTGTGTATAGTCCGCCATTTTGGATGGAAGCACCAAACGGTAATTAAAATTGTAGAACATATCATCGATACGAAAGCAGCTATCGCGGATGACGTAATTTTCATTTTAAATCTATCAAATGTATGTACAAAAACTTCAAATTTTAGTTCGTGTCAGAACATTACTGAAACTCGATGTAGCATTTGAACAAATAATAGTTTTTAGCTAATAATCAATTGTTATCATTTTAGGGTTCCATAGTTATTATTTTATTATTTTGGTGCACGATATTTAAATGACAAAAACTCGACATTGTTTCAACTAATTACCACAGTTCTAACAAATTTTTAATACTTTTCATGCACTTTAATTAAATTAATACGTTTTTTCAGAAATAATCAATACTTTCAGCAAATAATTAATAAAATGGTGAATGATGGTTAAGATTGTTTCACAAGCAGTTTTGTGGTGTTACGTCATTGAAAAATCCGTATTTCATATTAAAATTATTTTTCTCCTTTCTCCAACAACCTCTATGAAAATTAATATAACCCTGCGCTGTCTGTATACTGGCATTGTTAATATATTAATATAATAATATATATTTTATATAATAATATACTTAATATATTACTAATATAAAATACATTTTATATCAGTCAATTCAAATATTAATTTGTCATTCTAAGTTTTTTTTGACACTTATCTTTAAGTCCTCAAATCCAAAAACAACTCAAAACCTTTTTTATTACTGACAATTAAAATTGACAACGAACCCTCTACGAATTTTTGTCACGCACTTGGTGATGCACTTTAATTAAAAATGTATACCTACTAGTTTACAAATATTTTCCATTACATTTTTTTTAATTATAACAAATAAACAGAAGTTGCGGCTCAGCGTTATCTACTAACTAATTAACAATAAATTAATTATAATATAGAAGATAAGGTTGTCAATTAAAATAAATATTTTATCGGCTCTCTGTCATAGACAAACGACAACGCCATAGTGTTGTTATTGGTGACATCAAGTTTATCTTAAAATATTTCTACTTTTCTTTACTCATCTTGAAAGGGCCATGATGTATTATATCAATTCATATTTCATTCACTAGCTATGAGAGAAAGAGAGGAATATACTGCGTCTTCACACCTCTCTCTCTTGCCCTTACAGTAATATACGTAACGCAACTCATTCTCTTTCTCATTCTATATATACTTTTTCATAACTCTCGTAGCCTTTGCCAGTTTTTTCTGGAGGCTTGAAGTCGTTGAACAAGCGAGACGATTCGTAACGATTCAACAAGGTGTTATGGACCCTTCTTAATGAAAAGAACCATCACGTTCCTGTGCCAGACTTCCGGCATTGTACCTTCGTAAATGACGAAATTAAACAATCACTGAAGGACTTTAAGTACCAGTTTGCCACCCGCCTTAGGAGTTCTGTTTTGATTCTGTTATTACCTGGTGCCTTGTTATTCTTTAGTTGTTTGAAAGCCATACTAATCTCGTACAGGCTAACGTCCGCGATATCTTCGGTATAGTGTCAGGCAACTCGGCTCTTGGGTCTTATGCCAAACGTACGTAAAAACGTTTGTTTAAGGCAACAGCCTTCAACACAATGTTGAAATGTATAATTGCCAATAGAACCTCCCGACCTCTCAAAATCTTCGATTGAGACTGCCTCTGACCAACAGACAGATCTCTTGCAAACACTTTTGAGCCCCTGTTACGCTCAATTGTACCTCGAATGTATTCAGTGTTGGAATATCGCAAGTCACATCTGCTCCTTAGAAATCTGTCTATTAACCAGACTGTAGCCTTATTTCTTATCTCTCGTCCAAGAGCTTGAGTCTGCGTTGAGAATTTATTGGTTCTCTTACGATATGTTTTATAAAATTTAGACCCCACCGTAGGGACAGTTCTCCCCCTCTCTTCGGACTTCGGACAATCCTATCACGTCCCACCGCAACTTGCTTAAGGTTTCTTCCAAGTCGAGTATCTTATTTTCCCTCGAAGTGCGTGCGTTGTACGTTGCCAGGTTTAGTGGTTGGGATTGGAAGCGAAATCTCAAGTTTACAATTTAAAATTAAGATTATTACGTCACTCTAAAAGCAATACAATATATTATAAATATAAGACTTATGCTTGATATTTAATGTAAATAATCATATTAAATCCTACTTCTATCCAAAAATATATTTTTATTTTGTCCCTGAATAATATAAAACCTGTATATCTGTAGAGAATTCTGGGGATATGTGTAACCTACCAATCCGGATTGGAGCAGCTTAAAGGTTCTTAATTCCAACACTTCTTCAAAAACAAGGCATTAGTTTTAGATTGTAGATACGCATTGTCGATCCTTTCAACTTCTATCCTTTATGGAATCAATTCTGAATGAAAAACTTTTTTAATAAAATTATTTATTATCTATTACTAATCAAATTTAAAATTATAATTAACAGCATAGTCGAAACATGAAACAATAATCAAACTCGAGAAAGTTTTAAATAAAAACGTGTTTAAACTAAATTTTACTATTGGCAGTGCCTAACTAATCGATAGTCTAATAAATCCATACTTCAATTAACGACTACTAACTAACATATACTTGAAATTGCTTTTTTTAAAACGATTTTAATTAGTAAAAGTAACTTCCATACAATGTTGGGCTCAAGATGTAAAAATATGAAAATGGGATCAAGAAATACCTTTTTTATTAATTAACTATTACTCAAAATTTAGCTGATTTTGTCAATCTAATAGCAGATATATAAAAGATTTAGTAAAAGTGAGGTTTTGAATTTCTTCTGTTTTAAACAGCTGATTTCTGAAGTATGAACCATTTTATAGCATAGATAACACAATAGTGATGATATAAAAAATCGATTACTGAACAAGAATGAACTTTAACTTTAATAATTTCTTAATTATTTTAAACTATTTTACAGTAAATCATTCAAACTGTGAAAAGGTTTACATTTTATATACAACATTTTATATTATTATTTAAAAATTATTTATATTATAATAGTCATGTAATTAAGGCTATCTTTGTTGTATTTTTAACTATTTGTTTAGCTTTACTCGATTATTGTAATCGATAACTTATTTGAGCCAAATACATTAGTAGAGATTTTGCAATTCCTAAATTGCTAATTTTGCTAATTTTATTATATTTTAAAACGCAAAAATATACCGCTTTTTTAAGCTATACCTCAACCTTTTACAATTGGGCCGAAAAGTTTCCGTTTCCTTTACGTGATGATTTATTAGAGCTCAAAATCAGATTTATTTGTTAAAAAGGTGACGTTTGTACTTACTAAGAAAGACTTGGTAAAGTATTTTAATATTTAATATTTATTACAATATATTACATATATTTTATTATCTAAAACCTTTAAAATTGGTCATAAAGTAATCAATTTACTTACCGATATTGAAGTTTGACATTCAATTATAATTGGTGATATATTTTAAAAGACATATCAATATATCGCACGTTTATTATTAGAGTGACCTAATTCAAAATAAGGCTTAATTGTGTTAGATACATTATGATCCTCATTTTAACGCCATCTATGAAATCACACAACGAACTAAAAAGGCTAGTGTTTTCTTGCTCTACACCGGACATGACACACCTACCTGATCAGGACACTACCGGACGTGACACCACCGAAATTGACCCCGAGGTCTGGGAGCTACCATTCCCAGACCTCCCCACCGAACAAGACATCCATTAGGTCACCTAGGTGACCTGGGCTTACGGCCCAAATACAGACACCTTTGGGTCACCTAGGTGACCTCGGCCTACGGCCGGAACACATACCGGGCTTAAGTGCCCGCGAGGAGATGCCCGGGTAGAGAGGAATTCCTCGAGGCCCGCACCCCGTTTACCCCCACCCGGGGAGCAAACGAGAAGACCCTGCTCTCTCTCTCTCTTGCTCTTCCAAGTTATGGGTGTTTTTAACACTCATGAGTTTTGTAGGCCCTACGCTGCGCTTTATTGCAATTTTTTTTAATGGTTACTAGCAAGTTGGGGTTAACTTGTTAACCCCTCCAGCTAAGCTGAATGCTTGTGTTAGGAGTGAGTTCACGTCGGTAGTGTAATGGCCGGGATTCCAACCCACGACCTCTCGATCGCACGTCCGTTAAACCGTTAAACTAACCATTATACCATTTTTTGAATTAGGTCACTTTAATACTAAAGGTACGATATTTTCTATATTATTTTTCTATAACAGATATATCGAATACCGTCAATATTAGTAAATAAAAATTATGTCTTACATAAAAATCATCGCACTTGCACAATAACAACTGCAAGTCACAACTTAAATAATCAACCAATGCATTGTTTGTTTTAACATTTTTTACATTTTTGTCAACAATTTTGTTTGTAGTCTTAAAAAGTTTTTTTTTCAAACACTTTCCTATATAACTACTTCACACCTGGAATAAATAAACTTTTATTAAATAAATTTCTTAATTTATGTAAAATCTATAATATTTAAATGATTGATAATGATGACGAAAAATCGATTTTTTTCTAACTATTTGAAATGTTACCTTTTTTTAAATTTAATAATTAATTACAATAGAGGATAATTAAAGTGGACAACTGCCAAGAAATAATAACAGATGCGCTGTTTGTGAAATTAGATTAAAATGTGTAGTTTGGCTACATTAGTTTCATCCAACAATGCATATCCAATCTTATGAATAAAAAAGAGTAAAAAAGATAAAAGAGGATATTATATATAGGTTATTTAAAATATTCGATTTAAAAAACGATTTTTTATAAAAAAAAATTGATTATTAAAAATCGATTATTTTAAATATCCTATATATAATAATCCTCTTTATCTTTTTTTTGTCATGATATTTAAAATAATCAATTTTTTATAACAAAATAATCGATTATTTTAAAAATTGATTATTTTAAATAACCTATATATAATATCTTCTTTTTCTTTTTTTTAATGATATTTAAAATAATCAATTATTAAAAAAATCGATTTTTTAAGAAAAAAATAATTGATTATTAAAAATCGATTATTTTAAATAACCTATATATAATATCCTCTTTCTCTTTTTTTGTCATGATATTTAAAATAATCAATTAAAAAAAAATCTATTTTGTATAAAATAAAATAATCGATTATTAAAAATCGATTATTTTAAAAATTGATTATTTTATATAACCTATATATAATATCCTCTGTTTTAATGGTATTTAAAATAATGCATTTTTATAAATCGATTTTTTTAAATAATCGATTATTTAAAAAAATTATCGATTTTTTATAATCGATTATTAAACAAATTAATCGATTATTTATTTCACATCCCTGGTCGTACCTTGTCTACGCGTGCGTGGCGCTGTCCTCCACGAAGTCCTTGGCCTCGTCGATGGTGACGCACTCGACGTGCGACACCTTGTTCCGGAACTTGACGCCGTAGAACTTGTGCGCGTGCTCCAGCAGCTCGGGCCGGAAGGTGGTGGTGATGAACTGGGCTGATGATGACAGCTCGTGGATCATGTTCGCGATCGCTTTACGGTGCTGTGCGTCCAACGCCTGGTACAAATAAACACGGATGTAAGAATTGGTATCCAGAAACGAAGCGAAAACTACTATGGAAGAGGCAAATTTGTTAAACATATGCTCCTTCCCTCAGTATATATGTCAGTATATCATAGACATACGAAGGTCACGAAAAGCTTCTGATACCTGTGTCGCGACTTAGCAACTCATTCGATGGTCTCGGTATTCGCTTCCACAATAAAATTCCGCAATCCATACTAGACCAGTCTACAGAAAGGTTTAAGTTAAATATAAGAGATGTACTTATACATAAAGCATATAACAAAATTGAGAATTATTTGGATGATAAAAAACCCTGGATTTGAAAATCCTTTCAGCTTCATACAGGACTGCTGTTTAGTAATGTAAAATTGAAAATGATGAGGTTTAAAAGCTTGACCGCTGAGTTTCTTTCTGGTTCTTCTAGTCAAGAGCAAAATTCCGAAACAGTTGATAAATAAGTATTCATATTATATAATATCTAAAGAACTGAATACAATAAAATAGTATCTTTGATATTATGGTATTAAAAAAATAGATAGATCTGTAATTAATAACAATAATAAAAGAATATCAAAATATCCGTACAGCGTATTGTTAGGGGCCATTCATAAAATACGTCACGCTGAAATAAGTTTTTTTAGCCCTCCTCCCTTACTGTCACGCTGTGTCGCACTTTCTGTTACCCACCTAAAAATATTACGTCACAAAAACTTAGAACCCCTGAATATGATAAATTTAAATGAATAGTGCACAAATTGTATAAATTGAAATTATATTTCATTAGTTTTTATAATTAAATTTCAATAAACCAATATTATATAAATTTGCTGTGATAGCCCAGCGATGACACCGTGCGTCTTTTTCGAGGAGATCATGAGTTGAAACCCCGGGCAGACCCCAATGAGCTTTTCTATTTAAACTAATGTGTCTAATTGATAATTGTAATTTATCACACGCTTTTCGCTGAAGGAAAACATCGTGAGGAAACATATCTCTAGAGAATCCAAGAGATATGTGTAACCTACCAATTCGCTTTGGAACAGCGTGGTAGGTCTTAGCTCCAAACCTACTCTCCAAAAACGGAGAGAGGAGGCCCTATTTTCAGCAGTGGGTTAGTAACAGACCGTTACTTACTTGCTTATATATAAATAATTAAATAAATATATGAGACAATATATAAATTAACTAGCGGCCTGCCCCTGCTTCACACGGGTATAAAATATATATCCCATGTCAGTCAGTGTAAAAAAAAATAATTAAAATCGATCCAGTAGTTTTCATTAATGCATTACAGCCTGTGGCCCGCAAGCGTTAAATTTGGAGAAAAACAATTTCCTTTCCCTATACCAAGAAGATTTCCTGCTATATCTAATATCTAAATTCATATACTACATATTTTCATTTTTCCCCTATGTATTTTATTTTTAAAATTAATTACAGAATGTCCTTATATACTACATTCACAGCTTTTTTGTCATTAAACAAACTCTTGAAACAACGACATATAGTTGTTAAATGCGAAGTGCTATAGGGCGAAGCGCGGCCTCCTCACGGCATTTTAAATCTGTAATATCTCCGAAAATGTTCACTTAAATTACATGCTGTAAACGGCCATATTGATCTATATTAAATCAATAATTTATTTAAGGTACTTAATTGGATAAGGATTAATGCTGTATTGTATAAAAATTGCTTCAAAAATAAGGCATTATTTTTCGTAAAAAGTAAATGACAAAAAATGCTATTGTGGGTTATCCATAAGAGATAGACATACACCATCGCGGACTTTTCTGTAGACCTTTTCAAGGTGTACAAATACTTAGTCCATCATTTTGTTAAATCTCGTAGGGCTTAGCCTGCGTTTGCAATGTAAGCGGAAAAAAATGTAATTATTTACAGAAACCTCAAAAATTACAGTATTTCTCTACTCCGTATTGAATGTTATTATACATACAAACTTTCCTCTTGAATCACTCTATCTATTAAAAAAACCGCATCAAAATCTGTTGCGTAGTTTTAAAGTTTTATGCATACATAGGGATATATGGACAAACAAAGAATGCGACTTTGTTTTATAATATGTAGTGATAATAATGTAAATTTTAATTTAAATTGCATTGTTAATGTTATTGTAGAAGCCCACAACTATTTACATGATGTAATTATTGGAATATTCTTTCTGATTTTGATGTGATTATGTATTAGATGAAATTCTGTATTTAGTTGTTTTAAAGGACCCTATGGTCCTTTGGTGGGCGGTATGTTGTGTTAAGTCAGTTCATATACTAAGTCAGTCGCAATTAAACATTGAATATAAAAACACGTCTGTTATTAAATTCCTTGTCGATCATTTTAAGTAGTGGAAAAAGTTAACCTTATTTACATCACCAGTCATATTGATCAATATTAAATAAACAATATACTTAAGGTTCTTAATTGGATAAGGATTAATGCTGTATTGTATAAAAATTGCTTTGAACATAAGCCATCATTTTTCGTAAAAAGTAAATGACAAAAACTGCTATTGTGGGTTATCCATAAGAGATAGACATATACCATCGCGGACTTTTCTGTAGACCTTTTCATGGTATACAAATACTTAGTACATCATTTTCATAAATCTCGTAGGGTTTAGCCTGCGTTTGCAATGTAAGCGGAAAAAAATGTAATTATTTACAGAAACCTCAAAAATTACAGTATTTCTCTACTTCGTATTAAATGTTATTAAACGTACAAACCTTCCTTTTGAATCACTCTATCTATTAAAAAAAACCGCATCAAAATCGGTTGCGTAGTTTTAAAGTTTTATGCGTACATACGATATATGTGACTTTGTTTTATAATATGTAGTGATTTTCAATTTTTCTATGAACGACGAACGTCACGTGTGTGGTGACCCCCGTCACATCTCATCACACTCAGCAAGACCCCTCCCCTGTACGCTAACGTATTTTGTGAACGGCCCCTTACGTCATCACTGACGTCACTCGTCGCTCACCTGATCGATCTCGTCGAAGAGGTAGAAGGGCGCCGGATCGCACTTCTGGATGGCGAAGATGAGCGCCAGAGCCACCAGCGACTTCTGTCCGCCGGAGAGCTGGTTCATCTCGCGCATGTCGCCCTCGCCGCCGGTGAACGACACCTTGATGCCCACGCCGGTGAAGGGATCCGCGTTCGCCCGCTGGAACATTGCGACGGGCAGAACGCAACGAACAACGGACGCGCGTACATCCGCACGGGAAATCATAGGGGTTTTTTTTCCTTTTTTTTATACAGGAAAAACTCCCTTATGCAATACGCCACCAGCACCGAGGGTCTTAAAATACGACTAAGTTAAGTTGACGTATTTTACGACACCTCGGTAAGAAAGAGGGTGGTCTATTCTACTAAACCGGATACCACACGGCGGTATATATATATATTTATTTATAACAATATATTAATGGGAGAAAAAGTATAAAATAAATTCAATATCAGAAATGATTGGCGGGCCGCTTTGCACATGTTTAAAGGGCCGGAAGTGGTCCTCGGGCCGCGTGTTGCCCATCCCTGCTATATACCACCACGATCACTCACGTCCGGGTTGTTGTCCTGGCCCTCGTCGGGCGCCACCTTCATGACGAGGCTCCCGCGGCCCTGCGGCACTAGCTTCTTGAACACCTCCGTGAAGTTCTTGCTCACTTGCTTGAACGTGAACTGTATCGCCTCCAGCTTTCTGTGCTCCAGCGTCTCGATCAGTTCGCGTATTTTCTCGCCGCTGTTGAATAGGAACCAATGGTAGACCTACATATAGTCTAACATTAAATGATTAAACGAAAAATTACTGACTCCAATAAAAAGAAAGTAAAGTAACGACCTGTTACTATCTCACTGCTGTCTCCGCTTTGGAAGATGATGGATTGGTAGGTTACAAATATCCCTAGAATTTTCTAGAGACATGCTGGTTTCCTCACAATGTTTTCATTCGCCGAAGAGAGTGTGATAACTTGCAATTATCAATTAGATATTTAAGTTTTAAAAGAAAAACTCACTGGTGCCTGCCTAGTTTTGAAGCCGTGACCCCTCGAAAGAGTCACACGGTAAACTAAAATTAGTGGGATTCCATACTACAAATCTTATTAAGTACTCGGACACCTTCACGTTTCACTAACGCTGACTGATCTATTTAGAAATAAAACCGCAAAGTGATATATCGCTTTTTAAATCAGTTTGTTTTTCCAAGATTAAATACTTAATTAGACCATTATTACATGAAAAAAACTTTTGTTACGAAATAATAAATCTGATATTATCTACTATCTTCAGTATTAATTAATTATAATTTACATACTATTAGCTGGATTAATGCAATGGTTAAAAAAGAAATCTAATTCATCTCTCTATCTGTATGTCTTATACTTAGCTTATATAAACATAACGTTCCGGTGTAAGTCAGGGCTCTATTTTAGGTCCATTACTATTTTTGATAATGCTTAACGATCTCCCAACAGTACTCAGATCTGCTAAATGCCTGCTATATGCGGATGATTTAAAATTATTTATGCAAATAAACACGGAACAGGATTGTCTTGAACTTCAGCGTGACCTTGATGCTGTAGTAAGATGGAGCATAGCCAATAAAATGGAATTCAATTTAACCAAATGCTCCATAATGACCTTTCACCGCATTGTCCAGCCAATTCATTTTGATTACATTATTAATGGCGTTTCGCTTACTAGACTTACTCTTGTCAAGGACCTGGGGGTAACCTTTGATTCAAAACTCTCATTCCACAACCATGTCTCTGCACTTGCTACTGAGTCTTTTAAACGTCTAGGATTCGTCCTCCGTAACTTACGAGATTTTCGTAATCCCCAGACTATGAAGCTTCTTTTTAATGCCTTAGTCCGTAGTAAAATTGAGTCGAGTGCGTGTGTATGGAACCCATATCAAAGTACTTATACTTTAGCTCTTGAAAAGGTACAAAAAGCCTTTTTGAGATTCTTATATAAACGCCTGTACGGTTATTATCCGTACTTGTATCCAACAGGTTTTCTCTTGGGACATCTTGGCTATAATTCGCTTGAGACGAGAAGACTGTATTGCCAACTTAACACTGCCCTAAAAATTATCAGAGATGATATCGACTCTCCCGATCTGCATAACAAATTATTTTTATTATATGCTCCAAATAATTATACTCGTGCTAGGCGTCATAAGTTATTTGCCGTACCGTCGTCCCGCACCGTGGCGCGTGCTAGGTCACCTATCCCGCGGTCACTGTCTTTGCTCAACGAACTTCTTAAAGAATCCCCACACTGTGATATCCTTGCAGGTAAATGGCAACATATTCGAATAGAATTACTAAAATTTTGTGAAAATTTGATATGATTTTATATATAGTGTAATGTTATAGAATATGTAATTTTGTATTATAATATAATGTAAGTATAACATAATTAGTGTAATTGGATTTTATCCGTGCTAATTATTATTAAATAAATAAATAAATAAAATAAATAAATAAATAACAAGAATGATTATTAGTGGCCCATGCTTCAATATTTACCTGACTAATGAATTTTGTATTTAGTTGTTTCACACAACATTAGTAAGTAGTTTAACATGCCAAGTTCATATAAGTTATTTAGAACACCCGAGAACTATGTCGCTATATTAATGACAATGGTGATTTAGATGGTATAAAAACTTTGAGAAACACTTTAATATCCTTTATTATAAGTATAATTTGGAGGGAAAATAGTGAATATGTTATTACCAACAATTTTATTAACAATTTTGCCACTCTTCTGCAACGGCTACGAATATTTCGGATTAAGTACTATAAGTAACATCATAAACGGTATAAAGGACTTTGTTGATATAAATCACAGCGATATACCAACCGATTCAACATCTAACGAAGCAAATTTAGATATAACTCAACTAGTAAACAAACAAGGATATAATATAGAGGAGCATACAGTTAAAACTGAGGATGGATATGTTTTAAAGCTTCACAGAATTCCAAGTAGAAATTTATCTAAAAATAATACCGCAATATTTCTTATGCATGGGATCTTAGATTGCTCGAACAGTTGGATACTGCAAGGTCCTGAGAATGCTTTGGCGTACATTCTTGCAGATGCTGGATTCGATGTATGGATGGGCAACGCAAGAGGAAACAAGTATTCCTCGTTGCACGATAAATTAAACAAAAATGATTCATTATTTTGGAAATTTACATGGGAAGAGATAGGCGTTTACGACTTGCCAGCAATGATCGATCACATACTTAATGTAACAGGGAAAGAGGATTTATATTATATTGGTCACTCGCAAGGCACAACAGTTTTCTTCGTAATGTTAGCTCTAAAACCTGAATATAACGCTAAAGTGAGAATGATGTTCGCCTTAGCACCGATATCGTGGATAAGTCACGCGACAAGTCCTATATTTAAACTATTTGCACCTGCTTACGGAATGTTGGGTTACTTGACAACAAATATAAACGCGTATTCATCGAGCACTGAGATGTTTAACAGCTTTCCAAAGTTATTTTGTCAAATTCTATCAATTGGATGTTCCAACATGTTACAATGGATCATTGGAAACGATTACAATCTTATCAGCCCTTCGTTATTACCAGCATTTTATGGCCGTGTCCTGAGTGGTTCATCAACACTACAATTGATCCATTACGGTCAATTATATCAATCTGGTAGATTTTGTCGTTTCGATCTTGGCCCAGATGGTAATTTATTAAAGTATGGAAGCAATGTACCCCCTGATTATGACATAATTAACGTTAATGTTCCAGTAGTGTTGTTTTATAGTGAGAATGACTGGTTATCGGGGGTTGCTGATGTTGCACAGCTATTCAACAGGTTGCCTAATGTATATGACTCTTATAACTTAGGAGGTTTCAATCATCTCGACTATATTTACGCTTATTTAGCTAAGGATCTAGTTTACTTGAACATTATTAAAATTATCGAGGAATTTGAGTTAAACGAACATGAAGAATAAAGCTTGGAATAATGTCTAATGGAAAAGTAACTGATGAATGAGAAAACGGTATGAATATGATACCAGAATACATCATCAAGTATATGAGGCTTATATTATTCCTTACAATATTTGTAAGAGTAATATTATATATTATACAAATTTAAATGAAAAACAAAATAAAAATTGAATTCATTCGCGTTTAAATTTTACTCACAAATAACTTAATGTAACAGTTATTTTGAAATTTATTTAAGTAAATTTCCTTAATTAACTTAGGTAAAAAATGAGTAAGTAAATACTTAAGTATATTTCAAAATATAGTTTGAAGATAACAACATTTTTAACATCAACAGAATCACTTTTCTATGACATTATATAAATACTTAAGAAAATCAAAGTAAAAAAATGCTACATAAATCTATAAACAGGTTAAAATACGACAAAGATAAAATGTTTGTCTCTGGATTACACAAATTAAAACTATTTTTAATGATTATTTTAAAAAAAGGTAATTAAAAATTGCTTGTTAATAAACGTTAATGACAGACGTTTGAAATTTAAATAAACATACCCAATATCAAGTTCCTCTTTCCTCTTGTATAATTTTTCTTTTTGTTCAGAGAAACTTATGAATTGGTCCAGGGCCTTTTTGTTGACATGATTATATTTCTTTAGGTGTTGATTCGCCTTTTCCAACTCTTTGAACAACTAAAAATAATGCACACATTATATAAGACTAGCTTTTACCCGCGACTTAGTCCGTGTGAACTGTTGTCGCGTTGAAGGTTGATAAAAGATGGCGCATTTTAGTGTCATTCTATTCCTGTAGAATTATTATTACTGTTAAACTGTAATATTTTGTTTAAGAAGTTAGGCCATTCTTGCTCTCACGGCCTCATATGTAAAGTTGTAATAGCTTAGTGGGGTAATTGTGCGGTCCGAAAGTTATAATATGCCAATTCGAGTCCAGGTATCTTGTATTCCAATTTTTTCTCTTTTTTTATATTGCATCTTTTTTATATCTTCTAAATATAATACCGAGTTATCTAGGTTCTTACCTGTTTAAGTGACAACTTCTGGTACTTGGAATGTAGCTCTGGTGCGTTAGGCAGTGTGCCCAGAGCAGCTATCTTGTCTAGAGACTCCTGTATCTTCTCCCGTAAAAGGACTTCCTTGGATGCCATCTTTTCTAGACCCTTTGCGTCTTCCTCCATTTTGTCTTGGGCTTCTTTCTCCTGTTCAAGTTGTATAAAAAATAATAAAGTAACGCACTATTACTACCCAACTCTAGCCATAAGGCTCTCTCCTTATTGGAGAAAAAGGTTGCAGCTTAGACCCACTATGCTGCTCTAATGCAGATTCGTGTGACACATATCAGAACTTTTTAAAGATTTCCTCATCATAATAAAAAACGAGTATTCCAAATTTCAGGACTTAAAGCAAATAGTGCGTTGGGGCGTCGATTGGAAAATCACCCTTTTAAGTACAATCAATTAATCAAAACTCTTTGTTTAAATCATTCAGTATCAATAATTTATCGTTGGCTCCAAAATCTTCCATACGAAAAATTAGAATACATTTTTAAATTACACATTTAATGTCAAATTTTAATGATACATTTTCTGTCTCTCTAATTAATTTAACTTATAACTCTTTATGTTATAACTCTTGTACCTAAATTCAATGTCTGGCGTGACATATCCAGATCACGTGCGGTATATTAGATATAAATAGTTAATCAAAAAGTTTCTTAAATATAAGATTTTATATTTTCTTAAAGCATTTAGACGAGGTCAAGCAGCGCATATATAATTAATTTTGGAAATTCATTTCTGGCCTCTGGCCTCCACGGTACAGACTAGACCTAGTGTGGAGACCACAATTACAGTTTACTAATCACATAAATTTAAGCATTGAATTGAAGAAGGTAAGTTTAAGTAAATAAACATATCTTATTTTTTATTCCTATACATAAGTTACATAACAAAAGTAATAAAGATATATATTTAGGGATTAATTCTTATTGTTACCTTTTGTTTAAAATATAGAATAGATGCTAATAAAAGCCAGTAATATTTATGTTAAAATAAACTATCATTGATATTGAAATTTTTATTAATATTTTCACAATATCAATGTGATTAAAATATGGTATAATCATGTCTTGAGGTATGTGACAAAATAGTTAAGTACCGCCGTGTGGTATCTGATTAAGTAGAATAGACCGCTCGCATTTCTTACCGAGGTGTCGTAAAATATGACTATTTTAAATTGACATGAGGCAGGCGTCCGGTCGTAAAATACGTAGACAAATCATGTGACAACATGATTATAACATGTTGTGCCGACCCCGCTTAGAGTGGGAGTTAGAGTGTGGAATGGGCAGGAGGATGATACTAAGAAATAGTTTAGTAATAGGCATCTTTTAACGTTTTGTTACAGAGTGACATCTAAGTTAAAAAATAGATATCTATCCAAGGTACCTTGTTCCTCCACTTGTCCAGCTCCAACTTAAGCGCCTTCTCGTTCTTGACAGCGGCCTGGACCTTCCTCTCCACCTCTTCGAGCTCTTTGTTGATCTGTCTGATCCGTTTCTCTGCTGCGGTAAGGTCCGCCTTGCTGTTGGTGAGACGCCTCTTGCGGTCCTCCACTGATATCTCTTGAAGAGCTTGGACCAATTCGTCTTTGCGGCTAATGAAACAAATATCTTTTGTTACCGCACGAGTAATAGGAGACTAATGACGTCACATCCCGTGATGTATCGCACGCTTAATCAAAAAAAGAAATATCTCCAAATTTCAATTTTTTGGGAATGGGCGTTTAAAGTTTTACACTTTTCCGGCGTGGTCTTTAAAAATGAATAATAAATAAAATATCTATATAAGAAGATGATGTATAGTTCCAAATTATAGTTTAGTGTACTAGCCTTTGTTAGATAGAATAAAAAGTATAATTTATGGATTATAAATTATTAAATTATGACATTAAAAATATAAGTTCGTACTTACTTCAGTTTATGATTAATAATTCGATTTTATTTCAAATAATTTTCCGTCAGAAAACTTAAAGAAGCAGTTTATTAGAGAAAAGTTATTCAGATGTGGAATCTCAATCCAGTTTAATTCGTTTTATCTTAAATTATATAACTTTATTACAACAATATTTGTACGTATCTCGGATTTTTACAAACCTTGAGAATAAGAATTGGTTATTTCTTGGGTAAGGAAAAAAAATTTACAATAATATACACGTTTATTCGTACTTTCAATGTAAAAAAATATAGTTCTTACCTACTGTCATTTTCAAATTCAAAATATTCTTTATTCAAATAAACTGTTTACTTGCTACCACTGATTCGGAAGTTTGTTTCTACCGAGAAGAAACCATCAAGAAACTCGGCGGAAAATCTTTTCAACAAAAAATAATTACAAATTGATTGATTATAAGTTATTCGTTGCAACTTGGTGCGTAGCTGACTGCATTTGACAGGTTGTCATAATTAATTAATGTCAAATCGTCGTCAATTTGCCCGAAATCGCTTTTTTTGGTAAAAGTGGGTGAACTATTGATAGGTTGATTGGCGCAGCTAGATTTTATCTTGTCTCTAAAGAGATGACTAACCGAAACCTGAGGCTGAGATTCATTTTCAAGACTTTGGTCGTTATCAGGTTCCTTAATCGCAAAATTCTTCTTCGTTCCTTAGAAAATTACTGACAATGTTGAGCAGTTTTCTTGGAATTAATAAATTGAATAATGAATAAATAAATATATGGAACACTTACACACGCGGTCGTCCGTCCCCAAAGTAAGTAACTTACTACTTGTGTTATGGGTGAGAGACAACTAGCGAACATATTATACTTATGTTTTTTTCAAATACATACTTAAATACAAATATACACGCAGACTCGAAGACCAACAAACTCATTTATAGAAATTGTTGGCCCTCGGCGGGAATCGTACCCGCGTCCCGCGAAACTGAAGGCAGGGTCACTACCCACTTTCTCTAAAGGCGGTAGTCTCTGCCATGTTGAGAAGTGAAAGAGATTGGAAAGCCGTAGCCTCCTTTTGTGAAACCATCATGGTCAGGAAGGAGACTGCCGAGTGTAACCGCGAAAGGGCTGATCCTTCTCGCAGGCAGAGACGAAGGGGCCGTAGAAACCGCCCTAATTGATAGTCCCGGCCAATGGGACCTCTGGGGTCACGATCGGTCAGAGTGGGGGCTGTGGTCGTTCCTTTCGACCCCGAGAGGAAACGGAGCTTGTTACACAAGCTCCGTACTATATTTTGTGGAGCACGATGTGCACGGCACTAGAGAGACCTCGGTGCAGTTCGTCAGAGATCCCGGGGCCTCTCTGCTAGTGCGGAGGCTGTCCATCGAGGGGGTTTTAGTGGATAGAAATTCCACATAACCAGATCTCACCCCTAAGAGTTCCGGTATCTTTTTGAAGATTTCCAAGGGTCACTACCCACTGCACCAACGGGCGAGTCAACATAGAAGATGTTGACCTATCAGAATCAAGAGACGTACTAGACGTGTATGGGCGTGAAGACGATAGACTAGAAGAAGTATCGTTGACGTGCCGTAAAGTTCCATATTAGCTATTTTATTTTGTACGATATCATTATTCTCATGGATGAAGGAATCGTCACTGTCATCATAAGGCATGAGGCTTGTTTTACATAAACTTATGTTTTACAGAATTGGAATTAAATAAAAAATAGGAAATTAATCGTGAAGGAAATCAATTTAAGTTGAAAACGTTATTACAGTCTTCAACTTAATCTTACTTACTTAATATACTTATTTGGTATATTTTCATCTGCGATTTTATTGTTAAACACAGCTGCTGTTAGGGTAATGGAGTCACATTCTTTAGCCTCTCCATTTCGATTTTGACTAATGGAAGTCAGTACAATTAAATTAAAAATTCGACATGCTCACCACGACCTCATCATGGAAAACAAATGTATTTAATCTGATTAGAAAACTTTTTTAATAAGACTAAAGTAGTTACGGGGATGTTTTATTTCATTGTAAAAGGAAATAACTTAAAATATCACACTTCTTTTTGTTTTTTTTTTATTCTTAAACCGTAATAAAAATAATTGATATACATCTATCTAATAACCTTTTAATAATAAACTGAAGGTACTCCGATTCTTTCAACCAACTTATAATATTTTTTTAAATAAAGAAGCATAAATAGAATTATTCCGAAATTCCGTGGCATAATTTTAGTAATATAGTGAAATAAGTCTGAATGATATCTTTTTATCAATAATAAAAACAAGAAATTAGACTCACTCTTTAGTAATATAAAGAGTTATTAGGTTTTATATCGCCCTAGAATCTCCTTACTTTCACTACTGCTGGAACATGTCTGAATCTTTCCCTTTAGTGTTATCAAACAGTTCACACGAATTTGTCAAAAAGAGCGAAACTATTATTTATTTCATTCATATAAATCGGAATCGTATGGTTGTCGAAGCAGATCTATTCTTGGGGTTACGTTATAAAGTTTTAAATTGAAAACTCCAAACTGGCAATTTTTGAGTTGTTTCTTTTTTTGATTAAAGGTGCGGTATAGTAATTAATTATTATTATCAATATTTATATAAAAAAAATCATCATCCTCCTGCCCTTATCCCACTCTAGTGGGGTCGGCCCAACATGTTATAAACATGTTGTCACATGATTTGGCTGCGTTTTTACGACCGGCCGCCTGCCTGACGTCAACTTACCTCAGTCGTATTATACGACACCTCGGTAAGAAGGAGGGTGGTCTATTCTACTAAACCGGATACCACACGGTGGGTCAACTTACCTTAGTCGCCTTATACGACACCTCGGTAAGAAATGAGGTTGGACTATTCTATACAGCCGAATACCACACGGCGTATTTATATAAAAAAAAAATATATACATAAAAAAATATTAGTTATGATTTAGTGCATCTTTAATTCAGTAAATAAGTAACTCTTTTGACATAGTTATTTGGGCGCCATCTTAAAGTTGTTAGAAATTGAAATAGACAAATGTCATCCCTGTAGTTATTTAATACTAGTAATCACGTGATCAAGCAAAGGAGGGGCCTGACAATCTATACTAATATATAAAGCTGAACAGTTTATGATATTACTAATGCGAAAGTTTGTGGGTATGGATGAATGTTTGCGGATTCGCTAGACCATTGTAGATGAATTTTGAACAATTATTCTTTATACACCGGGATAACATATAGGCTATAAAAATCCTTTTAATTCCACAGAAATAGGATGACATTGATAAGCGCCATCTATTATCAATCTATCACGCGACAACAGTCCACGCAAACGAAGTTGTGAGTGCAAGCAATCTGATATAATTTCTTGGTAGCAATCTGATATTATTTCTTGGTAGATGTCCACTTTAATTACCCTTTATTGTAATTAATTATTAATATTAAAAAAGAAAACTTTTTAAATAGAAAAAAAAAAGATTTAAAAAAAATCGATTATTTCGTAACAAAATAATCGTTTTTTTTAAAGGGATTAATATCGATTATTTATTAATCGATTGTTTCTACTCCAAGTGATATCCCTAGTCAGAAGCAGCTGAGCTAAGCAGGACACAAATAGTACATACATCAACGCATTATCTAATATCCTAATAACTTCCTCTGAAAGTAGTGATACCCGTCCTCACCCACTTCTTGCCCCGAAGAACTGAAATACAGTTAAACAAAACTTTACCGTATCAAATTGTTGGTGAGCAAATTCTCCAGTTTGTTCTTCATAGCTTCGAAATTCATCCTCTGGCTGAAGGCCTCCTTGTTCTCTTGCGTCAGTTTTCGTATAGCGTCATTCAGCTCGTCTACTTTGCCTTGGTCAGCCGTTGAGAGTTGCTCCATCAGTTCCTGAACACAATATATAATATTAATATATAATAATTGATAATTGCAATTTATCACACGCTTTTCGGTGAAGGAAAACATCGTGAGTAAACCTGCATATCTCTAGAGAATTCCGGGGATATGTGTAACCTACCAATCCGCATTAGAGCAGCGTGGTAGGTCTTAGCTCCAACCCTTCTCTCCAAAAATGGAGAGAGGAGGCCTATGCCCAACAGTGGGATAGTAACAGGCCGTTACTTACTTACTTACTACTATATATAATATTAAGTACCTGGGTGAGCGATAATTGCTCGCTAATTTTTTTTAATGATATAAAAAAATTCAATAAGGGAAAAGAGCTGAGGATATCTGGGTCTCGACTCCGGGTATTTTGACTTCTCTAGTCTGCCCGTTCCCCATTGAGCTATAACAACTTTACAAATGACAGCTAAAATATCATATACGTTCTATTCTACATTTCACAATTATTTCAGTGTCCGAAAACTGGAATAGAACCACATTTTTTTAATGAAATCTAGCTAGATCGATTTCAAAACCTACATGCTGAATTTTGTGAAAATCGTTGGAGGCATTTCTGAAATCTAGAAAATATATATACAAGACTAACCCATGAAATATTAGATATTTTAGATGCGAAAATCTGTCTGCTGGTTTATCTGCCATTGATGAAATTTAGTACAATTGAAGCTTAAATACCGATTTATATCTTGGTAATCCAAAAAGACGTTTCATAACCAAACATCCATAATTTTTCTTGACGAACAGACTAGCTTGGTGCCTCTCTTAAGGGGATCATGGGTTCAAACCCTGGACTGGCACCAATGTGATTTCCTATTAAAACTTACATGCCTAATTGATATTTGCAATTTAACACATCACATGCTTTTCGGTTAAGGAAAATATTGTAATCAAGCCTGTATTATTTCTGGTGATTTCCTGGGATGTGTAATATCCGCATTGGTGCAGGGCAGTGGGTCTCAACTCCAACCCTTCTTTTCTAAAAAAGAGGGAGGTCTGTGTTCAGCAGTGGGATAGTAACATGCCGTTTTAAGCAGAACAGCTTACCTGATGTAGTTCAGACTCCAGCCCCTCCTTGGTAGCCTGCATGGCCTCTAAACTGGATCGGCACTGGGCTAGGGACCGTTCCTTGGGCCCGCGGAACCTCTCTATGGAAGCAAGCTCCTCCTTCATCAGACGGATGTCCGCTTTGACCTTGTCGAAAATATCTCTGGAAAATAAAGTTTTTATAGTTATTGCCTAATGATCTATATTCAACCATAATTCATTTAGACTTGGTTCTATTGCCAAAAACTATTATCATAATTTTCGATAACTCTCAACAGTTAATTTGCATATGATATTATAAAAAACTAATAAAATGGCTGACATAAGGTGTGCCTGGAATCTTAATTATAATTATGTATTAGGTATATCTTCAGGAATAGTATAAACAAATAATATTTGTCTTATATTATAAATTATCTCATGTCAATTTGAAAAAAGACTTAACCAAAACCATAAACAAAAGAGTATATATGTGTGTGTCTGTGTCAAATACACGGTAGTGTGTAATAATTTTTTTTTAATTGAATGTATTTTTTCAGCCAGCGATTCCCTTTGATGCGTGTCCGTAAAACCAACGGGTCCAAGGATGAAGCGATCGTAGGCGATCATAGACGATGATTAGAGAGTACAGCCGAGTACAGACGATAGTTCATGCGCTTAATCTTTTGAATCGCCGATTGTGAACAGGAACTATAGGAGTTTATTAAAGTAACTTTAGTAAACTAAAGATCTAATTGGTACCATCAGGAAGTTAAAATGGAAAAGGGCTGGCCATAGGAGATGAAAGGTGGTCGAAAAAATTAATGTTGTGGTATACAAAGCACCAGAAAAGAAAGGCAAACCACTCCGAAGATGGGTGAATGACATTTTAGCTGTGGCAGGGCCAAAATGGACTACATTTGCAGAAGATAGAACGAAATGATCACAGTTGGAGAAGGCCTTCTATCTATCTATCTAATTTCGGGGACGCCTGTCGGTGCAGAGCGGCTGGTCAGCTCCTATTCCGGACTATTCCACCCATTTCCCCATGTTGGGACAAGGGTTTCACTGCTATCCCGACAGTGTCACCTGCTCTAATCTACCCGTAGCTTTTACGAGCCTGATAATATCCCTAAAAGAGATATTTGTCAGATCCTCAACTTCAATTTCATCCTTACCTAGTATCTCCCATCTTACCACCGAGTACAAAGGGCACTCAGTCATAAGGTGAAGATTCGTTTCTTTCTCAAAAGGCCTTTGTCCGAAGACAAACAGACAAGGGAAAAAATAACATTCTTATTACAAAGCAAAGTTTATATTATAACCAATGTTTGAATAAAGGCTTAATAATAATAAATAAACTTTAGTAAATTTAGTTTTCTTACTTAGCCTTTCCTTGCTTGGTTTCCGTACGTTGCATTTCGGATACTATTGTATTGATACTAGTCTCCGTTTTATTCAGCTCCTGCCTTAGAGTACTCAGTTCTTCCTCGAGAGTGGTGATTTGTTCCATCAGTTCCGATCTAGTCTTTTGCATTTCTAAACGCGATCTCGATTGATTGAAGTAACCGCCAGTTAGGGAGCCTTTTGAGGACACCTAAAATGTACACAATTATATAAGTATTTACTAAGATTTCTTAGGGTTTTTCGGAAACCTTAAGGAAACCGTCAAACCATTTTAAATCGTAGTCGTTTTAGGCACTTAAACTTTTTTACCAGTCGGTTAAATTTTTTAGAGGTCGTCATTAAGAAAGTTAGCGAAGCATGTTCAAATTCAAAATATTTATCTAAGTAAACTTGTAAACAAGTGCTTGAATCGTCAACTCTACCGCTGGTTCGGAAAGCTGTTCCTACCGAGAAGAGCCAGCAAGAAAATCAGCGGTTGCTCTTTTAAAATTATAATTCTTATTACTAGTTACATTTATTCATTACTGTCTCGTACAGGGCCGAAGAGTAGTATCCACACATCCTTATCATCTATGTAAGCTGAACAGTATAGTAGGTTTCTGTATCAGCCTCATTTAAACAGATCTTTTTAAATTGGTGTAAGGACAAAGCTAAATATAATTGCGGAATATTATTATAGAAACTTATGCCCGAGGCCACAAATTAATAACGTACTTTTGCAGGGCGCAATCAGGAGCCGCAAGCTTATGTCGGTTCCTAATTGTTCTATTGCCAATTTCTTTTTTCATGGCCCTTAGAAGGTACCATTTTTCAAGATAGGAACTCCTTATACTACTTCGTTATTATTTGGATAGGGGACGCTTGTTAGAGCTACAAAAGTGGTCAATCATCATTAAGGACCATTCCACCCAATTATAAGTTTTAATCTGATCATCTTTAATCATGAAATCAAAAAACCTCTTCTACTGCTTTTGTTAATTCTCGAGTGACTACACCAAAATACTGACTTAAAATACTGCTGATAAAATTTCCAATTACCTGATCTCCTTCCAGGGTGACGCAGTCCAAGTGGAACTGCTTGCCGAGCTCGGTGGCGCACTCAAGGTTCCTGCAGATGAGGGTCTTGCCGAAGATGTATTTCATCGCCTTGGCATACTTCGTGTCATACTTTAGCTTCTGCACCATGGCTATTGCGTTCTGTTACAAATACAAACATAAAGACAACATTGAAAATAACATAAAAATAATATTAAAGTAGATTTACTTTACAAAATTTTATTAAAATTTGAAGTTCTTGCAAAACATTAATTCTTTAAAATACTCAGACAAAATATACATTCATTACAAAATTTAAAGAAAATGTTGACATAATAATTTTCATGAGTCTTTCATCTATATATAAAAAGAAACTATTAATATTTACAATTAACCCCTCAAACGTCTAGTGAGCAATATGTCCATAAATTCTATATTGAAAAAGCAAATGGTTTTCGTCACAGACAATAAATACAAGATATTATTGAAATGATTTATTGTATTCAATGAGGAATTTTATAACAGAGAAAATGGTATACAAATCATAGGTATAATTTTGATTTAGCAAATAACATGATCTAAAAATGAATGTCAAAAATTCCCCTAATCTTGACGCTTAAAGGGTTCATCATGTGGTTTATTGTAAAGGAAAACACGGACATGAATTCCAAATTTTTAATATGTTTACTTACATTGTCATTAGGATAAACCATATCCCTAACTTGAAGTCGGTTGAGCGGCATGAACGTGACCTCTCCGGGCAAACTCTGCCTGTTCATCTCCTTCAAGATCTTTGTTCCGACTGTATCAGACTCCACTATGTGATGGAACAACCTGTTGCCTGCAGTTACCTGGACACGAATACTTTCGTTAAAAGGTAACAATAAAAAAGAAAAACATAGCAAGAAAATCTGGATGTAAGGTAATTTGTTTCCGAGTTGAGTAATTTTGTATTCTAACTTTTCAAATTCATTTTTACATTCTTCATATGCAAAATACACACTAAAACTTTAAACACGTTTTTTTTTTAATGTATAAAATGGCACGCATTATAACTCTATTAATTTCATGTTTTTGGTGTGATTTTTTAACAATATTTTTAAAATTTCATTTAAAAAAGAATCACATATTTTATAAGTTAATTAGAATTTTTTTATTAAGAAATAATTGTCTTTCTTTTTCGCAAAAAATATTATATTATATTGCTTAGAAGTCAATTTAATAAAAAACAATATTTTTTAAATTCCTACGTCATTCTCAAGTTTTATCAACACAGATAACAAAAATCCAGGCTCCAGCATCGCCATTTTTTTGAATTTTTTAGATATTTTTTTTTATACTTACATATACATTCAATAACATTCACTCTGTGCAGATATTCGACAACAACTTCTAAACGATATTTTGAAACTGACAATTTCAATATAATAATGTACTTTTTCTTTAAGACCTTTATCTGCTTGAAAGATATCTGCGCCCACAAGGAGGGCCCACTTTAAGAAAATTGGGTAAAAATAATATTAAACTTCTAGTACTGAGCTATATTTAGGATTTTACTAACATCAATATATATAAATCCTAAGAACTATAGTCCTAACAATTTTACTTACCTCGACAGCTGTGTATATAGTCTTGTCGCAAGTGAAGTTCTCTATGACAGGTCCGTAGTACTGGGTGGCTATTTTGGCCCACTCGCCGCCTCTCTCTTGGAATGTCTCAAGCACTTTGCGCACACTGTCCCGTCCGTTTAGTATGGGCTAGAAAATAATCTATATTAATCTATCCTTATTGTAAAACATAATCTGCAAAATCTGTCTGTCTGCATGTGATCGATTTTTGTACGGTTTATACTAAAAGGTAATGCAATACTTCCACAAGGTTTAGGTTATAGTAAATCATGGTTTTATGTAAGTTGTGTTGAAAAGGTTGCGCAGTTGTCGCCGCCACGTAAGCCAACTGAGGCACACTGAAGTAATGCAGTAGAGAATTTTAGATCCACAAAAATACTATAAAATAGTCGGCATGTCTCTGTCTCTTATAGTTAATTTACAATAACTACTTTTATGTTAAAAAATTTAATTACATAAGATAAGATATACACGCGCGCGGCCGCAGGCTCATCTAGTAGATATAAAAAAGCTCTGTATCTGTAAATGTCTGTTACATTTTCACAGTTAATTTTGTGGACAGCTATCGATAAAATTTGGCACTACTAACAAATTTTAAAGATTAATTACAATTATAAATTAATTACTAAATAAATGAAAATATGATGATTTAATTGTAACGTAGCTAACGTAACCAAATTTTGTGACAATATGTTTATAACATGCTGTGCCTTCCCCACTTAGCGTGGGATAAGGGCATGATGATGATAATGATATTGTAGTATTCTATATTACCTTTCCAGCCATCGATCTTAATGCTTGGTCAGCCTTAGCCAGGTCTTCCTTCAGAGATGATAGATTCTGTGTTAGTGTAGTTTCTTTACGCCATAACTCACTAGAAGGCAAATATCAGGAAAGTACTTAGGACTAGTACTCAGGACGCTTGTGAAATACTATCAAATTCCAATTCAAAATATTTTTTTATTCAAGTGGACTGTTTACAGTACTTTTGAATCGTCAATTTTTTAAAAGAAGCTACCACTGATTCGGAAGTGTGCTTCTACCGAGAAGAACCAGCAAGAAACTCGGCGGCTAATCTTTTCAACAAAAAAATAATTACAATTTGTTGGTTACAAGTTAATCGTTGCAGCTTGGTGTGTAGCTGACATTTAAGATATCCTACTATCACTCAAATAATCCTCGATATCAAAATACTAGATAAACATTCTAAATGAAAAGATGGTCGAATTAGAATGAGGGGCATACATGGGGGGATCACTTTAGAAATACTGGCTATGTAAGCCAGTGTTTCTAAAGTAGCAAATACAAGAAAAATGCGTCAGAAATCACTAGCACTCGAGTCTAATAAAATCAAGGCAAATTCGTATTAGTTAGCCATTTGGCTACACTTATGACATTGAGTCTAATCTCTGATCCATGAAGTGTAACTTAGACAAGATGTGTAGTTAAGAATTCTTGGCTCATGGATATTTAATTTCTAGCATTATTTTTCCAAGAAGTAAAGTTATAATCCCAACACAAGAACATTCTAGACGAAAACTAAAATCCTAAGCAGATTTTTAAAATATATTGATATATTGGTACTACTTTTTGACATACCTATCCAAAGAATAAAGTCACATTTCCTATGCTTATACATGGAACATGTAATGCATGGCCTCTTTTCAGAATGGGTGACACATATTAAACATAACGCTTTTAAGTTAACGCTTGTATTATATTCACTTTTAAAATTTTGGCCTTATTTGATAATGGAATTCTAAAAGTATAAATCTAACTGAAAGACTTACTTTCTTGCACTTTGCTCTTGATCTTTCCGTTTCTTGCACTCGTAATACTGCTTGTTGTGTTCGTCTATGGCCACCCGCTGTCTCTCCATCTCTTTGGTCATTTCCTCTATCCGTTTTTCGAGTTCGGTCAACTTGAGTGCATCGCGACGTAAGTCCTCACGCAGCTTGGCTTCATGGTCCTTTTTATCCTTTATCTGTTTGCTTAGCGACCTGCGATGCGATTATAGAATATTGTTATATATAATACTCGCCGCGTTTCCTTCCGAAATGTAACGTTTTTATTTGCCTATAGGTACTTATTAAAAAACTTTACACCGTTTACTTGTGAAAATGGTGATTTCTTCCTTTATTAGCATAACAATAAATAATAATCTAAGAGAGCTAGCACCTTTTTCGCACAAAGAATCTGAACCAACTGCTACCAGCACCTCCGAGTTGCTGGCATATATAAATATATATACATACAAGCTTATTATACTCATTTAAATATTAAAGATATAACTTGTACATTTTTGTTGTAAAAAAAAATAAATAAAGATAGCACAGTATTTTTAAGATATGCGTCTAAAAAGTGAAACTTAGAATTCAGTAGATTTTCTTACTTATAGACGAAAATATTTTTGTTTTTGTATTCTTTCGAACAATTCTCTTCCCAACTTCCAATTATCGTTCTGAATATTAAACTCCGAAATTTTACCATTTCGATCGACATTTTTAACCGAATGCACAAGGTCCAAAACAAGCTCGTCACCACTAGTAAATAAAAAAAGATATAGCAAACAGCGCTTATATTTTACAACTGACATTAGTGCCGCGAGACAACGCCTCCGCCACAGACAATTATTGTCACACCCGCACTACTACACACATTACAGTAATAAACTGGTATAAGAGCATGTATGCAAAATTTCGTACGAATCTGTATAGACACTCAGAAATACTTCGTCTTGACAATGTTAGTAAAACAAGGTAAGACGAGCTCAAAGATGTCACAGGAAGGCCCTGGATTCAACGGGATTTCGTCAGATATTTACCATGACTTAGAAATGTCTTGATAAGAGATACCTATGTCTAGAAGTGGACGTCTATCAGATAAGAAAGAAGACGTGTTATGATCTACTTACTTGAGTTCCTTCTCGATCCACCTATCTCTGTCCTGCTTGGACGTGAACTGAGTCCCTCTCCCTTGCTTGGCGTACAACTCCTGCCTCTTCTGCTGGTTGAGTGTCAGCGACCTGGTGCACTCCTCTTCACGTCCCTTCATCTCCTCGTATTTTGGCTTCAATTCCTCTAACTCCCGTTCCTTTTCTGCTATCTGTTGGCGGAGACGGTCTAGTTCTGCTTCGGCTCTTTCCTGGGACAAGAATGGTGGGATCATTATATTTGGAAAATGTTTATGGTATTCTTCTTTTATAAGCTGTGGTAGCCCAGCGGTAAGACCGTGCGACTCGTGAGGAGGTCACGGGTTCAAACCCGGGCGGACACTAATGATTTTTCGATTGATTCGTAAAATACCACTAAGGTAAGTTGACGTCAGGCAGGCGGCCAGTCGTAAAAACGCGGCAAAATCATGTGACAGCATGTCTATAACATGTTGTGCCGACCCCACTTTGGGATAAGATTGGGATAAGGGCCGGATGATGATGATGATTGAGCGTGCAAGCATATCTTACAGACAGATTATTGTGACGTTCGGCGCTAATGAAAATTTAGTAGGGAAAATCCAAAATGTATGGGGAAAATTTTGATAAAAATATTTTTATGAAAAATGTACATATATGTAACGAGTATCAAATATTCATCCGGGAAAATCATATTGCACGACAAACAAATATTTTTATATATATACCTTCCTTAATATACTACCAATTCTGGCCCATTGGCGCAGCGGGTAGAGACCCTGCTATCAGTTCCGCGGGTCGCGGGTTCTATTCCCGCCGAGAGCCAACATTTTCTATAAATGAATTTGTTGATCTTTGGGCTTGGGTGTATATTTGTATTTAAGTATGTATTTAAAAAATATATATATAAGTATATATTCACCAGTTGTCTCTACCATAACACAAGTATTAGTTACTTTGAGGACGGACGACCGTGTGTGTAAGTGTCCCATATATTTATATTTATTTATTAATAATTCAGTACATAACTCTACTAATATACATGTAATGTCGAGACCGTCATTGTGGCATTTATATTAGTATGGAAGTACCTTAGACTATGCTGTGATGGCCTAGCGGTGCGACCGTGTGAATCTTTAGAGACGATCATGGGTTCAAATCCGGGCAGACACCAATGAGTTTTTCTAATAAAACTTATGTGTCTAATTGATAATTGCAATTTATCACACGCTTTTCGGTGAAGGAAAACATCGTGAGAAAACCTGCATATCTCTAGAGAATCCTAGGGATATGTGTAACCTACCAATCCGCATTGGAGCAGCGTGGTAGGTCTTAGCTCCAACCCTTCTCTCCAAAAATGGAGAGAGGAGGCCTATGCCCAGCAGTGGGATAGTAACAGGCCGTTACTTACCTTAGACTTGTTGTCTCCGTCGACGTCGTCCGTGAGATCCTTGATAGCCAGCTCCAATTTGGTCTTCTCCCTCAGTAACTGCTGTTGTTCGGTCGACAGTATGTCCTTTTCCTCGCGCGCCGCCGCCACGTCTTTGCGGGCATCCTTTAGTTTCCTGTTATACAACATAAATCATTAACTAGCGATCGCAAGCCCACTAATATTACAATTTTGAAAGTTTGTGAGTAAAGTAAAAAAAAGTAAGTAACGGCCTGTTACTATCCCACTGCTGGGCATAGATGCTAAGACCTACCACGCTGCTCCAGTGCGGATTGGTAGGTTACACATATCCCTAGAATTTTCTAGAGATATGCAGGTTTCCTCACGATGGTTTCGTTCACCGAAAAGCGTGTGACAATTCGACACATAAGTTTTACTAGAAAACTCGTTGGTGCCTGCCCGGGGTTTGAACCCTAGACCTTCTCGGGAGAGGCGCACGGTGATACCGCTGGGCTACCACAGCTTAGTTTGTGAGTATGGATGTATATTTGTTACTATTTCACGGCGAATCCGCTGAATCAATATCGATGAAATTTCGCACAGTTATTCCTTATACACCGGAATAATATAAAGGCTATAGAAATCCCGTTAATTCTGCAGGAATAGGATGTAATTGAAATGTGCCATCTATTATCGACCTATCACGATAACAGTCCACGCGAACGAAGCCGCGGGTAAAAGCTAGTGTGATCATAAAAGATCAGTGTGCTTAGAGCGAGTTTGTTATTAATTTATTTATTTTAACCTATCGCGTTAACTTAACGCCAATTTGTATGACGCTACAACAGCGACATCTAGTGACCGTTGTTCCAGCGCCATTAAAATTGGCGTTACGCTAACGCGATGTGTAACGCGTGTGTGAAAGTGTCCCATATAAATAAATAAATAAATATATGGGACACTGCAAGAGCTTATTTGAATAAAGATTTTTTTGGACACTTGCACACGGTCGTGTACCCAAATTAAGTAACTTAATACTTGTGTTATGGGTGACAGACAACTGGTGAATATATACTTATATATTTTTTAAATACATACTTAAATACAAATATACATCCAGGCTCAAAGACCAACAAATTAATTTATTATTATTATTAATTATTTATTTATTTCATGCCACCATAGACTTTACTCTAGTGAAAAAAGTTCCAAAAATTTCTCAAAATACATACTTATTAGACTCTCGCACGTGATCCTGCGCCTCCCGCACCATATCTGCGTATTGCTGTTGCTCCTTGCCGCTGTTTGCTCGAGTTTTCTCTAACTATAACAAATCAAATTTTCATTAAAATATTTATTTTTTTCAAAAAAGCTTATCTGAACCAAGCCAAAAAAATATTGTGATTTTGTTGAGCCGTGTGGTATTCGGCTGAGTAGAATAGGCCACCCTCATTTCTTACCGAAGTGCCGTAAAAGGGTAAGTTGACGTCAGGCAGACGGCCGGTCGTAAACTACCTAACCAAATCATGCGACAACATATTGAGCCGAAGCCACTTAGAGTGGGATAAGGCCAGAATAATGATGATGACTATTTAAATTTATAACAAAAGGATGGATTAGTAACGTAAAGTTTATAGAAGTAGGCGTTACTTTGCGGAATTCCATAGCATAAAAATTGATGATAATAAAGGTATGAGAATTATTTTTTTCCTACGATTTTTTTAACAAACGCGGATTATAAACGAATAATTCTATTATATTTTTTGTATCATAAACTTATTATAATATACGACACCATTTATGGTATACTGGTTTTTACACGCAACTCCCTTCGCGGTTGATAATAGATGGCGCTTTTCAATGACATCCTATTATTGTAGAATTAACAGGATTTCTATACCATATATGTTACCCGATGTATAGGGAATAATTGTGGTAAATTTCATAGATATTAGCTTTCTATAATTGTAAAATAATTCTATAATTTATATTTGAAATTCATCACGCACTTTAAGGAAAACATGAGGAAAACTGGATAACTTATGGAATATACGTAACAAAGCTTTTACCTGATAAGTTGATAATAGATCCCGTTTTTTAATGTCCTCCTATTCCTGTAGAATTGACAGAATTTATATAGCCTATATAAATCCTGTTAATTCTATGCATAGATGCTACCCCGGTGTATAAGGAATAATTAAACTAAATTTTATCGATATTGGTACAGCTGATTCGCCATGAAAGAGTAACAAACATACATCCATACTCACAAACTTTCGCATTTATAATATTAGTAGGATAAGTTACATACGTCTTCTAGTTTCCTCTTGTTCTCTCTGTGCTCTGTATCGTGTATGATGAACTCAAGGACACGTCTCGCTCGATCCCACTTCTGATATTCCTTCAATTCCTCTTTCTCCTCTTCCAAGGTTTTTAAACGCTCCTCTATGGTTTGGAGGAAATCGTTGATTTTCTCCACCTGAAATAGGAAAAGTAATAGACAATTCAAATACAATTATTAAGTTACTTACTTTGGGAACGGACGACCGTGTGTGTGAGTGTCCCACATGGATATTATCCCATATATTTATTAATATATTTATTATTTATGTAAAAAAATAATAATAACTCAATTTGGAAGCGGCGGTAGCGGAATAGTTAGAATAACGGACTTGCGATCGAGAGGTCGTGGGTTTGAATCCCGGTCATTATACTACCGTGAACCCACTCCTAACACAAGCATTTAGCATAGCTGAAGGGGTTAACAAGTTTAGTAATTTGTAACCCAAATTGCTAGTAACCTTTTTTTTTAAGGTTTGTCTCTTCTACTTAGCCGGATACTACGCGGCGGGTTAACTTACCTTAGTCGTATTTTACGACACCTCGGTAAGAAAGAGGGTGGTTTATTCTACTCACTGCATACCACATGGTGAGTCAACTTACCTTAGTCGCTCTTTTACGACACCTAGGTAAGAAAATGGGGCTGGTCTATTCTATTCTAACCGTATTACATCGAGAGAAATGAAAAACGAATAGGTCAGTTAACTAAGGATTTCTTTTTGTTTCTCGAACTATGAGTATTCATTTTGAATTAATCTCTTTGAAAGAAATTTCATATTTTTCATAATTTTAATTAGGCTAAATATTTTTACATTTTTTTTAGTAAATATATAAAAAAATAAATAAATAAAAATATATATATAATACGCAAAATATTTTGAAATGTGTCATTATTCATACCTTGCCAACAGTTTCCTTGAGTATTGTAACAGATTCCTCTCTGCGTTCATCATATACTCTGGTACCAGCCACTTCCCGTAACAGCTTCAATCTTTGCGAATCTGGCGCTACCGCCATCTGGTTAATCTTTAAATGAAAAATAAAACATGTTTTAGACTTGTAATATCCCGCGGTTTCACTTAAAGACACTTAAAGATCACTTAAAGATAACCTACACTTATAAATTAGCTTGTATTTAGGGTATTTAAAAGTTTAAGTTGGCGCGACCTAAATTGTCCACTACAAATCGCCCTAAATCGTGGTCCGGCCTCACAGGCCCCTTATGACGACGGTCCCTGCCGCTAATAAAGCTTCTGCGCTCTACTCTCCGCATTTCTTGGGCGATGCTTCTGCGCTCACCCGTCCCCCCGGGTGACGCTTTTAAAGCCGTTAGGGCTAACAGCATATAGTCAATTCGATAACGACAATATCAAGACAGTAACGACATAATGTAAATAGTATTAAGAATTATATTTTTAAAAGAGCAACCGCCGAGTTTCTTGCTGGCTCTTCTCGGTAGGAACAGCTTTCCGAACCAGCAGTAGAGTTGACGATTCAAAAGCACTTGTTTACAAGTTTATTTGAATAAAGAATATTTTGAATTTGAATTTGATAAAAAAAGTAAAAAATAACAACAAAAAAAAACCTAGTGAATACGGGTTTATGAATGCGTCGGAAAGAGGTCAAACACAGATAAATGGCGAAACATCGTAACTACGCGACGGCTACGACCGCGCTGGCAAGAGCGTATGTACAAAGAAGAAATCGCGGGCACTTCTAGAAAATTAAAAAAAATTACTAATTACTCACTTTGCCTTGTTTCACTATGTAGTACGGGTTCGAATTAGAAAGGCCGGCACTCTCGAGCAGATTCAGCACTTCAGAGCGTGGGACCACTTTCTTGTTGAGGAAAAACTGATCCTTCTTGGACCCGATGACGCGTCGGAGGAATATTTCGTCTTTTTCAATCTGTTCAATATATTAGATTTTGTATCTATGGCGGGAAAACTAGGCAGGGAACGCGTGCATAGTGTTATAATACTATTAATTTATTATTATTATTATAAAAGGGGAGCCTGAAGTATGTCCATATTGGAGGAGAAATAAAATAAGCCTACTTATCTAAGCCATCCTCCTGCTCTTATCCCAGTCTAAGTGGGGTTGGGACAACATGTTACTCGAATAAACTTATCGCATGATTTGGTCGCATTACTACACATATACTATACATATTTTACGACCGGTCGCCTGCCTGACGTCAACTTACTTTAGTCATATTTTACGACACGTCAGTAAGAAATGAGGATGGTCTATTCTACTCAACCGGATACCACACGGTGGGTCGACTTACCTTAGTCGCTATTTAGGACACCTCGGGAAGAAATGAGGGTGGTCTATCCTATTCAGTCGGAATCCACACTGTGGGTCGATAGAACGACACCTAGTTAAGAAATGAGGGTGGTCTATTCTACTCAGCCGGATACCACACGGTATAAGGCTATCTATTTAAGTATGATAATGTATTATCGTAAACGTTTTTACAAAACATCGGTAAATAAAACAAATTTTTATGCTAAACAAATTTTCTTTGTTATCGTAAAATACCTACAATAAAAATGTATCGTCTGTGTTGTAATATTAAATGTTAATATTCTGAAGCTGACAAATATCATACGTCATATTAACATAATATGCATTAAAAAATTACTTAAAATATTTCGCAATCCTACTGTTCTTACTATATGCGACATTTTCAAACTACAATTCATAAGTCAGGTTGGCCGAGTGGTCTAAGGCGCCAGATTTAAGCTCTGGTTCCCGAGAGGGAGCGTGGGTTCGAACCCCACACCTGACATTAAGTTGTCTTTTTTATTATATAAATTTTGTTTTTTTTTTACGTTATCAGATTACAAAAAAATATATATAAATAAGCTATAAAAAAATTAAAATCTTAATTTAATGTGTTAAACATTAATTTAATTTTTACCAATCGTAATTTTCAGAATTTTTTAATTCGATATATATTAAATTTTGGAGAATATGTATACATATATATTTATACATTACAATTAAAATGCTATATGGTACAGCAATTTGCTATAAATTCTATAAGTTCTAATTAACTTCTATAATAATTTTTGTAGTGATATTATTTTCCACATCATTATTCAAATTTTGCCTGTCCTTTTGAATTACTATTGATCACTAAGATTTAATAAAGCTAATTAGGAATGTAGCTCAGCTGTAGAAAAGAGCTTATGTTTCAGCTATTTAAACATGTGACCTGTATAATTGTGTATTAATAATTATGAATACTTTATAGTTATTATTTATTATTTAATGTACATATAATGTACATGTACATTAAATGTGTAAAATAATAATGTATATATATATTTTTTCCTTTTATAGAGTACATCACTGTACTTTATTGTAGTCACAATCTAGCCTTCCAGCTTATAAGCAACTTAATTTTAAGCTAAACTTATAAATTAACTTTTATCTAAGAACAGGTCCAATGACTTATCTTAGTCTTTCTTACTATAGGAGACACTTAGTTCTTGTGTTCTTTACATAGTTATATGAAATAAGATTAGCTAAGATTCTGGAGAGAAGGAATAAAACTAAGTCACACCTAATATTTTGGTTTTAGAATCACATTAAAGTAATGAAAGTGAGTGATAGTGAGTATATTTATCAATATTAAAAAATATATTACCGGTATTCTGTTGTCAGAGTTGTCAAATATTATCTCAACAAATGCTGAAATCACCCGGGGTCCAGTACCTTCATGCAGCAGGGCAAGTCTTTGCTCCGGTCTGAGATGTGAGAACTCATCACTAAGAACAAACTGTATAGCTGAAATAAATTTGTTTCACATTATTTATAGTATTCCACTCTTATCTTTAATATTTATCTATAATGATTTTCATAAAATTCAGCTAATAGGGGTTTTGGGGGAAAAATTCGATCTAGCTAGGTTTCATTTTAAAAAAATGTTCTTTTTAGTCCTGTGTTTGGGAAAATGCTAAAATTTACGTTGAATTTAAAAGATAATTTTCACTGTCAAATTCAAGTCATAGTAGCTCATTTGGGCAACAGGCGGTCTAGAAAGGTGAAAATACTTAGGTTTGAGCCCCACCCGCCCAACTATTTTTTACATTGTCATTTTTTTTTCAATTTATTCTATTCTATTCTAATTTATAATTATTCTTGATTTTTTAATATAAATATAAAATTAAAAGTTTTAAATATAATTAAAATAGTACATGAATAAGCCCATGAACCTCAGACCTTCATTATTTTAAAAAGCTGAAATTTTGTCTTTGACTCCAAACACAGATAAGAACAATAGACCATTATGAACTTTAGGTTATAGTAGCATTTCAGGTACACTATACTAAAATTGGGTTAAATACAGAACTTTGACAAATTATGGTGCGATTTTTAATAATACCTTTAGAATATGATTAAATTTCTATACATTCTGGTATTAAGGGGCTTTAAGATCATAAGTAGATCTATGTAATATTTATCTCTAAATAATATTATAATGGAAAACAACCTTTTAAGAACCTAGAGAAAGAGGAAATTAAAGGAAACGTAGAAGTTAAATAAAGTAAACTCAACTCATGTGACTGTTTCTAATTAATGTTTCATATACATTTTAAAATTATCAAGTGGAAATTAATCAGCTGAATATTGTAAAAATTAAACATATGTAATTTAAAAAAAGATATCACATTTATATGCACTATTCATATGAGCGAAAGAGACAGCAACATTTAAATAGTCAAATGTGAATGTATAATACCTACATTGTAGCTGTTGGAAATTGTAAGCTCCAACTCATCATCAGATAGGAGCTCTTTGCTTAGTGTTGGGAATAGTACTTAGGCAGTAAATAAAATCATATATAATAAAGTAAGCGAGTTAACAATTTTGTATTATCTTGCATTTATTAGCTATAATTTAATACTACCATAAGACATGCCATCTTTGCCAATAAGTATAACTTTGCCCGAAGGGTAAATTATGAGCAAATCAGCTAATAAGAAAAAATATTTCAGATTAAATATTTTTTTATACAATTATACAGCAACTGTATGCACATATTTTTTTATTATTCATATAGTTGTATGAAAATATCAAATATACATAAGTGCTTATAGAAAAAAGTTGAAATTCATACATTTTACCAAAAAATCAGGCAAAGTTGTGATGTTTTACGGTAATTAATGTGAGCTAATAGCAAAAATGAAGCACCAATTCATTTTACATTTCTTAATAGGTCAGTTCTATGTTTTATAAAGCAATGTTATAATTCAATTAATATCAACATATAGTTTCATTCAGTCATCCACTCTAATAAAACATCACCAAAAATGTTTTAACAAGTTTCCATCTATTCAGGCAAACCATATATTTACGTAAAAAAATATTATTCCAAATTTTTGATAAATTAATATGTGATACTTATATGCATACAGATCTACAAAAACAAAAGTACAGTCTAAGCCCTAAGGGATGGACTTTTATAACGAACCTACTTACCATGAAAGAAATTACTTTTCCCTGAACCGTTCCGTCCAACCACTACATTATGGCGTTTATCAAAGGGCTCTACAACGATTTGTTCTCGATAACTCTTGAACCCTTGAATAATTACCTAAAATCAAAACAATACTTATTAGAGACATACATACGTTTCATGAATTAATGAAGTGAGATTTCTCACTAGAAGGCTGATATTATAAAGAGCTATTCAGTTAAATTCGGCTAATACCTGTTTAATATGCATTATAATCTTTTAACTACTTGTATATTTCATAAAAACTATCAAACATCATCAAAACATCAATAAAATGGCGTTTTCACCGCCTTTTTTATTGACTTTGACATTTGTCAATACACAGACAAATAATATGAACAACATAACAATCTTCCAGATCGCGCTGTATCGCATTTATTTAAACAAACTATTTTAGTTAGTAATCGATGATCCATATCTTATAATGATACTAAGTATTATAATAAGATGGCGCTATAATTATAATTAAAGATGTTTTGCTGTTTACACTAGATGGCGTTTTTATATACAGATTTTTATTTCACTCCAGAGCGTATTACTAAAAAATATATATTTAAACTGATACCTGATGGGCTCATAATGATGATATATTTAAACGTAAGGTAGGCCCTGAGGTGAATATAGCTTAGGTTTAGATAGTTTACACCTTTTCATTGATGTACTTATGGAAGTACATATAGGGGTCCAATAAGCATCTTATATACATTCATATATAGCGTTTTTAACGGAGCAGACGAGTCCGAGTTTTCTGACATCGATTGGACGTAGCATTTCGCCACACTTCCGACGTCGTGATAATTAATCATAGTCACTAAACCAGCCCTCTACTGCATATCGCCCGGAGGTACGGTCCAGCGTCACAGAAGGCACCCTTATGATGACGTTCCCCGACGCTAGTATTTTACAGTCGTTATTTTGTTTATAACGTATGGCGACAAAGTACTGGCTTATAATGAAAGAAGTAGCGCCAGAGTTGACGAATGATAAGAGAGAATGGAAGAGAAAAACATGTTGTGCCTACCCCACTCAGAATGGTATAAGGGCAGGAGCAAAAAGAAGAAGCTAAACTACGTTAATAGCTTAAGTGAACGTAGAAATGAAAACATTACATTTAAATCGTAAGTATCCATGTTCAAATTCATAAATTAAATCAATGAACAACCTTACATAGTGTTTTTTTTTCTTTTGTAGTGTTTTGTTTTCGTTTACGGAGACCACAATGTAGTAGACTTTGAACATACAGCTATCCCTTACTATTTCGAATGCATTTGCGAAGTCTACATATCGTCTGTCAACGATTAGAATCACTTCCTATTAATTAGTACCAGCACATGTCCTTTATGTAACATCCATGATGATATAATGTTGACATACTACATTTATAAGTACATTAACACTACTAAGTTAAATGTTCAATTTAAACGGACAAGTATTCGACAAATAACGACTATACTAGGTAATGAAATAGCATCTAGATGACCGAGCCTTGTTCGGTATTATTTTTAAAGATATAAAAAATTGTAAAAAAAAGTTATAAGGAACAAAGGGCTAGTGGTGTCTGGGACTCGATCTGGGGTATTTTCAATTCCTTAATACGCTCGTTCCCAATGAGGTATTATAATGTTACAAATGACAGCAAAATGAAACTTTCTATTAAATTTATAATTTAGCAGTTTTGCTGTTTTCTGAAAACAGGGATAAAACGTCATTTTTTTATTAAAATAAAACCTAGCTACATCGATTTATTTTATCCATCTTTACTTTTAAAAAATAAAGACCCTCAAAGCTTTCTGTCTGTATGTGATCGATTTTCTCTTACTTTGGCTGTTTAAATAGCATATTACGGTATTTACTGACAAAATACCAACATGGTGGGTTTGAGCTCCAAAAGGAGACCTATGGTCAGCTTTGGGATAGTTAGATTTCGTTACTTTCAGTTTATTAAATTAATAAGTCTGAGGTGTGGAAAAGGCTTAATATTATTTTTACATTTTTAAAACATCCTACGCCGTGTGGTATCCGTTTGAATAGAATAGAACCACATTCATTTCTTACCGAGGTGTCTTAAAAGGCGACTAAGGTAAGTTGACGTGATGCGTGCAGTATTCCTGTGCACTCGCCACCAAGCAGCAAGGTGGAACACCATGAGGTTTTAGCCGGTAAGAGTCCGGCATAACTGCTTTCGCCCCCCAGCAATTAGCAGTACCCATGAAGGGTTTCCTCATGTTAAAAAAAAATGGTAAGTTGACCCACCGTGTGGTATCCGGCCGAGTAAAATAGACCACCCTCATTTCTTACCCAGGTGTCGCAAAATACGACTAAGGTAAGTTGACGTCAGGCAGGTGGCCGGTCGTATAATACGAAGCCAAATCATGTGACAACATATTTAAGCCATGTTGTACCGACCCCACTTAGAGTGGAATAAGGGCAGGAGGAGTATTATTTCTACATTTTAAAAATAGTCTATTACTCCTATGTGGGCCCTAAGTTGAGCAAATCTGTTATTAAACGAAGTTGGCATCAATGTAAATCTAGTTCGGTAAATTGCGTTCTGCGAAATACGACGTGTAGAAACCCGCTAAACATATACAATTCTGTATTCTTTGAATCGCTGTTTAGCGACATACGCGCGCCAAAAAATATTTCTCCGTAAATTATTAACACTATGTCTGTATCAAAGAAATAGTATTATTTTAATAAGTGGTTAGATATCAGACGAATCGTATTGGATCGTTTAGTGTAAATAATATAAACCATAAACAGTTTCTGAAATGACGGCTACCGGTATAAATAGTGAGCGTTCAGATATTTATTTGGATTTTGAAAAATTTGGAAAATATCAATACGTACAATATTTTTTAATATGTTTACCACTTATGATGGTGTCTATGATACATGTTAACTATATTTTTGTCGCAGAAGATGTTGAACACAGGTAACTATTAAGTTTATTTTGCTTTTTAAATCTTGCAACCATTGACATTCTTGCTCTTCTCGAGCCTTCGGGGATAAGTCGGGATGATGGCAAGAGACCTGACTTGACGCTGGTACCTTGGGATCGGGGACGGGCCCTAATGTGGAACGCAACATGCGTTGATACGTTAGCCTCGTCCTATATTAAGGAAGCAGAGTCAAGACCTATAGCTGCGGCGGAAATGGCCGAGCAAAAAAAGAAGTTTATTTTTAACTAGCGGCCTACCCTGCTTCGCACGGGTATAAAATATATAGCCTCTATCACTCAGTGAAAGAAATTATTAAAATCGATCCAGTAGTTTTAATTTATTCATTACTGCCCGTGGCCCGCAAGCGTTAAATTTGAAGAAAAACAATTCCCCTCTCCCTATACCAAGGAGATTTCCTGCTATATCTAATATCTAAATTCATACACTACATATTTACATTTTACATTTTTCCCTATATATTTTATATTTAAAATTAATTACAGAATGTCTTTATATACAACATTCATAGCTTTGTTATCATTACACAATACAAACATGTTTTCTTTAGAGGTTACTCTTAAAAGAGCGACATTTAGTTGCGCGTCCGATCGCTGCTAAATTCGAAGTGCTATAGGGCGAAGCGCGGCCCCCTCGCGGGATTTTAAATCTGTGATATCTTCAAAAATGTTTATTTACATTACATGCTGTAAACGGCCATATCGATCTATATTAAATCAACAATGTATTTAAGGTACTTAATTGGATAAGGATTAATGCTATATTGTATAAAAATTGCTTCGAAAATAAGGCATTATTTTTCGTAAAAAGTAAATGACAAAAAATGCTATTGTGGGTTATCCATAACCATATATACACACAACATACAGACATATGTATACCATCGCGGACTTTTCTGTAGACCTTTTCAAGGTGTACAAATACTTAGTACATCATTTTGATAAATCTCGTAGGGTTTAGCCTGCGTTTGCAATGTAAGCGGGAAGAAAAGTAATTATTTACGACATCACATTAGAAACCTCAAAAATTACAGTATTTCTCTACTCCATATTGAATGTTATTATACATATAAACCTTCCTCTTAAATCACTCTATCTATTAAAAAAACCGCATCAAAATCTGTTGCGTAGTTTTTTTAGCATACATAGGGATATAGGGACAAACAAAGAATGTGACTTTGTTTTATACTATGTAATGATAATCCTTATAGCATGATTCAGTATTCACGCGCGATGGCTTATTATTAGCGTATTTCATGTATAACTTTGGTGTTTCTAAACCGATTTCAATGATTCTTTTTTTATACAATGGTTAATACTATTCACTTTTTCATTTAGGGATGACTGGGAGTGATATAAACGTAGGAGTAGACAAATATAACCAGAAAGCTTCGAATTGCTAAGCTATCGGGAGTTACACGTGTTATTGTGAATCAACCATAAAAGATAGACATATGCTGTCCTGGGATATTTTTTACATAATTTTAAGGAGAACATTTCCGTCATACATGATTTCTGTGTAGCTTTAACCATCACGGTTGCACACGCGAAGGAAGCTTAAAAAACGGAGTAACTCCTCCCGTTTTCCCGACATTTCCCTTCACTGCTCTGCTCCTATTGATTGTAGCGTGATGAAAAGTATACTATAACCAGCTCAGGAGTATGAAAAAAAATTGTACCGAGTTTCGTTAAAATCCGTCGAGTAGTTTTTGTTTCTATAACGGTTATACAGACAGACAGACAGACAGACAGACAGACAGACAGACAAAAATTTTACTGATTGCATTTTTGGCATCAGTATCGATCCCTAATCACCCCCTGATAGTTATTTTGGAAATATATTTCAGTTACAGAATTGACCTTTCTACAGATTTATTATAAGTATAGATTATTTCGAAATTTTACCTAATCATTTTTGGACTTAATAATTTAAATTTTAACGGTCAGTTATATTACAATTTTAGATTCTTTTTTTAAATATATATTTTTTTATTGTTTATGATTTCATTAAATAAGGAAAATTTATTAACTAGTTTCGTCTTCATCTGATAATTATACGAAATTCGTAAAATGGCTATACATGGACATATTTTTCTTTTATGAATATAGCGGACGAAAAAACAAGAATGTTTAAATTAAAAATAATATAGTAAACTGATGTCATAAGACGTCTAGACTAAATTCTCTGAATTGATTTGGTCAATTGGCCTGTTAATATCCCACTGACGAAGTACACGCTATTTAATAAATCTCTCATTGGCTGCAATAGTGGTACAACTCAAAAAAATACGTTTTGAAATAAATGTGTACAAAGTTTTTATTAGTTAAGAAAATGCATAAAAAAGGCTTTTGTTTGCTTAAACTAACAAGCTTATAATGAATTATGAGTTCTGCCCATATTGCTGCTGCAAAGAATGTGTATTCAAGCATTCACCTATTTCTAATCCAAAACACGAAATTTTTGAGTTGTGCCTGTATTGCAGCCCATAAGCGAAATGTTTACAGAATTATTTATAGAAATTCCAAAATAATATCGCAGAATTTTCTCATCTTACTATTATAAATGTGATTGGCTCGCGTTTACATGTAATAAGCTGCAGTGATATACATTTCATCGTCCTTCTGCACTTATCCCTCTCTAAGTGGGATCGGCACATGTTATAAACATGTTGTCACATGATTTTGCTACGTATTATACGACCGGCCACCTGCCTCTAGTCAACTTAAATTAGTCGTATTTTACGACACTCGGTAAGAAGAGGGTGGTCTTTCCACTCAGCCGGACACCACACGGCGGGTCGATATACCTTAGTCGCCTTTTACGACACCTCGGTAAAAAATGAGGGTGGTCTATTCTACTCAGCCGGTTACCACACGGATTATGCCGGACTAAAATTTATAGGATAAAAAATCCGTTTTTTAATAGGAAACAGGGAAAAAACAATCGTAATAAAACAAATTATAAATAAAGGCAATTAAACACTTCAGTTAATGCGAAAGAATTTACGGGAATTTACGGGGAATTTAAGAATTTACGTATAAAGTAAATTACTTTAACCTAGAACGAAGTAATAGAGTTATCTAAAGTGTGTGTAATACTAGTTTAACTAACGACCTGTTACTGTATTGGCATAGACCTCCTCTCTCTGTTTATTGGAAAGAAGGGTTGAAGCTTTGACCGACGTAGCTTTGTAGGTTTCACATATCCCTAAAATTCTCTAGAGGTATGCGTTGCCTCACAATGTTCAGCGAAAAGCGTGTGATGAAATGCAATGATCAATTACATTTAACAGAAAACTCAGAAAACCCGGAGTTTCCTGACCCTCTTGAGTCGCACTCAACTTTAAGAATTAAAGAGTTTTTCCTTTTTTGAAGCATTATAGTAGGCAAGATTGTGTTGATTTATCGCCATTTTTTTTTACTAGCACTTTTGAGTTTATTATCTTCGTGTGGATATGTATAGATCTATCAGTCAATCTGACGTTTTTGAGTGGGTGTTAGAAAAATAGTCTAAAAAAAGAGCAACCGGTAATTGCGTCAATTACTGATTATAGTCTAAAATACTATACACGGGTGTGCCAAAAAATAAACAGCCGGCGACCGCCAAAAAATCAGAAGAGACATATTGTGGTGTGAAACGCTATGAAAGTAGTAAAAACAAAATTCAAAGAGATTAAAATTTTTCAAGATACTGGGTCAAATAAATTATCACTGTCACTTCCGTAATTTATTAAAAGCTTTTATTTAACTTGCCTTGTATGTATGTGAAGAATCTTTCAAGTTAAATTTGTCCTACTTCCCTGTTTGATTGAGCTATAATTTTATTGGTTCAGTCTCGGCGACAATGTATGTTTATAATAATAGAATAGAATAGAATACACGTTATTGCCACACCATAACAGTACATGAAATTAGCAAAAAAAGTATTAGATAGTACAATAGGCGGCCTTATCACTAAAAGCGATTTCTTCCAGGTTTAAAGCCGGGCGGGCACTAAGGACATTTTCCGTTAAAACTTATGTGTCTAGTTGATATCTGTAAATTATCACATGCTTATCGGTGAAGGAAAACATCGTGAGGAAACGAATCGTCTCTGGCGAATTTAAGGGATATGTGTAACCTACCAATATGCATTGGAACAGAGTTGTAGATCTTGGCTCCAACTCTTCTCTCCGAAAAACGGAGATAGGAGGCCTATGCCCAGCAATGGTAACAGGCGGTTACTTTACTTTTACTGTATAGTAAAGAGATCTTTTTCCCTCATAAAATTACTCAACTTACACAATGAGTAAGGTTTTATTTTATCCCTGTTTTTAAACATTAAAAAAATACAAATATTTACATTGAATATTTAAAACATTATTTTTGCCGAAAACTGTCAAGTCAGCATAGCTTAATGGGGGAACAGGTGGTCTCTAGAAAAGAAAATACCTAGGATCGAAGCCCCCCTACCCAATTTTTCTTTATTTTGGAAAAAATTACCGATCAAGGCTCGGTCAACTAGGTAGTTAGTTACTAAAAGATTTGCAGTTGGAGGGGATGAATTAACAGGTTATGTAAACAAGTTTAATTTTTTAAATTTTATTTTCGCGAAAAATGTCTTAATTTAGACAAAAACAGATAACGACTTAGAAGATGAATTATCAAAAGTTTAACGGAGTAACTTGTTATTCGAGTTTTCTAGTATTTAACGAGTTTATGACTTGAAATGACGTAAATGCTAATGATTAAAAATAATCGTTTAATCTTTTCTTGCTATTTCATTTCAATTTAAATATAGCATGTAGTATGCACAGATTCCTAGTTTATGTTACTTATTGGAATTTTTATACTTTAATATCAAAAGTCTCAAGGAATACTTTTGTGTAAGGGTAAAAAAAATTCTGTTTTGTAGCTTGACCAATCTAAAACCAGGCATTTTCTTATTCCAATTACAACGCACATCCATTACAAACATTTTTCGTAACCCGACAGCTATACGGACTGAATAAAAATTATGGGTATATTTTGTCATAAAGCCAAAATTGACAATAAAAAATTGAATTGACGTGATAGGTTTAATAATAGATGGCTCTTTTTAGTGTCATACTATTCTTGTAGAATTAACAGGACTTCTATAGCCTATATGTTATGCCGGTGTATAAGGAATAATTTTGCCAAATTTCATCGATATTGGATCAGCGAATTCGCCTTAAAAGAGTAAAAACATACATCCATACTCACAAACTTTCTCATTTATAATAATTAGTAGGAAAGTAAGAAGTAGGATAGGATAGGACTAAGCCGGATAACTCATTACAAATACAAACAATGTAGACACTAAAATGCAAACGCCGTGTGGTAACCGGCTAGATAGAATAGTACCACCCTCATTTCTAACCGAGGTGTCGAAAAAGGCGACTAAGGTAGGTCGACCCGCCGTGTGGTATCCGGCTGAGTAGAATAGACCAATCTCATTTCTTACCGAGGTGTCGTAAAAGGCGACTAAGGTACGTTGACCCACCATGTGGTATCCGGTTTAGTAGAATAGACCACCCTCTTTCAAACCGAGGTGTCGTAAAATACGACGGAGGTAAGTTAACGTCAGGCAGGCGGCAGGTCGTAAAAACGCCGCCAAATCGCGTGACAGCATGTTTATAGTATGTTGTACCGATCCCACTTAGAGTGGGATAAGGGCAGGAAGATGATGTAGACACTGAAATGCAAAACTAAGCAAACTTCAGCATAAATAGCCGAACATTTAGGCGTATTATTAACTTTATCCTTGAACTTTATCAATAAACATCCATCAACTATAAATTATAAAATTAATTATGTTGTTTTAGCAATAAATATTTTGCATAGTAAATATGCATATTTCTATTAACTAAATATTTTAGACTATAATATTTATTCAACTTATATTTTAAAAGCGGAAAGCGACTAATGTCCTTGAAAAGCTAGATTCCGTAGTGGCCCAAAAATATTTTTTTTGGCTGGTTTAATACTGTAGGTGATATGAAAGCCAATAAATAACACTGAATGTCTCGTGCATTCTGTGTAAATTTTTTACACGCATTTTATTATTTACGAAATTTTAAATATAAACCTCAATAGGTAGAGGGGTCGGCAACCTTTAAAGGCTGAAGAATCGTAAGAGAAAATTAAAAAAAATAAAGATTTTTTTTAAATTTTATTTATAGTATATTGATATGATTTCTGTTTTAGAAATAAATAATTTATAAAATTAAGTGTTTATTTGCGGAGATCCATAATACAAATGTAATAGTAAAATTATTATATAAAAAAATATTTGTTACTATGAAAATTTAATATTCTCATCAATTTTAATATTTTTATCACAAATCATATTCTAGCATTCTTACATCAATAGTATTTTCATCCATAGGTATTTTCGTGATTTTTGGTTACGAAATTGGAGATCCGCAACTTTATATAAAAAGAGCCGCAGGTTGCCGATCCCTGGTACAGTAGGCTTTCTGTATAAGCCTCTTCTTAATAAACTAAAATTATTAATTTATTCTAGATGCCTCGTCCCGGAATGCGAAGACGTAAATCCGAAGGTGGAATCACCAGTTTGGTGGCCAAAAGACGTAGATGCTAGATGCTTCAAACCGGTTGTCGATATACAAAAGTATGATCAATTAAACCAAACGTGTTCAAATAACACGTTCCTAGAGATACTGGAAGAATGTCACGTGTGGATTTACGAGAATAATAATTCTATAGTCTCTGAGGTAAGATCTGTTGCCAAGCGTAAATAATTAATGACCTTTTTTTTCGAACACTAACTAATGCTTTTAGCCCTAGAGGCTTTAATAGCGTCACCGAGAGAGTGGGCAAGCGCAGAAGCATCGCCGGTGTGAAAAAACTGGGAGAGCGAGTCTCGAGCGAGACTCGCAGCATCCTGGGAGCGTCGCCTTAAGGGTGCCTCCTGTGACGCCGGACGTTGGCTTAAAACGACGCGCTGTGGAGGACTGTATCGAACTTGCGGAAGAGTCCTAATGTTAACGCTAGACGTGAAGAAGCGGGGATCTCGTCTTCGCGCGTGTAGACGCTGTGTGGTTAAGGGGCCGTTTATAAAATACATTCATATATAAGGGGGGAAGGTCTTGCCGAGGGTGACGAGATGTGAAAAGGGGAACGGAGGTTTCCACCAACGTGACGTTCGCTGTTAATTGAGATATTGTAAATTAATATGTCAGAGAATGTGGTCTAATAAAACCTCACTACAACATTTAAAAAATTTACATCTAAAACAAAAACAACAGATGAAGTTGATGAAGTAAGGGCACTAGTAATTGACCATGTACTAGTAGTTGAACGTTTTGTATGAAATTTTAAATAATAAGCGTTTGATAGTTGTAGCTAATAAAAAACATTAAATTTTAAATATTTAACAATGGGCTACAGTTCTAAGGTTTTGGACAGTTGTTAACAGATGGCAACACGTACAAATTTATTTTTTATTAGCTGCAACAAATAAAACGCTTAGGTATTAGTTAAAATTTCATACAAACCGGTCAACTACTAGTACATGGTCAATTACTGGTGCACTTACCTTAGTTCGACGTATACAATAGACTCGCATTGCAACTCCGCGAGCTCGAGAGCTGTTATTCATAGTACGGAGAATGCAGCATAGACAGACAATGATGAAGTAGACGGTAGTTTATATGGTAAAAGAAGAAGATGCTGCAATACCAATTATAAATATTTCGGCACAAAACCCTTTCAAACTTCATGTTCAGGTTTTTTGGAGTAAGCTATGACTATACAAAAAGTTTTAAAATTAAGAATTTAAAAATGTTTCCTTCGATTGTTAAACAATCTATTTTCCTTCTAAAGGTAGTTTTCAAAATGGCTTACAAGATAAAAACGGAATTATACCAATTATGCTTTTTTTTATATTTAATTAGCTTTTACCCGAAACTTCATTTGCTTCGATCGTTGTTGTGATAGGTTGATACTACATGGCGTTTTTCAATGTTACCCCATTCTTGTAGAATAAACAGGATTTCTTTACCCTATATGTTACCCCTTGTATAAGAAACAAATGTGCCAAATTTCATCGATATTGATTCAGCGCATTCACCGTGAAAGAGTAATAAACATACATCAATATCTCTGCCCCTAAAAGTTAATAAACTTTGAAGAACAATGTGTATATTTTTTAACAAGGCATTATCAATAAGTTAAATGATATCATAGCCTGTGTAAATGTTATACAGGACACTAGTACATAAATTATAATCTCCTACATATTAATTTTAATCATATTCAAGCAGGCTTAAAAGTAATCGTTATTTGTATTCATAAATAGAACATAGTTTACTTTTACCTTATTGTAATTTCTCATCAAATAATTATACAGCAATAGTATAAGTTTATAATAATATAGAGGTTAAAGTAATAAATGAGATGATTAAAAATAGTCAACTATATTAAAATTACGAACTGTTTATTGACTTAACGCCTACTACGAAATGTCTTTCAAAGTCTATCAGATATATTGCTTTAAGCGTAATATCTATGGAAAAGTAATAATAAAATTATTTGCTATAAACCGCGATGAAGTGAAATAGAAAATATATGTAATGCTAAATGTACAGATGCATTAATCGGTGCCAAATGGTAGCTCTTGGTGGTGTGTTGCGACTTTTTTTAGGATAATGCAAATTTTGATAATTGAGGTAAAATTAAGGTAGTTTTTGCGAGGATAAGTTACATAAAAATAATAATTTATAGAAATAGGCGTTGCTTTGCGGAGATCCATAATACAAAAGTAATAATAAAAATATTGTGTTTTATTTTGTTTTGCTATATTCCGCGATGAATTCATCGCGATGATCATGATGATTTCATCGCGGATTATTGCAAAACAAAATAAAACACAATAATTTTATTATTACTTTTGTATTACATAAAAAATAGTTTTTTTTTTATATTTTTAGCTCAATTTGGGATGCCAGTCCTGGAAGTCCACTTTAGTTGGAAGTATACACAATGCTGGAATGATTGTGTCTATGATGGTTACAGGGTACATCGCCGACAAGTGAGTAGATTTTTTAAAATTTCTTTTTGATATTAGATTTACATTATAAAAGTAATAATAGATAGATTTTTACTTTACATTTTAAACGCGGATTATTAAAAATTCTTTTATTACATAACATATACATTTATAGAATATACTAGCGGCCTACCCTGCTTCGCACGGGTATAAAATATATAGCCTATGTCACTCAGTGAAAAAAAATATTAAAATCGATCCAGTAGTTTTAATTTATTCATTACTGCCCGTGGCCCGCACGCATTAAATTTGAAGAAAAACAATTCCACTCTCCCTATACCAAGAAGATTTCCTGCTATATCTAACATCAAAGTAATTATTAATTATAAAGAAAAAAAAGTAATTATTTACGACATCACATTAGAAACATTACAGTATTTCTCTACTCCATATTGAATGTTATATATATATACAATATACATTCCTCTTGAATCACTCTATCTATTAAAAAAAACCGCATCAAAATCTGTTGCGTAGTTTTAAAGATTTAAGCAGTCATAGGGATATAGGGACAAACAAAGAATGTGACTTTGTTTTATACTATGTAGTGATAATCCCTATAGCATGATTCAGTATTCACGCGCGATGGCTATTATTAGCGTATTTCATGTATAACTTTGGTGTTTCTATACCGATTTCAATTATTCTTTTTTTATACAATGGTTAATACTATTCACTTTTTTATTTAGGGATGATTGAGAGTGATATAAACGTAGGAGTAGACAAATATAACCAGAAAGCTTCGAACTGCTAAGCTATCGGGAGTTACACGTCTTATTGTGAGTCAACCATAAAAGATAGACATATGCTGTCGTGGGATATTTTTTATATAATTTTAAGGAAAACATTTCCGTCATACATGATTTCTGCGTAGCTTTAACCATCAAGGTTGCACACGCGACGGAAGCTTAAAAAATGGAGTAACTTCTCCCGTTTTCCCGACATTTCCCTTCACTGCTCTGCTCCTATTGATTGTAGCGTGATGAAAAGTATACTATAACCAGCCCAGGAGTATGAAAAAAAATTGTACCGAGTTTCGTTAAAATCCGTCGAGTAGTTTTTGTTTCTATAACGGTTATACAGACAGACAGACAGACAGACAGACAGACAGACAGACAGACAGACAGACAGACAGACAGACAAAATTTTTACTGATTGCATTTTTGGCATCAGTATTGATCCCTAATCACCCCCTGATAGTTATTTTGGAAATATATTCCAGTTACAGAATTGACCTCTCTACAGATTTATTATAAGTATAGAAGATAATTAAAATAAAATATTAAATTGAGATCAACGTTCCTGAACACCTCGTTGCGTTGATCCAAAGTCTATACACTGAGAACCGCTCTTTCATCAGGATAAGTACTGAATGCTTCAATATGTTCCACCCCAAAAAAGCAGTGAGACGGGGTTGTATCTTGTCTCCTGCACTCTTTAACAAATATGGAGTAAACTATTCGGAAGGTACTCGAAAACTGGGAGAAGGATTTCCCTATAGACGGAAAGAGATTATCTAATCTCCCGTATGCCGATGACGCCATTCTTCTGGCAACATCCATAGAAGACAACGAGTTGGAGTGGAATAACGATAAGAGTCTGATTAAGGTTTCCAAATTTATTTGAAATTCTCTCTAGACAGAAAATTCTAAGAAATGTATTTATTTCAGATTTGGCAGAAAACCTACAATTATCGCATGTTCGATTGGTGGTGCAATAGGCTTCGCTAAAATATTTATTACAAATTACTACACGTATCTTGGAATTGAATTTTTAGAATCAGTTTTGGCATCTGGACTTTACACTGTTGCTGTTGTTTTATGTAAGTTCTCTTATTATGAATATTGTAATTGTTGCCGTAATGTTTATTATATACCCTGTTGGGTGGGAAAAGTAAAGTTATATCTTATTCATATACAGTTATTTAAAAGTAAAGTAAAGAATTGACCCGTTCTTATCCCACAGCTGGGCCCACCTTCTCTCTCGTTTTGAAGAGAAGAGTTGGAGCTTAGACCTACTACGCTGAGCCAATGCGGATTGGTAGGTTACACATATTCCCAGAATTCTCTATAGATATGCAGGTTACCTCACGATGTTTTCCTTCTCTGAAAAACTTGTGATAAATTTTTAATATCAATCAGACAAATAATTTTTATCACAAAATTTCATTGATGCCTGCCTGGGATTTGTAAACGTGATCCTTCGAATGAGTCACACGCTCTCACTGTTCGTTCGGCTGTTTAATTTTGTAGATATTTTTACTTATTTTGTTATTGTTTGGTTTTACAAATAGTTGTAAAAGTTGAGAGGAGTTATAAAGTCTTACAATTTTCAGTGATAGAAGTTGGCGGTGAATCGAAACGAGTGACGGCTGGAGTTGTATTCTCTTATGCTGTTTATGTTGGTGAAGTGGTCTTTGCCTTTTTTGCAATGGGCTTAAAATATTGGAAATTGTTGATTATAGTAGCGTACACCCCGATGATATTATTCTTAACATACTTTTTAATATTAAGAGAAAGCACGCGATGGCAAATGCTAAGAGGTAGAACCGAAGAAGCAAAGGATACATTCAAACAAATAGCGAGTATGAACAAACTCAATCTTACTGCGAAAGAAATTGATGAAATAAGCGATGAAGATTTGTTATTTAAGTTCAATGTAATAGTACAGAAAGAGAAGGAAAGCATGAAAGATATTTTGGCATCCAGAGAGACGATATTGCGCGTAATAGTGACATCTTTTTGTTACTTCACTTCAAGTTTTGTGTACTATGGTTTAGCAGTTCACGCAGTGTTACTGCCAGGAAACAAATACACTAACTTCGTCTTATCATCACTTGCATCGTTTCCTGGAGATCTATTGGCGATGTTTACATTTAAAAAATACGGCAGAAGGATATCCCTGCAATGCGGCTACGTCTTTACTGCTATATTTCTTACTGCCCAGACTTTGACTCCTGTTTGTAAGTGACATTTTATATTTTAAAATACGTAAAGCTTTCTATTAAATATATAGATAATAATATATAGAATAATATAAGATTACCTCCTTTAAATAATAAAATATTTAAATGAGTTAATCTTGTATATTCCGAATCTTGGATACTCTCCAAAACGGCACCAACGATTTTCATAAAATTCAGCATGTAGGGAGTTTCGAAGGGGAAAACTCGATCTAGCTAGATAAGAAAAAAATGTCGTTTAATCCCTGTTTTTGGGCACTGAAAAAATGCTAAACAATAGGCAATTTTTGCTGTTTATTTTAAGTCATAGTAGCTCATTTGGGGAACCGGTGTCTAGAGATGAGAAAATACCTAGGATCGAGCCCCACCTGTCCAATTGGCTTTTTTTTCGTTTCATCTTTTCTTGAAGTGTAAAAACATTACCGAGCAAGGCTCGGTTACCCAGGTACCTTATATTAATAGCTAAACTAATAAATTTAACATTTCATTAATTATTATTATTGTAGATGTCTTGAATTAATACTTATATTTATTTTCTTTTGTTTTGCGCCGTGTGGTATCCGGCTGAATAGAATAGTATCACCCTTATTTCTTACCGAGATGTCGTAAAAGGCGACTAAGATAAATCGCCCCGCCGTGCGTTATCCGGCTGAGTAGAACAGACCACCCTCATTTCTTACCGAAGTGTCGTAAAAGGCGATTAAAGAAATTTAACCCACCGTGGGGTATCCGGTTAGGTACATTAGACCACCCCCATTTCTTACCGAGGTCTCGTAAAATACGACTAAGGTAAGTTGATGTCAGGCAGGCGGCCCGTAGTAAAATACGTAGCCAACATGCTGTCACGTGACAGCATGTTTATACCATGTTGTGCCCCAATAAGGGCAGGAAGATGATGATTTATTTTCTTTTGTTTCAGCATTAACCTTATTGAAAGTTGTCTTCTTTTTGTTTGGAAAACTTGGGGTTGTTATTTGTTTTACCGGTATATATACGTATAGCCTCGAGCTATTTCCTACAAGTGTTCGAGGGACGCTGGTTGGAATTGGCAACACTACTGCTAGGATCGGCAGTATGTTGGCTCCACTTACGCCTTTATTGGTATGTTTCTTTTTAACTGACTATATGCTGTAAGCCCGAACAGCTTTTACAGCGTCACCGGGCGGGTGTTTTTGCATGCCTTTTAAAACATTTATATGAGAGTAAGTGCAAAAGTTACTTACAGTAATTACTAATAACATAGATTCTTAGGATTACGCCGTGTGGTATCCGGCTGAATAGAATAGTACCACCCTCCTTTCTTACCAAGGTGTCGTAAAAGGCGACTAAGGTAAGTTGACCCACCGTGTGGTATCCGGTTTAGTAGTAGACCACCCTCTTTCTTACCGAGTTGTCGTAAAATAGGACAGAGGTAAGTTGACGTCAGGCAGGCGGCCGGTCATAAAAACGCAGCCAAATTATGTGACAGCATGTTTGTAGCATGTTGTGCCGACCCCACTTAGAGTGGGATAAGGGCAGGAAGATGATAATAAAATAAATAATAAAATCAAAGAAATAATTTTGACAAATACAGTTTTATTTCAATTTCTGTGTATTTCATATATTTTTGTAATAAAATGTTTGCCACTCCTGATTTGTTACGGCGGATTACCTACGGAGTTGAGTTATTATACAAACTATATGGCTATTGTTAATTAAATATCAGTTCTAGGACACAATGTTTCTATATTTAAAATTATTACGAACACTATTTGCGTGAGAAATAATTTTATTGGTGTGGTATTAAACATTGATAAATCAAGTAGTATGCGAAGATTTTGTTTGCTTTGTATTATTATAAACCTACGCTTTATTTAAGAATTAAATTATGAGGTGAATGACATTATATTACAGAAACATTTTCTTGCCTTGAATGACACAGCGTCAATGTACAAGGCAAGGATAAAAAATATTACAGGACAATCTTGAATGTTATTGATTGCTGTCTAGTTTATATCATCGGTATATAGTAAAAATCAATGTAAATTATTTTTAATAATGACATTAGTATATTTCTAAGGGTAACGGTTCTAAAAGACACCCTTGTGGAACACCCGGAACCGAATGAAATCCATTAGTATGACAATTTCTGTCATACTAATGGATGACATGATTGATGATCCGTTGATTCTGGATCCATTGATGATCAATGTCTGGATCTTTCACATGTGTTAAAAAGTTAATGTTTAAAAACTGCAGCTAGGCTTTTTACACAAAATGTTATAATTGACCGAATCAAAAGCTTTGTTGAACGTTCTAAATGAATACTCTATACGATATCGACTTGAGTTTTTTTTTCAAAAGCTTCCCAAAAAAACTACATTTCCAGAGATTTGTTTCAGTAAACATTTTGCGTTCGGTTAATAAGGGTTAAATATAAAAATATGTATGTTTATAAGCTACTGATACAAGAATTTTATTATTGTCGCCTAAATTGTTATTTAATTTTTCAATTTTTATTCATTTATTATAATTATTACAGACAAGTGAACTCAACGCCCTGCCGTCTATCTTATTCGCCTCGACTGCAATAATAGCGGCATTCCTGTTAACGTTTACTCCGGAAACGAAGAACCTACCCATGTTTGATACGATAGCACAAATAGAAAATTACAAATCAAAAGTAATGACACATTTATAAATTTTAGACCAAGTCAGTAATTTCTGGAAGTTGTTTATTTCTGAATTTTTATATTGTTTTAAATATAATAAGAGATATTAATAAATATTATGATAAGTTATTTTAGGTATAGCAATTGCTAATTTTATTTGTTAGTAAGCCACCAAATATTCGTTACTTATATTTAGGATATCTCTTATGAATTTTTATTGTATAATAACTAAGTGCAACGAGAATTTAATATTGTATGACGATCACATAAAAGGATGTGAAATGCATGTTGTTTTATTTTTTTTTATAAGTTATAATTAATATTGAAATACTACAACTCATACAATCTCAACACATACAATCATACTATAGAAAATAAGTAATAGATATTTAGTTTAGTTAGAAGGGAATCCCACCCTTAGAAGTTGCGAAAGATGAAGAATAGAAGAAAGAATAGGTATGTGGAATGGACGAATGTACACAAGCAAAAACTGGTATGAATGACAAATAGACAGATACAGGCTCCGATTTAGTTAGAAGAAATATATATATATATATATAAAAATCTACTATAAATTTTTTGAGCCAAAATTGTATTGGTCGTTAGCTATACTTAGCCACGAATCTTTATAGCTTCGTACAGAATTGTTGTTTCTTTGATGACTTCGGAATAAAAGATTCATCAATTATTTTTTATAGAAATGCAACGTGGAATAGAAATTGTTAGTATTAATGTTAAATCAATCAAAAAAGCACTACTACATAGTTGCTTAATTAAATTGCTGAAAATCTCGTTGTGTTAAATATAATGAGCTTTATAAATGGTTAATATAGCATGCCTGAATGATCAATTGCTTTTTGCAGAATGGTTTAATTTATTAGCTGAGATAGAGAATGAAAAATAGAAATAACCAAGTAAACATTATAAGTTTTTTCAAATTATTAATTTTCGATTTCTATAACTAGTTATTGTTATTGAAAATATTTAAACTTTATTGTATTTCTGGTACTTATCACGGCAAAACTGTGCAAAATTATTTTTACGAATAACTTAAGGTTTCTAAACGCACGCTTAAAGTGTCAAATTATGACAATATGACAAAATTATGTTCAATGTTGTCATTTGTCAATTCCACATTTTTCGCAATTTCCAATATTATAATTTATTTTGTTCCCTGCTTGACCTAACCTCAGAAAGAGCCTGTATCATTACACAAAATACTAATAACATGGAAGGATTTGAGATAAGGATTTCCAACAGCAAAAAGGTAAGGGATTTTTAGAGTTTAATAAAATAGTTCGCGGCGTTTAGCAAACACGTTGCGGCTTTAAAATTTAATTACCTAATTTTCAGGGCAAGGGTCTGTTCGCTAAGAAGCAGTATAACGAAGGTGACGTTATTTTAGAGGAAGATCCCCTAGTTTCCTGTCAATTTGCGTGGAATGCAGCCTGTAGATATTTAGCGTGTGATCATTGCATGAGGTATATACTAATTTTGGTGAATTTTCTCATAATAATGAACTTATTGTTTTTTTGCTATTCAAGAATCAAATCAAATAAAAAAATAATCTTTATTCAAATAAACTCTTTCAAGCACTTTTGAATTGTCAAGGATCAATATATATAGGAAGCTACAACTGGTTCATTCTTACCGAGAAGAACCAGAAAGAAACTCGGCGGTCAATCTTTTAAATATTTTTAATTTTACATAATTAAACTGTAGTCCTGTATGGAGCTGCAGGAATTTTCAAATCCAGACTTTTTTATCATTCAAATAATCGTCAAAACAAATTCAAGAATATTTTGGCAATAATTAATACATTTGGCAAAAAAGTTATTGTTCACAATGCTCACCTTATATCTCTTATCAAGTGTTTTCTGACATAATTCTAATACTATTACATTAGCCAAAACCTATACCTATTTCAGTACTAGTGTCTGAATGTAGAGAGCATTGTTTTTTCTTTAGCTGGATGTTGATGAGTAACTGAAATTGACAACTTGGGGAAACTTGATGGTATAGATATTTGCCATCCATTTTAAAATTTATACATAACATGTATAAGTTTTATTCATTCTGCAACAAACTTCCCCTAATCTCAATTATATCTCTGTGTAGTGTAGTCTAGAGAATCAGAACTGACAAAATACCTACCAGCAGCATACAGGAATTATTATTATATCGTCCTATATATTATAGAATATGTAACTTTTTTGTTTGGATGGGGTGATATGTTAACTTTTTCATGTGTTTCAACTTTTACCAAATTTTTTATATCAATATCCTATAAATTCCTACTAAATTATCTCTTGATACTGACATTCAGACATTCCAATTTTAAGAATACAGTTTTTATTTAATACATTATAATAACAATAATTGAAGAAGAAGACTTATCTCTGTCTAATAAACTTTCTTATTTTATCATATATATTTAGAGATTTGTGCAATCCCTAATAAATATAATTAATTAAATGTGATCTATACACTTTTAAATGAATAAGATTTTTTAGGCCTCTAGAAACCCCAGAACAAAATGTAAGACGTTTATCAGACAAGCCTGATATAGTTCTGCCACACTCTAATTGCTTTGAAACAGATCTCCTTAATATAACAAGTTGTAATCAGTGTGGTATTCTTTATTGTTCAGAAGACTGTAAAGAAAAATCATATGACACTTATCACAGAGTTTTATGTTATATCCAAAGTGAGGCTCAACATCCTATAAATGTTTTGGTGGAGACTTGGAAGTAAGTAACATTTTTTTAATATGGTTAGAACATTTATATAAGTAAAAAATAGTAAACAAATTACTGCTTTTTCTAAAAATATATAAAATTCTATTAATTATTGGCTGAACTTAGTTGATAAATAAACATGACTATAACATCATCCTCCTGCCCTTATCCCACTCTAAGTGGGCTTGACACAACATAATACAAACATGTTGGCACACATTTGGGGTATGTAATTTACGACCGGTCGCCTGCTTGACGTCAACTTACCTTAGTCGTATTTTACGACACCTTGGTTAAATAGAGGGAGGTCTATTCTACGCAACCAGATGCCACATGGGGGTCCACTTACCTTAGTCTTCTTTTATGACGCCTCGGTAAGAAAAATATTTTTATTCAGCCAGATACCACACAGTGGTTCAACTTACCTTAGTCGCCATTTACGGCACCTCGTTAAGAAATGAGGGTGGTCTATTCTACTCAGCTGTAATACATATTACTATAACATCAAAGTGAATGGGAATTGTTTCTATTTTCAGACAAGTCCACTACCCACCTGAAACTGCAAATATAATGCTGCTTCTTAGAATATTGGCGTACATTAAGCAACACTCGAACCCTGAGGCTGCTGCGTCCGCAATCAAGCAGTTCTGTCATAGAACAGTTAATGAAGACGAGGAATTGATACACAAGTTATTGGGAGATGAATTTATGAGTCAGATAAATACATTAAGGGAAATGACTGCTAATGTTATGAGTGGCGAGTATATAGAAGAGGTATATGATTTATATATCATTGAAATATTGAAATAACAATTTTAGATTACGATATATTCCGGTGGTATACGTTGAATAGGACCACCCTCATTAATTACCGAGGTGTCGTAAAGGGCGGCTTAGGTAAGTCAACCTGATGTGTAGTATCCGGCTGAATAGAATACACCACCTTCATTTCTAGCTAACGTTAAAGGCGACAAAGGTAAGTTGACCCTACGTATGGTATCCGGTTGAGTAGAATAGGCCACACTCATTTTTTACCGAGGTGTCGTAACGGGCGACTAAGGAATGTTAACCCACCGTGTCGTGGTGGTATTTGAGTAGAATAGTGGTCTATAAGCATTGTCCAAAATAACACAATTGAACAATAATTTACGGAATTACGCAAAGTAACGCCTGCTAACTTACTTTGCGTAATTCCGTAGTATAGAAGATATGATAGAATTTTTTTGCTGTAATCTGCAAAAACCCGTTTGTTAAGACAATCTTTGTAATATAGGATAAATCGTAATGCATTACGATTTTGTCGTGGACCCAATATTCCTTTTGATGCTTCGGTTAAGGGGGTTAAACGATCATAGAGATTCTGTGTGTGTAGTGCTTTTGTGGTGTGTTGTTGACGTGTGGTGACTGGTCCTGCATGTATAAGGTATGTGATAATTGCCTGATTCCTACACTTATGTGACAACATGTTTATAACACGGTATGCAGACCACACTTAGAGTGAGATAAGGGCAAGAGGATGATGATGACATAACATATTATGTTAAAAGAGTGGTGAAAATTTTTAATTATCTTATATAAATAATCTCTCAATGGCATTTTATTATGGCTATTAAAGCGAGATTCAAATTATTATTAGTTTATGGATAAATGGGATATGGGTTGTATAAAAGTTACTTTTTTTCAGTTTTTAACACCCGAAGGATTCTGTTCTTTAATGGCGTTAGTTGGTACTAATGGGCAAGGTATTGGGACTAGCCCGCTTGCTCTTTGGGTGAACTCTGTTTCACAGTTGAGTATGTCTGATGACGAGAGGCAACAATTGGATATGTTTATAAACAAAGTATACCAGTATGTGGAAGAAGGTTTGTATCTATTTAAATAGATAATAAAACTATTTGAAGATTTATTATTATTATAGCTTTATTCCCATTATTGATCCCAAACTTGGGTAAAAGCCTCCTCCATCGATTTCCATTTTTCCCTGTCCATGGCAATATTCAGTCATCTTATTCCAGTTGCTTTCACTATATCATCTGCCCATGTTTTTCTTTGTCTCCCCACATTTCTCTTTCCTGCTGGGCTTCGCTTTGTTAAGAATGTCCACTATTTATCTGTATATCTTGCCAAATGCCCTGCCCATCTCCCACTAAAGTTACTGCTCAGTATCTAATCTCTGAGACACCTGTTGATACAGGATGGGTGGTCAGCTTCTATTCCGGACTATTCCACTAAAACAAGCAAAGGTTCTGATAAGCAGTATTCTGTAATTAATCCTAAATTGTTTGATAGGTTAAATTGAAAAAAAATATATGGAATAATTTATTTAGTATAAAAAACATAACAACACACCGAGGTGTCGTAAAAGGTGACTAAGGTAAGTTGACCTGCCTTGTGATATCCGGCTGAGTATAATAGACCACCCTCATTTGATAGCGAGGTGTCGTAAAAGGTGACTAATGTAAGTTGACTTACGTGGTATGCGGTTGAGAGGTAAAGACCGACCTCTTTCTTACCGAGGTTTCGTAAAATATGACTAAGGTAAGACGACGTAAGGTAGGCGGCCGGTCGTAATATACGTAGCCAAATATGACAACATGTTTATAACATGTCAACCCCACTTAGAATGGGATAAGGGCAGGAGGCTGATGATTTATTTATTTAGACAACCAACACACCATACCACAATTTAGAAACCTCTGTAATCATTGTGAGGAATATGTTAAGTCCATGTCAATGAGACATATTTTCAGTTCGAGTTATATTTTACTTACAGAGTCAGGCCAATTCCTCAACACCGAAGGTTCTGGGCTGTTTCTACTGCAGAGTGCGTGCAACCACAGCTGTGCGCCAAACGCAGAATCCACATTCCCATACGGTAACCACAGGATACAGTTGAAAGCATTGAAAACTATCATGCCCGGCGACGAAATATTCATAAGTTATCTGGACGAATGCGCGTTGCAGCAATCGAGACATTCAAGGCAGAAGGTATGATAAAGTATTATTTCAAAACTAATGAGAATATCATTTTGCTATAATCTGCTTGACCTCAGCAAAGTAGCGTAGCGTAGGAGCTTGAGGGGGTATGTCGCGTGGGTTTGATAGGGGAACGAAGCGACTCATTTTAGTCGTAGATGCGTTCAGGGCAGTGGCGTAGCTAGTATATTTGGGGCCCGGGGCCAATTGTCACCTGGTGCTTCCCCCCCCCCCTTCTAAAGAGTCTAAATAATTTTAGATTTCAGAACTCAATGACTTTAATATATAAATTTCAATTGGTTCAAAATGATAATAACTATATATAAAGTAACATTAGATTATGATAAAATTTATTTAGAAAATTTAAAAACGAACTTTCCTCGCTTTTTGAGTGTCAAAGTCTGTTGTTTCTTCATCGAGCTCTACAGCTAAGAAACTTTTGTTGTGTATATAATCATACAAAATCAATGTGCAAAAAGTTGAATAAGAGTCTTATTCAACTTTTTCTGAAATGATTTCATTATTCATCCAAAAAAAAATATTATCAAGTTTGGTGCCCCCCTTGCCTGTGGTGCCCTGGGGCGACCGCCCCTCTCGCCACCCCCTAGCTACGCCACTGGTTCAGGGGTGTCAAAATTTCACGCAACGGGGTCATCTCGCTTACCTTTGAGGTATAGGCGGGATATCGGCCTCAGATATTCGGGTTTTTCTAGGTCTACGTCGCCTAGGTGACCTAAAGGGTGTCTAGTTCGTCTGGTAGTTCTGGAAGTGGTAGCATCTAGACTACTGCGTCATAACTTCACTCGATAGGCCCTGTTAATTTTTGTAAGTGCTAATAGATGGTGTTAATGTGACATGGGAGTTTTTTAATAATTTTATTATATAATTCCTAATAGACGCCGTGTGGTATCCGGCTGAATAGAATAATACCACCCTCATTTTTTACCGAGGTGTCGTAAAATACGACTAAGGTAAGTTGACGTCAGGCAGGCGGCCGGTCGTAAAAACGCAGCCAAATCATGTAACAACATGTTGCGCCGACCCCACTTAGAGCGGGATAAGGGCAGGAGGATGATATATAATTCCTAATGGATGGTGTTTGTTAAAATTCTTAGTGTTTATGCTTTGTGGAATATTTATTTTTTTGCAACTAATAGTCTATCGCAGTAATGAAAGAAAACAGAATGATGTATGCTGTGCATAAGATATGCTGTGTACATCTTTAATCGGTATACATATTAGAATTTTTTTTCTTATTTTTGCATGTGGCCTAATGAATGTTTAATATGTGATGTACCTTAATAAATAAATAATTTTCAGGAGTTAGCTGAGAACTATCTGTTTGTGTGTTGGTGTGAACGCTGTATGATGCAATCGTCGGACCCAGATTGCACCAGCGATGAGGCCATGAGCGAAGAAGAAGAAGACGCAGATGATTGATGTTCCAACTTCTTCGCCCTGTGCTTATTAGGGCTTTGAGAGACTCTTCTATCTATAAATAGTGTTAGATATTATCTATATAACCTTTTCATGTGGTATTTATTTTGAAATATTCAAATTTTTTTACCTGTGTATGGAAGTGTTCGGGTTCTGGACAAAATCAGTTGCAAAAAACTTCGAGAAAAAATAGGAGTCACCGATATCATTTCTCGCATTGAAATACAAAAATGGAGATGGGTGGGTCACGCAATACGCTGTTCACTAAATAAATGGAGTAAAATGGTACCCCAGGTATGTAAAAAGAGCTAGAGGGAGACAAGTGAGAAGATGGGAGGATAACCTCATATTAATTGCTGGGCCTTTCTGAACAAGAGTGACACAAGATAGGGGTCAATGGGATCTATGCCAAAATGCACACCGAACTAAGAGATTTCATATAATCAAAAAACAAAAAAAAAACAATTCAATTCATGTAGTTCAGAATAAAAGGCTTATTATATTATTATATTATATTATATGGAAGTGTTGACAGAACATATCGGCAGGACATGTAAGTAAGTAAAGTTAAACTCAGTAAGAAAAATCTTTCAAATTAGTGGCAGTTCCTTTAACAATACAAAAGTATTGGAAACAGAGAATTTTAATTTGATGTCAAATAATTGACGAAATTTATATATATATTTAAGGTGTGCAATATAAAGATGGATCTTTGTATTTTTGTCTATGGATTGTGTAATAGTTGTAACACTTTAACGCTAGATGGCGTTAGTGAGATTTCATGTCGCGCCATAGATTAGTTTTGGGCGCCGTATAAGAATGTATTTAAGATTTATATGTATGGATTTACAAGTAGTAAAAATTACATTTTTTGGAGCGTTTAGTCGTTCGGTTCGATTGGTTTGATTGTATTTTTGTCTATGGATTGTGTAATAGTTGTAACACTTTAACGCTAGATGGCGTTAGTGAGATTTTATGTCGCGCCATAGATTAGTGTTGGGCGCCGTATAAGAATGTATTTAAGATTTATATGTATGGATTTACAAGTAGTAAAAATTACATTTTTTGGAGCGTTTAGTTAAGTTAGATTGTTATTTTATTTACGTTAATATTTTATTCGGTACATTGACTTTGAAGAGAAACGGCATTAGGAATTATTTCGAATCAAATTACCATTTTTTTCATATAGAATTAGTTTTTTTTTAAATATGGTAGCTAAAATTGTGGTGGTAGGTATAATAGATAGTTTCAAGACTGCCATACTTTTGCGGATATCAATAAATTGAGCAAATATTGACATATTTTTTTTAAGCTGTGCCAAAAAAAATAATTCTTAAATTTCATATCAGGTCTTCAATTATATTTTCCTTCATATCTTTATTTCACATTGCTAAGTTAGGTATGTAGTTTAAAGATTATTCTAATATAGTGATTTATTATTAACTTGAGGGTTTGTAGTTTTTGCTTTTATTGAGTAATATATTATATCAGAAATATATATTTAATATAGGATGCCGAATTAAATGATGGTTATAAAATTCCGGCCGCTATTATTTTTATAAGTGTTCGGTCCATTTTGAAGATAAGTGTAGGATGGTCGAGTTATTTCGTAAAGTAGCCTAAAGTTTTAACGCGGTCTAAATATTATCGACATAGGTTGTAGTAACGTAGGACTAAAAGTTTTGCTGATACTAGGTATAATTTTGCAATAAAACTATCATATAATCTAGAGATAGTATTAGGAAACTAATTAAAAAAAAACTCTTTAAGATAAATGTTTTTTTTTTAAACTGTCCAAATAGTTTATAGAATTAGGCGTTACTTTGCGGAGGTCCATAATACAAAAGTAATGAGAATATTATTTTGCTATAATCCGCGATAAAATTATATTTAATTATATTTTATCGCGGATTATAGCAAAATAATATTCTCATTACTTTTGTCCAAATAGTATAAACCTAACCCTCTATGGGCCCGTGTAACTTTTAGGTCACATTTCAATTTATCGTTATTATAGAAACTTTTTTAATGAGATGGCACAAGAACTTTACTCTATGAAGTTACCAATACAACGTCATTCTGAAACAAATCTTAATTGTTACAATTCTATTTTATTTTTGCAAATTGTTTGAAATTTAACAAGAATTCGGGCCCATAAGGGATTAAAGAACTTTTTGAGAAGATAAAATATAAGATATATTATAAAAAAATGATATTATGATGACCCTTGAATATATACGATTAATGCATTTATTTAATTATAGTTTTTTTTTGTTTTTGGATTGTTGTTAATGATAGGTAAATTACGTCCGCTGCTGGATCGTGAGATAAGCAATATATTCCAAAATTATTGGTAGAATTAATGCGCTAGATTGCGATATTACGCAGTAGAGTAAAAAAATATATTTTAGCTATATAGATATACTGGTATAGACTTATAAAACGTATAAGAGATATATTAAAAATGATGTATAAAAAAATTACGTTATAATACTTTATTATAATAAAAATATGTACTAGATTATTTTAATATTTGTACTTAATTATCTGTAAGTACAAGATAATACGAATACTATTTAGAATGAACGACAAAGTTAATGTTCGATATTTAAAAAGTAATTTGTCTTACTGGGTTAAAATTAGAGGTTCGTAACACGAAAATAAACGATTTAATTAAAAAAAGATCATTTTTTTTCTTAGTTTATTACCGGCCTGGAAACGAGTCCTTTAAGGCCTTTCATAAAAAAAATTTGTAAAAGCTAAAAAAATCCTAATCTTTGCATTTATAATTTGCTTAGAACTAATATGTACAAGAATGTACTAATGTACAAATAAAATTAATTTTAAAAGATGAAAATGATGATAGCAAAGCTGCTATGTGGCGGGGATCAATTATTTTGAGATTGTTTTCAGTAATCACTGTTTAATTCTGGGTGAATTAGCTAATAAGCTTCGTCTTTGCATGCCAAAAGCTGGACATTCATATATAATGTGCTGGATATAAAAAAGTAAAGGATTTGTTAATTAAGGACATCTTGCGGACTAATATATACATTTCTAATGTCTACATTTTACGCTATATGTCGGTCATATACAATTAAAAGATATCGACTTTAGTTAATCAACCAAATATATTGAGTGATTATTGCCAGTCTACGGTATATTGTTTTAATTATAACGCGGAATTCTATTTGTCGATGATATTAGAAAAAAAACTCGATTCTCGGCCGTTAATAAAAAAATAAATCATGTTAGGAGAGACTACATTTAAGAAAACCGAGTCAAATATTGCGAAACAAAACTAAGGAGCGTAAATTTAGATATATCGATGTACTATGTATAATGTGTTACAACAAAACAAGTATGTATTTGGTAAAAGTTGAAAAATTGTCGTTGGAATTGTCGTTATACTGTATGTATGATTTATTATGCATTATTTAATTTCGATTGATTAAGCGATGTGGCATGTAACCGAAATTAAATAATAAATAAAAAAATTAATAATATTCGGATATATCGATGTTATATAGTAAAAACAATAAATAAGTAAAAACAATATGTTACGCCGTGTGGTATCCGGCTGAATAGAATAGTACCACCCTCATTTCTTACCGAGGTGTCGTAAAAGGCGACTAAGGTAAGTTGATGCACCGGGTGGTGTCCGATTGAGTAAAATAAACCCCCTCTTTCATACCGAGGAGTCGAGGAGGAGTAAAATAAGACTAAGGTAAGTTGACGTCAGGCAGACGGCCGGTCGTAAAATACGTAGCCAAATCATATGACAACATTTTTGTAACATGTTGTGCCCCACCTAGAGTGGGATAAGGGCAGGAGGATGATGATGAAGTAAAAACAATATGTTAATAATTTTTGTTTAAATATTGCCGTAATATCGGTAAATGATTAGTGAGATGTTTATGATAAGTTTAAGTTTTCTTAATGTTTACTTTGTAAATGGTGAAATGAACTGTTAGAAATAAAAACTGTTCCTGTATACTGCGTTTTATTTGTATGTTAATTTTTTTAATGCCATAAACTACATGCAAGTTTGGATTTGATTTAGTTAATTGGTCACTTATATTCAGTACTTCGTACAAAACATAATAATCAAATTTTTTATCGATCCAAATTCATTATTTTTTATAAGGGCTTTAAATTTTTCTATGTAAGTTGTAAAATATGATAATAAATAAATTTAATTAATATTCAATAGATTTGGCTATCATAGTTTTTGTTTATTGATACAATTAAAAATGGATCGTGATTTGTAATTTTTAGTATGAGGTGTCAAAAAGGTTATCTAAACTTTTCAAAGAACATATGGCCGCTTTCAGGAATAATAAACCACAAAATTCAGATTTCACCAAACATTTGTTAGAAAGCGGTCATAAAGTTCGATGAGTAATGAATTGACCATAGTTTCGAAATCGTGCGCACCTGTAACAAAGAGCTCAAACTGAACATCTGGGAGCAGCTTGAGATTATCAAACAAAACAATGGCACCCTCATTAACGATCAGATGAATGTTTCTACTTCAAGCTTGTAATTCATGTTCGAAGGCAAAATAAAATAAATGGTGGGGTTGATTAGTATATAACTAAGATTCTTTGGGCATTGCTTCGTTTTGCGATTTTGTCGTGGAGTCTATCTCCTGATGATGCTTCGGTTGCGGGGCGAAACGATTGTTGAGTTTGTGATAGTGAACGTATGTAGTGTGTATTGTGGTGGCGGTGGTGGAGGTTTGTGCATGTGTTTTTACGAATCCTGCATGTATCAGGTACAAAACGGATTGTCCACTCTACATTTAGCATTATATATATTTTATATTTTACTTCATCTCGGATTATAGCAAGATAATTTTATTATTACTTTTGTATTATTATTTTTGTGTTATATAAACTGTTTTCTTTGTAATATATCTAATTTCCTCATAGTATTCTATACCATAACTAAGCGTTACATATACCTATAAAATATTTCATATAACGCCTAGGTACGTTCGGCATTTTATATTCAAATTCAAATTATTCTTTATTTAAATAAACTTGTAAACAAGTCCTTCTGAAACTTTTATAAAATTACTAGATATTCTATGTTACGACTGAGTTCTATGATTGTTATTCAAACATATTCTTATTCGACGTTGGGAAGACCAGACGTATAGTAAGCATAAATAAAAAAAGTTGCCAACAAAAAAAAACTGCCAGAAGGCAGATAACGTCAAAAGGTGAAAATTTTGCAAGCCAAATTGAATTTCGTAAACAAACATCGTTACGAGAATTGTCCTAAAGCACTCTAACATTATTATCCGTACGACATAAAGTCACATTAAATTCCTTATTCATTTTATTATTGCGGCCTCGCGGGCCGGAATTCCTGGTGCTTTGATCTGAGGCGAACAAGAAAAAAGATGGACGAAAATGCACTTCTAATGTAAAGTGACCACACTTTCATCGAGAGAAAGCGTGACAAATGGAATGAAACATGGAGAATTACATTTTAGCTATAATATAATAGCGATCGCCAGCGGCTCCGCTTGGAAAGATTAAAACCGTAAAATAGTCTTTGATAACCATAATGTAAAAATGGTTAAAGTGGGCTAACCTTAAAAGCTATAGGTACATGCTGTCGCGGACTTTTATTAAGAACTTTTACAGGGAAACAACTTTGTAATACATGATTTTTGAATAACAATGACCGTTTACTCAGCGCACGCAAAGAATGCTGTACATTTTTACGTTTTCGTACTATTTTTTATTGCTGCTCTTCTCCTAATTATCTTAGCGTGATGTTATATAGCCTATAGCCTTCCCCGTAAATGGACTATCTTACACTGAAGGAATTTTTCAAATCGATTCAGTAGTTCCTAAAATTAGCGCGTTCAAACAAACAAACAAACAAACTCTTCAGCTTTATAGAGTAGTATAGATATAGCACGCTTAGTGACCTAAGAGTGATATAAAGTGGTTTAAAGTTACCTAAAAAAAGTCAAAAAATATTGTTTTTTTGTCAAATTTCAATAATGCCTATTGTTCGTAGTATGTATATAGATAATAAGGATTTCAATGTATGTATCTAAGTTAATTAAGACTAATTTTGAATTCGGTTACTTACTAAGCGCGCGATATATTCTATTGTATGTATTTGATATATGCTTGTACAAAAATAAACAAAACTATACAAAAAAAATTATTTGAACATTATGATTTTTAATCATATTTAAAAAAAAAATAATATTATACTTCTGTTATTTATTATCTTACATTTAAAATAGATCATCATCATTCTCTTACCCTTATCCCACTCTAAGTGGGGTCGGCACAATATGTCTTCTTCCATTCTCTTCTATTATTCATATCAACTCTGGTGCCACTCCTTTAACATGCACATCATTTTTCATTTAAAATAGGTAATGTTGATATTTTCTACAAAGCGATACACTTTAAAATCGATATGTCAGGACAGTCCAGCAAAAGGCGGGACTGACCCGCCAAAATCGGAACGTGTGGTCACTTTATTCTACTGTCTTCATAAAAGGGGAAAAATATAATTTATTCACGAGATAATTTTCTCCCGCCCCTCTTGAAGCCGGTTGGAGTGGGGTGGGCACGGATGAATGTTTGCTTTGTATAGAGTGCTCTGTAGAATCTACTCCAATAGCTATACTTGGAACTGTCTTGTGGCTGTTCATATTTTTCAATGCTATTTGATGTCAGTCTATGCTAATAATTTCTATACACTTGTGGAATTTATAGCAAATAAATAGTATGAGCTCGCCAGACGTTATTAAATAGAAATGAACAATCAATTGAGACTTTCTACTGTTAAATATTTTAATTTAGGTCAACCTCATTTCAAGATTGAAATGAGGTTAAATTAGAATGACGATTGTATTGAGCGTAATTTGTATTTTTGTTCCATTCTTTTTTTCAATTTAAAATGTGCTGTCAATGTAGAGAGAATAAAAACGAATGGTCTGGGCCCGACTCGGGCATTGTATCTTATAAAATTGTAAACGTGCATTGTATTTGATCAGTAATAAAACATAAACAGTTTAACAGGGAAAGAGTATTATTTTATCACTACGTTTGTTAACTGAGTAGCTGTTATAATTGTATACAGGGTGCTACCATATACAGTAATTTTAATTTTAGGTAAGTACCTAAAGTAATGTGCGGTGATAGCCCAACAGTTAGAACGTGCTTTACATAGGGTCATAGGTTCAAATCCCGGGCAGCCACCAATGAGTTTTCGGTTAAAATTTGTCACTAATTGATAATTGCAATTTATCACACGCTTTTCAAGAAGGAAAACATGATGAAACATATGCGCATTGCAGCAGTGACGCGGGTAGACCCGCCGTGTGGTATCCGACAGAGTAGAATAGACCACCTTTATTTCTTAATGAGGTGTCGTAAATGGCGACTAAGGTAAGTCGAACCACCGTGTGGTATTCAGTTGAGTAGAATAGACCACCATCATTTCTTAGCGGGGTGTCGTAAAAGGCGACTATGGTAAGTTGACCCGCCGTGTGATATCCGGCTGTTAGAATAGAACACTCTCTTTCTTACCGAGGTGTCGTAACAGGCCACTAAGGTAAGTTGACGTCAGGCAGGCGTAAAATACCTATCCGAATCATGTGACAATAAGTTTATAACATGTGCCGGCCTAGAGTGGGATAAGGACAGGAGGATGATGGTAAATATTTATTTAATAAATTGAAGCCTATATGAAGGTAAAACATGTTATCTATTCAAAACATCGCGGCATCCTCCAAATTGAATTCCGCCATCATTCAACGATCCAATCGTCAAAATCAACAACGTTGTTAATGCAAATTGGACGCCGACGCATTTAGCTATAGAAGCTTCACTATCCTATCCTACTAATGTTATAAATGCGAAAGTTTGTGAGTGTGGATATATGTTTGTTACTCTTTCACGGCGAATTCGCTGTACCAATATCGATGAAATTTGGCACAGTTATTCCTTATACACCGGTATAACATATATATATAACCTCCTGCCCTTATCCCACTCTAAGTGGGGTCGGCACAACATGTTATAAACATGCTGTCACATGATTTGGCTGCGTTTTTACGACCGGCCGCCAGTCTGACGTCAACTTACCTTAGTCGTATTTTACGACACCTCGGTAAGAAGGACGGTGGTCTATTCTACTAAACCGGATATCACACGGTGGGTCAACTTACCTTAGTCGCCTTTTACGACACCTCGGTAAGAAATGAGGGTGGTTTATTCTACTCAGCCGGATACCACACGGCTTACCAGTATAACATATGGGCTATAGAAATCCTGTTAATTCTATAGGTACCTATAGGATGACATTGAAAAGCGCCATCTATGATCGACCTATCACGCGAAAATAGTTCACGCGAATGAAGTCACGGGTTAAAGCTAGTACAGTTATATTTGCGACTTTTTTATATATATACTAGCTGTGCCATCAGCTTCACTCGCATTGAAATCGGTGTGTCAAATATTTTTCCCGCATTCAAATTTTGAACATAAAAGTACTTAACGAGAGTTTATTATAAATTTTTTGAATTAACTTTTCCTCAGGCCACGCAAAGCTTTAAATTTTGCCATTTTCGCAATATTTTTTATTGCTCCTCCTTTTCTATCCATTTTAGCGTACTGTTTATATCCTATAGCCTTCCTCGATAAATGGACTATCGTACACTCAAAGAATGTTTTAAATCGATCCAGTAGTTCTTGAGATTAGCGCATTCAAACAATTAAATAAACAAACTCTTCGCCTTTTTATATTCACGAGTAGTATAGATTTATTAAAATATTAATTTTATTTATTCTTTACTATATTTGCCAATTGATGAGAAAGTTAAGGTGGATGTGTGGTGTGACAAAACTTGATAGAATACGCAATGAGTATATTAGGGGAAGTCTGAAAGTTGCGCCCATTACAGAAAAGATGAGAAGTGCGAGACTAAGTTGGTATGGTCATGTAATGAGGTGGGATGAAAATCATGTGACCAAAAGAGTTTTAAATATGAATGTGGATGGATGTATGGCTAGGGGGAGGCCGAAAAAAATATGGATGGATTGTGTGAAAAATGATATGCATGTGAAAGGAGTGACACCAGAGTTGACGAATGATAGAGGAGAATAGAAGAAGAAGACATATTGTGTCGACCCAACTTAAGAGTGGGATAAGGGTAAGAGAATGATGAATGATGATTTGCCAATTATCTGTCGCCCATAAGTATAACGTTACTTTGGGGACGGAAGATCCTATGTTATTGTTCTGTATTCCATATTAGTCTCCAGTACTTTTCATTCTTGGCTAAGTCAATAACAGAAAATAAACATTGATTGACTGGCTCGTTGGCGCAGTGGATAGAGGCAGGACAAGGTAAGGCAAGGCAGGGTCTTCAGCTCCACGGGTCGCGGGTTCGATTCCCGACAAGGGGCAACATTTTCTATAAATGAATTTGTTGTTTTACGAGTCTGGGTGAATATTTGTGTATAAAAATATATAAGTATATATTCACCAGTTGTCTGTCTACCATAACACAAGTATTAAGTTACTTACTTTAGGGATGGTCAACTGTGTGTGTAAGTGTCCCATATATTTATTTATTAAAACGGCATTCATAAGAAAATTTGGCAATTATTCACAACCCGCTCGAAAGCCAATCACAATTAAATACCCTCGGCATTTCTTCAAAGAAAGGGGACGATTTTAATTTATTTGCCTATAAATATGCCTATAAAACTGGCATTCAGATGGGCGTATTACTACAATATACCCAGGATTTTTTTTTGGATCTTATCTTATATAATTGGATCCAAATGATTATATTATAACTAGTCTAGCCATAAATTCTGTCACTGGCTGTTTACATACATTAAAAAAACATTAATCTTGAATTTCGAACGTTAGCTTCTACGATAAAAAAATAGACTTCTTTCCCGCCATTATTGTATGTTTTTTGTTTAGAAATGATTTGTTTTGAATTCTACACTCAACATAGTACCTGGGTGACCGGTAATTCGGTTATTTTTTTAAATATATAAAAAAATGAAAAAAAAAGGAATATTAAAAAAACATTAAAAAATAGCCGGGCAGGTGGAGTTAGTTGTATCCTAAGTGTTTCACGTTTCTAGACCGCCCGTTTCCCAAATGACCTACCTTGACTTTTCATTTGACAGCAGAATATTATCTTCTCTATTCAATATAAATTTAGTTTTAGTATTTTTGAGTGCCCTAAAACAGGGATATAACGATTTTTTTTTTTAATAAAACCTGGCTAGATCTAGTTTTCTACACCAAAACCCTACATGCTGAATTTCACATGAATTATTGAATCAGTTTTTGAAATCCATAGAAGAATTAAACAAGAAATTTATATTAATATGTTATCCTATATCTGTTGATATCTACAAGTTGACCTACAAATGTTCCAAAAGACGTAATATATATAATATTTTTTTGGAATTTCTTAGGAATTATTTTATGCTTAATTGAGATAGACTTTATCCTAATTATTTTCGAATTATAATTATCTGGAATGGTCTAGTCTTTTTAAGTCTTCTAAGCCCGTATTAACATGATGCTTTGCCCCAAAAAAAGAATTAAGCGTGTACCGAATTTTGAAAAGGAGGATGTGTGTTTCACTGTAATCGCTGCGCCCAGAAAACTATTTTCGAAGGAGGCTCCCAGTAAATTGGAAAGCCTCTGCCCATATAACGTTTTTCGCGTAGCTGAGAGGAAATAAAAACAGGGAAATGAAAATAGGTTAAGCGGACCCTCGGGGTAGGAATGACTCAAGGATCCGTTTTTGTATCAACTAAGCCGGTAGTGATCATAAAAATTTAGGCAGAACGAAATCGAAACAGTTCTGTCGGGATAATAATATTGGAAAGTTCTCACATAGCCGTATAATTTTAGATTTAATTTTTTGTTAGCGCTGTGTCGAACCAACCCATAGATAAGTAATTACTTTTTAATTAGGTCTTTCTTAATTCATTACCTAGATTCTAGGAAAGATAAAAATAAACAGCATCTCGAAGACAATTAAAATGGGGTAGAGATTGTCCTAAGCGCGTTGCTTTCGTCAGATGAAAAAACTTAAAAATCGAATTATTTTGAATATATATATCTTCCTGTCCTTATCCCTCTCTAAGTTGGGTCAGCACCACATGTTTTCTCTTCTTCCATTCTGTCCTATCATTCGTCAACTCTGGCGCCAATCCTTTTATATGCATGTCATACTTCACACAATCCAACCATCTCTTTTTAGGTCTCCCTCTAGGCACATATCCATCCACATTCAAATTTAACACTCGTTTGGTCACATGATTTTCATCCCTCCTCATTACATGTCCATACCATCTCAATCTTGCACTTCTCGTCTTTTCTATAATGGGCGCAACTTTCAGACTTCCCCTTATACTTATATTGAATTATTTTGAATAATTTTTACGGTATTATGAGTATGTATGTGAACGTTACAAGTTGTAATAAATACAAGCGAATATTAATAAAAACTGCTATGCGATGAAATATTACCTTTTTCGCACATCTAGGAGCCCTGTATATATTTCCTCGGTTGCTCCTCGAAGGAAAGATGTACGGTAAAGGAGCACCTGAAAGGTACCGTGACTGAGCTTAGATACAGTGAAATAAAAAAGATGGCACCCGATGTTGATGTAATAGTTTGTATAACATATAATTAAGCCAGTACCTGGGTGACCGAGGAAACTTTGTAAATGAAAATAATTTTATATACTTTGTATAACTTATACATATTTTCCTATTCGTTCGGAAATCCTTAATAACAAAAGTAATGAGAATCCGCGAATTACAGAAATATTATATTATCATTATTCTTGCAAATAAATATCTAAATTTGGCAACTAAATTTTGCCAAAAATAATAAATGAACCTCGCTATTATCTATCTATTGTGCTCACGGTATGTCATCTCCATACGAAAATATATATATTTTTAGTGTCAAACAAATCGTTCATTAATAGAATATATTTACTTTTGATGAAGATTACATATTACCAAAAATATATATTACAAAAAAAAAGCTGAATTTCAATTTTCCTACTGGAAGCCTGAAGAACTCGAGCCAAACATACATTACCTATAAATTAATGGCAATTAATTCATAAGCTCCATTGTTTTATAGTTTCTTGTTATTCAAATTATTCCTTTTTTTTATTAAAACTATAATAATAAATAAATATATGAGACACTTACACACACGGTCGTCCGTCCCCAAAATAAGTAATTTAATACTAGTGTTATGGGTGAGAGACAACTGGTGAATATACACATATATAATTTTTAAATACATAGTTAAATACAAATATACACCCAGGCTCGAAGTACCAACAAATTGTTTATAGAATATGTTGGCCCTCGGCGGGAATCAAACCCGCGACCCGCGGAGCTGAAGGCAGGATCATTACCCACTACGCCGACGGGCCAGTCATATATATTCTTATTATAGTTACCTTTCATCAATTATAATATGTTATAATATGTTAATTATAATAAGTTGAGGAAACTGCAATTTAAAAAGGCGGTCAAGTTATTATAAGTTAACTAACAGAAAATAATCTCAAACCATACAAATAAAGATTTTATTTTTACTTAAATCGGATGGAATCTTACAAACATGACATTAGAATAATATGGTAGTACGTGTATTTCAGAATCTTGCATATAACAATGCACAGAATGTAAATTCCATCATAAATAATACCAGTCCAATAAGAATTCAGGCCAAAATGCGAGCTCAGGTGCAGCGCTGCAACACGTCCCACCTGCCAACTAGAAAGTAATAAACATTCCAAAATTCTACAAATATTTTCCATTTTCATAACAGTACAAATTGTAATAACGTTGAAGATGAAATTATATATAAAAACGCAGCCAAAACACGTGACAGCATGTTTATAACATTTTGTGCAGATCCCACTTAGAGTGGGATAAGGGCAGGAAGATGATGTTGAAGATGAAATTATGGCTCAGACGTACATTTCATTATTTATAATAATAATAATTTATTTAAATTAGACATTACAGCCATTGTGTTAGTAGACAAAATAAAATATAGGAACTTATAGAATATATTAGTGTTAGAATTAAAATTAAATTATATCAAAATTAAAATTAAAATTAATTTATAGCACAACGATTATATACATTATATTATACTTATATAAAAATCTTGCTGATTATTCTTGATAAGTGATTAATCTTTAATATTTTAATGAGTTAATCCTGTATGTTTATATATAATATATTTTCTGAATCTCGGAAATGGCGGGGTTTTAGGGGAGACAAATCGATCGGTATTTTTTAAATCGTTTCATCCCTGTTTTTGGGCAATTAAAAATATGGTATAATGTAGAATTGAAAGTAAAGGATTTTTTTAGCTGTCAAACGTAATGTTGCGATAACCGATGGGTAAACGGCCTCTTTCTCTCCTATAATTTATTAACTCTGGCGCTACTCCTTTTATATGGATGTTATATCTGACACAATCCGACCATCTCTTTTTGACGTGACAACGTCTTAAATTAGGTTGCGGCTTGGAGTCACTCTTGAAAAAGTGTAACGCCCGCTCACGTCTGTTACGATGAGTCACCGAACGAAAGAAAGGCCCGCCGGACTGGCGAATACCTTGCGTCTCTGTCCCACTCCAATCCATCACATTTAAAAAGACGTTGTCACGTAATATCTTTCCCCGTAAAACCGACTTTACAGGCAACCGTTTTTTTTAAACCTCTCTCTACTCACATATCCCATCCACATTCATAATCACTCGTACGTCATTTAAACGTATAATAAAAATGCGTATATTAAAATTAATAGTACATTAAAACGCCTTTTAAACCCGGTAAAACAATTAAAAACAACCAATAAATTTTCAAACCACAACCATGTATCTTCCAAGCCCCACTAAATTTGCGAACGAGAACGTTTATACAGTAACACCATTATGTCGAGCTTGATCCACGGTAAACCACATTTTAATACTAACGGTCCAAAATAACTCGCCATATGTAATGTAAATGGAGAGAGCTACGGAATAAACGATGCTGTATTTGTATTTCAAATCAAAATAATCTGTATTCAAATAAGCTCTTGTAAGCACTTAATGAAGCTACAACTGGTTCGGAATGTTGCTTTTACCGAGAAGAACTAGAAAGAAACTCGGCGGTTAATCTTTTAAACATTTTCAATTTTATAATAATAAACTCAGTCTTGTATGAAGCTGAAAGTATTTTCAAATCCAGACATTTTTGTTATTGTTGTTATTCATATAATCTTCAATTTTGTAATATGCTTTACGTATAAGCAAATCTCTTATACTTAATTTAAATTTTATAGTTAATAATTCTGTAGACTGGTGTAGTATGGATTTAAAAATTTAACTCTTTGTATCCGCAATGGATAAGCATCATCCTTCTGCCGTTATCCCTTTCTAAGTGGACTCGGCACAACACGTTATAAATATGTTGTCAAATGTTTTGGCTGCGTATTTTACGACTGACGTCAACTTGCCTTAGTCGTGTTTTACGCCACTTTGGTAAGAAATGAGAGTAGTCTATTCTACCCAGTCGAATACTACACGGTGGGTGGATTTACCTTGGTCGCCATTTACGACACCTCGGTATGAATGAGGGTGGTCTATACTACTCAGCCGGATACCACACGAGGAGTCGACTTACCTCAGTCGCCTTTTACGATACACACACGCGCACACACCCATAGTTCCTACACTCACACACATCAATAGATTTTCGAATTATAGCAAAATAAATCTATCATAACTTTTGTACAATGGAATTCCGCAAAGTAACGCCTACTTCTATAATTATTCACAACAACAAATATTTATTCTAATCTTTGTAACATAACGAATAAACAAGTTAATACCAAAGATCCTATAAATATCGATATCAAAAAGGTATCGTGATAACAACATTTTGGTCGGGAAATAAAATTACAGAGTACCTTTTTGCAGAAGGTGCATTACACACTTGTACGTGGTCGGCATAGAAAAGTTTTGGAATCATCGGGAAAGCTACAGGTATCGATTCCTTGAAAAATTTAATCGCGAACCTTCGTATCGGTTTTATGGATAACTTATGTCGACGTCTTTCAGGCGATGCGTTGTAAATAAAAATATATTCCCAAAATTTAAGATCCGTAGGGACTTCAATAGAATATGGGATAAATGGAACCTTTGTGTCACTTTTCTCTAAATGTTATATGTGCACAAAATCAAGCTTTGAGTCTATTTGTACTTGTTACAAAACAAAAACCCCAAAAGCTGTCTGTCAGTATGTGATTGATTTTTCACAAAATCTACTGAACGGATTTTTGTACGGTTTTTTTCCGAAATATTTAGGTTAGTAGTACATTACGGTGTTATGCAAAGCATTATTTAATAGTCAAGATCAGCGAGTCACAAAATATTTTTCGGCACAAATCCTTTTATTTTAGTTTAACAATCTTAAAATGTCATCATATTTTAGATTGAAGTTTTGAACATAAAAGTAGTTGTTGTGAGTTAACTATAAGAGATAGAGACATGTCTTTGCCGCCTGTTTTGGAGTATTTTTGTAGATATACAATTCTCTCATACATCATTTTAGCGTATCTCAGCTGGTTTACGCGATTATAGCTTCCAGACGAGATTTTTACAACTTCGAGACCTGTTTCATACAATTTACAAAAAACGGCAATATACTTTTTTAACTTAAACCTTCTGGAAGAATCGCACTACCTTACAGTAAAAACCGTACTAAACTCCGTTCAGTAGATTTTGAAAAAATCGATCACATACAGACTGACTCCTTTTAAGGATTTCAGTTTAAAATAAGTATAGATAAATTAAATAAGCATATAAGATCTGCCTCGAATAACTCATATGTTTCACCTTATAAGCCACTATCTTTTACTCGCAACTTCGTTTGTGTTGACAATTGTTGCGTGATAGGTTGATAATAGATGGCGCTTTTCAAAGTCATCCTATTCCTGTAGATTTAACAGAATTTCTATAGCCTATATGTTACACCGGTGTATAAGGAATAATTGTCAAATTTCATCGATATTAGTTCAGCGGAGTCGCAAAGAGTAACAAACCATAATATTAATAGGATTAGTAGGATCGTTAATGATCACGCGCTCTTACACCCTTTTGTATGCCACTTACTGAATCGATCTTACTTGACTGTCCGCAAGAACCCTCATTCGTAATTTAATCATACCTCTACAAAAGAAAATATATGTATAAAACCCTTAATGTATATTTAAGAAATCCGAGCCCCTCCGACCACTTAAAAGGAAAAGCGTTCTAGACAACGGCGTACCTGATTGAGTGGGTCAAAAAGAGCAAAGGTATATCTCGAGGCCAAACACTCGAGGACGTCCACTTAGACTCGAGTACGGAGCGACCTTAGCCTTGCCAAAATAAATAAATTAATTCCTTTCGTTCCATCCCTAAGACGAATTCCCGAAGGCATAATAAGGCGATAAGTAGATTAACTCCAGTATGAAGATTATATTAGACATCTAAAGAGCTCATTGAAAGAATGCGAAAATAATAAATGATCATAATCATTTTCCTGCCCTTAACACAAAATTAGAGTAAACAATAACATAACAGAATAGAAAAAAAACCTAACAAATATTTATGTAGAAAAATGTGACAAAGTAAAAATGAGCACCACTCAGCACGGTTTGAGGCAATGCCTCAAGGCTGGTTTTCAGTGGCGACCGCTACTAAAACTAACATTACGCCTAGAACGTCGGTGACATTCTGTATACTAAATATGTATATTTTACATTAAAAAAAAATAATAAGAAAAAAGAAACTATTTCTAATGACAATTATGTGCAAAATACCTACTTGTTGCTAATATATGTGTTGAAAATATAAAAAATAAAATATTTGAATTAAACATACGAGATGTTTAATTCAAATAAATAAATAAATGTAGCTCTTACAAAAACAAAAAAAATATAAAAAATTAAACATAAGTATGATTTTTTTTTTAAATTTTCGTTACTGTATGGACCACCACTACTCGGATATGTCATGGCAAAAAGTTATAGCAGCACATCTAGCGAATTTTATGACTTAAACTGAAGGGTTACTTTTCAACCACAAATCACGACTACGTCAAATGACTACGTCGTCCGCACCTCACCACCCTTGGCCATATCTTGCCACAGCAATCTTCACGTGTTTATGCTACAACTTGTGCCTACATGTTTTGGCTACCTATTTTACGACCGTCCACTTGCCAGATGTAAAAAATCTTAGTCGCCTTTTACGACACTTTGATAACAAATGAGTGTGGTCTACTCTACTTAGCCGGATACCACCGGTGGAAAATATAAAATAAAAATAAAAATATCAATACTTAAAAATATCTTACTTAAAGTCCCCAAAACGTGTCTGTCTGTATGTCATCGATTTTCTCAGAATCTACTAAACTGGTTTTTTTTTGTATGTTTTTACTGAATGTTAATACAATTCTTCCGGAAGGTTTAGGGTTATTAGTACATTACAATTTTACCCGTATGTAAATTGTGTTAAAGAATCGCGCGGTTGTAAAAAACTTATATAAAAATATATATAAGTTTTTTACAACCTATATTTATATATAAATATAAATATATTTACATATATACATATATGTATATATATAAATATATTTACATATATATGTATATATATAAATATATTTACATATATACATATATGTATATATATAAATATATTTTCGTGAAATTCAACATGTTGATTTAGCTAGGTTTTATTTAAAAAAAACTCGTTTTATCTTTGTTTTTGGGCACGAAAAAAAATAATTAAATAAGAACAGAAAGCAATGGATATTTGAGCTGTCAAATGCAAAGTTGTGACAGCTTAATGGTAACGTGCGAACCAAGAAAGTTCTAAAACCTGGGAGCGATTTTCACATGTCACCCGGTTTTTTTGTTTTTCATTGCATTATTTTATATTTTTAAAAAAAAAACCAAGCAAGCCTCAGTCACCTAGGCACTTATTTTTTAACTAGTCCTTTCCTAGTTTTAAGGTATTGCGGAGTGTGAAATCTCAAATCTTGCCAAGTGTCAGGATATAACCGTTTGACCATCACGGCCGTCGTCGACCAGACAGTTGACATTTTGTCCGTATACACGTCCGACGCGTGTTGCCGGCTCGGACATGTTTCCACGTCATTTCCGTTGCAATCTATTTATGCGACTAAATATATTCGACGATTGAATTAGAAATAAATTTGATTCATGCCATTAGTGGTTATTTTTGATTTGATTATTCTCTTTATTTGATAAATAATTTTGTACAGAAATTGATCAGAATAGAAACCTGGTCGATGCTCGTTCTATTATCGGGTTAGCCCGATATTTAGTAGCTTATTGGGGCCCTTATTCATGAGCTCTCGAGGCGTTATCGCGGTGGGAACTGCGTGCAGCAAATCACCTGAGACAACATGATTTTTTTACATACATATTATTTCGGTAAATTTATATGTTAAGATCAAGTATGATAACTACGGAGTCACTCAGCGGGCGATGGAGCGAGCTATGCTATCTCTACGTTCTCAAATCAGAAATGAGGAGATCCGTAGAAGAACCAGAGTTACCGACATAGCTCAGCGTGTCGCGAAGCTGAAATGGCAATGGGCGGGGCACATAATGCATAGAACCAATGGGCGTTGAAGTCTCAAGGTGTTAAAATGGTGACCCAACACAGGGAAACGCAGTATCGGTAGACCCCCCACAAGATGGACTGACGATCTCAAAAAGGTCGTGGGGAGCCGCTGGGTCCAAGCGTCGCAAGATCGTGTGGTTTGAAGATCCCGTGAAGAGACCTATGTCCAACAGTGGACGTCGACGGTTAACAAGGAAGGAAGGAAGGTTCTTCTCCATTTGAGGAAGTAATTTCTCTCTGACGATTGTTCGCCATCAATGAACCACAATGTTTTGTGCAAGTTGGTATTCAAGGATGAGCGGATCAGGTCTGACCACCTGATGGGACTACGGCCTTAAGCGCGTTTGCCATCAACCTTTCCCGTGACAAGAAGAATGGCTCCCCTTCTATAGTAATTAAACTCTATGATGGACATACAGTAGGTACATATCACATGATGATATTACAGATACTCATGACGCGTCAATCAATTAAAGCGCCTATACACCAGCGATAATATGCAGTGCGTTGGTGTGAATATTGAGTATGATTGACAGCGATGTTTGCGAAGTCAATCCAATGATTTATGTCTAATCTAGCGGTGCGACCGTGTGACTAGCGGTGCGACCGTGTGAATCTCTAGAGACGATCATGGGTTCAAACCCGGGCAGACACCAATGAGTTTTCTATTAAAACTTATGTGTCTAATTGATAATTGCAATTTATCACACGCTTTTCGGTGAAGGAAAACATCGTGAGGAAACCTGCATATCTCAAGAGAATTCCGGGGATATGTGTAACCTACCAATCCGCATTTGAGCAGCGTGGTAGGTCTTAGCTCCAACCCTTCTCTCCAAAAATGGAGAGAGGAGGCCTATGCCCAGCAGTGGGATAGTAACAGGCCGTTACTTATGTCTAATCCATTACCGCTGATTAGTGCCTAATGCATTATCCCCAGGAGTACTGGATTAATTATAACCTAAATATGTACTTACATGTTTTTTTTCTTTCCAACCGATGTACTTCCACTGCTGGACATACGTCTTTTCACGAGATCTCCACACCACACATTATCATCTTCCTGCCCTTATCCTAAGTGATGTTGTTAGAATAACAATGAAGATAATGTTGTCTGTGTTAGTTCATAAGATTTTCTTGTCCATGTATAACTTCCTTCTTCCTGTTCCTGCCTTGTAATGGTCACGTATACCATACGGTGCTTTTAATAAATTACATTAACAGTGACTCAAGCATACAGAAGTTTTATTTATCGCTATAGATGTCAGCACAACATGTTATAAACATGTTGTCACATGATTTGGCTACGTATTTTACAACCGGCCGCCTGCCTGACATTAAATTACCTTAGTCGTATTTTACGACACCTTGGTAAGAAATGAGGGTGCTACTACTCTACTCAGCCGGATATCACACGGCAGATCAACTTACATTAGCCACTTTTTACGACACCTCGTTAAGAAATGAGGGTGGTCTACTCTACTCAGCCGGATATAACATGACGGGTCAACTTTCTTTAGTCGCTTTTTACAATACCTCGGTAAGAAATGAGGATGGTTTATTCTTCTCAGCCGGATACCACACAGCTAAACAAATAAAATCAAGAAAGAACCAAAATTTGTCACCATCAAAAATAAATTTATTGGTTCTTAAAGAGGCGCACCTTCTCCATTTAGTCACGCTATATTTCGTGATATCTAATAAGTCTCAAGTTATAATTAGGGCTGGTGAAAGGTAATATTATAAATGAAAGTCTGTCCGTTTGTCTGTTACCTTTTTACGGTTTTAATCCACTGTAACAATGGTCATGAAGTTCGACAATTGAAGCCTGTACCGCTCATGGGCTGCAATAGAGGCACAACTCAAAAAACACGTGTTTTAGACTAACCGTAGATGTAAATGTAAAAATAGTTCGAACGTAGCGGTTGTCTTGCGGAAGCTAACTTCGTTGAGAATAGTGTCTAGTTGATTATAATTTAAGTTGTAAATAACATACTTAGGTTGATTCGTGTATTTCTTTTTTTTTAAACCTAATTTCGCTTCTGTTCGATAACAATATATTTATATATGAATAAATATATATAATACAAAGTATAATATATAAATGTCAATTTTGGTTGGCGGGTGTAGGTTTTCAAACCCGCAAGTTCCACAGGTGGTGGTGGTGGTGGTGCTGGTGAGGGCGTCGGTGATTTGTCCGTCTTCGGACGCTAGTCGTCACCCTCCTGAGACTCTGGTGATGAGTCGTCGGCGCGCGGTCGCTTCGAGGCATTGACGCTCGATGTATTCTCAGATACACCGGCCGTGATTGGAGAAGCGGCGAACTCCGGCGACTGTCGCTCGCCGGTTATCGGCCGAAAGCGGGGACGGGTACGCTAGGACTATATAGATCACGTGGAATGGTCCCAACAATGCTGGCAGCGTTTCCGCGTTGAATCGCTAAGCTGATTCTTTGTGCGAAAAAGGAACCAGCCCTCTTTTTACCTGAAGAGGCAATTAACCGAGGTTCAATTTATTCGAATATCAAAGATGTTATACTCGTTAGTACATTTCTTAAATTCGCTCATTATTTATTGAAAAATATGAGCTCCAAAACCAATTTAGCTGTTACAAATAAAAGAAATCGCTCTCTTGTTTATACTTTATATTGTATTCTATCAAATTAATTAAACGTACGCCAGATCACGGTTGGATAATTTCGCATTTGGCTCAAACCCATATCAATCTAATTTCCGTTTCGAACCAAAGACGCTCCACGGAATGTGCTAATAACGAGCTCAAACCCTACAAAGATAAAGTCGGTGTTCGGAGGGTGGGTTTTAATTAAATTCGTCCACGGCATTAATGAGATGAAAGTGAGCCGGTATCTTTATCGTGATTTGTTTGTCCTATATAATTACTGGGGGTAAGGGATGCATAGGGAAATTTTTGATGCACTGCATTTTGATTACAATGGCATTTAAAATTTAAGTCCGCGTGATTCGACTGCGAGAGAAATTGAAGGAACAGGTATTCTTAAATTTAAATTTTGTACACAAACAAAAATATTAGGAATTATAAAATAGTTATGTATATAATAGACAAAATAGGAACCGACATAAGCTTGCAGCTCCTGCTTTGCGCCTTATGTACGTAAATCGTCTGTAGGTTCATGTATAAGATTATGTTATAAAATTCCGCGATCACACGCAATGGGACAAATAATTTATTGAATTAGGCGTTACTTTGAGGAGATCCACAATACAAAAGTAACAATAAAATTATGTTGCTATAATCGGGGGTCGCGGGTTCGATTCCCGTCGAAGGCCAACATTTTCTATAAATGAATTTGTTGGCCTTTGAGCCTGGGTGTATATTTGTATTTAAGTATGTATTTAAAAAATATATACCTAAGTATATATTCACCAGTTGTCTGTCTACCATAACACAAGTATTAAGTTACTTACTTTGGGGACGGACGACCGTGTGTGTAAGTGTCCCATACATTTATTTATTATTTATTTATTATTTCTAATCTTTATACGATTGCCACTTAATCGTGACAGCGGCCTCGTACATTGAATAAACTTGCGAGTGTCGGACAAAAATGAATCGCTATTTATGGCTCATAATCCCAAGGATTCTGAGGGTTAAGTCGATCGTTCTTTGGCGGTCATCAATCTTACTCGGCCCGCATAATCGGTGGTACCGAGCGGGATTAGGGCGGCCCACGTTTTTAAATGGACCCGCTATTGTATGCGGATTTTTATTCGCACATGTGTTAATGACAAATATATATGTGTTTCTTCTTATTAAAAGCTTATATTTAATTTGCTGAGTATGTATGTGAAGGTGAAGTCTTGATTGAGCTCGGTTAAGTTTTATAATAATAATATAATTTAACAATCTGTTTTTGACCTCCCTTAACATAAGTTCAAAGCGGTAAGTAAAAAGACGTTTATTCATAAAGATTATTACTATGGAAGACTTCTTCTTCTTGGTCGCTACACTCTTGGCAGAGCAGTAGTGGTCGTCAGTTCAGGGTTGGTGGCACGCTTGACAATTCGACGCCATTCTTTTCGGACGGCTGCCTTCCTGGTACATTTGTGAAGAGAACAGTCAAAGGCAGCCTTCACTTGGTCCGTCTATCTGCCGCATGGTCTTGTGCCTTCGTTTTTCCCCTGCACTACAAGACGCTCTACAGAGGCATCTCCCCGACGAGAAACGTGCCCGAAAAAAGTGAGAATACGACCCTGGACCATGGAAAATAGACGCTGCTTGATGCCGAGTTCTCGAAGGATGGACTCATTAGTTCTGAATTCAGTCCATGAAACTCCGAGCAACCTTCACCAGCACCACATCACGAGAGCGTCCATTCACTTCCTTTCACTTTCTCGTAACGTCCACGTCTCACAAGCGTAGAGAAATATATTGAAGACTATGTTAATTAAAAGCTTGGATTAAAGTTGCAACCAGCTACGGACTAAGTTGTGTTGTAATTTTTCATCCGACAATTTATATATTATTTAATACATTTTTTATGAAAAGTGTAACCACCTAGTTTCTTACTGATTCTTCTCGGTAAGAGCACCTTTCCAAACTAGTTGTAGGTTCATTGTAATTTGACGATTCAAAAGTGCCTGATAAAGCCAACTTGAATGAAGAATGATTTAAATTTACGTCTTTCCTAAGTCATAAATCTCTCCAAAGTGACCTGTGTCACATAAAAAGTAAAAAGTAAGTAGCCGCCTGTTACTATCCCACTGCTGAGAATAGGCCTCTTCTCTCCGTTTTTAGAGAGAAGGATTGGAGCTAAAACCTACCACGCTGCTCCAATGCGGATTGGTAGGTTACACATATCTCCAGAATTCTCTAGAGATATGCAGGTTTCCTCACGATGTTTTCCTTCACAGAAAAGCGTGTGATAAATTGCAATTATCAATTAGACACATAAGTTTTAACAGAAAAACTCATTGTTGTCTGCCCGGGTTTGAACCCGCGACCTTTTCGAAAGAGTCGAACGGTGTTACCGCTGGGCCATCACAGCTTTGTGTCACATAAGTTTTTTTTAATACGACATAACCGTGTTGAAATCCCTAACTGTATTGCGTCATCATCCTCCTGCCCTTATCCCACTCTAAATGGGGTCGACACAACATGTCATAAGCATGCTGTCACATGATTTGGCTGCGTTTTTACGACCGGCCGCCTGTGTCAACTTACCTTAGTCGTATTTTACGACACCTCGGTAGGAAAGAGGGTGGTCTATTGTACTGAACCGGATACCACTCGGTGGTTCAACTTACCTTAGTCGCCTTTTGCGACGCCTCGGTAAGAAATGAGGGTGGTACTATTCTATTCAGCCGGATACCACACGGCGTCCCTTACTGTATTGCGTATTTTATGTATTTATTGGTAAAAAAGTGTAATTACTAATAAAATCCATTCAATTTTTTGCAAATTACAATGAATTATACGTCAAATAAAATATTACGTTAGAAGACAATATATACAATTTTTGTCATTCCAAAGTAAAGTAACAAGGGTTCGCTCTTTCAACCGGCGCACTAAACCCTACTTAGGTCGCGAAAGTTAGCCTCCCACGCAATGTCTACGCAATAATGTCTCCGACGAAACACATTTTGAGAGCATACTTAAGGTAAATGGAAAATTTAAGAAATAAAGTTATTTATTATTTGTCACAGATAAAAAAAAAAGTAAAGTAACGGCCTGTTACTATCCCACTGCTGGGCATAGGCCTCCTCTCTCCATTTTTGGAGAGAAGGGTTGGAGCTAAGACCTACCACGCTGCTCCAATGCGGATTGGTAGGTTACACATATCCCTAGGATTCTCAGGTTTCCTCACGATGTTTTCCTTCAACGAAAAGCGTGTGATAAATTGCAATTATAAATTAGACACATAATTTTTAATAGAAAAACTCATTGGTGTCTGCCCGGGTTTGAACCCATGATCATCTCTAGAGATTCACACGGTCGCACCGCTAGGCCATCACAGCTTCTTTCTGTCTCAGATATTAAAGCTTTATTGTACACATTCTCCTTCCCTTATCCCATACTTAGTGGGGTCGGCACAACATGTTATAAACATCTTATGATATGATTTGGCTACGTATTTTACGACTGGCCGCCTGCCTGACGTCAACTCCCGTTTTTTTTATTTTATTTTAAGATATACCAACAGCAATCATAACAATAAATAACTAATAAAGATAAATATTTGAACAGGGACCGTTGCAATCACTAATTACAGGTATATACAGCATTAAAAACTGATCTCTATACATGTATAACAATATATTTTTAAACATCTCTAAAATTAAACCCACTGTTTTACCTAAACAATAGCTAGGAAACAAAAACAACAAATTAATTCAAAGCATGCTAAAGAAGTTGTTGGAGACAAAATCAAACAATATATTAGTCGCCTTTTGCGACATCTCGGTAAGAAATGAAGCTGGTCTATTCTTCTCAGCCAGATATCACACGGCGTGTCAACTTACCTTAGTCGCCTTTTACGACACCCCGGTAAGAATTAAAGGTGGTCTATTCTACTCAGCCGTATACCACACGGCATAAAAGCTTATTCTACTATAATTAATTATTTAAATTACAATAATGCATGTTTGTTTATATTTTAAAAACTTTTATTCAACTTGCAATATATGTGAAGATGGAATTTTGCAAGTTATATTTGACCCACTTCCCGGTGTTCGATGGATTCTGAAATTATACAAACTGCTCTAGTCCCAATGATAATGCATGTTTATGATAAGCATGATCTGATGATGCTACCGGGATTGGCTCCAGACGAGAGAACTGCTGTAATTAATAGTAGGTTTACGCAATTTTGTTAAAAGCTTTTAAAAGCCCTTTTAACTTGACTTGTTTAACTGAACTGTAACGGGAGTAATAATGGGGATAAGATGGGAGTGGTGCGGAGAGGTGAGGTGAGGTGCGGAGCGGTGCGGAGAGGTGCGGAGCGGAGCGGAGAGGTGCGGAGAGGCGCGATTACATTTTTAAATAAATGTTAATAGCGCGGAGGTTTTATGTTGTCAAAAAAAGAGAAAGAAATTAAATTGATTTTGACAAATGAAAAAACGCTTCTTATTTCTATCGTAAAAAATAATGAAAATATCGTATTTAATAGAACAGCAGGTACGCCGTGTGGTATCCGGCTGAATAGAATAGTACCACCCTCTTTTCTTACCGAGGTGTCGTAAAAGGCGACTAAGGTAAGTTCACGTCAGGCAGGCGTTCGGTCGTAAAAAACGTAGCCAAATCATGTGACAACATGTTTATAACATGTGTGCCGACCCACTTAGAGTGGGAAGGGCAGAAAGGTGATGATTACATGCAGCAGGTACTCGTGTCTTCATACAGTGCGAATTTTTGTAAAAAAATCGTTGGCTTACACAAAATCAGAGTTACTTAATCACGCACCTGCGCTCCAATTACGTTACACCTTAACTTTTCCCAACATAATTACTCAGCCATATTTGATTCAGGCTTTAAGGCCGTTACAGACTGCCATCGTCATAAACGTGTTATGTGATATGATGGGGAATTTTCAAAATTATATCGTGCAGTGGGATAAATTAAAAGTTCCTTTACGTGTACGAGACGTGTAATCCAAAGTTACAGAATACAGAGAATAGTGAAGTAACAATTAACTAAATGTCATTCGTAGTCACATAAAATAAGAAAGCGCCTATATGAATATGTTCCGCGCAAACGTGCGGACGGATGAAACAACCTCCGGGACCTGCACTCTTCTACAGACACGTAATGTCTGTTTCTCCCTGAGTATACACTTCACTATATCGGCTGAATAACACCCGGTGTGCACACAACCTTCGTAAGGTCACACGTTATTGAGTCGTCCCTATATCGGGGAATAGTACCCAACGCGCACCAAAACCGTGGACGGTCGCGTCTTATTAAACGCTTCACTGGTTAAACGCGTCACTAAATCGGAGAATAACACCCGAAACGCAAAATTACACGTGTGCGTTAGAAAGGAATGCCGTGTTCCGGCGCACGCGGCTGCTCCCGATCGTGTTTCAAGGGTAACTGTCGGCCGGCCGGTCTGGTAGGAATCGAATGCTAAACGACCTGCCCTCGTCGCCCGCGCCGCTCGCCCCCTCCGGCCGGCGAGTCAATCTATTCCAAACAGAATGATATGATTTTTTCAGAATCTCGGAAACGGTTCCAACGATTTTTTTGAAATTCAGCATGTAGGGAGTGTTGGGGGAGAAAAATCGATCTAGATAAGTTTTATTTAAAAAAAATTCTTTTTATCCCTGTTTTCGGGCTCTAAATTTTTTTTTAAAGTTACGTTGAATACAATCACAATTTTTCGCTGTCAAACGTAAAGTCATGGTAGTTCATTTGGGGAACGGGCGGCTTAGAGCATATAATGCACAATGTAATATAGTTATAAGTTATAAGTTTGAGAATAATACATTATTATTAATGTAACGTAACTTCTGGAATTTTGAACAACAGAAAATTCATCAATCGAATCTTCTAACTGTTCTTAAATAATATTGTCACTTATTTGCTATTTATTTTTAACAGGAAACAAAAGATAATCCTCAGGCATTCATTGCTGATTTATTAATAATAAAATATTTTTTTTCATTTCACAATGTTTCAAAATATACACGAGTTTAAGATCTCCTTTTAAGTATAAAGACACTTGTGTTAGGGTTTTTCGCTCCTCCATAACTACATACTAATTGACAATAATTTTACTAGGTAAGGTTGTTGACATAAATTTAGTATAAAACTTAATAAAATAGGAAAACAAAAATAAACTAACAAAAAACATATAAATACTACATATTATCCCAGGATGTAATGCTGTGTATGTGTGTGCGCGCAAGCGCGTGTGTTTTGTGTGTGTGCGCAAGCGCGTGTGTTTTGTGTGTGTGCGTGTGTGTTTTGAAATGAGTCTGCGACGTTCGCACGCTGTAAATGTGGGAAGGGCTTTATAATTTAAGCAAAGTAGGACAGATGCCTGGTTTCATTTATCAAAGAGGACTTAAATTACGCCGAAGCATTTACCGACACGGCGCGAGTCCTTAAAACTTTAGTTTAATTTGTTGTTAGTAATGAAAGATAATCCGATATTGCTTAAACAAATGAGGACAAGTGTTAAACATATTCTCTTTCATAGGTCAGACAATATTTAGACAAGGTTAAAGGGTTATCTGTATCTGGAGTTGTATGCGTCGTAAAAGGCGACTAAAGTAAATTGAACCGCTGTGTGGTATCCGGCTGAGTAGTATGGACCACACTCATTTTTTACTAAGTTGTCGTAAAAGGCGACTACTGTAAGTTGACCCGCCGTGTGGCATCCGACTGAGTAGAATAGACCACCCTCATTTCTTACCGAGGTGTCGTAAAAGGCGGCTAAGGTAAGTTGATATTTGATAGTTTGATTATTGATAGTTAGATTTGATAGTTGATATTTGGTATTTGATATAATCGAAATATAGAAAATACTAGTACTTAAGATAAGATAAGATAAGAAATTCTTTATTACACACAACATTACATACAAATAAAACAAATAATTAAAAATAAAATGTGTAAGGGCGGCCTTATCTGTAAGTGATCTCTAACAGGCAACCCATATGCCGCCCGAGAGGACAAGCCCGGGTAAAGAGGTATAACCTCGAGGCCCGAAGCCCCCGGCTGCCTTTTATAAGGCGAGGGAGAAGACCCACGACCATATATGCCTAAGGACATCCTTATAATGAAATGTACATTGTTGGTGGTTGAGTAAAGTTAAAAGGAAGACAGAATAAGTAAACTTACATAAATAGGTAATAAATAAAGTTACATAAATTAACACTATATTTTACATCCTAAAATACATAAATATATGATAAGCATACATATAAGTTTGTGTAGACTAGATAAAATATATATATACTTTACTTTTATAACATAAATATTTATATAAATAAAATACACACTAAACAACTAATTAAACAAATAATGATTTTTTAAACGACGTTTGAAAATATGTATCGATTCAGAATGACGAATGACACTAGGAAGAGCTTATAAAGCACATCAGTAATTAATCAAGTACGAAAGGGTTGACCTTTTATCCAAAGGGTCCCCTGCTTTAAAAGTCCACTCATCAGTTCGGGCTATGCATAATTAGGTAGGGCTATAGGCTTAAGGGTGGAAGTTAGAAGTGATTTTTAAATTCAAAACGGGTTTATAGGATACCTGGAATAAATAACTTGTAAATGAGCTCTATTTAGTACTAGTGTACTTATTAGTTAAAGCTTGGCAGACTAATAACACATATATCGAATATATTAATATAAAAACTAATCTACTCTTATATTAGTAACAATTCAAAGTAAAGGTTGCCTGTTACATTAGAGGCAAGGATTGGAAAGTGCACCCACCACGCTGTACCAATGTGAAATGGCATTACTTATATTGAACTCAAAATATTCTTTTTTGAAATAAACTTGTCAATAAGTGCTTTTGAAACGTCAACTCTACTCTTGTATTGGAAAAATTTTCGTATATACTACTAGCATGAAGTAATCCTCTATAAAATAAATAAATCAATAAAGAGTATGCCTCTATAATAATATATAAAAAAACAACTTTCTAAAATCTTGTATTTTCTTAGGGTTAAATTACTTTATTATTAAAATATGTACCTCAACGTACCCGCATAAGATAATCTTACTTTTGATTAATCCAAAAAGAACTGAAGTTTAGCACTAAATATATAAAAATGTTCGTATTCAAAAACATTTTTTTTTAATTTTTTAAATCTTATTTATCGAATTATATTTCACTATCAATACTTTAGCAATAACATGCATAATTAAGACGCACTTAAATATAATACCGACATAAAACCACCCTCTTTAACCAAGGGGAGTTTCCTTAAATATATTGAGTTTCTTTACATCCTTATAAAACGAGTTTTATTTTGACCACTTGTCTTTTATCAGACTCTCAACAATGTTAATGAAGGGGTGGTTAGCTATAGCTTTATAGTCTTTGAAATTTATATACGATTAGATAATCAAGCTGAACATGCCGTGTGGTATCCGGCTGAGTAGAATAGACCACTGATTTCTTACCGAGATGTCGAAAAAGGCGACTAAGGTAATTTGACCCACCGTGTGGTATTCGGTTGAGTAGATAAGACCATCCTCATTTCTTACCGAGGTTTATAAGGTAAGTTGACGTCAGGCAGACGGCTGGTCGTAAATTACGTAGCCAACATGTAACAACATGTTTAGCATGTTAGAAACATACATTTATTTATTACTACCTGTACCCACAATTTTGTTTGCGATCAATGCAATCGTTAAAAATAAACTAAATCATGTAATATGTGTACTAACTCATGTAAAAAATTATGAAGTTGTAAAATACCATAAGACAAATACTAAGACAATACATAAGACAATACATAAGACAATACATAAGACAATACATAAGACAATACATAAGACAATACATAAGACAATACATAAGACAATACATAAGACAATACATAAGACAATACATAAGACAATACATAAGACAATACATAAGACAATACATAAGACAATACATAAGACAAATATGAAACGACGCAACTTAAGACTAGAACTACACTAAAAAATACTGTGTAAAATAGGCATATTTCTTATAATGACTTTTTTAACACTAGTAGCCTTAATTTAGATGCCACTCCGGGGTGAGGTGGTATATTGTACGCCCCCTGTTACAGTTAATTAACAGGACAAACGAAAGCGTGAAATAAAATATTAGAGCTGCCATCTATTGCCATCAGCTAACAACTCTGACAAATGAATATCAGTGGTTCTGTTTCTTCTACGGAGATGAAATTTAATAAAACCTTTATTATTTCTTTATTTATATTCAAGGCGGTGTAGACCGCTATTTAATCAAAGGTTATAGCCAGATAGTACGTTCAAATTCTTCGCATAAAAGTATTACGAGCGCGGACCGAGAATATTCACGGAATTTGGGTCCAAATACAAAAAAAAATATTATTTTTGTTTGGCTCGCCCGAATATGTCCTGGAATTTTAAGATATTAGATGCGCCGTAATGTATGCGACCCTCCGCCTATTTCCGCGAAGGAGGCTATTTGTATTCACTAGGGGATGCATTTGTTGCATACATGCCAAAGAATTGCGACGTGTTTTTTCCACTAATATTTTGTATAGAGATATCACTATAATGTATTATTAGGCATGAGACTTGGGGACGTTATATTGAGTTCTTAAAGAGTTTTATTTATTTATTTATTGTACATACATATTGTTAGAAAAGAGAAAAAAAAATAGTACATGTACAAAGGTGGACTTATCCCTAAAAAGGATCTCTTCCAGTCAACCTTTGAGTAGCAGAAGGAAAAGAAAAAGAAATGAAATACGGGTAATATAGGAAGAAAGTAAAAGAATGATAGCAAAAAAATATATATACCTAGATTAATCTTTGCTCTCGAGATAACATTAATTATAAAAAACAATGATGCACAATAGATATTAATTCGTAAAATTAACTATAAAATTTATATATATTTTTGTTTATTATTTCATTCATGTATGAATTGGAACTCTATGCTATATGAAGTTTTGGTTATACTATGAGTGAAAGCGCTGAATCAGGGAAGATAATCATATTAGACCAGTCTACAGAAAGGTTTAAATTAAGTATAAGCGATGTGCTTATACGTAAAGCATATTACAAAATGGAAGATTATTTGGATGAAAAAAATGCCAGGATTTGAAAATCCTTTCAGCTTCATACTAGACTGCGGATTAATAATGTAAAATTGAAATAGTTTAAAAGATTGACCGCCGAGTTTTTTTCTGGTTCTCCTCGGTGAGAGCAACATTCCGAATCATTCCGGACGATCATTGACGATTCAAAGGACGCTTAAAGAGCTTATTTGAATAAAGATTATTTTGATTTCATTTGTTTTGAAAAAAAATGAAGAGACAAACCTTTTCCTAAATTAGTCAACGTTAATTTGGTCATAAGGGTGCCTTCTGTGAAGCAGAAGTATTGCTTAGGGCGATGTGTAGTGGAGAGCTAGTGGTATGACCGTGATCAGAATACAGGCGGCGGAAGTGCGGCAATAAGCCTCGATCGTCTGACGTCAGAAACTCTGTGTATATAATGTGTGTGTCTGTGTTCGAGATCGTTATTTAATCGTTAAGGTCTTACAGGGCTCTTTTTGACGCCTTTATTTTCAGTGCTTCGACCGAAAACGTAATTTTATATTCGCTAGTTCTTTTACTCACTGTTCGACATTTTAAATGAGTCAATGAGTTGGTAACGTACACCTTTAGTAATCGTATACTTATTAAAACTGATTATTAATTAACCTCAAACACCCATTTTGTTTCTAGAAATCTAAATACATTAACTTAAATCCTCAATTAACATTGAAGTGCGTTCGGAGAGCTTAGTTCATTAATGGTACAAGTAAATTAGATAGAAGCCTCTTACACTTCAAACTTCTCAATTAGTACTGTACGAAACAACACTTGACTACTAAGTTATCTAATGAAAGTTCAAAAGTTAAACAAACGCTTTATTAGTTACTAGATATCGCCAGCGGCTCCACCCGCGTGAAAAGATTAAAACCGTAATATAGTATTTGATAACCATAAAAATGGTTAAAGTGGGTTAATGCGCGATGTGACCACGTTGTTTATATAATAATAAAGTGGGTTAACCTTAAAAGCTAGACATATGCTGTCGCAGACTTTTATTTAGAACTTTTAGAGAGGAACACATGATTTAATACATGATTTTTGAATAACTTTCACCGTTTACTTAGCGCACGCAAGGAAAGTTGTAAATTTAGTCTTTTTCGGAAAAATTTTTTATTGCTGCTCCTGTCCTATTCATCTTAGCTGAGATAAGCGTTTTCAAACATTCAAACAAACATACAAACTCTTCAGCTATAGATATATAACAAACAAACAAGCTCTTCATATTAGTATAGATTATTGACTAAATAAAGTTATAATGATTCAATTAAAACGTTTTTTCCATATTTGCTTTTGAAATAATAAACTAATAAACTGTGGTACTAATCTAAAATGACAATATTTAAAGATATTTATAGTATGTATTTTGTAAATTGTAAATTGTAAAAAGGTATTTGTAAATTTTTCGATCACAGTAGCTCAAGAAATAAATCAACCAGTGAATATGTTTTTATCTTATACTGGGTTTTACTTTCAAAAAAGTGTAGTTTTGAAATTTGAAATATTTTATTATGAAACAGTTACTTTCGTGTTCGACTATTTGGCTTATCTTTATTTTATACGGCAAATAGTTTTCTTTATATATGGTTCAGAATGTTTTATTTACATCACGGCATCAAAGCAGTTAAATCTCTAGAGAAAATGAGAGTTTCATGAACACTTACAAGTAACATGTACCCTGAATAACTTCAAGGTTCCTAATGCGAGTAGGTGCGGGTTTATGGTCTTGTTTTATCACTATAATTCTTACCGAACTTACGTTGTTAGTTATTTTGTTACTACTATTTTAGACGTATTGCTTACAAGCTTATACTCCGCCGTGTGGTATCCGGCTGAATAGAATAGTACCACCCTCATTTCTTACCGAGGTGTCGTAAAAGGCGACTAAGGTAAGTCGACCCGCCGTGTGGTATCCGGATGTGTAGAATAGACCAACCTCATTTCTTACCGAGGTGTCGTAAAAGGCGACTAAGGTAAGTTGACCCACCGCGTGATATCCGGTTTAGTAAAATAGACCACCCTCTTTCTTACCGAGGTGTCGTAAAATACGACTAACGTAAGTTGACGTCAGGCAGGCGGCCGGTCGTAAAAACGCAGCCAAATCATGTGACAGCATGTTTATAACATGTTGTGCCGACCCCACTTACAGTGGGATAAGGGCAGGAAGATGATGAGATGATGATGCTTACTAGCTTATACTCGCAATTTCCTTCGCGTGGACTGTTGTCGCGTGATAGGTTGATAATAGCTTTCATATCATCCTATTCCTGTTGAATTAACAGGATTTCTATAGCCTATATATTACCCAGGTGTGTAAGGAACAATAGTCCCAAATTGCAGTGGATATCAAGTGTTTTTGATTTTTATCTACTTCAAAAAAGTATTATCTTACACGAAGCTGATTGGTGGAATCCGATTAAATTGTTGTGAAGTGTAAATATATCTGGTTAGACATTAGGGTTAAGGAAACTGGAAAATGAAATGAAATTCATTGTAGGTATTGAGGAACCGAATTAATATAAGTTATATATAAACATTATATACCTTTTCCCGTATAAAAATATAGGAGTTTCCTGAGCACTCGCACGTAACGAGTTACTAAATAACCCACGCCATCCTAATGTGCGGGTGTTAGGTTTATTGCCTTGAATCTTTTGAGACTTTCATATTATTTTCATTTATTCAAGCCTAAAAGAGTGAACGTAAGTTTCCTTTTAAATCGGTTTCTTTACTATTAAAGGCCGTATTTAGACGGAATTATTATTGCCGATTCCTTCATGCATTCCTTTACCACGTTTATCAGTCCTCGGCGTTCTTAAAAGCTTTGGTAATTTTCTATTTTATTTTATTTGACAAGCGAACAACATTTATGCATTAAGGTAAATAAAAATAAAAGAAAATCTTATAAAATCATCCTATGGATAATTTATAGAATTAGGCGTTAAACTAATGAAAATATTATTATACTATAATCCGCGATAAAATAAAATATATGTAATGATAAATGTAGAGTACTATTCATTCTCATATCAGAATTTGTAAAAACTCATGCACCCACCACCAATAACACAACAATACACAGGCACTGCACACATTCACCACCACAATCACAATAATTGTTTTGCTACGTAACCGAAGCATCGTCAGGAGATAGACTCTATGATAAAATTGCAAAGCAAAAGTTTTTATCCTATGGATTTAGTGAACATAGACCACGGCTTAGGGTGATGTGTAGTAAAAGGCTGGTGGTTATAACTGTGTCATTACGAGATATTTAGTAGCAAGCATCGACCGACAGAACCTAGTTATATCTGACGAAGACACTGGCTGTTTTTATGCTGGTGATCAAATCGAAACTGCAAGTACGATCTTGCAAGAATATAATTCGCTCTTATTGGAGTGTACCTACATTTTACAACAAACCATAAGTTACGCCTTCGAAGGAATTTACAATAACATAATTTTTATTGAAGCGTTAAATTCTCATTTAGCGGAATGTAAGAGTTTTATGAGCACTCGCATGTAACGAGTAATCGTAATAACATTTAATATGGGATCCAACTGGTGTAATCTTTTACTGCTGGCTTCTTATTGGAAAAGGAAAAGATAAATAAAATATATTTTGAAACCCGTATAATTTTCTACAATTTGATAAATAAATAAATAAATATATGGGACACTTACACACACGGTCGGTCGGTGAGAGACATACCGTTAAGATGAGAAAAGTCGCATATTTAGGGCATGTGCTCAGGCACGACAGATATTGACTTCTGCAACTCATCTTAATGGGAAAGGTTTCCGGAAAAAGAGGTGTGGGACGCAGAAAGAAATCCTGGCTTCGTAACGTAAGGGAATGGACGGGGATCGCGAGCGCCGCTGAACTGTTCCGGCTAGCGAGGGATAGAGATGAATTTACACAGCTGACTGCCAACCTTCGCTAGTCGGAGAGGCACTCCAAGAAGAAGATAGGTGAGAGACAACTGGTGAATATATACATATGTAATTTTTATATACATACTGAAATACAAATATACACTCATACTCGAAGGAGTTGCACAGTCTTACCGTTTGGTCATCACAGTTTAGTATAGTGCTACAAAATATAATATTAAGCCAGAAATTTTTCAGGTCTCGTTAGGTTGTTTGAAATTTCATTTGTCAAGATTTTAGTATTATTTCGCTTTTATTCGCTAAGGATTAACAGACGTTAAAAAGGGTAAATAGTTAAACTAATTATCGTTAATAAAACTTTAAATGTAAATACAATAAACATTATCGTAAAACATTGGAGCGTTACGACAGCATAATTGTTCAAGTAACTCAGCCTTGCGATGCTTATTCTCGAAAGTCCTCAATTAAAACTCTTAAAGAAAAGAAACAACAATACTTAATTAACTATTACGCTCAATTGGGAAAAGTTCTCTACAAAATCCAATGAGAGTCTCGAAGTTTCTTAATTGGCACGTTAAATATATTGTCGCGCTTCGAAACTCAAGTGTAACTAATTGAATATTATTAAATCTTTAATTATTTAACTTGAGGATGAAAATATTTAAAGAAAAATACTCTTAAAGAGAAAATTTACAAGGTGAGATGATTACTTGTAGAAAGTTGAAATAACAATTATCACGATTATCTATAAAATTTGGTTCTTGGACCCAATAAATAACAAACGAAGCATTTTTACTGCGAGTTGGACAATAATGCAATCTTTTCCCAATCATTAAACAACTTCAAATAAAAATTCAAAGTTCTTATAAATCTTAAACTTCAGTGCTGGTTCGGGATAAACTTTGTTCAAAATAATTCTTATATATACAGTAATTACTAGTAATAACATTTAGTAATTACTATCTTGTACAGGATCAAAGAGTAGCTATATCCACACATTCTTATCATCTAAGCAATCCCCAAGCGTATAGTAGGCTTTCTGTATCAGCCTCCCTTTAAAAGTTTTTTAAACTGATGTAATGGCAATGCTAAAATTGATTGCGGAGTTTTATCTTTATAACCAAACCCGCACGTGCTTATGCAAAACGCAAAGCAGGAGCTCCAAGCTCACTTACTTTACTTTTTTATAACTCTATATTATTATGTACAAAAATTAAATTGCTAAAATTTGCAAAGATAAGCCTACCTATAGATACCTGGGCCGCGTGAACTCTTCCAATTTAGCCAAGAATAGAAAGGCAATGCAGAGCTGAACAACAAATGCAGAACTGAAAGCTGCCAACCTTTACTTCACCAACATTTTCTATAAATGAATTTGTTGGTCTTTGAGCCTGGGTGTATATTTGTATTTAAGTATGTATTTAAAAATATATAAGTATATATTCACCAGTTGTCTGTCACCTATAACACTAGTATTAAATTACTTACTTTGGGGACGGACGACCGTGTGTGTGTCTCATATATTTATTTATAATGTTGATATTTTTATATACAGAAACCAGCCATATAAATATGTTTTAAGTTGGGATAGTGGAGTCGGAAATTCTCTCTACAGAAAGAGCTTATGAGTAGAGGCATACTTTCGACACCAGTGGAGTAAATCCCGTACTTACGATGTGAGACCGGATTACAAATGTAAATATGTTCTCATATTAAAGTAAATCGAGTAAAAATTAGATTGAAATTCGAGTTATCGATAAAATCTTTGACTTAATTTTTGACTGAAGATTTTGTTACAGCATGTTTAATTGGAATTATTGCCTCGGAAATAATTATAAGTTATAGAGTTACTTACTTTTTTTTTCCTTAATAAGTGACACATAAAAATATTATCTGGATTTATTTCTTAATCAATACCCAACCCCAGGCAATACAAGACCCTTCAATCTTGACCTTTGAAAAAAAGGTACGCCCTCGTATATTGATTGCCGGCGTGGTTTGCTAATAGACTTTAGAAAATTGGCCTCAAAAATGTCTTTATAGTGTTTCTAATATATATATATATATATATATATATATATATTGCGTAGTAAAAGCAAATACGTTTATATGCCTATTACCACAATTGTATTTTAGCCAACTTAAGCGTTGAAGTACCCTCAGTAATACAATATGTGTTTTTTGCCCCGTTCCCAAAGGAAAAACAGGAATTTACACTCTATTTATTAACTCAGAGTATAAGCTTTTATTGTGCCAAATTTTATTAATATTAGTTGATTAGCCGTGTATGCATAACGGACAGACTTTTGCATATATACTATTAGTATGTATGAATGAAAAGAAGTTAATTATAATCGCCTAAATAAACAGTTTTTAATGATATATGTAAATATAATGCACACTTTATAATATAATACTTTAACATATATTGCCTTGTTGCCGGCTAGTTTTAACTAGTTACAAACTAGTCACTGACTAACAGCAAACTACCTACAGACTAGATATCCAGCACCCACTAACTAGCCATTGAACACTGATCAGTAGTCAATGACAAAGAAGAAACTTACTGGAATCAGTCACAAACCTCTCGACAAATCGTAGACCTGTACCTGACAAGACTAGACTAGTACTAACTAGTCATTTAAATTATACGGGTTATTTGTTTATACTTTGGCTATAAAACAATAAAATTATACTAACTTTGCACCGGTAGATTCCGATAGTTGTGCCCAAAGTTTGTGCGTGATTTCCCCAGGGTCTTTAATAATTCAACTGGTCGTGGCGGAACTTTTGTTTCAGTAACGGGTCAGTTAATTAATTTATTTAGTGAATGTACCAACTGCAGATCAATGTAAGTTAAAAGATATTCCGAAACATTATTTCGACGAATATTTAATTAAACATAAAATATTTAATTTTTTAATATATTAGTTATATTTTAAAATTGGATTTTAAAAACTGCACTGCCAATTTGAATAATTGGTAAACATTTTTTAGAAAATAATTATAATTTTTTTTTAAATTTAAATTAAATCTTTAAAAGAACAAACAAGTTACGTTCACGTAAGTATAAAAATGTAACTTGGAGTTGAAATAGTAAATTAATATTTTTGGTAGTTTTTGAAAATAATTTATAAAATTAAATCGATACGTACCTAAAATTTGGCAAACCTGGATTTATTGAATAATTTACTTTACAGTAGATAACCCTTTTCAAAATAATGAATAATAGTGTGTATAAAATGAAATAAATAGTATAATATAGTCTTAAGTATATTTATAGTTAATGGTTCCCGTGACCTTATTCACTTTGACTTCAGGCTTAAGATTTCCTCAATTATGTATGTAATCAATTATGTAATAAATTCCCCGATAGACTCGTTCTTATCATTCGCGATTATCTTACTAATCGCTCATTTAGATATCGTATTGATGGTGCGCTCTCCTCAAGACGCACCTTACGCGCCGGAGTCCCCCAAGGTTCGGTACTCGCACCGTTCCTCTACTCGCTCTATACGAGTGACATCCCACGATTCTCCACTAAAACTAGTGCAGTAACCCACTTAGCCATGTTCGCGGACGATACCGCAATCTATACCACCTGTAGAGATCCCATTACTATAAATGATAGGCTCCAAAGAGCAACCAACCAGCTCGGAAGCTGGTTCCGCCGGTGGAGAATCGAAATAAATCCCGATAAAAGCGCAGCAATGTTCTTTGCGAGATCTAGGAGAGCCATGGACTTCATCCGGACGCCTCCTAGAGTCTCTATTTACAACAAATACATAGATTGGCAAAAGGAAGTCAAATACTTAGGTGTCATCCTCGAACCTACCCTATCCTTCATCCGACACATCCGCGTTGTCTGTAACCGGGCAGCGTTCGCCATGGGACGCCTCAACCCGATACTGTGCAAGACAAGTAAACTGTCACTTCGCAACAAAGTGACACTTTACAAAACTTGCATCAGACCCATTATGACCTATGCGAGCGTCGCGTTCGCGCACGTTCCGAAATCACGACTGTGTCCGTTGCAGACACTTCAAAATCGATTCATGCGTACAGCCACTGGCTGTCCGTGGTTCGTGCGCAACGTGAACCTCCATAGAGATCTCGACCTACCCACGATAGCCGATCTTTTCAGACGATTCTCGACGACTTACTTCGAGAAAGCGTCCATCCACCCAAACCCCCTTATAGTGGCCGCGTCCAACTATAAGGTGTTCAGGCACCCCAATAAGATTCACAGGCGCCCGAAGAGCGTCCTTAACGACCCCGACGATGCTATCAAAGCATCCAACAAGATACACACACTACATTTACTCAAACAGCGTCTTCGCCGGCGAAGACGAGGTCCCCGCTTGCTTGTGTCAAGCGGCCGCAGCCCTCTGCCGCGGCCGCCGTGGCGCAGACTTCTTCCAAGTCATTTATTAGATGCAGCCCTCCAAAAACGCGCCGCCTTAAGCCGAGGTTCGGTCTCGCAGGAGACACCCTTAAGGCGACGCCCCCTGTAGCGCGGGTGCTTGTAATGCACCCGCATGTATCATTTCTTCTCGGCGATTCTTCAGCGCTCGCCCGTCTTATCGGTGACGCTGTCAAAGCCATTAGGGCTAACAGCATTAGTCATATTCGAAAAAAAAAAAAAAATGTAATAAATATTATTTCCCGTTCTCGAAAAAAAAACCGGGATTTTTATATCTCATATATTAGCCCGATATAAGCCGTATCTTATATATTGGCCGTGAAAGAGTAACAGACAGATAGACAAAAAGACTTTTACGTTTGAAATCTCAATATTTAATAAAATTTCATGAATTTCTCACAAAATTGTTACAACATGTTTCAAATTCAACCTCCTTCATGTAGTTGGTCAATAATATAAAAAAACGTTGTCGCTGTCAATGAATTATTGAGAAAGAGTAAATGGGTTGACTTGTGAGGAAATTGCTTTTTATTATTGCATAAGTATGAAGGAAAAATATAGATGTTTATAAAATTCATTCTCAACTTTATTTAAGTTAACATCAATTGTACCCAAAGTTTGAGCTTGTGATTTCCCAAGGGTTTTTAATAATTCATTTTGTATGGAACAAATGATTAATTCAAACGTTTTAGGAATTTTCGAGATCTTCTTGACCTTCTTACTTGTCTTATCGCATTCCTAGTAAGTAATAATCTTGAAGTGCCCCATATATTTATTTATATTTTTGGATTACGTCTTTATATTGGGACAAAGCTCTATCACATTCTACTTTATCTTTCACTATTCACTTCATTTAACCTAGGATGAGAAAGTTTATCAAATACATTTTGTTCTCTTCTTCTTTAAAATTATTTGCTTGCTTTGGTCGAGCTCATTTGGAGTTGGCACATTTGATTTAGTGGCAAATGTATGGCTTGCGTTCTTTTATTGAACATAGACTAGCTACAACTATTACAGCCTGTGTTTGCTCAAAAATGCATTAATAGAATTTTATAAGATTTTTATCATTTACATGTTAGTGTATGTGTGTAGTGTTAATATTTTTATATGTAAAAGCTTTATATATCTGTTTACTATAATTAATTCTAATGAATCCAACCACTTGTTATTTGCCTGGCAATTCATTTTATATTTCACTTTTGGTTTCCAGTTTTACGAAAGCGTACTTAATATTAAAGTAATAGTAAATAGATTGTAACATTTTTTTTTTGTATTATATAAAAGCTCTTTACAAACTCCAACACCAGGCCTTCTAAGGACATTTTTATATATTTGTTCCTCTGTAGCATAAGGATATCATGGAAATAATTTTATAGATACGTGATAGTCGAATAGACACTTCGTTCCGCCGCTTTGATCACGTGATATATTACGATTGCAGAAAGGCACAGGTCTCGGTAATTGTTACATAAGTACACCATTAAAGGCCATTAACCCAACAAAAAACAAATAATAAATTATCCGACCGCACCCATGTATCTTTCAGGCCCCACTAAATTTGGACGGGAGCGGTGCAAGGTAACAGCATTACGAGCTTGGTACAGTAAACCACGTTTTTGTATCGACTCGAAATATATATTTGCGTACAATACGTGAAAGAAAGGTTTGTTCGCATTAGTAATACATTTAAAGTTATTTATTACTAGTTATACTGGCGACTTTGTTCGTCATATTGACGTGACAACGTCTTAAATTAGGTTGTGGCTTGGAGTCACTCATGAAAAAGTGTAACGCCCGCTCACATCTGTTACGATGAGTCACCGAACGAAAGAGAGGCCTGCCGGACTGGCGAATGCCTTGCGTCTGTCTCCCACTCCAATCCATCACATTTAAAAAAACGTTGGCACGTAAAATCTTTGCCCGTAAAACCGACTTTACAGGCAACCGTTTTTTTTGTTGTTGTTAAAAACTGTGTAATATGTTATTATTCTTTTCCCGCACGGGCAGAAGAAAAAAAGAGGTTTTCTATCCTGTATTTGGTATACACGCTGCTATTGTACCAAATTTCATCAATATTGCTCTAGCATTTTAGATGCGAAGGCGTAGCAAATACACAGACAGACAGAAAGAAATTCGCATTTATAATAATTGTACCGAATAGTGTATTACAAAATATAAACCTATAATATTCATTATGGGAAAAATAGGTATCGAAATAAACTAATGACACATTATAGCATAATATTACCACTTTTGGAACCAGTGGTGGCATCATCATATTTCAAAAATTTAAGAGTAGGTATTGGAATGAGGGATATTTTGACTTAGTAAAAGCATTTGTGTATAATATTAAAAGGTTGCGAAGGTTAGTTCTAAGTATTAATTTCCGTTTAATAGCTTTTAATTAACTTAAAGCACAACAAGATTTGTCACTTTCCTTCCGTAACGAGATAATTTATACCAGCGCACCCGTTGCATCCTGTCACGATATATTTCGTGCTACGAACACCTAAACAAAGTCACACTGAAATGAAAAAAATAATATACTAAAGAAGTGATTAGATTGGAATTTGGACAGTTTCATTAGTGACTTGATGCGACAAGTCACGGAATCTTGAGAATAAGATATCCACATTAATATTTCCTTCGGTTTTTCATGATAGTTACGAGTTTTACTTTTCACTTTTTCACTTGAAAGCCAGTAATGGCAGCTATATCGTAAGAATAAACGATATCATAACATCATCCTCCTGCATTTAATCCACTTTAAGTGTGGTCGGCACAACATGTTATAAATATGTTTACACATGATTTGGCTACGTATTTTACGACCGGCCACCTGCCTGACGTCAACATACCTTAGTCATATTTTGATACACCTCGGTAAGTCAAATGGTGGTCTGTTCTGCTCAACTGGATACCACACGGTGGGTTAACTTACCTTAGTCGCCTTTTACGACACCTCGGTAAGAAATGATGTTGGTCTATTCTGTTCAGCCGGATACCACACGGGGGATAACGATATCATTTTAAATGAATCTTAAATACCTAACCATAAAACTAAACGGCTCTAACGATTTTCATGAAACTTAGTATGTACGGTGTTTCGAGATCGATCTAGATAGGTTTCATTTTTGAAAAAAAATTCTTTGGCCCTGTTTTCAAGCACTGACAAAACTATTACAAAATTATTATAAATAAAATGATTAATTACGCTGTCATTTGTAACTCATGGTAGGTCAATTGGAGAACGGGTGGTCTAGAGAAGTGAAAATATCTCGGATAGAGCCCCGCCTACTCAATCATTATTTTCTTTTTTCAATATCTTCTAAATAAATTTAATACTTCGGTCACCCAGGTACTGGTAAATAATTATCATAGCACAATGAAGGTACTCGATGGCTTCAACAGCACTATTTAATTAAGAACGACGTAGTAAATAATAATATGTATCCTTTACTCGTAGCAGTAGGTTCTACGACGTAGCATGTACTACACTTTCCAAATCGACTCAATGATAGTCGCAATGTCTACAACGTAGCAACTGATTTGTATTTGACCTCAACAGCAGTAATAATGATGCTTCACTTAAAGGACTGAGTCACTTATATGACTTTGTTGGCACTACTAAGTAAAATCAAACAATACTTACGCTTATTAGCTCTACGTTTAATTCAAATTCAAATTAAAACTATTCTTTATTCAAGTAAACTTATAAACAAGTCTTTTTAAATAAACTCTTCTTCTGTTTCGAAAAGCTGTCCCTACCGAAAAGAGCTATCAAAAAGCTAGGCTTTTGTTCTTTCCTTATATAATTCTTATTACTAGTTACATTTGGTCATTACTGTCAAAGAGTAGTATATATATGTGAAGAGTAGCTAATTAAGAAATTATAACTATCCTTTTATCGGGTGTGCTGTTTGTTAATGATACATTTCCAAATATTCCATTAAAATTTAATACACGTCTTCCACGATGCGACTGTCTTGGGCAATCGAATGACGAAATTTAAAAAAATATATATGTAGTAGTTTTTTAGTACATAGGTCTCGTTATAAAAAATACATCATTAGATAAACAAGCAATTGTTTCACCGCGCTTATGAACTTGTTTATACCGTAGTAAATTTCATTATTCGTTTTCAATGAAAACATAACCACGAAATTATACAGTGTCAATAAGAAATTCGAGTCTCCGTTTCTATTGTTTTAATATAATGGAAAGGGATTCAAATATAGCAGACATTCCGCATAATAAGTGTAAGAAAATAATAACATTGGAGTCGTCCGTAAATTTAGGTACGTAAAGTCAGCGTTAGAAGCTCCAGAACGTGTTTGCCTTTGAATTATGAAGACAATTTTATTCCCCGAAGTGTCTAGTATTTAAATTCTTGAGCAGCAATAAGTTGGAAATCGTTTTAAAATCTTTTTGTCTTTAACAAATTACCTTCGAACTACTTTGTGCTACAAAACACTGTTTTTGTGAATAATAATGAAGACTGAAGAAAATTTTAAAATATACGTTTAATTGTGATTAGTACTGGATATTTGTTTTGTAAAAGTAGCGGCCTGTTACTATCCCACTGCTGTGCTTAGGCCTCCTCTAGCTGTTTGTGGAGAGAAAGATTGGAGCTTAGTCCTACCACGCTGCTCCAATGCGGATTGGTAGGTTTACACATATCCCTAGGATTCTCTAGAGATATGCAGGTTTCCTCACGATGTTTTCCTTCACCGAAAAGCGTGTGATAAATTGCAATTATCAATTAGACACATAAGTTTTCATAGAAAAACTCATTGGTGTCTGCCGGGGTTTGAACCCATGATCGTCTCTAGAGATTCACAGGGTCGCACCGCTGGGCTATCACAGCATTTGTTTTTTGTATAACATCATAAATATAGATGGTGGTAGAATATTTTTGGCAGCTTAAGAGTTGTTTGTTTGATTATTTGAACGCTTTAATCTCAGGAAATACTGGACCGATTTAAAAAATTCTTTGAGTGTAATATAGTCCATTTATTGAGGAAGGTAACCTAACCTTCCTCAATTATATAACATTACGCGCTAATGTAAGGATAAACAATCAAATAAACTAACAAACTCTTCAGCTTTATTTATTAGTATAGATTTGTAACTCAGTAGAACTTATAGATTTATAACAGAAATGTGACATTATGATGATTATAATAAGTATAAAAAGACATAAAGCATAGTATTGAGCATAGCATTAAAATATTTGTTATATTTCTATAGTTATTAACCTTGAAACTCAATTTAAATCAGATGTGATGATATCTTTAACAAATTTTCATCCATAAAAAGAGCTATATAGAAAGATGTAACTTAATAGATCTTATATGGAATTTAATATAACATACATCTTATTAAGGTACAAAAGTAATAATAAAATTATTTTGCTATAATCCGCGAAGAAGTAAAATAGAAAATATATATAATGCTAAATGTAAGTGGACAATCGGTTATCATACCTGATACATGCAGGATTCGTAAAAACACATGCACAAACCTCCACCACCGCCACCACAATACACAAGCACTATATACGTTCACTATCACAAACTCAACAATCGTTTCGCCCCGCAACCGAAGCATCATCAGGAGATAGACTCCACGACCAAAATCGCAAAGCCTTGCGAACAAAGGCTTTGGAGGTTTGTGCATGTGTTTTTACGAATCCTGCATGTATCAGGTATGATAACCGATTGTCCACTTACATTTAGCATTATATATATTTTCTATTTTACTTCTTCGCGGATTATAGCAAAATAATTTTATTATTACTTTTGTATTATGGATCTCCGCAAAGTAACGCCTAATTCTATAAATTACTTATTAAGGTACTTTGATTACCAAAATACTTATATCATAATCCATTACCTGAATAAAAAATGAAATAAATTGTCAAATTTATAAAAAAAGGGGAAAAATTATAAATACGCTCCGTATTTTACCCTAATGGAGTTTATTATTATATGAACGTTGTAGGAATTCTAAATAATTCATATGCCCCACTTTACACAATTCGTTATAACATAAAATCATTGCTCGTATTTTCGTATCGTCGGATCTGCCTTTCGATTTATTGTTAAATTAAATGTATTTAAATAATATTTGTTTTCATTTAGAATATTATTGTTACTTATTATTATAATAGATAAATATAAGTAACTAGCAATCGCCAGCGGCTCTGCCCGCGTGGAAAGATTATAACCGTAATATAGTCTTTCTAACCGTAATATAACCATGAAAATGGTTAAAGTGGGTTAACCTTAAAAGCTAGACATATGCTGTCGCAGATTTTTATTTAGAAGTTTTAGAGGGGAACAATTTTGTAATATTTGATTTTGGAATGACTTTTACCGTTTACTCAGCGCTTGTTTGCCTTTTTCGTTCTATTTTTTATTGCTGCTCGTCTCCTATTCATCTTAGCGTGATGTTTTATATAGCCTTCCTCGATAAATGGACTATCTTACAATGAAAGAATTTTTCAAATCGGTCCAAAAGTTTCCGAGATTAGCGCGTTGAAACAATCAAACAAACAAACTCTTCAGCTTTATATATTAGTATTAGACAAATATAACTAATAATAAATAATAATAATGGTCGTCCATTCCGAAAGGTAGTAGCTTAATACTTGTGATATGGGTGACAGACAACAGGTAAATATATGATTTATAGAAGCAAGCGTTATTTTGCGGAATTCCATAGTATTCTCGACAAAATCTCAAAGATTTGTTGTTTTGTCGTGGAGCCTATCTCTTGATGCTTCGGGTACGTGGCTAAACGATCGTAGAGATTTTCGTAGTGAATGTGTGTAGAGCTTATATTGACGCGTACAAAGACGTGGTTACTGATCTTATAAATATCAAAATGAAGTTATAAAAAATCAAAACATTATTTGCTAATGAATCATTTGTATTCATAAATCATCATCTTCCTGCCATTATTCCACTCTAAGTGGGGTCAGCACAACATGTTATAAACATGCTGTCACATGATTTGGCTGCGTTTTTACGACCGGCCTGCCTGACGTCAACTTACCTCTGTCGTATTTTACGACACCTCGGTAAGAAAGAGGGTGGTCTATTCTACTAAACCGGATACCACACGGTGGGTCAACTTACCTTAGTCGCCTTTTACGACACCTCGGTAAGAAATGAGGGTGGTACTATCCTATTCAGATACCACACGGCGTTTGTATTAATAAAAATTAATATTTAAATATAAACAACCGGGTCACATCGCGATAATCACGTTACCATTGTATAAGGTTCGACGTTTCGGCAGAGTTGCATCCACCGTGGTCACGAAACGAAACGTCGAACCTTATACAAAGGTAACGTGATTATCGCGATGTGACCCGGTTGTTTATATTTAAATTAGTATGAATCGCGAAAGTTTAAAATCTAAATATTAATATTATTCATAAATTTAAGAACAACATTACTTGTATGCTATATCTCAATTACGTGTATACATATTGATGTCTGTACATCTTAATTTGATCCCTACATATGCAACGTTAAGGACTTTGCTACCTCATCTTGACTCTATTACCATCTGAGACATTTCAAGCGATTTTCAACTGTGATATAAGTTTAGTAGAGTTTAAAATTGCTTGCAGTTTATCTGGGTTACAAGATATTCAATTTTCTCGCTCGGGCGCCCGAATCTTCATGGTCTAGAAATGGGCTAACGGAAGTATTTTGTAGTTGTTAGGTCGGTACGTAATATGTCCTTATAAACCCTAAAGTTGTTACCAGAATATTTAATGTCTCTAGTTGAAATCAGGTGGATTTTACGCAGAACACTTTAATAAGTGATCTTAGATACACTACTAAAGTAAATTATATTGAAATATTGGCAGTACGCTTTTACTACAGATAAATGAGATATAATATTTAAATTAAAATAGTACATTTAAAACCTATTAAATTGATAAACGCTTTTATAAATATAAATTATTTTTTTTTTGTTTATGTATTTATGTATTTATTTATTTATCAAAAAAATCATCCTGTCACCTATAACACAAGTATTAAGTTACTTACTTTGGGGTCGGACGACCGTGTGTGTAAGTGTCAAAAAAAAAAACTAAACTGATTGTGTGTGTATGTGTGCGCGCCTGTGTGAGTGTTTGTTTGTGTGTTTGCTTTCAACGGCTGTTTTTTGCAAATCATGGTAATGGAAAATATGTAAAGGAATTCTTGAGATACGTATAAAATTTTAGTTTAAACTGAAAAAACTTTTACAATAATATTTAATTTAACAAAAACCCTAAGATATTTGGACTTAAGTGCAATAATTAAAATAAACTGATCTTTAGGACGATTACGTTTTAATGTCACGCCGTTCTCGAAGTTTCCAGATCGAAATTGTTCGAGCTTAAAGTTCGTGCGATATGAAGGAACTTTTGATGAGTTGATAACAATGTGATATAGAATTTCTTGTAAGAAAATTCGAAATTCAGACGTTACAATTAATATAATCCGCTTGCTTCAATTAACAGATAAACCAATATACCTAAAAGGTTATATTATATCATCATCCTCGTGTAAAGAGCTCATGAATAAGTACCCCGGATGGGTTTGAAACTGGCCGGGCTAACCCGATAACATAAGACGTAAGAATAGCCGGTTCTATACATTAACTATAAATACTACTCACAAGAGTTTAAATTAAAAAAAAATTGAAAAATGTCAGTAGTCAGACTAATTAGTGGGCCCTTTTCAATTCCACCCTTTTGAAGAAAAGATCAACCCTTGCGCACTTGATTAATTGCTGACATGCTTTGTTAAACGTTCGCTGAGAAATCGTTTTTAATTACAGAGTCTTGATAGAAAAAAGGATCAAATCTTTTCACAAAATTTTGAAGTAAATTATTTGAATACGTAAAACGCAAAATAGCGAATTATCACACATATTATACATGAAATTTTGTTAAAAACAGTTTTATTGCATGTTGTGTTTACCATGACATCATTTTCCTGCCCTTATCCCACTCTAACTGGGGTCGGCACAACATGTTATAAATATTAAAGGATTTGGGTAGATATTTTTATGACCCGCCGCTAGCCTGCTATAAACTTACTATAGTCACCATTTACGATACTTCGGTAATCGAACACGGCGGGTCAACTTACCTTAGTCGCCTTTTACGACATCTTGGTAAGAAATGAGGGCTGTCTATTCTACACAGCCGGATACAAGACGGCGAGTCAACTTACCTTACTCGCCTTTTACGACATCGACAGCGTGTGATGTTTGAAAATAAAATATTGTCAAGTTTAACATAAAGCTGTGATGGCCCAGCGGTGCGATCGTGTAAATCTCTATAGAATATGGATTCAAACCCGGGCAGACACCAATGAATTTTCTATTAAAACTTATGTGTCAAATTGATAATTGCAATTTATCACACGCTTTTCGGTGAAGGAAAACATCATGAGGAGGAAACTTGCATATCTCTAGAGAATCCTAGGGATATGTGAAAATCACCAATCCACATTGGAGCAGCGTGGATGGTCTCAGCTCCAATCCTTCTCTCCAAAAATGGAGAGAGGAGGCCTATGCCCAGCAGTTCGTTAGTAACAGGCCGTTACTTACAAGTTTAATAAGGGCGTCCGTTATATCCATTGTCATTACGTAACATATCGTTTCTATTCATAGTTGCATCACGTCGCACCGACATGAGTCTTCACTTGACCCTTTTTTTACCTTTTTATATAGTTTCAGCAGCGATCGCTCGGTTAACGGACGTCGTGGTACGCCCAGCACGTTTTTATGATACGGATGCTATCCGAAACTCTCCGCGGAGTAATTTATCGCTTTCAATGTACTTATGGTATCTATATTTTATTTCGTTCTGGATTTTGCAAAGCCCTTTGTTATATTTACCGAAACTTGCAGCATCATTCATATTTGTCCTGCCTTTATCCCACTCTAAGTGGGGTCAGTACAACATGTTATAACCATGTTGTTATGTGATTTGGCTAGGTATTTTACGACCGCCTGCCTGACGTCAACTTACCTTAGTCGCATTTTGCGATACCTCGGTAAGAAATGAGGGTGGTTTCTATTCTAGTCAGCCGGATACCATACGACGAGTCAACTTACCTTAGCTGCCTTTTAAACACCTCGGTAAGAAATGAGATTAATCTATTCTACTTAGCCGGATACCACGCGGATTTATATAAGTACATAATATTGGTCTCAATTGACTTATCTCTAGTTAACATTTAAAGTTCTCTACGGAAATATAGCGTGAAGCATTCCTAGCAACATGTCCGACACGTGTCAGCCATTTAGAGGCTAAAATGTCAACTGTCCACAGCACGGCGTGGTGCTTGGATTTGAGGCGATGAAATATTTGTGAATTTATTTCACGAAGGGAATAAGTAAGTACTAGATCTGGACAAAATCTAGATTTTATTAAATCTGGTTTCTTCTTTTTATGAACTGATTTATGTTCACAGCTGATTTATCTCTTCACAGTAACTCCATAGCATTTTTCGATACCATTTGACTCTTTGGCGATGCGTAGAAGCGTATCATAACTGCGTTTTCTACCGCACTTTTCACGGAGAATGTACTAAATAAATACTGACCACTGAACTACTCGACCTGATTCCTGCCGGCAAATTCTATAACCATACTATATGTCACAGGTTAATATATCATCCTCACCGCGGTTCTCAAATAATTTTATTCCGCGCACCACTGTTTTATGGAACAATCTCCCTTTAGCAGCCTTTCGGATTGGTATGACCTTTAAAAAGCGTATCTTCCATTTTTTCTAAGGCCGGGAACTTGCTGTGAGAGAGGTCATGAGCGACAGATGCGATGATAACGTGAAATGCATGCTCGTTTGGTATCCTATTCCATAAAAAAAAACATACGACCTTGTAGAGCTCGGATTCAGCGGCTACCCGCGATGGTTTCAATCCTCGTGGTTTTATTCTTTTTCTGTTCATCCGTTAAAAATACCTGAAATACTCGAAAGTGAAAAAAATAATAAGAAGGAAGAATTATTTATTTATTTTTATTTATTTATAAATCTTTATTCATCAACACACCTTAACACAATAACATTATAAGATTAAAAAACAAAAAAAAACATCAAGCAACCTACCTAGCAATAAGACTACCGTATGTTCAGTAAATATTTGGTATTTCACAACCACACAGTTAATGGTCATATAATGAGGAGGGATGAAAATCATGTGACCAAAAGAGTTTTAAATATGAATGTGGATGGATGTATGGCTAGGGGGAGGCCGAAAAAAAGATGGTTGTATTGTGTGAAAAATTATATGCATGTCGAAGCAGTGGCACCAGAGTTGACGAATTATAGAGAAGAATGAAAGAAGAAGACATATTGTGCTGACCCCTCTTAGAGTGGGATAAGGTTAAGAGAATGATGATGGTGATGATGATAGCTAAACTGATAAAAAAAATTAACTCTAGATGGAAAGTATTAGTATATCCTAATTATAAGTACCAAAGAAATACAAGACCGATATTTTTTCATTTCATCCGTTTAAGTTGAAAAGAGACGACTTCGAATAATTTAATCAGGAACAAATTTAAACGGAAACTTAGACATAGTAACTGGAATATACAGTTGAGATAGTTGGACTTTAAATGAAAGACCATTCGCAATTTCGCATTACTTAAAGTCGCCGGTGAGTCCATTAAGAATATGAAATGGAAGCAGAACGAATGTTGAAAAACTTATGGAACACTTCTGCCGTTTATAGGACGAAGCTCCGCACTTTTATTTTATTTCTTTCGAGACAACTTATGACAATTTTTATTCTTTATTCAGGTAATTTGATATATTGAAATTGTTTTAGTAGCAGATATTGATTTGTTTTATGTATGGGAGATGGAAAAAACCTGCTGCAATTAGTTAGTAGACGGAAATGATGGAAAATTCCGTTGAAAAAAGTAAGAAATTTATTCCGTTGAAAACAATCATAATATTATAATATATAGTATTTACGAAAAGATAAATTACAATGTTACAATAGAGATTGAGTATCCATAACATAGTTATTTTTATGGTCTATGACGGTTTGATCGGGCAATAAATTCATATTTTTATGACTGTATACCGATCAACATTTATGGTTCGGAAGATTTGTTTTCTTTATAAATCGAATACCAATTCAAGATTTAATATTGAAGTTTGCGATAATTTTATAAACTACGTGCACTATGTTTTAGCGACATGATAGCACCTTAACAAAATCATAAATTCAGTACTTAAGATTGTCAATACAGATTTAGAATTCAGAGTAGTTAGTAATTAGGCATTACTTTGCGGAGGTTCATAATACAGAAGTAATAATAAAATTATTTGCTATAACCCGCGATAAAGTAAATAGCTAAGTGCTACATGCTAAATGTAGAGTGGACTATCCGTTTTCATACCCGAAACATTCAGGATTTGTAAAATCACATGCACAAACCTCCATCACCGCTACCACAATACACAAGAACTATATATGTTCACTATCACAAACTAAAGACGACAAAAACATCTCTTTGCGATTTTGTCGGTGGAGTCTATCTCTTGATGATGCTTCGGTTGCGGGGCGAAACGATTGTTACTTAACTGTCTTTTATTCGTATGAAACTCGTCAAGTGTATAATAAAAGCATAGATGGGAACAAATACATACTATAAATATCTTTAAATATTGTTATTTTAGATGAGTATCACAGTTAAATTAGTTTATTATTTCAAAAGCAAATATGGAAAAAACTTTTTGATTGAATCATTTATTGTATAGGTATTATTATAACGAAGTAATTAAGACTTTATTTTAACTTTATTTAGACAGTAATCTATACTAATATATAAAGCTGAAGGGTTTATTTGCTTGTTAGAATGTTTGATAGCGCTAATCTCAGAAATTACTGGACTTAAAAATTATCTGAGTGTAAGATAGTCCATTTACCAAGAAACACTATAGACTATATAACATTACTTTTTTTGCGTGCACTAAGTAAACGGTTAAGGTTATTAAAAAATCATGTATTACAAAATTGTTCCCCTCTAAAAGTTCTAAATAAAAGTCCGCGACAACATATGTCTAGCTTTTAAGGTTAACTCACTTTCACCATTTTTTGTGGTTATAAAATAATACATTATTTGCGAAGGTGTTTTAATAAACATGATATTAATCCTTATCCAAATGAATAAGTTATAATTTATATGGCAAAACAACGTTAGTCCGGCCTGCTAGTATAATATAAAGCCTATTATACTATCGAATAAATTTAATGTCGTTAATATCGACTTTCAAGATAACAAAGGCACAGTTAAGTCCCATAAAGGCGATATACCTGCCGGAACACATTCAGGGCGTGTTATATTTAACTTTAATGTAGTTGTTATGGCTGTTACAGTTTACAGGGTTGCAAACTACCTCATAACAACGAGTATAGTTCGTGAGCCCTAAGGGGTTCTGTGAAATACGATCAATTAGATAGGAAACTTAGAGGCATACGTAGCTCTGGGGAAATTATGATATGTTCCAAATGATAATGTAATGTATTATTTGTGATGTAATTAATGTTATGTTTGTATTGATTAAGCAGTGATAGCCAAGAGGTTAGATCGTGCGGGTTTTTCGAGAAGGTTACGGATTCAAATCCCAGGGTAATGAATTTTTATTAGCATTTGTTTCACCAAATAATATTTGCAATTTACCACGCGCTTTTCAGTAAAGGAAAAAACATCTTAAGAAAACCTACCAATCCGCATAGGTGCAGCGTGGTAAGTGATCTAAACATTCTCTCCAAAAAGGAGAAAGAAGGCCTATGCCCAGCAGTGGGTTAGTGACAGAAAATGAAAAATCCAAATCAAAATAATCTTTATTCAAGCTCTTTCAAGTACTTGTGAATCGTCAAGGATCAATATAAATTATGAAGCTACAATCGGTTCGGAATGTTGCTCTTCTCAAGTAGAACCAGCTAGAAACTCGGCGGTTAATCCTTTAAACGTTTTCAATTTTATATTATTAAACCGTCTTGTATGAAGCTGAAAGGATTTTCAAATCCAGGCATTTTTATCATTCAAATAATCTTAAATTTCGTAATATGCTTTACGTATAACGTATTTATATTGATAACACTGTCTAAGATAAATGGTTTAGTATCAATTCAAGTCTTTCGTCATCTCTAATTAATTGCGGCTTCGCCATTATAGCTGCCGGTGACACTTTGCGGCGTGAATTGTGACAGAGATAGTGGAGCGGCTGCCGGCGACAGTTGGATTGATATGAACCGCTATTGTTTCCTATTTAAATCTATTCTACAAAGGTTGGTCGTTACGCCATTATGCCTTTATAAAGTCTATATGATTCTGAATATTGCAAGTTCCCTCCTCACTAACTAGTTCGTAAGTAGCGGCCTATTACAATCTTTATTTTGACCTTCCTTTCTCCTTTTTGGAGGAAATGATTTTCAAATTCAAATTTTAAATATTCTTTATTCAAATAAACTTGTTCGGAAAACTGATCCTACTGAGAAGAGCCAGCAAGAAACTCGGCGGTTGCTCTTTTAAATATATAATTCTTATTACTAGTTACATTTATTTATTACTGTCTTGGACAAGGTCGAAGAGTAGCGACGTGCAAAAATTTTTAATATCTAAGTAATCCTCAATAGACTAACTCGATTAAGACTCCAATAGATTGGAGGTTAGAACCACGATCAGGAACGTGGATTAGTAAAAAATACAAGTTTCCTCACAATTAAATGAAAAACGTATGATAAATTGCACATATCAATTAGGCACTTTAGCTTTAACATACAAAAAAACAGCACATAAAATATTATATGAGACTGACAGTGCCGGCAGCTTCGTCCGCATGGAAATCAGTGTATCCTAAATTTTTACCCAAATTGAAATTTTTAAAATAAAAGTAGTTATCGTAAGTTAATTATAAGAGTTTTTTGAATAACTTTTACCGTTTTCTTAGCGCACGTGAGGAAAGCTTTAAATTTTGGCCGTTTTTAGAACATTTTTTATTACTGCTCCTCTCCTATCCAGCTTAGCGAAATGTTATACAGTCTATAGCTTTCCTCGATAAATGTAGTCTTACACTCAAATAAAGCTGTGATGGCCTAGCGGTGCGACCGTGTGAATCTCTAGAGACGAACATGGGTTCAAACCCCGGCAGACACCAATGAGTTTTACTATTAAAACTTATGTGTCTAATTGATAATTGCAATTTATCACACGCTTTTCGGTGAAGGAAAACATCGTGAGGAAACCTGCATATCTCTAGAGAATCCTAGGGATATGTGTAACCTACCAATCCGCATTGGAGCAGCGTGGTAGGTCTTAGCTCCAACCCTTCTCTCCAAAAATGGAGAGAGGAGGCCTATGCCCAGCAGTGGGATAGTAACAGGCCGTAACTTACTTACTTTACACTCAAATAATTTTTCAAATCGGTTCAGTAGTTCCTGAAATAAGCGCGTTCAAACAAACAAACTCTGCAGCTTTATATATTAGTATAGATATGTTTTGCTTAAGACAGATAGACATATTGTGTTGCACTATATACTCGTATATCTTTACTCGTATACTCTCATATCTAGTCACTCAAAAAAAGAGAGAGCTAGATATAGTTTCAATTGTTATCTCTTTATTGTCACATTTTAGGCTGGTTTCTTCACTCTAGTATAATAACTTTAGGGTAAATATATCATAAATGGAGGATTTGTAAACAAATGTATGCATCTAGCTGCATAATCTGTCTAAGCTTGCGGTTATGCTTGCAGACGAGTAGCGGTTTCCTGAATCCGTTTTCAACATGCTGCACATTTTGTGGACAAGTCAACGTATATTGGTTTAAACGGTTTTGAAATTTATAACTGGATTAAGCTACCCTTCGACCTCGCAAAAGATAGGAATGACGAAATGTAACTATTTATAGGAATTATATTTTGAAAAGAGTAACCGCCACTTTGGCCAATTCTGGGTAGATTCCATTTTTCGACGGATGTTGTTGACGATTTAAAAGCACTTGTTTATAAGTTAGTATATATATATATATATATATATATATATATATATATATATATATATATATACATATATATATACAATATTAACTCATTTAAATTAAATAATTTATAGAATTAGGCGTTACTTTGCTGAGGTCCATAATACAAAAGTATATATTGCTATTATTGCGGATTATAGCAATATAATATTCTCATTACTTTTGTATTAAGGATTAAATTAAATATTAATTATGATAAACTCATTTAAATATTAACCTACAAGTAGTTATAGAGTAAAATCGAGTTTTGATGTATCTAGGAACAAAAATTTACTGTAATTAAAAGTTTTGCACAAATACAAAATTTTGCACAGATTGTATAAATACGCTAAGCCCTTAGAGCGCTCACAAACTACAGCCTTTATAATTTTAATAATAAACGACGAAAAAAAGTCACAGGTATATGATGAAATTGTGTTACGTCAATCATTGGAGTTAGTCACGCCTGAATGCAAATTTGGCGAATAGACGTAATTATCGTATAACTAAGGACGTGCCTTATCTAAACAGTAAGCATATATAACATAAGGCAGCATAGACTTGCAATTGTTGTGCGACAAATTTTTCTTAAATCAGTCGCAAACACATTCATCGTATATTGGTTATTATTATGAAAATAGTTTATAGGTTTTGCTTATCACGTCAATATATTTGAAAATGTAAAGTTTGTCGATATAATTTTCCAGAACCATAAAATAGCTTGAGCTTTAGTGTATGTACTAATTGTATATTCAGGCTTTCGTCAAATTTGAGTCTAAGCTTCATCTCATATTTTTACTTAACTTATTATATAGGAAAACTAGAGTTACTGGTGAGAAAACATTTTCTACGAATAAACCGCGAAATTACTAACGGACATTAAGGTAAAAAAAAATAGTGAATAAATAAATGTCAAAGTTATTTTTACAGTAAAAATATACAAGTTATATCTATCTTAAATTACTTACATGCTAGGATTATACAAATCATGCTCACGTGGAATTGTCCCAAGAATGCTGGCAGCGTTTCCGCGCTGAATTGCTAAGCTGATTCTTTGTGCGAAAAAGGAGCCAGCCCTCTTGTCACCTGAAGAGGCAATTAATCGTGTTAAAACGGATAAAAATTTTATGCCAAAGTTATTATCAAAATTAATTTGTCATGAACTAACACAGTGTAAGTTCCAAGTATCTTACAAATTTTTCTTCTTAAGACACCTTTGATTTTTTTTCATCCCTTACACTAGTAATATAGTCGGATATGGAAACGCACAAACTTTGTGGAGAACATATTTCCCCTGATTTTTATATTGCACCGTACCTGACTGTTCAGCAGTTCGAATTTGTGACGAACGCAGTAACAAAGCTTGTAAAAAAAATCGTAAACGGGTTGATATTTTAGAGGAATTATTTTGTTTAAAAGTAAAAAAGTAAGTAACGACCTGTTACTATCCCACTGCCGGGCATAGGCCTCTTCTCTCCGTTTTTTTTTTTGGGAGAGAAGGATTGGAGGTAAGACCTACCACGCTGCTCCAATGCGGATTGGTAGGTTACACATATCCCCAGAATTCTCTAGAGGTATGCAGGTTTCCTCACGATGTTTTCCTTCACCGAAAAGCGTGTGATAAATTGCAATTATCAATTAGACACATAAGTTTTACTAGAAAACTCATTGGTGCCTGCCCGGGGTTTGAACCCTAGACCTTCTTGAAAGAGGCGCACGGTGATACCGCTGGGCTACCACAGCTTTTTTATTTTGTTTAAGTTCACTGAAAATCAGACCTAAGCCTAATCGATCGCATCGAATGTTTTATTGCCATTTATATTCGAGAGTGAAGTCATCAGACAATGAAATCGCAAGTTTGTACTCCCTCAAACAATATACAGTTCAAGTACGCGCAGGCATTATTTTGTTTTAAACTTTAACCATAACTCAAAATATGTTTACCGCTAGTACATTCTCATTATAGTCTATGATAAGACTCTAAGTTTGCGAAATGTTTAATTATGTTTAGAACTAGTTAGGAATTTCGTTGGGAAAATTATTGCGCGTCCGACATAAAACTTTCTGTGTAAGTAGAAGCCGATTTTGATGTTAGGAAATTTCGTTAGGTCTAAATTATTAAGGTCTCGGTATAAGTTTCTTAGATATTTCTGATGTTGTTTGAAGATTTTGTAAATTGATTATTTTGATATTCCAAATAGTTTATCCAGTGGTCTAGCTATTTTAGGTTAATAAAGCAATTTTCAAAATGAATAATTATTTTTAATGGAATGAATTCCTGATATCGGATCAAAAATATTTGTGATCTCTGTTTTGAAATATTTTTTATTTCATAAATTACTTGAATTAATTAATTGAGCGATCATATTCCTAATTGCAATGATTACATATTTCCAATAGGGAATTATTGCTTGATAGGATAAACGTACGTATGGAAAAATGGCATTTCGGAACTGCTACGAATGGGTTGTTAAGAATGTGTTTGTGATATCCTTATCCATAGTGCACTATTTTGGGCTGCATTTTTTTAAAGGTTACTAGCAATTTTGGATTACAAATTACAAGTAAACTTGTTCACCCTTCCCAGCTAAATGCTTGTGTTAGGAGTGGGTTCACGCCGGTAGTATAATGACCGGGATTCGAACCCACGACCTCTCGATCGCAAGTCCGTTGCCCTAACCATTTTGCTACCGCATTGATTCAGCGATTACTCGCGATTTTTGTAAGCTGATGTTAGTTCAATTTTAGGGCGATTTTCCGTTGGGGGGGCTCGACATCCCATTTCCCTGGGTTCTCAACGTTAAGCAGTCGTTTTTCACTACTATTACATAACTCGTTATTAGTAAAAAACATCAGCAATAACTGGCTAAAGTACTAGAGTGCAAATAGAGTTTAAAGAGTTCAGGCGAAACATATTTAACGAGTTATATGTACAAACGTTTGCATGGAAAAATCTCCAACAAGCATTGAAGTTATGCTTACGCCAACCAGTCTGTTGTGAACTACGCCAGGGGCCTTTTATACCATCAGATATTTTAGGACCATCCTATTCTACTAATATTATAAATACGAAAGTTTGTGAGTATGTATGTATGTTTGTTACTCTTTCACGGCGAATCCGCTGAAACAATATCGATGATTTTGATACAATTATTTCTTATACTTTAAATTAAATTATATTAAATGCCATAAACATGTATCAATTTTTTAACTAATCTATTTTAAGTTACTGCTACTAACTAAACTAACACTACAATATAATAATATATAATATTAAGGAAGGGCACTGGCTCCTGAAATACAGTTAAATCTAGTTCAGGGGTCAGAGTTTATAAATAATGTAAACACTGTTGATATAAAATAAAGATTATTATTATTATACACCGAAATAACATATAGTCTACAGAAGTCCTGTTAATTTTACAGGAACAGAATGACACTAAAAAGCGCCAACTATTATCAACCTACAACAGTTAACGCGAACGAAGACACGGGTAAAAACTAGTAATTAATATGCACAAAAGTATTTTTGACACAGAGAAATGATCATCATTGTCCTGCCCTTACCCCCTTAAATATGGAAAGCGAAGACGATATAGTTTTTTTGAGCGTGAGCTAATCTTCTAATCTGTCATGTAATCATTAGGTTAAATAACTGAGTGAGTTAACGAAAATTTCCATTTTGTTTACAATTAAGATCATTACGATATCGCATCGCGATAGTCGATTTACGATTTATCCAATGATATAAATATACCTAAAAGTCAAAATGAAACTCCAGAAATTTCTCTGTGGCAGTAATTACTGAGTAAAAAATAAACAGGACTTAATTTCCGGTTTTTGAGTAAATCATTTGTAGCCTGGTGTATTTTTGAGCAATCAGCTTCATTTACCTAAAATTTATTTATTTATCATAGATCATGGATTTTTTGCTATTTTTAATATGGTGTTGCAAGAGGACCTTAGTATTTTAAAGTTTCTTTTAAGAAAATTAAGACGTTCATGAGGATTTAATGAGCACAAGGGCTCAGAGTGTTAATAAAAGTCTTAATAAACAACTCGTTCTTTGGAAGGAATTGAGTCTTATAAGAAAATCGAGGTTTAAATTTGACTTACACGTAAAAAAATAACTCACTATATAATATATATATATATATATATATATATTTTTTATTTTTTATTTTTTTCCATTGCATTTTAATTTAGAATTTTAATTTTTATAATTTTATTTTTCCGTGTAAATTGTTCCGTGTAAATTTGGGCTATTGTTGCTTTAAGCAAAGAATTTATTTATTTATTATTAAACATCATAAATTTGATATTATAAACAATTCCCATAACAAATAATAAATCGCGATAAATCGGCAATTTTCACATAGACTTTCAGTAATGATAATAAGTTTACTCGCCGTGTGATTTCCGGCTGAGTAGAATAGACCACCCTCTTTCTTACCAAGGTGTCGTAAAAGGCGACTAAGGTAACTTATTAGTATATATTAGTAGGATGGATAGGATAAGATTATATGAAGCGTTACAGAAAAATACTCGACAACTGTGACTTTTTACAAAACTAACGGGCCGTATTTAAGTCTTCCTACACGCCTACGTTTTCTACGGCACGCTTAGCTCCAAAGGCACCCAGTATGGTTCATTATAACCTTTGAAAAGCGCCATGAAAGTTCTGGTAAAGCTGAGAATTATATCATTTACAAGCAACTTCATAGCGTTTCAAAGCATATTAGGCGTGTATTTTTAAGATTTTTTCAGATTCGTGCAATTATCAAGGTGTTGTTTTGAACTTTCAATGTTGTATAACAATGATGAGATAATTTAGTTTCCGCCTTGTGTTATCCAGGTGAATAGAATAGACCACTTTTATTTCTTACCGAGGTGTCGTAAAAGACGACTAAGGTAAGTTGACCCGTCGTGTGGTATCCCGCTTAGTAGAATAGACCTCCCCCTTTCTCACCGTGGTGTCACTAAAGCCTACAAGGGTAAGTTTACCCCCCGTGTGGTATCCGGCTCAGTAGAATAGACCTCCCTCTTTCTTACCGAGTTGTCGTAAATGGCTACTAGGCTAAGTTGACCTGTTGTATGGTATCCGGCTAAGTAGCATATACCATCCTCTTTTTTACTGTGGTGTCGTAAAATGTGACTAAGGTAAGCAGACGTCAGGCTGGCAGGGTCAAAGGGACAGTCAGTAAATACCTTTGAAACGATTAATAAGAGAACAGAAAAGCAATATATCCAAAACTCTGCTGTGCATAGGCCTTCTCTCTCTGTTTTTGGAAAAGTTGGAATTAAGATCTACCACGCTGCTCTAATGCAGATTGGTTGCATGTATCTCCAGATTTTTTTAGAGATTCATATTTCACGATAGCTCCTTCAAAGAAAAAGGTGCGATAAGTTATCAACTAAAAACTTAAATTTAACACAAACTTATTGTTGCCTGTCCGGGGTTTGAACTCGTGACCCTAAAAACACTAGCTCATATAAATTCACGGGGCATAGAATGGACGGCGACGTGCAACTAACTATATTAGTTAGAAGAGCCTGCACTAAAATCGTGTTTCAAATTCACTAATGCGACGTGACGTGGAGATGCTTTCGAGATTACTAAACCTAGGAGTACTTCGGTAAGAAATGAGGATGGGACTATTCTATTCAGCCGGATACCACACGGCGTATAGCATAGAAGTTACCATACAATTAATGCTAGAGTAACTTCCGAAAAAACACATCAATAACAAAATGTCATGAAATTCTTTTACTAGGGTGGGGGAGTTACCTTAAAATATGTCCTTAAAAAGAGAGAAATCGAATGAGGTTATCTATGTCATTCTTTTTAATAAGTATAAAGCGATCTTCTGTTAATCGTAGCATGTTAATTACGAATCCAGCTCAGTCAATAAAATACTGCGACCTCAGTTTTGAAACTTAGTAAAATTCGATCAATTAAAACAGGTTTGTATTATGTTCGACAGTCGAGTGTTATTTACTGTGGCTGGTGTCTCTCGGGAAATTTGCTAAGGACGAAGGCATTATTGTTAATTTTAAACAACCTGAAACTATTGGGGTCTTTATTTATTGTGGAGTTATGAAATGAATTTCGTATTTGAATTTATAGCCATAATGACCTAATAGTGAGCACGTGACTTTTTAAGCCAAGGTTCATAGGTTTTAATAATTTTAATCTTTAATAAATATCTACCATGAATAAGTTTTCGCTTTAATTTGAAAACATCGTGATGAGAATGCGTGATGTTCTTCACAGTCAAGTATATTGTACATACTCGTAAGTACAAACAACACAAGTATAAAAAGATAATGTTTGGGTTTCAATTTTCCGAACACTTAACAAGTGACTAAGCCAATTTTATTCATATAGTAAACTTGGCCTAAATTCAGTGGTCCAAAGAAGATACTTCACCTGCGTGAAATCGTGTAATTTATGATTTAATTCCTAATTTACGATAAGTATACGAACGACGTGGTCGACTAGTCGCGCGATAATTCTGACAACGCTCTCTATATGAAGTAGCGCTGGCTTATTGTATGAAACAAGATGTCCGCCTTCTCGCGCATACGGATAAAATTAAACTAGTTGAACAACAAATTCACGAGCAACTGTTCCTTAGCAAGTAGGTGTAGTAGTATACAGGAGTTGGGCGCGTCATTTCAGCTTAGACAAGCTGTACCTGATTTTGCTAATAATTAATGTTATTAATTAGAAAACAATTTAAATAGTCATTAAAAGTCAGTCAAAAGTATAAAGAGAAGACTTCATTAAAACGTAAAAGGGCCATTAACTCTTATATAAAAGCTCACTAATGCCTTAGCAACAATTCATGTCATATCCAATAGGTCTCTATAAATTTGGTTAGCTATTATTAAATACATTCACATCAAATTAACTTAGTAGATAAAGGGATCAATTGGTTTTACCTTCACTGTGAACTGTTCTGATTGTGATCGGAATAGGAGATGAACAAATTAACAAAGTTTGATTGGTTTCAATCAAGAAAGTTATCATTTATATGTATGGTATATGCGTGATTTGAAATGTATACATTAATTTATTTCGTTATTGCGTTAGCTTTTGCATCTATGAAGTACGAAATATAAGGAGCGGACCGTTATTAACTTAATGCTAGCCAACGGTCTCTTCTCTCCCTTTCAAAAGAAGAGTTGGAGTTTAAGACCTACTACGCTAGTCCAATGTACAGGTGCAATGTAATGTCAGGTTACACATATCGCAGGAATTTTCCTGACATTTACAGTTTTCTTCATATTTATATATTTTCTTTCAAGAATAACACGTGATAAGTTATATTGTAGCCGATTATAGCCAAATAATGTTATTTTTAACTGTATATTTTTTTATTATTATAATAAAATCATTTCTTGTATCGTTATTTCCAATTATAACATTTATATAATGGTTTATATACCAAATGCGTCTATACTTAAGTTTTATTCTATTAGGTTAGCCCAATTAGTTGAGAAACCATTCGGGGTCTCTATTCATGAGCTTATACGGCGTCATCGCGATGGGAACCCGCCACAGTTGGCGTCGGGTTAACCCGATAGAATAAGACGTCAGCACAGCCGTTTTCTATACATGACCTATGGATACTACGCACGATAGTTTAAATTCAAAAATTTTATATGGTGTTTGAATACTCTACTGTATAGCTTTAATATGTACTATTAAAAAGCCTACAATAAAGTGTAGTACCTTTTAAGTTTAATGTTCCGTATGCAATGTAACGGCTTATAAGCGCTGTGTGCACTAAGCGCCTATATCTTTACACGGATCGGCAGTTTTAAATGAAACTTTTTGCAACATATACATATTTACTACTCGTGAATTTGTATGCTAAACTTTTAGTTTTAAAATCTCCCTCCATTATGGACTATGTTTTTTATTCTTCTAAAATGGAAAATCGGTTATTTTCCTTTATGTAGCCTTACTTATTATTAAACAAAGTCCCCAAGGCTGTCTGTCCCTATGTGACCGATTTTTTCAAAATCTACTGAACGGATTTTGAACGATTTTATTAAAAGATAGAGAAATTCTTCCGGAAGGTTTAAGGTAATAGAACAAACGGTTTTACGTAAATTGTATTAAAGAAGTCGCGTGGTTGTAAAAAATTCGCTTCCTGGGAGTTTTAGTTGCTTGCGCCGCTTAACCCAGTAGAGATACACCCAAGTAATGTATTAGAGAATTGTAGATCTACAAAATTACTACAAAAAAGTCCGCGACAGCATGTCTCTATCTCTTATGGTTAACTCACAATAACTACTTTTCTGTCTTTTGTGAAAAACTGATTTCCACACGGGCGAAGCCGCAAGTACTAGTATAAGCTAAAGTTATAAGCGCTACAGATTTTATATTAAATATAATATACTATTTTTTATATTCTTGGTAATATTATAGATGCTGGTCATGTCTGTCTGATACGATTTGATGATTAGTCCGCTGGAATATTAAATAGTATTGATAAATTTGGAACAATTGAAACTTATATGCCATGCTTATTATTTTCTTTTGAGAATAGGAAACAAAATTAGTACATGCAGAATATTTTAACAAATTAGTCAAAGTGAAAGTCGCAGCAACATAATTATCCAATATATATATACACGGCTACGGATAGGAGGGCGTATGCAGAGCTGATTGCCAACCGCCACTAGTTGGAGAGGCACTAAAAGAAGATATATATACTCGATATTAGAGATACATATATGAACATAGAACTTGAATTTTGAGTATAGTTATATATTATTCCAGTGTATAAAAAATAATTGTGCTAAATTTCATGGACATTGGTTCAGCGGATTCGCCGTGAAAGAGTTACAAACACACATTCATACTCACGAACTTTCGCTTTTATAATATTAGTAAGATTGATATATTTTTTTCAAGGAGCGTTTGGATCTAATAGAATTAACGGCATAGCTCTAGCTATCGGTCACCTACCCAGATGGGTATAAATTATAGATATAATTTATACCCATCTGATAAATTATGGATATAATTTATCATTTTCAGTTTTAAAAATGCTTTTTAAGCCGTATATGTCTACAGTGTACTTCTGCCTAAAATACAAGTCAAGTTTCTATGACGCAAATTATATCCGTTACCTTGTTAAGCTTACGAGATTGCAGCGAACGTCTTGACCTATTTCCACAGCCGCCATCTCATAGTAACATACCAGAACACTTATAGTTTGTGAAGTAGAGACAGATTTTGGATTTTTGAAGTAAAATTTGGTATATTAACATCCTCCTGCCCTTATCCCACTAAGTGGGGTCGGCACAAGATGTTCTAAACATGTTGTCAAATGATGTTACGTTACGTATTTTACGACCAGCAGCCTACCTGGCGTCAACTTACTTTAGTCGTTTACGACACCTTGGTAAGAATTGTGGAAGGTCTATTCTACTTACCCGGATACCACACGGCGGGTCAACTTACCTTAATCACCTTTTATGACACCTTGGTAAGAAATCAGGGTGGTATAGTCTACTCAGCCGGATACCACACGGCTTTCATAAAAAATAATCTATACTTATATATAAAGCTGAAGAGTTTGTTTGTTTGAACGCGCTAATGTCAGGAACTACTGAACAGATTTGAAAATTTCTTTAAGTGTAAGATAGTCCATTTATCGAGAAAGGCTAAGGGCTATATAACATCACGCTAAGATGAATACGAGAGGAGCAGAAACTAAAAATATTGCGAAAACGGTAAAAAAATTGTGACACTGATTTCGATGCGGGCGAAGCTGCTGGCACAGCTAGTATAAAATAAATAAAAATGTGTGTCCTTAGAGTATTTCCCGGGAAATTTTCATAGCATTGAAATAACGACGATAATCGAAATACAATTTTTATTTATTAAAATAGGAAGCCAACGGTGTACGGGGTATACAATATAACATTTAAATTTTTAACATTTCTTCAATCTTAGTATTGCTACCCCGTACATCACACTTATAGGCTAACTCAACATGTTATTATAAAAAATTAAGAACAGTGCTTAAAAAGATAAATTTAGAAAGTAAAGAAAATAACTTAATTATTACATAAACGAAACATACAAATACTACTAACTACTAAAAAAAAAACAAAAATTTTAGAATTTTAAAATTGAACCTGTCTTTACTTATTATGAAAATATTTTTTTATCTTGAATTTAAATTTATTGCCAGAGTCTCTAAATATATCAATATTAGCTTCAATATTAGGTTGTTGAGTGTAACTTGACCTTATTTTAATTGGTCGTATTTTACTTAGTTCCAAAATGGTGCATGCTTTATGGTGAGTTGGGTCAATAATTAACATGCTACAGCGAATGTGGAATTTGTTTTCGACAGATAGTATCAGGGTTGGAGGTATTGCTTTCAGACTGTTTTATATCCCTTAGCTATGTATTTCGACACTACTATGTGATATTTGTAAAGCTTTTATTTACTTACCTTGTGTAAATCGCCTTGCCAAAGCCATACATGAAAGTGGAATCTTGCAAGTTAAATTTTATTCACTTCCCGGTACACAATTAAGCTGAAATTTTACATAATGGTGTAGTCTCGATGATAATGCATGTTGATGATGAGCATGACCTTATGCTGTTGCCAGGATTGCCTATAAACTCGGGAACTCCGCAACAGTATCCGTCATGAAATTTTATTAAAGCTTTTATTTATTTAAAGCATGTTTAAAAGCTTTTATACGAATATACTAATTTTTTTTAGATACTACATGCAGTCTTCGACTTCTTTGTTTAGACTTCAACAAAAGTTTATGATACTCCAGCCGGTAAATTATTTTTATTTACGCGTAGCTTCTTTTGCGTGATAGCTCAGCGATGAGATCGTTCGACTATTTCGAGGGTGTCACGGGTTCAAATCCCAGCAGGCAACAATGAGTTTTTCTGTTAAAAATGTCATATTTGCAATATATCACACGCATTTATGTGAAAACATTGTGAGGAAACCTGCACCTCTAGAGAATTCTGGGGATATGCAGCGCGATGGATCCTAGGTAAAATTCTTCTCTCGAATAACGGATGGAAGTGCCTATGCAAAGCATTGAGATAAAAACTTTAACTTTTTTTTTTAATTTTTTTTTTGCATAGACTTATTTTTGGTTTGCCTATGGCCATAGCCATGAGAGACGGTGCACGCAGCGTTATGTATAATTTGATTTATTTCCACGTATAAATATAATTCAAGAAACTTAAGAATTCCCTAAAAGCGTTCTTAATCTGAAATTTGAAAATATTCTTATATTATATTCTTTCCTTGTCAAATATTTAAGCATTTTGTTTTGTTTCGTTGATTAATTGTAAACGAATCTATCCAGCGCCTGTAATTTAAATATATTGGACAGTTTTTTCGAACACGAAAGCGGATTATCGTATCAGTAAATAGGCGAGTAAAATGCAACTGAAATAAGTAAATCCAGCGGGTTCAATATCCAGGGATATACGGCATTAAGTTGATCTAATGGACGTGCGAATCTATTTATTGTAACTCTACTTTAATCTATTACTGGCATTGGTAATAGAATACAATTGAAACAGTATAATTTAACGTTATTAAAATGACATATAGAAGACTTTACTTTGCGGTAAGCAGTGTGGTATCCGGCTGAGTAGAATAGACCACCCTCATCTCTTACCGAGGTGTCGTAAAAGGCGACTACGGTAAGTCGAATCAACGTGTGGTATCGGGATGAGTAGAATGGATTACCCTCGTTTCTTACCGAGGTGTCGTAAGTGGCAACAAAATTAATTTGAGGTCAGGCAGGCGGCCAGTCGTAAAATACCTCGCTAAATCATGTTACAACATGTTTATAACATGTGCTAACCCCACATAGAGTGGGCTAGAGGCAGGAGAATGATGATGATGATACTGACAACATTATATACAAAATAGAACATCACAATCCTTAGAGAATATAAATATTATAATACAAATTTTCAGCTTCAAACTTTCTTGGAATAACATAGTGTTAGATTAAAGTCCACGTCAACACGGAATAACTTAGCTCAGGCTTTATTAACTATAAACAAAGGCAACAAATTGTAAACTTCTACTTTAAGATATTAAATACTTCGCAAGGAACTAAATATCCACTTCAATAGTATACAAAACATTATTAATATTGCTTTAAAATAATGGAACCAAGCTTTGCATTGCATTCTTATATTATTTAGAAGATAAGAATGTGTGGATATAGCTCTCTTTGAACCTGTACAAGACAGTAACGTCTGAATGTAAATAGTATTAAGAATCATATGTTTAAAAGAGCAACCGCCGAGTTTCTTGCTGGCTCTTCTCGGTAGGAACAGCTTTCCGAACCAGCGGTAGAGTTGACGATTCAAAAGCACTTATTTACAAGTTTATTTGAATAAAGAATATTTTGAATTTGAATTTGAATCCTTAAGACGATATAAAACAGAGGCAAGTCCGCATATAAACATTATATCAAGAATCTTTGTGTCAAGAAATTTCTTGATATGGCAACAATTTGTGATTACTTCTAATATTTCATTTATACTTTATAAATATTAACATTAAACAATTCAGCTTTCCAATTTCGTGGTAAATTGCAAACATCCATGTTTGCAATTATACTCTATTTTGTATTGCACCTTATTAAAGTCACCAAAAGGTGAGTTAACAATAAAGAGTGAACTTCTGATCAATAAAAAATTCAGTAGAATAAAACTACAGTTACTGTAACGTAACAGACACACATACAAACAAATTTTAAAATTTAGTTGAGATTCATAGTTGCAGCTTGTCATACTGTACATTGTACGTACTGCATATTATTTAAAAATATATCTATTTTTTACGACCTAAGTATTTTTTACAGAGCACTGCTCTTTCTAGAAACACTTGATAAAATAAAAATGTATATAAAAATACTTTTTAAGAGCATCGTGTTCCTTTTAGACGGCGAGTGTAATTATGGGCTTTAACGTTCTGTAATGTACGTAAATACGAAATCTCTTTCAATTCATGTGCAGCCAATGGAAAAGGTAGCTTTTATAATATACGATAACGGTACGATATCGTTTTAAGTTTTTTATCGTTTAAAGAATTTCTGTAATGATGATGTTTACTATTATAACATATGCAGTGACAGTAAAATGAAACTAAATTATTATATAATTATGGAAAACTTTTGATAACAACCCATATAAATACATAAAATTACTTTTACTTTATTCATTTTCTTTTAAAAAGTTATAAAATTTATATATTTTCTTACCGCTATTTTGAATTCTATATATCAAATTCTATATAGCACCCAACCAAATTAAATTTTATAATATGATAAAATCATAAGCTACTGATATAATAAATGGAAGATCAAACAAATCTAATGGATACTGGAACTATATAAATATGAGATGTTGCAAGTAATATTATTAAATAATTTTAATTAGACGTTACTTTGCGGATAATTACTTTTCAGATTACAGCAAAATAATTTTATTATTACTTTTGTAATATTATTAGATAATTTAAATTACTGAGTAATATCTTTATAGTGTACAGTGGTTACCCTTTTACTTAATAAAAAAAGGTCTTAATAACTTTAAAATTCTGTTAATCAATTCATAGCATAATAGCGTAAATCAACGCAATTACCACTGTTTTTATTATTTGTATTATATCAAAATTAATAATCAAATGAAATCTAAATTATTTATTAATTTAAAACGATGTCGCGATGTGATCGTTAACTGTAAAGGCACCTACAAGTATATGCGAGTACGCTTTTCCCGTCTTAACCGTCGAAAATATTTACGCACGTTACTCTGAATTAAACTTCGACAAGAATTAATTTCCCCTCATACAACTTAATTAGAATAATAATGTATTCCGCCATTTTGGATTTCAAGTCGGTGCTTCAACCTTGTTATGTAGCTACGTAGATAATTTTTGTTAATTTATAATATACTTGCTTCCTTCCGCCACTTTGTTTTTGACTATTTTTCTCTTTAAGCCTTTAAAAATTTCGATACCGAAATTCTTATCGATGTATTATCCTTTAGGAAGCACATATAAGATGTGTAAGCACAACAAAAAAGAGAACATTTTCAAATTGTAACAGCAACAATCCACACAAGGACTACACACACTCACTACTACAATCTCTACTATCAATTCGGCCCAAAACCAAAGCACCATCAGGAGGATAGGCTCCACGACAAAATCTTAATGCTTCGGTTTCGGGCGAAAAAAACGTAGAGATTGTGGTGGTGAGTGTGTGTAGTGCTGATGTGGAGTGTTGGTATTGGAAGCATTTTTGATACGTGTGGTGACTTGTCCTGCATGTGTGGGGTGTGTGAAACTTGCCTGCTTCATACATTTAGCATTACATAGATTAACAAACGCGGATTACAGCAAAATAATTCTATTATTACTTCTGTGTAGTATCAAACAGCAAAACACAACAGAGGCCATGAGTCCCCTGTAAAATTAGAGTAAAATTACCAATATAACAAAGCTAATAGCGTTCTATAATTACCGTCAGCTCGTTATTAAATAACCTTCTCAGCGACAAAATAAACAGATTACCTGAACGTGTGAATAGCGGCCTCACAGACACCGTTTACATTGCAACTTACTATCCCGCTTATGCCTGTGTTTAACCAGTGTTTGCTTTTAAATTTACCTCACAAATAATTATATGTTCTCCTGCCCTTATCCCACTCTAAGTGGGGCACAGAATGTTATTAACATGTTGTCACATGATTTGGCTAGGTATTTTACGACTGGACACCTGCTTGACGTCAACGTACCTTAGTCGCCTTTTGCGATAGCTCGGTATGAAAGAGGATGGTCTTTTCTACTTATATACTTATACTCACTATATTGCTTTTAGTTTAGAAAAGTGCTGCTACATATATATATTACACTACACATGTTCACTATCACAAACTCAACGATCGTTCACCCCGCAACCGAAGCATCATCGGGAGATAGACTCCACGATAAAATTCCAAAGATTTTTTTGTAACGGATTGTCCACTTTACATCTAGCATTATATATATTTTCATTTTACTTTATAGCGGATTATAGCATAAGAATTTTATTATTACTTTTGTATTATGGATCTCCGCAAAGTAACGACTAGTTCTATAAATTATCTAATGTGACTGTTGTTTGATTTTATTCAATTATATTTCATTGTTTAAATCAATAATATTTCGCTGTTGCAGTGTAAACTTGGCCTCTCGTTAACAGCAGTGACGGGAATGCTTGATACGTATAATAGCAATTTTGTTGATGCAGTGTTAACGATGTTGACTGAACGCCATTTTGTTTTCCTCCAACAATCGTCTGACATGTTTTGGGTTTTCAGTTAAGCACGATTAGTGTTAGGAAAATGTTTTCATAGTAATTTTCACTGACAGTTAAATTTCTTAAAACAACAATTAAATAAATTGCAAGTTTACGAGTAAATTAAAATTAAAATAGAGCATTTGATATTATAAAAATTATATTATAGAAGGCGTCTAAGGTAAGTTGACCCTTCCTGTGGTATCAACAAACCAAAACTCTTCAGCTTTATATATTAGTATAGATCTATACTAATATAGCTGAAGAGTTTGTTTATTTGTTTGATTGTTTGAACGCACTAATCTCAGGAACTACTGGACCGATTAGAAAAATTCTTTCAGTGTAACATAGTCTATTTACCGAGAAAGGCTGTAGGCTATATAACATAACGCTAAGATGAATAGGAAAGGAGCAGCAATAAAATAAAATTTAAAGTACGCTGAGTAAACGGTAAGTTAATAAAAATCATGTATTATAAAATTGTTCCCCTCTAAAAGTTCTAAATAAAAGTCCGCGACAGCATGTATAGCTTTTAAGGTTAGCCCAGTTTAACCGTTTTTATAGTTATCGAAATACTATGGATTTTAATCTTTCCACGCGGGCGGAACCGCTGGCAATTGCTAGTATTTTATAAAGTAAAATTCACATCGGCTATAAAATGCAAACAGAAAACAGATATGGTTGTGTAACAAGTTTCAGGTCTGGTTTTCGCTGAATTGTAAACAGAGGGTAAATCTACCGACCCAACACCGACCTTCGCAACATTCAGTATTTTGAATAAATTTCATCGAACGAGGGGTTCTTGTGTGACTGGTCTGGATTGTGCAAACTTTATAATTGGCCACAAATATGTAGCCCTTGCTGTGAAGCGAGTAATTAACCCCTCGATCGTACTTGTCACCTCGTGTGACAATAACCGGTGTATATAAGGTCGTAAGATCTGTAAATTTTGTAAATGTGACCTAAAATTACGGCGACGGCGCTTAATCTGAAATTTCCTATGTGAAAATGGAAGTTGTATAAAACTAAATAATAAAAACACTCTTTTTATAATATGAACGTTAAAAACGGACATCAAGTTATCAATGTTTAATCGATTATTATGGATCTCTGGTAGCCCAGCGGTAACACCGTGCGACTCTTTCGAGGAGGTCACGGGTTCAAACCCGGCCAGACATCAATAAGTTTTTCTGTTAAAACTTATGTGTCTAATTGATAATTGCAATTTATCACACGCTTTTGATGAAGGAAAACGTCGTGAGGAAACCTGCATATCTCTAGAGAATTCTGGAGATATGTGTAACCTACCAATCCGCACTGGAGCAGCGTGGTAGATCTTAGTTCCAACCCTTCTCTCCAAAAAAGAAAAGCAGAGGCCTATTCTCAGCAGTAAGATGGTTACAGGCCGCTAGTTACTTCTGGAACTCCGCAAAGTAACTCCTAATTCAATAAAAAAAATCTTCTTTTAAATATTATTAATCATTCTTAAAATCAACGTTAATTAACAAATTAACATTGCAAGGAATATTGAAAATGGAGTTTTTATTTTATTTTTGAATAATTTAATAATTAGTCGTTAGTTTGCAGAGGTCCATAATGGAATGATAATATTAGTGGTAAACAAAACAGTATAACAAGTAATAAAATTATAATTTAGTTAAAATTCGTTATTAAATAAATTCTATGTAATACGAAAAGCGACTTTTATGCAAAATTATCTTACTTTTTCTTTTTATTTATTTTTTATATTAAAAACATTCCTACTTGGAAATAACATCTTCCCATGAATATTCAGTTCGTAACGCGAACGTTCAGACTGTCTTTTGTCTCCATTCCTTAATTAATGCCCTTGCGTCTGCAAGTGTGGACTCCCATACGAGACGGCCCGAGGCTTTCTGATGAATACCCCTTTAATTTGCCTATCCAGACAGTCGGCGCTTCTTGGCGGAAATAATTGGTATATGTTAATTAAACCCCGTAGCGTAATGGCAAGTGAAACACGTAAATGTTTAAAATTAAACATAAACATTTTATGTATATTTGTGTTTTGGGATTCGTATTAACGATATTCTTTTTTTATTATTTCACATATCTTTTTTGCTATTTCAAATGAGTATTTGTACTTGATAATGTTATGTTTTTTTAACTGCGGTTAAATATTGGAGATACCCTAAGCAATAAAAAAATTGTTTTCGCATTTGCAAAAACGATGTAATAGAAATATAATAGTTGTTATTACTTAAAAAATATTTTTTACATTTTTTTTCTGCCGAATGCAGTGAATCCTAAGCTAGATAATATCTAAATAATATGATTTAGAAAACAAAATAATACGCAAACAGTTAGCTTTGTTTTAGTAATTTCACATGGGTACGAGTTAGGTAGATTTAAAGAACATTTTAAAACTTCAGGAATAAAGGGATAGTGATAATATTGGATAAATGAAAATAATAAATACCATATGGTTATACTAAACAGTGTGGTATCCGGCTGATTAGAATAGACCACCCTCATTTGTTCCGAAGTATCAAAAAAGGCGACTAAAGTAAGTTGACTCGTCATGTGGAATCCGACTGAGCAGAATGGACCAACCCCTTTTTTACCGAAGTGTCGCAAAAACCGACTAAGGTAAGTTGACGTCAGGAAGGCGGCCAGTTGTAAAATGCCTATCCAAATCATGTGACAAAAATGTTTATAACATGTTGTACCGACCCCACTTAGAGTAGGATAAGGGCCAGAGGATGATGATGGATGGATAAGTAGTTGGTAAGCATAGGTAGGATAGGCAGACAACCGGCAATTTCTCCACCCCGAATAATCAAGGATACTGACCTTTGACTTAGAGGCTTCTTCTTAAGTTATGGCGTCCACGCCGCTCCGGCCGGAGTATAAAAACAAAAAACTTAATCCACCTATATACGTGGAATCACAAATTAAATTGTTCTTTAATATAGTTTATACACACAAACACCGAATTATCCTTTATATTTCTTCTATATTAATACAGTAATCCACCGAACATATTTATTGCAATTCACTCAGAGGCCCGTGCACCGTCTTGCGCGGCCGACCGATCTTCTTTTTTGAGTGACATTAATTTGTCACCTACCCACACCTCAGATGCAGCAAGTCCGGATTACCCTCGGTGGAAAAAATTGCCCGAACATATCTCATCAATCAAATCTTTGAATGTCTTATATGCGTATTTATTTATATTAATCGTATTAATCAGAGTTTAAATAAAATTTGTAATCCGTACAGTTGAGTTGTCAAGTGTTTTAAATATAATTTTTAACAACGATAATATGATTATAGCAATATGGCGCTTATCGTTCTAGACTTATCGCAGCTGTAATGAAAACTGTTTTGTACCTTTCTAGCTTTAATGTTATCGTTTCATATCGTACTTGAAATCAAACCATCACACGTTAGGTTACGTAGCGTGACTTAACCGGATTACAATGGGTTTCCTCCTTGTTTTCTGACAAGTCCGTGCTAATTTAAAATTTGAATCTCAGTACCCCTGACAGCTTGACACGTACATAGCGTGTTTGTCTAAACTTTTCTAGAATAAAGTTAATGGAAGTGGCAACATTAGTTTGCTTGTATATATATAGTTTCTCGTTATTTTTTTAAATTTTTCTTCTTGCTATGTTACTCTTACTTTACTTTTTTTACCCTTTTCTAATAATATGTATATACAATAAAGAAACAAATAAATCTTTAAGCGTGATTAATTTGTAACATGTGACTAACTGTGATGATTGAATAATGATGGCTAATAGGAGGTAAGGTTGTTATGGTCTAAATAGAAACAGAATATTTTTCTAAATAATTTTTACAATTAGGCGTTACTTTGCGGAGATCCAGAATACAAAAGTAATAATAAAATCATTATGCTTTAATCCGCAAGAAAGTAAGTAGAAAATAAACGTAATGTTAAAGGTAGAGCGGACTATTAATTTTCATACCTGATACAAAAAACACATGCACAAACAATCGTTTTGACCCGCAACCAAAGCATCATATAGACTAGACGACAAAATCTAGTAATAGACTCCACGACAAAATAGCAAATAAGCTTATTAACTGCTACTACAAGCTGATTAACTATACTTATTATACTGCTTTGTTGTGTAACGCTAAATCTTTATCTCGAATGTAATATTATGATTTACTTATTACTAATTATAAAAATATGGTACTATACCACGGCTGAGTAATGATTTTTATTAAAATAATTAACATTTTTATAGATAGCTTCTAGAAACACTCAATAAGGGAAAGTAACGAATATATCATTTTGTTATAGTCCACAATCAAAAGATTATATAATATATTAGGAAAATAATATTATCATAACTTTTGCATTATGGACCTCCGCAAAGTAACACCTAATACTATAAATTATTTTTGGTAATTTTTGGTACATAAAACGTTAATCTACCGCATTCAGTTTCTCTACATCCATGTTGTAAACCCTAGACTAGACTGGGGGTCCGCGTGAGCGTTCTAAAATTTCCTTACACGAAAGCTCTTTGCAGTTGACAGTAGGGTGGGGGTGCCATTTTGTTTCCGTTCACAAATATTGTGCACCCAAATTAAAGTTTACAACTCAGCCGTTTTAACTTGTTAGCGTGTAATTTGAGTTTGCGTCTAAAATGACCCTTTTCGTTATTAGTTAAATTAGTGTTTCTTCTGTGCTGCAGCATTTTAGTGTCTCAAAAATTTATCGTTTTAATCGTTGTATAAAATAAATTTGCAACTTATATAAATAAATGTTGACTAGTTAACCATATCTGCTGTTTATGCTTTATATATCTAGCAGATAAGATTTTCTGGGTTGATTCTTAGGTTAAGATATATTTATGACTAGCAATCACCAGCGGCTCCACCCGCGTGTAGAGATTAAAACCGTAATATAGGATAAGCAAAAAATGGTTACAGTGGGCTAACCTTAAAAGCTAGACATATGCTGTCGCGGACTTTTAATTAGAACTTTTAGAGGAGAACAATTTTGTGATGCATGATTTATGAATAACTATTACCGTTTACTCAGCGCACGCAAGGAAAGCTTTAAATTTTGCCGTTTTCGTACTAGTTTTTATTGCTGCTCCTCTCCTATTCATCTTAGCCTGATGCTATATACCCTTTAGCCTTTCTCAATAAATGGACTATCTTACACTGAAAGAACTTTTCAAATCGGTCCAGTAGTTCTTGAGATTAGCGCGTTCAAATAATCAAACAAACAAACTCTTCACCTTTATATATTAGTATAGATATGTAGGTTTATTCGTTACATATAAAGAAGAACATCTCCGAGCTGTTCCAAAGATTTTGTAAATCCCTTAAAGAGAAATATTTCAAGCAGTTAATGTAAAATGTTCTGTATACAATCGTATTGGATAATTTAATCGTTTGTTGGTACCTCTTAAGTATTAACTATCTATGACCGAGAAGATGATGTATTTTGTCTGTTTATAAAATTTCATTTCATTCTTAATTAATAGCTAATTTAATGAAAAATTGTAATATTTGGATATACTCACGATGTAAAATGTTGTAAGTTAGCAATGTAGGAAATGCGTTAGTTATACATAAAATTCTAAATAAATCTTAGCTGTATTAATGCTTTACGGGTTTAAGTATAAGAAGATGCTTATGTATGATAAATAAGGTATTTTACGACGTGCATTAGTGTAATCATTATGATATCATATATACAGGTTGCGTCCGTTGTACCTCTCAGAATATTACAGAACAGTGCAGTTAATTAAAGCGCAAAGCCGGCAGCCGCAAGCGAAATGGGAAATAGCTAATTATGAACTCGCGTAGTAGCTTAAAACTACTAAATGCGAATTTAAATCATAAGCGCTAGCGGAACAACCTAGATGGAGCTGTGAAAACGAAATTTAGCATCCTATCAGGATATCAAGAATATTTAGTTATTTATTTATTTTAAAAAATACACAGCTATTAACCTAATAATTTACAAATTATTATTTTATTTTGTACATACAGGCAATAACGGATTTTAATTTTGCTAACATTATTCTTATTATAATAAGGACGCCTGAGAAGTGTGTGTATGTGTCTATGTAAGTGTGTTGCATGTGTAAAGTGTATGATATGCATGGAAATATATATAATATAATAATAGTGCGGGGTTCTCTGGCACAGGTATATGTTACTTAAAAGAGGGCCCCAGCACAAAGTAAAGAAATAATGTATTACAGTTAATGAAATAAACATTTTGATGTTTTTTTTAAATATAATTAAATATGTAATCTTTAAATTTATAAATTCACACATATACAAATACGATACACACATAAGAATTAAAAGAAACAAACATATAAGAATTTTTTAAACGCAATCAATAAAATATTTAGCATTACTATTTTATTTACCTCAACATTATGTAATTATTATAAAAGGTGCAACATTATTTATATTTCAATATATTAATGGAGTTTTTTTATAAACAAAAATATTATATAAGTTCAAATTAGTATATGATAATTTATAAAATTCGGCGCTACTTTGAGTAGGTCCATATCATTTTACTGCCCTTATCCTACTCTAAATGCGGTACAACATGTTATAAATATGTTGTCACATGATTTGACTACGTATTTTACTACCGGCCGCCTGTCTGACGTCAACTTACCTTAATCGTATTGTACGAAATCGCGATAAGAAAGATGGCGGTCTATTCTACTCAACCGGATACCACGCGGTGGGTCAACTTACCTTAGTCGCCTTTTACGACACCTCGGTAAGAAAGAGGTCTATTCTATTCAGCCGCCAAATTATATATATCTAAATCTATCTATCTTTAAATATATATATTTTTTATTTATAACAAATATGAACAAGTTATATTCATCTTAAATGACTTACACGCTAGGACTATACAAATCATGCCCACGTGGAATGGTCCCAAGAATGCTGGCAGCGTTTCCGCGCTGAATCGTTCAGCTGATTCTTAAATATTATATTCGGAACATAAATTTTTATTCGCTGTAGCCCGTAGTATGTACCACAAAGTAAATCCTCTTGCTTCACGTTACTACGTAAAATTAAAATATGGGTGTAGTTCATTTAAGCTTATTAATAATAGGATCGCTATGCCAAGCAAATGCCAAATCCTAACCGCTGTAGTGTTTTAGCACCTTATTTTCTGTATATGAAATTTTAATCATAATTTCTCAATAAAGATTTGATTATAGAATTTATACCTTAAAACATTTATTTGAAAAGATGAAAAAGAATATATTGTTTTGAAAAGAGCATTCTTGCTGGTTCTTCTCGGTAGGAATAGTTTTCCGAACGACCACTACAGTTCACGACTCAAAAGCACTAATTAGTCCTATTCTAGTAATGATTAAAAGTAAACTTGTTGTTTAGTTTATAAGAACATTTTGAGTTTGCGTTTAAAGCAAATAATTGGAGACCTTAAACCCACTCTTCTGTGGTGTGCTTATCCTACTAATATTATAAATGCGAAAGTTTGTGAGTATGTGTGTATCTTTGTTACTCTTTAATGGCGAATCTGCTGTACCAATATCGTTAAAATTTGGTTAAACTATTACTTATACACCAGGGTAGCATCTATGCATAGAAATAACAGGATTTATATTGGCTATATAAATTCTGTTAATTCTACAGGAATAGGAGGACATTGAAAAGCGGCATCTATTATCAACTTATCGGGTAAAAGCTTTGTTACCTATATCCCATAAATTATTCAGTTTTCCTCATGTTTTCCTTAAAGTGAGTGATGAATTTCAAATATAAATTATAGAATTATATTAAAATTATAGAAAGTTCATTAGTGCCTACTTTGAGTTTGAACTCTTCTAACAGTGTTGACTATAATATGAATTTAGAATTATTATAACTTATATTACAAGAAGAACTTTAGAAGACTGTTGACCTTCTATCTTTTGGTTTATATTGAGAGTCAAATAACTCAGCAAACTCAACCATTTATCAAAGTTAAATTAGATCTTTAAACTCCGATTTTAATCTTTTGACAGAAATGTAAATGAAAGTTACAATTTTACAAATATTGACTACCTAAATAAGATAAACTTTTCCAATTTTGAAATTATTAAATTGTATAAATTTCAAATAAATAACACTTTCATTAAAATATTATTGCTCTACCCGGCGACTATGTTACGAACATAGTCTTGAACTTTAAAATACCCTACAATATTTACTGATTTTTTCAGTTTTATAATAAAAAAGGTTTTTTTAGTATTTATTAACCTGGTTATAAACTTCAATTGTATCTAATTTTATTAATATCATCCTCCTGCCCTTATTACTCTAAGCGGCGTCGGCACAACATGTTATAAACATGTCACATGATGTGGCTACGAATTTCCAACGTCAACTTATCTAAGTAAGATTTTACGACACCTCGCTAAGAAAGAGGGTGGTCTATTCTACTCAACCGGATACCACACGTTGGTTCGACTTACCTTGTCGCCTTTTACGACACCTCGGAAAGAAATGGGCGTGATCTATTCTACTCAGCCGGATACCACACGGCATATTGTCTGGTAGGTATATATCTATAATGCAATAAGGCCTTGTAATCTTTTTAAAATTAGGTATCATAAGTTTAAAATACCCGGTTGAAATTGTAACAGTCTCATCCCTACATTCGAGTTTTAAAAATAAATAATTATTTAAATTTCAATATTTTAGAAAAATCTATAAGTATAAAAATAAATGTTTGTTTGTCACGCAGTAATGTTTTTTCGCATCTATAATTGATGCTCTATTCATAAAACATCAAATTCAGAAAAGTATAATTTTCGTCATATTGACCGAATGTCACGTTATCCGCCGTACTACAGTATGGAGAGAGCGGGCGGAGCGTAGAGCGCAGAAGTGATCTGTTAGGTCGCTTATGAAATGTTGTTATAAAGATATTGTAGATGTGTACTGGGGCGATATATAATATTAATAGAGTTTTAACTCGACTATTTTAAAGAATTGATAATAAATACACATCTAGGCCCGCTCTCGTATAATAGTTCAAGATGCAAGATCGTGTCGATCTTTGGAAAGGCAGTGATGGAACGCTATGGACTCTGTTCATAGTAACGGATGGGTGTGGTGTTTCGTCCTTTTTAGGACGTCCCCTTAGCTTAGTTAATGATACCACGAATGACCATTATAGCATGGCATTATTGCATAAGTACCGCTGGTCGGGTCTTTGTTAATAAGACTGCGGACTAGCTTTAGACAGTGTGGCCTGCATTTCCCTTATCTTCACATATACATCTTACGTGGCTTGCCGCGTTAAACATAAATTACCTTTTGTTGTATGAGGTGGCGTGTTGAGCTTGGCGCATACCGTAAGCGAGTGCACTATGTGTGACTCCATTATATGGTATTGGGTGAATAGGGGGTGATTGGCATTCATGTAATGCTCTGCAATACACATCTTCCACTTCGGTGGACACACACTATCCACCTCGGTGGACACACGCCTATATGGTGTATATATAATAACTAATCAAGTTGCTTTGCAACATGTTTGCCATCTCGATGGGTTTCCACTTTGTGGACTTTATACGTATTATACGTATTATACTGTATGTGGTTTTTACCATAGAACGCACCGTTACGACGTGTGCAGGCGACATGCGCCTTACTGAATATAAGAATTGGTAATTTATTATCAAAGTTTACCAGGCCTTGTGCCTTTGGCTAATGCCATATTTTATAGCTCCGGCTATTTATTATATGGGCTTCGGTCCTCTATTATACACCCAGGCACTCATGCCTAATACGTCAACTGTGGTTTTGTTGACTCCCGACAATAATGGGTTTATCCCATGATCATACGCCGCAGGCGCACTATAAACAGGTACCCCTGGGGGGGGGGGCTCATATCCTATGGACGGAGCTCACCGTTGGTAGCGGGTGCGGAGCTACTGACTATCACTCTCTTTTTATATTTTTCCAAATCGGAAGAATGTAATAGATAGGAGAGAGATACCACTTTGATTAAACTTCTCTGCGGAGTTGTTTAAGGGTTAGGTATTTAGATCGAGTGAGTGATCTTTCTGTTGGCTATAACATATCCTATGAAGTAACATAAGACATTCGCGAGACATTCAACTATCTGAATGTCTCGCATTTTTTTATCAAATTTTATAGTAACCCGTTCATGTATTGACCATATAAGAATCTGTTCGTGTAACGAATATATATCTGTTGGACATATAAAGTCTGTTCATGTAGAGTACATGTAAAATCTGTTCTTGTATTAGATAAATATAAAACCTGTTCGTGAATCGTACACTTATATTCAATAATTTATATTAATTTATGCCTGCTTTACGCCTCTAAACTGATGACAAACAACTGTTTTATATTATAACAAATGATATTTGATAATGAACCTCTCTATTGAGCAAAGCGATACAAACTACGAATGTAGGGCCTGACGGCTCGTTCTATATTAAAGAATATGATATATTGAAATATTATTATAAAACTATAATGTGATTATTATCACATTATTTTATATTATTTAAGGTTTTATTTGACTCCTTTAGATTGACGGACACATAGCCTCTGACGCTCTAAAAGAATTTGAGTTATTACAAAACACAACGTAGTACGGGTCCTAGCCACTTAGACAAATCACGAGCCAATATATACTAAGAGTGCTAGCGCCTTCGGCGCGTTTTTATGCTTTACGCTGTTGGAGTGTGAGCGCTCTAGCGGTGGTTAAGTATTATAAATTATATTTTACAGACGAGTAAGGTGGAGTTAGTTACAAAATGAAAATAGATAAGATACATCATAGGTATTATGTGATGTAGTAGGTATCTAAATGAAATGTAGTACGGACGGACTATGGTATAAAGTATCAATAGTGTATTAAGTAGACGAAAATAACTCATTTCCTCAGTTGCTAAAATGGTTTGGGTATTTTCCCATTCGAAAAGCCTTTTACGAGATAAGTGATTACGTTCTTAGCGCAGACTCTTTTGGTGAACTCGGCTTAGCGTGAAATTGAGAATAAACATGCTTTTCCTTCAAGAATTAGAATTAGAAACAAAAATATATTCGTTATATAAATGCTTTATAGCAGTTACGCCGTGTGGTATCCAACTGAATAGGATAGTACCACCCTCATTTCTTACCGAGGTGTTGTAAAAGGCGACTAAGGTAAGTCGACCCGCCTTATGGTATCCGGCTGAGTAGTATAGACCGCCCTCATTTCTTACCGAGGTGTCGTAAAATATGACTAAGGTAAGTTGATGTCAGGCAGGCGGCCGGTCGTAAAATACACTTTTGTACTATGGAATTCCGCAAAGTAACGCCTGCTTCTATAAATTTAAGATTAGTACTCTTTTTTCTTTTATTTTATTTAGGAAAACATTGTTACAGGTTTATTTAAGTTAAAACTTCTTCAGGAAACTTTGTTTAAGCATCTAAGTGATATTGTTCCGAGAGCGAATTCTTTAGGCGGGCTCGGCCGAGCGTGAAATTAAAAAAAAACATCTATATTGTTTCTTGTAGTAAGGATAAAACTATTTCAATAGATGCTTTTCTAAAGGGAAGATAAATTTATTGATTCAACGAGATATTCTTTCTTTCCTAAAGTTAGATTCAGAGAATTATTTGAATTGGTTGGTACAGTTTTGCTAGGGAATACTCTTCGTTGAGCAGGGAAGCGTGAAATTGGAATAATACTAGCTTATATAGATTTTTTGGAGGTCTGCGCGCTAGTTTCACATAATAATAAAGTATATGGGTGACGGAGCCTATTTTTTAAAGATATAAAAAAATGCAATAAAAAAAGAAAAAAAAAGCCGGGTGACATATAGGAATCGATCCTAGGTTTCGAACTTTTGGGTCCGCGCGTCACCATAAGGCCATCACAGCTTTGCGTTTGGCAGGTCAAATATTATTTACTTTCTATTCAACATCTTAGCATTATTCATTAAAGATACTAACAAACTGTGACAGATATAAATGTAAATACTGTAAAATCAGTGAGACATGTTTTCTGACGTCGATTGGTCGTGGAAGAGCACCTTTCCGTCATCGTAATTGCTAATCAAAGTCATACCATCAGTCCCCCACTACACGTCGCCCTAAGCCGTGGTCCGGTGCACCCTTAGGATGACGTTCCCTGACGCAAGTAGAGCTTCTGCGCTCGCCCGTCCCATCCGGTGACGTTGTAAAAGCTGTTAGGGCTTACAGCAATTGGCAAAAAAAAAATCAACTAGACAATTTCAAATGTATTTTTAATTGCGCATCTTAGAGAGAAATCCGAAGTATAAAATGTACCTTTTCGTAAATAAGCCTCAAAGTTAAACAGACATTATATCAAACAACCCTCAAAGAATTCGATTTGAACTGTGACTTAACAGTACAAACAAACTTGTATTATTCACTTTGGGGGCGAGCTCCGAGTGAATTGGGATTTAATCCACAGTAAATTGCTTACCGTCTGTTTGGCTGAACTGATTATCTTTTAGTCTTTGCCTTGGTTATACAGGAAACAGGCTATTTACATTTGAAACACTTTGACATTCCAATGCTCTCGAGTGTTGAGGTAAATTGATTTGGAGTTCATTTTCTCCGTTTATCTTATTGACTGATCCGGTGTTTATTTTAGAAAGTACAAGTGGATATTCTTCACACATCGTGTGGTATCCGGCTGAATAGAATAGTAGCACCCTCATTTCTTACCGAGGTGTCGTAAAAAACGACTAAGATAACCGTGAAGAAAGATAAATTGACTCACCGTGTGGCATCCGGCTGAGTGGTATAGAACCCTCTTATTTCTTACCGTGATATTTTAAAAGGTGACTATGGTAAGTTGACCCGCCGTGTGTGATTCGGCTAAGTAGAATAAAGTGATGTGATCGGAATAATTTATGATTCGTATATCCCTCTTTTCTTACCGAGGTGTCGTAAAAGGCAACTAAGGTAAGTCGACTCGCCGTGTGGTATCTGGTTAAGTAGAATAGACCACGCTTATTTCTTACCGAGGTGCCGTAAAAAGCGACTAAGGTAAGTTAACATCAGGTAAGCGGCTTGCCATAAAAGATAGCAAAAACACATAACAATGTGTTTAAAACAGGTTTTAATATTTTTATTGGTTTATGGATAAGGGCAGGAGAATGTTGGTTAAATAATTAAAGTTGTATAAATATTTAAGTTGATGCGAAGGAAATTCCGGATGAGATCTGTAGTTCATAAAAAGAAAATATAACTATCTCCTGTTATTAAAGGAATATGAAGCTTTAAATTTCATTTTTCAAGTGGGATTATATTTTAGAAATTAATTTTCAAACGCCATAACGTAAAGGCTTCCTTTTCATTTCCAAGCTTCTCTTATTGTTGTTGGGACGTAAAGTCGTACCTAATTTGATCTCACAATTTTCTCCTGCGGTCGCTCGTAGCTCAGTGTCAACGTTTCATTCGGATTTCATGTTACCAACATGTTTTTTGAAAATGAATTTCCCTTAATGCTTTGTGATAAAGTCTAAATTATCCCGAACAGATGCAAATAGTAAAACTGTCGCCCGTTTCAGTGCAACGGTCATTCTGTTCAGCCACAACTTGAACATTTTCCAAGACTTTGTACCGACATTATTAAAGTAAAATGAGAATTGTTACGGTTGCTTTTGTTATTGTTAACGAGCAACTTGAAAACATAATTTGTTATCTCAACTGGTTATAGCGGTGTTTTAATTGTTCTTTGTGTTTTTCATTACAGTTTATAGCGGTTGGCGTAGTTACGTTTAATACATAAGGAACGACTTTTGTGGTATCCTGTTGAGTATAATAGACCACCCTCATCTCTTACTGCGGTGTCTTAATAGGCTACAAAGGTAAGTTGAATGCAGGCATGCGGTCGGTCGTAAAATAACTAGTAAAAACAGGACAATGATTACATAAGGAACGATTTTTCTACTTAATACATAAGTTGGAAGCGATAATACTACAAGATCAACACTCTCCTGCTTTTATTAACTCTAAGCGGGGCCGGCACAACATGTTACACACATGTTGTCACATGATTTGGCTACGTATTTTACGGCCGGCCGCCTGCCTGACGTCAACGTACCTTAGTCGCGTTTTGCGACACTTCGTTAAGAACGATGGTGATCTATTCTACTTAGCTGGATATCACACGGCGAGTCAACTTACCTTAAGACAAGACGGATAAAAGTATTAGAATTCGTTAGAATATTACTAGGATACTTAAAACTAAATTAATAAATTTAAATTTTAGCAATTAATCTATTTAACTAAAATAATTAATATAATAATCTATTTTATTTTAAGAGATATTAAAACTAATTATCAAACTCAGTTTTTTACGCGATATTAAAACTTAATTATTTAATTCCGTTTTTTTTAAAGTTTCTATTCAACTTGCCATGTATGTATGTTAAGGTGGAATCTTGCAAGTTATATTTAATCCACTTCGTGTCCGATTGAGCTGCAATTATACACACTGGTACAGTCCCGATGACAATGCATGTTTATGAAAAACATAATCTGATGCTCCGGTAATAGGTAAATAAGGTAATATATTTTAAAAGTAAAAAGTCAATCTCTTCTTTTTCCGTTTGTTGGCCCATTTTATATTTTATTTTAGTCATATTTCTAAGAGGATCATTATTTTATAACGTTGTCGTCAAAGGAGTTTGCATCTCAGACACTTAAGATGCTTCTTTGAAAAGCAGTGCAGTGTAAATGTCACTCTATATGCTAATAATTCGACTTAGTTAGGCAGGAAGTAGCATGTGTGGAAAGTTTTAATAAGAAATTCAGATTTAACTCTATTTATAGTTGTCCTTTTTAACATAATATGCAAAGGCGAAGTTTTATAAGCTAGTTATATGAGTAATTAAGAAACTTACCGAGGTGTAAAATGCGACTAAAGGAAAATTGACCCTCTGTGTGGTTTCCGGTTGAGTAGAATAGACATACATACTGGTATAGTCCCGATGACAATGCATGTTTATGAAAAGCATAATCTGATGCTCCAGGATTGGCTTAAGACGAGGGAACTCTTATACGGTTAAGGGACATTTCATAAGTAAATATGGTTAAAAGCTTTTCTAACTTGACTTGTTTCTTTTTCATTCTGAACCAGAAGTAGCTTCATTAAATCTAATTAATCCTTTACTATTCAAAAATACTTTCAAAAGTTTACTTGAATAAAGATTTTGATTTGATTTGATTAGTCAGATAAGAGAGCAGTGTTGGTACATATTCTCATGCCAGTGTAAAACAGAGTTAACTAAGTAAAAATATTTTACAGAATTAGGTGTAACTTTGCGGAGAGTCATAATAAAAAAGTAATAATAAAATTATTTTACTCCACCGTGTGGTAACCGGCGGAATAGAATAGTACCACCCTCATTTCTTACCGAGGTGTCGTAAAAGGCGACTAAGGTGAGCTGACCCACCGTGTGGTAACCGGTTAAGTAGAATAGACCACCCTCTTTCTTACCGAGGTGTCGTAAAATACGACTATGGTAAGTTGATGTCAGGCAGGCGGCCGGTCATAAAATACGTAGCCAAATCATGTGACAACATGCTTATAACATGTTGTGCCGACCCCACTTAGAGTGGGATAAGGGCAGGAAGATGAATAAAATTATTTTACTATAATCTGCAATTAAGCTGTGATGGCCTAGCGGTGCGACCGTGTGAATCTCTAGAGACGATCATGGGTTCAAACCCGGGCAGAAACCAATGAGTTTTTCTATTAAAACTTATGTGTCTAATTGATAATTGCAATTTATCATACGCTTTTCGGTGAAGGCAAACATCGTGAGGAAACCTGCATATCTCTAGAAAATTCTAGGGATATGTGTAACCTACCAATCCGCATTGGAGCAGCGTGGTAGGTCTTAGCTCCAACCCTTCTCTCCAAAAATGGAGAGAGGAGGCCTATGCCTAGCAGTGGGATAGTAACAGGCCGTTACTTACTTTACTTTACTCAATCTGCAATTAGGAGCAAAATAATTTTAATATTACTTTTGTAATAATATTTTGCAGCATAGAAATAAGCTATAATTTCCACATTAAAACAGTTTCATTATTTCCTAATTCCGCGAGCCATGTACAAAGCGAATGATTTTGTTCTGCAGGCGGCGTTTTCTGTTGGATTTGGCTAAGCGTGAAATTAGACAGGAACATGTTCATGTATTTCTTTTCAGTGGAATTATAAATGAAACTGCTTTGAAAATTATTTGTGTCTAGAGCATTGACCTTTGACTGCCTAATGTAAAGCAAAAAAAATGTATTATGAAATCTTGCCAAACAAGACTGAAACTTTTATGTACTTTTAAATGAGTTAAGCGGCTCCAACGATTTCCTGAACTTCAGCACTTAGGGAGTTTTGGGGGAGAAAAATCGACCTAGGTAGGTTTTATTAAAAAAAAATCGTTTTATCCCCGTTTTTGGGCAATAATTAACATTTAAATTTAATATAAAACACTATTTTTGCGTCAGCGCAGTTTATTCGGGGAACAGGCAGTCTCGAGAAATGAAAATACCTAGGATCGAGCATCTAGCCAATAACGTTTTTTTTTAAAGTTACTTTTTTATTTTGTAAAAAATTACCGAGCACCGGACACCCAGGTAATATATTTTAAAAGTAAAAAGTCAATCTCTTCCTTTTCCGTTCGTTGGACCTATTTAAATTTTATTTTAGTCATATTTCTAAGAGGATCATTATTTTATAACGTTGTCGTCAAAGGAGTTTGCATCTCAGACACTTAAGATGCTTCTTTGAAAAGCAGTGCAGTGTAAATGTCACTCTATATGCTAATAATTCGACTTAGTTAGGTAGGAAGTAGCATGTGTGGAATGTTTTAATAAGAAATTCAGATTAAACTTTATTTATAGTTGTCCCTCTCAACATAATACGCAAAGGAGAAGTTTTATAAGCTAGTGATATGAGTATTAAAGAAACTTACCGAGGTGTCGTAAAAGGAAAAAAGTAAAAGGGCTATGGAAAGTTGACCCACCGTGTAGTTCCGTTGAGTAGAATAGACCACCCTTTTTCTTATCGAAGTGTTTAGAATACGATTAAGGTAAGTTGACGTCAGGATGGAGGCCGGAGTTAAAATACGTAGCATAATCATGTGACAACATGTTCTTTTAATGTCAGGAAAACAGGGTTATCACCGCCCGATAGGGACGAGTGGCGGGTATGTCGGACTCACACAGTGAGTCAGACACGGGTCAGTGATATTTGATGGTACATATTGACAAAACGCTCAATAATAAGGGCGCATTGATATTTGTTACATTGTTTTATGTTTCCTGGGCTTCTTTTCCTCTCAACCGATGGATGTCCACTGTTAGATAGATCTCTTCAAGATTTTGCCACATCTAGGGATACTTAGCCACATGGATCCAGCGATTTCAGGTGTTTCACTTTGGGTTTTGTGGTCAAGGATCGCGATTCCAGCACCTAGAGACCTCAACGCCTATCGTTTCTTTCAGTACCTCCTCGCCCATTACCAGTTTAGTTTCGCCACTCGCTGAGCTACGAGTATTTCATAGTTTTGGTTCTTATACTAATCTCCTCAATTTGACCGCGTAGATATACTCCAATTTGTTTACCCAACTCTTCTATAATAAAACCGTGAGCAATTAAGCTAACAATTCATTATATTTGATTAATAATAAAAGCAACCATAAAATTTTAATTTTACTTTATTAATGAGAGTGCTAAGCTGAGGAAATTTTTCAAGTTGCTGAAAATGACCGCACTGAAATACTTTACTATATAAAATTTTAACTTTATTACAAGGTATTACAGAAATACCATGTGCAAGGAAGTTGGTGGTATCAAATCCGAATGAAACGCGAAGCACACAGCGACCGAAGTAGAAAATTGTAAGATTAAATTAGGTCCAGTTCAAAGTCACCACTGTAATAAGACTAGCTTGGAAACGAAAAGCGGAATCCCGTAAATATTTTTTTATAATTTAATTTTGTTACAATAGTTTTGTTTGTAAAAGAGAATTTTTGAGTTGCAAAGGCAAATTCAATTAAAATGAATAATTTCCGGCACGATAGAAACTCATCCCGAAGGACAGTGTTAATTAAGTTAAGAATTTAGATTAACGTAAGCGATATTGGGCCTCATAAGAAGGCTCAGAGTTGCTCAGCGGGCAATATAGCGAGCTATGATCGGAATATCTCTACATGATCAATTCAGAAATGAGAAGATCCGTAGAAGAACTAGAGTCACCGATTTGGCTCAGCTTGTCGCGAAGCTGAAGTGGCGATGGGCAGGGCACATAGTGCGGAGAACCGATGGGCGTTGGGGTCTCAAGGTATTGGAATGGCGACCCCGCACCGGAAAACGCAGTGTCGGTAGACCCCCTACGAAATGGACTGACGACCTCAAAAAGGTCGCGGGGAGCCGCTGGGTCCAAGCGGCACAAAATCGAGTGTTGTGGAGATCCCACGAAGAGACCTATGTCCAGCAGTGGACGTCAGACGTGTGGTGTCCGGCTGAGTAGAATAGACCACCCTCATTTCTTACTAAGATGTCGTAAGAGGCGACTAAGGTAAGTCGACCCGCCGTGTGGTATCTGGCTGAGTAGAATAGACCACCCTCTTTCTTACCGAAGTGTCGTGAAAGACGACTAAAGTAAGTCGAACCACCGTGTGGTATCTGGTTGAGTAGAATAGACTCTTTTTAACGTGGTGTTTGAAAATATGACTATGAAAGTTGACGTCAGGCAAAATAAGTAGCCACATCATGTGACAACATGTTTATAGCATGTTGTGCCGACTCCACTTACAGTGGGCATTAAGGCAGTTTTATAGATATGCCTATTAATTTTTATTAATAATAAAATTCTCTGACTTTCATTTGTCATATAATTTTACTACAATCCTGAAACCGAAGGTATAGACTTTCAACTAGGAAGTATGATTTAAAAGAGGTGGTTGGAAATCTCTAAACTAAGGCGTTTTAAGATTGCAGGGCTTAAAAATTCTTTGGAAATACCTATGTAATTCATTAAATATCCATCGCTATAAGAAGAAGAGTAAAAACTACTTGTAATGTCTGATCTTAAGGGTTTTGATTATAAGGCTAAGCTGAATAGATGTAATAATTTATGGCACCAGTCAGGAAGTAATAACCTTATTGCCTCAATATCCTTCAGTGCTCTTTGGTTTGATGGCTCAATACAGTTTGGTACAAAAAAAAATCAATTTGTATTTGAAAAAGGAACGTCGTCTTAAAATGAGCGCCATCAAAAAGGAGCCCCGACGAAGCATGAACAAAATCCATTAGCCGAGTCCCGGTGGACGCCCGGTCCCGGTCTTTCGAATCGGAAATTATATTAAAAAGCGATACTTTTTAGCAGCTGAAGATAGTTTCAATAAAATGCGAAAAGTGCTGATTTCCTTTGAGAGCGGCAAATTTTTTCGTTCGCCTGAGTAAGAATATTAAAAATTCAATTAACCTTCTTTAAAAACAAAAATAATCAAATATGATAATATTTACATAAAATTTCACGAGCCTCTAATTCGGAGCAAAATTCTTTGTTCATTTAAAATACATGAATGCCGAGTGATAAACTGAGAGATAGGAGGGTAGCGATACAATGCCTTAGCGAACGCCATCTTCAACTATTTCCTAGTCAGTGTTGCCATTACAAAAATAGAAATCAAACTGTAGTTACCAGTTCAAATAATAAACTTCTTAAAATTTTTGCAGGCAACAATGTATAAACGCTTATCAGTCCTTATGTTATATTCGTAAATTAATTATGTGAACCCTTGTCTTATGAAAATAGTAGCTTTTTGTTTTAGGCTCTTTTACTTATTTAATTTAAATAATATATGCAACTACCTAATTAGGATAACGTACATGGTTACTCGAATTTTATTTAAGATACATTCGAATCCCCGCTAATTAAGTAAAATACAAATAAATTAAACATCTGAATCCTTCGCCATGACCTCTTCTTGACTATGTTTCTTCAGGGACCCATATATCATCTTAAACCTAATATTTACCCTAAGTCTTTTGATTCCATACATTAATACTACTGCTAAGGCTGCATCTTTCTCGCAACTTAGAATTCCGACATTATTTATCGGCGGAACTAGTCACAAATACATGTATGTTCACGGTGAGTAATTCTGTAGAAAAAAAGAAAAGCAGATCTAAAATTTGCTATCTCCAGGAAAGTAAATATCGTAATGTAAATTTGCCGTTCCACGAATATATTACATATGAAAGGTTTTCCTTATATCACAATAGATCACGAGGTAAATCGGTTATTTGGAGATATCTCGTAAATACTTGACCTATATTAACGTATCCTTTACCATCAAGAGTCATCATAAAGGATAAGAGCCTACCTTGTATTGGTTTCTTGCGCAAGCTGATTACGCATCTCTTTCGGGAATTGTTTATTGTCCTAGATTTATATGTATTCTTATGTTTAACCTTTATTTATTACGTATATGATAATCCTTTTTTTGAAGAATTTAAGACGCGATGTGTACGATGCCTGTTTCTGCTAGAGCGATATGGGATCATTATGGATGCGATATGGATGGATGAAGCGATATGGGACAACTTAGTTTGCCGGTAGATTTTAGATTTTAAATTATATCATACTTATTAGTATACTACAGTTTTCGCTCATGTATAGATTGACAAAATTATTTAATTCCATCTGCGGAGAAGTGGAAATTTTTGATGATACTTACAAAAAAAGTACTACTACTTTATGAAAACAATAATACTTTACACTAATGAGTGTTTTCTATTAGAACTTTTGTGTCTAATTGATAATTGCAATTTTTCTCACGCTTTTCGGCGGAGGAAAACATCGTATGGAAACCTACATATCTCTAGAGAATTCTAGGGATATATAACCTACTAATCCGCATTGGTAGCGTGGTAAGTCTTAACTCTAATCCTTCTCTGCAAAAACGGAAAAGGCCTATGCCTAGCAGTGTAACAGGCCGTTACTTTACTTTAACTCACTCTTAAAGAGAAACTGATACAAAAGCCTTCAATACTGTTGAGGATTATTTAGATGATGAGAATGCGTGGATATAGCTACTACCTACATATCCTACATACTACTGTACAAGATAGTAATGACTTAATGTTACTAGTTATAAGTATTTTGTTGAATGCAGCAATCGCCGAGTTTATTACTGGCTTTTCTCGTTAGGAACAGCTTTCCAAACCAGCAGTAGAATTGTCGATTCAAAAGCACTTGTTCACAAGTTTATTTGAATGAAGAAAATTTGGAATTTGAATTTGAATTTAACGTATACAAGTTGGGTTATACGCAAATGTAAAATGGAAATCTCTTTATAGACGTTACTATCTTTAATTTACAATATTGGTATCAGTCTGCAATCACATCTTGAAAAGCAGACACTGAAATTGAAATCCATCACGTAAAAGGATGTCATTAGTAGTTTAGTATTATTTTCATTAAATGCATAGTTGCCGCAGCTAGGGGATTGCTACGTGGATTGAATTAATAAACTTGGCGGCTAGACCCCCTTTACTGTCGCCTTAATTATATTTATGTGCATCTGCAGTGATGACGTGCAAACATTATGTATGTCTCTTAGATTATAATAAGTTTTTTTTTATTTACAGAAAAAGTCTACAACTTATATCTATCTTAAATTACTTACACGGCCACTACTTACGGCGCCAACGGGTTATTCATTTTCCTTTATAACCTTTTCTAACGTATCTTTGTTCTATCTTCATTATTAAATGAATGGTCTTCTGTCACCTGATTTATCGCAACAGATACGATAGTATCGCGATTAATAGCGGATTATAACAAAAATAATTTAATTAATACTTTTGTATTATGGATCACCGCAAAGTAACACCTAATTCAATAAATTATCTTACAGCAGATGACAAATATTCCGTTCTGGAAGTGAGTACATTACATTGATATAGTAACAAAATAATTATTGTGGTCATGCTCATTAACTTTGGTGGTACAATTTTTTAAACAAATTTTAGTCTTAAGACTTTAGGTAAATCACTAGTGGACTTATTTTTTTAAGAAGTACTTATTTTTTGAGAAGCTGTCGTAGCCCAGCAGTAGCACCGTGCGACTCTTTCGAGGAGGTCACGGCTTCGAACCCGGGCAGACACCAATGAGTTTTTCTGTTAAAACTTATGTGTCTTATTGATAATTACAATTTATCACATGCTTAAATCACATCGATAAAGGAAAACATCGTGAGGAAACCTGCATATCACTAGAGAATTCTGGAGATATGTGTAACCTACCAATCCGCATTGGAACAGCGTGGTAGGTCATAGCTCCAAACCTTCTCTCCAAAAACGGAGAGAAGAGGCCTATTTCCAGCAGTGTGATAGTAACAGGCCGCTACTTACTTATTTTTTAAATTATTCCAGCGAATCTGCTCCGATGTAAGTATCGATAATAGCTGTCTGATTGCATGTAATAGCATGCCTCTTTGCGATAATGACATAAAAGGCCATAAGTATGCCTACATGATAACGGCATTATTTTTTATAATGCACTCAAGTGGAAAATAAATTTCTTTCATGATTCTTTAGATACGTTAGAAATGTATTATTTTATCCTGTAATACATATTTTTCAACATTATAAATCACTACGATGTATATAAATAACATTAATAAAAACAATTATGATATTAGTAGATTTTAAACTTTCGCGATTCATACTAATTTAAATATAAACAACCGGGTCACAAATATAAACACCGTGGTCACGAACTGACAGTCAGTTCGTGATCACGGTGGATGCAACTCTGCCGAAACGTCGAACCTTATACAAAGGTAACGTGATTATCGCGATGTGACCCGGTTGTTTATATTTAAATTATGATATTATTTATATTAACATTCATGTTTTGGTTAGTCAGTCAGCCTACCTGACGTCAAATAACCTTAGTCATCTTTTACTACACGTAAGTTAAAAATAAGAGCGGTCTATTCTAATCAGCTGGATAACACACGATAGGTCAACTTACCTCTGTCGTATTTTACGACACCTAGGTAAGGAAGAGGGTGGCCTATTCTACTAAACCGGATACCACACGGTGGGTCAACTTACCTTAGTCGCCTTTTACGAAACCTCTGTAAGAAATTGAGGGTGGTCTATTCTACTCAGCTGGATACCACACGGCGGTTTAACATACCTTAGTTGCCTTTTACGACACCTTGATAAAAAAATGAGGGTGGACTATTCAGCCGGATACCATATTGCAGTATCCATAATTATATTATAGATAGTCTACCTGTCAATCAGTCTGTATGAACCGCTGGATCAATATTTGTGAATTTTTGGAAGGTAAAAAAAAAAAATTTTTGTAAAAAAAAAATCGTTTTATACGCACGCAGTTTCAGGCACGGAAACTGCTACAATATTATTAGAAAACAAAAGTTAATTACGCTGTCACTTGCAAAGTTATAATAGCTCAGTTCAGAACTGACTAAAAGTGATATCACAGATTAAGTCCCAGATACGACCATACCTTTTTTAAATTGATTTTTTTTATATATCTTCTAAAAAATACCGAACAAAGCTCGGTCACCCATGTACTATATGTTAGCGCACACTTTCTGCAGTTTATTTATTTATTTTATTTATTTATTTACGTTGCGACATACACTTCTCTTGAAAAACGAACAAAGACTGAATGTCACTGAAAGGTTTTATCAATAGGAAGACTCCACCGGAGACAATAACGGCACAGTGTTGCCATCATTTAAATCAAAAAGAGCGCGATACTCCTGTTTCATGACTATGTTGCTATAAAATACAAAGCAGAAGTCATTGGCGACAACATATAACAAGCAATATTAAAATATAGATAGATTTCATTTATCCAAAGCACAATTTAAACGTGAGTTAATTGAACACAGTCGCAAACAACAATAAAGTAAAAAAGTATTAAACATACATAGACACACAAACACATGCACACACACGCACGCACACACACACACACACATGCACACACACACACACACACACACAATACACAAACACACACATCACGTCGTTATTGCAGCTTTCGTACTTTCTGTACTAAATTCTGTTAAGCAAAATTTATTTATGTAAAACTATATAATCAGTTTGGCCTTATTAATAGATAAAATTTTTTATATGTATATTTTATGTAAATAGCTGTAGATTATATAAAATAAAATAACGTATTACTGAAGCTATATATAGTTTCTTCTTCTGCAATTTTGCTAAGGCTATTAAACGGAAGGTATATATTAACTAGCGTAATCCTCTTGTAAATCCTACACAATCGTACCTGTATCCTAGTAATTATAGCCAGCTTACACCCACCCTCGGAGTAATCACAACGGATTATGATACTGCGTTCAATAATTTGCTGAAGAAACTGCGAAAAGGAAAGCGTGCGGAATTATTTTTCCTTCAATTATTTTGATACCAGTCGCGCATTTACTGGCGTACTTGAAGCGGCACAAATATTATAAAGTCTGTCTGTTTTTCTGTTAAGAGTTGAAGGCTAATCCACTAGACATATATTATTAAAATTTGCTTTAAGATGGTATAATATAAACTGTTTTTAAAAAAGTGTTTTATGAAAAGGGAAAATTGTATTTTAACGTTTAAGTTCACGCAAACGTTGTCTTAGGTAATACTAGTAATGTATATTATTAAGATGCTTTCGTGTTAGAATTTTACTGTTTAAATCTAGTTACTTAGGTTGTCAGTCCACTTTATGTTGGTTTTTCTAAACTCCGTCTTACGAAGCGAGTTCTTGTGTTTGTTTTCTTATTTAATGTTTTCTTTGATCTAAAAGCGTATGATAAATTGTAAATTATAGAAAACCACCGTGTGGTATCCAGTTGAGTAGAATATACCACCCTCTTTCTTACCCTTCCTTCATATAAAACCTGCGTGGTTTTCGAAAGGTGTGTTTGTATATGTTTATATATATATTATGTCTCAGTATATTGTATAATAAATTAAAAAAAAAAACCTAGGTGTCGTAAAATACGACAAAGCTAAGTTGATGTCAGGCAGGCGGCTGGTCGTAAAATACGTAGCCAAATCATGTGACAACATATTTATTTCATATTTAACGCCTAGTATACTCTTGAAGATTACTTAGAAGATAAGAATGTGTGGATATAGCTCTCTTTGAACCTGTACAAGATAGTAACGAATTAATGTAAATAGTATTAAGTAACGGCCTGTTACTATCCCACTGCTGGGCATAGGCCTCTTCTCTCCGTTTTTTTTTTTTTTGGAGAGAAGGATTGGAGCTAAGACCTACCACGCTGCTCCAGTGCGGATTGGTAGGTAAATAGTATTAAGAATTATATTTTTAATAGAGCAACTGCCGAGTTTTCTGCTGGCTCTTCTCGGTAGGAACAGCTTTACGAACCAGCAGTAGATTTGACGATTCAAAAGCACTTGTTTACAAGTTTATTTGTATAAAGAATATTTTGAATTTGAATTTATTTGTGTCTAAATGGGGTCATTTAGAGTGGGATAAGGGCAGGAGGATGTATTTAAGTTTTTATAGAAAACTTATTGGTGTCTGCCCGAAATATAAATTTCATCTTCCCTCCCATTATTTGTTTATATACTCTTACTAATAGGTCTGTGTGTGTCCCTACTCTAGTATAATAACTCTATGGTTAGGGCTGACACAACTATCACAGCTCTGTCATGTACGTGTTCAGTCCAAATTAATCTGGCAGTTATAATTTATCTCCGGATTAATCAGCAGGCCAGTACTACACTGATTGCTGTTATAGTAGGCTATCGAATTAACAAAATGTTTATCGGATCTATACACGGACCGCCTGAATTACCTTTGGATTAGTGCGTGCACAAATACCAACATATCCTGTATGGATTATATATTAAAACTCGTAATATAAAATTAACATGTAAAAATGCAAATAAAAATACTAAAAAAAGAAAGAAAAGGCCGGTAATTTAAGCTACTGTTTCTATTTCCAGTTTTTGCCCCCGAAAACAGGGATTAAACGACATTTTTTATATATTCATTCATTTCTTTTATATATATATATATATATATATATATATATATATATATATATATATATATATATATATATATATGTGTGTGTGTGTGTGTGTGTATAGTTATATATGTAATGTATAAATATGTATAAGTTTCAAAAAATTATCTATATATATATATATATATATATATATATATATATATATATATATATATATATATATATATATATATATATATATATATATAGATAGATAAATTTTTTAAACACTCCACTCTTTTTAAAATGCTTTGCGTATAAGCATAATTTTTACCTTTCATTTAATTGAATTAACTAATTTCCCTTAAATTTAATGTATAAATAAATTCAAATTTAAAATATACATTATTCAAGTAAATTTATAACTAGTGCTTTTGAATGACTGTTTAAAAAAATCTTATTACATTTAGTCATTACTGTATTGTACAGGATCGAAGAGTATGTCCACGCATTTTTATCATCTAAGTAATCCTAAATAGTATGCTTTCTTTTTTTCTTTCTTTCTTAAATAATAGTAATTATTCTATTCCAACTGTATGTTTTATTAATTTTGCGGGTCCTCTTTTTAGGGCTCATTTATCTCTAAACCTTTGATATATCGTCCCATTTGTTCTGTATAAAATCCAATGCCTCCATAAAGGCTACCAATTCCCCATTGATCCCTAAAATTTAGCGGACATAAAAGCAGTCTCCGGTGAACCCCTTATATCGGAATAAGCCTCAAATGCGATGTGTAGAGGCTGAAAACTAAAAGTTTGTTTACACACTGAAGACTTTAAGACGCTTCTTTTTCGTTATATACAAACCTATTTTGGTTTAATATTAAATAAATATTACTATATGCATGGATTTTCTAATAAAAGTAAGAATGAACTCTATTATAAGTTTATAAGTTTTTATGTAATAACTATTACTCATTGTTTCCATAGCAAATATTTAAAAAAATATTTCTTATTTGCTGTATATAATGTATAAAAATACCTTCGTCATGTATAAAGTCATTCCAAATTTGAAATTTGTCTGCGTCTAATACTGGTAATGGTAATGTGCTCTTCTGTGTGCGTAGTGCGACTTTTTTTAACCTTCTCGATCGCGTTAGCGTAACGCAGTTTGTATGGCGCAATTTGTAATATGTATAGCAACCACTAGATGTCGCTATTGCAGCGTCATACAAATTGGCGTTACTTGGCGTTACACTAACGCGATCGAAGAGGTTAAAAAAACTCGCACTACGCACACTGATCTAATTACGATACTCGCATACACAAACGCTCGTATTTATATATGCGATAAAGATAAATTTTGTGAGTGTGTGCGTGTGACAGATAAGAAGTGGCATGTGTGTGCGTGTGACGGATAAAAAGTGGCATTCATAATCTTTTTTCCTAAATTATAGATTACTACTGAGCTACTCCTTTTCAAATCACGTTTAGGAACTTTGTTCTAAATAAGTGCTAGTTAAGTAAATTAATTCATTTTCACGTCACAGAGATTGATCAAAATATATAATTATCGTGTTATGCAACATTTTATGTTACTGAAGTGGATTAACGGTAAGTTAAATTTCAAATTGAATATCAAAGTTTACTCAAAAATTGTGATGGTGAACTATTGTTCACAATCGGTACAAACACTTTCCGATAGTGTGTACATGCTCATATATAATTTACAGGGCTTGAAAGAACGACACGTCGTGCTCCGAAGCGACAAAGTGAGAAAAATATGGTTGTTCAATATTTATGGGACTTTTATTTCCGTCGTTTAACTTCGGATACACGTTGACAGACTGTAGGGGACAGTGCAAGGCGACGATAAGGCTGGAAGCGTTCGTGTGTCACAGATTTTAGTATTCGTTCGCCTGTGCTAATTTGAAATGGGTGGTCGGTGGTGGAGAGTGAATGACACAAAATATGGAAACGTCACAGATAGGTTGCTAGTAAGTACGTACGCGGTTTATGCGCTTAAAGACTTATTTCAGCTTTTGTTTGCTATTCGTATAAATTGGGTTGTGAAGATCGAATGTGGCTGAGAAAAGTTTATTTAATATAAAATTTAAGTCAATATGGGAGAGTTGATCCTATTAAATCCTATAAAATAATTAACCAAAAACTTAAGAAAAAATTAAAATAACTAATAAGCTATAGGAATATTAATTAAAGATTTTTTCATATTTAAAATTATTATTAAAAAAATAAATAGTAATAAAACATTTATAATGAAGAGGTTATAGTTAATACATTGCATAGAAGGAAGAGAAATATTAAGTTAATTTTCATCAAGGCTTTACCAGTAAGTTCGTTACTTATCAAGGTTAAATTAAAATTAAAATTATACTTTATTCAAATTCGTTCTTACAAGCACTTTTGAACGAGAAGCAGACAGAAACTTAACTGTTACTCTTTTGAAAAATAAATATTTCAATAGTGTATTTGTAATTGTTCACAAACATAGTGCGTAGTTGATCGCAATTTAAATCCAAGCTTTCTTATCATTAACATAGTCCTCAACTGTATAAGCCGCACGAAGCCTTCTCCCACCACAAAAGATTAAAAATTACATAACTGATAATATAAATACTGAATATTCAAAAATAAATAAGTAAACCATACATGCAAAAAAATATACTTTGGTCCTTTTCATGTCTAAACGTATCAAGCTTCATAGATCACATATATTTTTGAACGAACGCAAATCATATATTCAACATTATCGCTTGTAATACGAGAATTATACATATTTTAGGTCACTTCTAGATTTTTTATAGCTAAACTTGTCTCTGTATGTTGTTTTTCTTGGCTGGTGCATTCATTTGGCGCGGCTTAGGATGATAAATAATGCATACGCCTCGGGGGGGTCATCGGTATTCCACGACAGTACTGACAATGTCCGAACTACCATCTTACTCCGTGTCATTTATGTTCTCCTGGTACAATGTAACTTTGTTTACGATATAAGATGTTTTGTTATGTTGTTGTTTGTATACGGTTTATCCAGCCGTGTGGTATCCGGCTGAATAGAATATACCACCCTCATTATCTTACCGAGGTGTCGTAAAAGGCGACTAGAAAGTTGACCCTCCGTGTGGTATCCGGTTGAGTAGAATAGACCACCCTCTTTCTTACCGAGGTGTCGTCAAATACGACTAAGGTAAGTTGACGTCAGGCAGGCGGCCGGTCGTAAAATACGAAAGCCAAATCATGTTACAACATGTTTATGACATGTTGTACCACTCACTTAAAGTGGGATGAGAGCAGAATGATGATTCTTTCTACTGTAAAAAAACTGCTTGCTACACTACTTGTTTTAATCTTACCTTACTAATTTACCTTAGTCGCCTTTTACGACACCTCGGTAAGACATGTGGGTGGCCTATTCTACTCGGACGGATAGCACACGGCGCGGAGGGTCAAATTACCTTACTCGCCTTTTAGTATGCCTCGGTAAGAAACGAGTGTGGTCTATGCTACTCAGCCAAATACCACACGCCATTTACAGTACAATATATAAACTTATAGTTTTAAATAAAATTGATTCCTAATTTATACGAATATGTCTATTTTATAAATATTCCAATAGACCTAACTTGTCAATAAATACACTTCTAATATAAAAATTATAAAAAGATAACTTCATCGTACACTTATACACTATACTCTTTTAGGTCGATTAAAAATAGCTTGCAAATCCCAAGAGTTTCCGCGAACGTTACCAAAGTAGTCGAATAGAGCATGTAACAGCTTAGTCGTAAGTTTTTAATGGTAGATATTTGGTAAGTGTTAGATATAAAATATATACAGTCAAGTTGTCAGCTACATGAAATTCTAAGTAATTTAAATTGTCAGTACCTATGTGTAACAACGCCGCCTTGTCGTTACTGCAAGCAAGCAAGCAAGCAAGCCATGACGTCACATCTTGCCACAGCCTTTTGCGCCATTTTGACGTGGGAGATGTGACAGCCGCTGTCATTAGCAGCTAGCCCGCGGATAGCGAATGAGAGTTTGCTTTGATTTCATTTTAGCATTTTTTATGAAAAGAATAAAACTGATTTAGAATACTTCTTTTATTAATATAAATAGTTTAGTTACATATGTAAGCAAGCCTTGCACGGTAATTTTTTTAAAAGATAAAAAAGACTTAAAAAAGTTGAGCTCGAACCTAGATATTTTCACCACTCTAGACTGCCGTTCCCCAAATGAGCCACCATGACTTTACATTTCACAGAGAACACTTTATATTTGTCTTCTGAATTCAACGTAAATATTAGCATTTTCCCAAAAGCAAGAATAAAGAGACATTTTTTTAATGAAAACTAGTTAGATCAAATTTTTCCCCCCAGACCGGCCTACATGCTGAATTTCATGAAAATCGTTGGAGCCGTTTCTGAGATTCGGAAATATTAAAGATATGTACTTTAGCATCTACATTCTAAAGCCAACGCATTTTTGGATGGTCACCGGATTGAGAAAACAATATCATCTATTGTTACATCTTCAAAATTAAAAAAAATGATAATTGCAATTTATCAACACTTTCGGTGAATGAAAACTCGTGAGGAAACCTGCATATCTCTAGAGAATTCTAGGGATATATGTATATTGTAACCTAACAATCCACATTGGAGCAGCGTGGTAGGCCTTAGCTACAATTCTTCTTTCCAAAAACGGAGAGAAGCCTATGTCCAGCAGTAGTATACTAATAGGCCGTTACTTTACTCTCAACTCTACTTCAAAATTTTCTTATTTTAATTATGACATTATCTATTGCATATTACATTTTCAAATTCCCTTCTAAATTGAATGCATATCGAACGTTGTTGGAATAGAGACGAAGATCCCTACGGAATCCACTTTCATACTATTCGCTATTTACCGCCTGTGTCTGGCAAATCGATATTGTCGCAAATGTAAGTTTTCCAAAAAGGATTGGTTTCAGAAACAAAATTTACGTGAACAAGTCTGTTAGACAGCGGCTAAAATAAAATTTTAGGTTGAATTAAGTTTTATACAGATGCAAATAAAGCAGAAATAAAATATCGTGCCTTTTAAAACATAACCACTGTTACTTACATACCACATGTGGTCTTATATCAAACATGGTTGGGTAATTTATAGAATTAGCCGTTACTTTGCGGAGGTCCATAATACAAAAGTAACGAAAATATTATTTTGATATAAGCTGCGATAAAAAAAAAATATGTGATGCTAAATGTAGTGTACTATCCGTTCTCAATACTCCTTTGCGATTTTGTCGTGGAGTCTATCTCTTGACGATGCTTCGGTTACGGAGCGAAACGATTGTTAAGATTGTGGTGGTGAATGTGGGTAGTGCTTGTTTATTGTTGTTTTACTGGTGGCGGGTATTGCATGATTTTTTACAAATTCTGCATATATCAGGTATAAGAATGGATAGTACACTCTACATAAAAACATGACATAAAAACGAATTCCTTTTAATTTACTTTACTTAATTGTATACATTACATTGCTACAAATAATAATTAAACTTAATTTTTAGTTTAAAGACTTGCGATTTTTATTTTTTGCATAAGGTATGAGAACGAATAACACACTCTTCTTTGAGCATTAAATAGAATTTCTCCACACTAGTCTTTTATTATTAAATATAATTTCTCCAACCTCTTCTTTTAGCATTAAATAGATTTTCTTTAGATTATATCAGAATAATATTATGTATGATTACTTTTGTATCATAGACCTCCGGAAATTATACCATAATCCTATAAATTACATAACGAAATATCTATTGGACAAGTTTTTATAGGAAACGAAGGTGTTTTCCGAGGTTTAAACACTCGACCAGCGTTTGTTTTGTACTAAAGTATGTATTTTATCTAGAGATGACGCTGTAATCGATCTTGGCACCCAATTAGAGACTTAAGAAACTAGCCAGACTTGTTTGTTTCTTTATGGGATTTCAAACAGATGTGATACAGTAATTGTAGTAAAACAACCACGGATTGAAGTCTAGACGGTGGAGTGTAAAAGTTTGAAAGTAAATTAGATTTCGTCTGCGAATGTAACTGAAACCATTGCTGGCCTCTGCACTTATCGGGATGTGTTTAAGTGTACGTTTCCATTGTCCGTGATATTAGACGACAAAAAATCGTACATCGAAGGTCTATAGGAATAAGTATATGATATTCTTTATGTCTGATTATTTATATTGCGATTTTAGATGGAATGTTAGTGTTATATTAAACTTTTTCTCCCATGAAGTATTTTGTTAAGTAATTGTTTGATAATTAAAAACAAAAAGTAATGATAGACTAATTTTGCTCTAATGACATGCTATAACAGACAGGTCGACTTTCGCAATTATAATATGTTGTCGCCATTGACTTCCGCTTTGTATTTTATAGCAACACAATTATGAAACAAGAGTATCGCGCCCTTTTTGATTAAAATGGTGACAACACTGTGACGTGTGTTTCCGGTTGAGTCTTCCTATTGATAAAACGTTTCAGTGACATTCAGTCTAAATTCGTCATTCAAGAGAAGTGCATCTCGGAACGGGAATTGTGGTATTCCTATTATATCGTATTATTGTATATAGTGTGCGTTAACAAATATTAGTATGTATCATTAGAATCTTATAATTTTACACGAATCATGAGTACACTTAGCCATAGTTAAATGTCTTATAATTATTAATTTCTATGTACATGTTTCAATGTTATACTCTTAGTAAAATATTACAACTAAAATATCACGTAATCGATTAATTAATTTATTAGGAGTTTTTATTTAGTTTAAATAGTCTAAATTATAAAAACTTTGTCATGCAACTGACGTTATTTTTAGATAAACTGTTTTAGCTTTTAATCGTAACTTTCATATTAATAAGCTACCCCGTACAAAATATCCCCTTTAATTGATTCGAACGTGAAAGAAATACATACATATACAATTTTGTATTCATAATATTAAAATACTTTACAACGTAAAATTATTTTGGTTCGATGATTAAATTTATTAACTTAAAACAAATAATTTATATTGCGATATATTTCTAGAATGCAATGGAAACAAACTGCAACTTTCATATAAAACCGATGAGAACCGATTCCTAAACCTCTTTCGAACTGTATATTGTCCAGAAGTTCGGTACTGATTTTTTCCGAAGCTCACCCTTGATTGGTTTAGAAATAGGATAGTATTATTTCGCTATTCGGATTTTATTTACGCTTTATCAGCGTCCTTCGGCTTTGTGCATGATACAGCATAATTCCAGTAATCTAATATAGGATATTGTCCACGATTTCAACTGTTAGCAAATTGATTTCATTCACAATTTGCCAATAAAAAGTTTGCAAATTTAGCTATTCTTCTCAATCGGGGGTATGTTATGGTTTTATATCATTGCTGGAAATTGTGGTATCCGGCTGAGTAGAAAAGACCATCCTCAATTCTTACCGAGGTGTCGTAAAAGGAGACTAAGTTAACTCGATCCGCCGTGTGGTATCCGGCTGAGTAGAATAGACCACCCTCATATCTTCTATCTATCTAATTTCGGGGACGCCTGTCGGTGCAGGACGGGTGATCAGCTCCTATTCCGGACTATTCCACCCATTTCCCCAACCCTCATATCTTACCGAGGTGTCGTAAAATACGATTAAGGTAAGTTGACGTCAGGCAGGCGGCCGGTCGTCAAATACGTAGCCAAATCATGTCACAACATGTTTATAACATGTTGTGCCGACCCCACTTAGAGTGGAATAAGGGCGAGAGGATGATGCTGATCATTGCTGGCAATATTATGGCAATCGTCTTGTTTATTTCTTTTTATCTAAAACTAGTAACCGCGACCTCTTAGTGACAACTTCAGCATTAAGATACCCGCAATAACGCAATAAATAATTTTAACCTACATATTAGCCCAGTGTATTTAATTTAATATTTTTCTCAGTGACTAAAACGGAAACTTTTTAACCAATATGTTAAAAACTCGGTGTAAAAGGTTTAATTATGCCAAATTTCATCAATTTTGTTCTAGCAGATTACCCGTGAAAGTGTAACAGACATTCTTTCAAATTCATATTTTAGACCTATATGTTAACCCAGTAATGCTTTAATAGCGCCAAATTTTATTTTTAAATGATCTCTTAACTTTTGCATATATAATCTGAAGTATAGAATAATCATATAGTAAAGCTCTCTTGAACGGAAAATATTGCATTTTAAACTTCAATATCCTATCTCTATTATAAACGCGAAAGTTTGTGAGTATGTTTGTTACTCTTTCACGAATTCGCTGAACCAATATCGTTAAAATTTGGCACAACTATTCTTTATACACCGGAATAACATATAGGCTATACAAATCCTGTTAATTCTGTTGGAATAGGATGATATTGAAAAGCGCCATCTATTATCGAGATATTACACGAAAACAGTCTACGCGAATGAAGTCACGGATCACGTCACCGGATGTTCACGCGTGCGGACAATAGCGCGCACGTACACCTCCATGGCATCGCGCCACTCCATGCGCGACCACCCGATGGACGTTCCCTGCCTCGCGAGCTCCTGCGATCACCGTCTCCGCGGCCCGATGCGGAAGACGACGGCGACGAAGAGGATGACGCGACGGGCGAAAGGGCGAATACACCGGACATGACACACCTACCTGATCAGGACACTACCGGACGTGACACCACCACCGAAATTGACCCCGAGGTCTGGGAGCTACCATTCCCAGACCTCCCCACCGAACAAGACATCCATTAGGTCACCTAGGTGACCTGGGCTTACGGCCCAAATACCGACACCTTTAGGTAACCTAGGTGACCTCAGCCTACGGCCGGAACACATACCGGGCTTAAGTGCCCGCGAGGAGATGCCCGGGTAAAGAGGAATTCCTCGAGGCCCGCACCCCGTTCACCCCCACCCGGGGAGTAAACGAGAAGACCCTGCTGCATGAAGTCACGGGTAAAAACTAATGGATAATAAAAGACATTAAGTAACAGAAAAAATGCCTGATCAAATAACCTGTATAACCAATTATCGATTGCTCACACAATTCTAGTATCATCTAAGTGAAATTCCAATTTCTTTAGAACATATGATGGTTGGATGCTGCAATAAAAGTATTGCTTGTCCCGAGTGCAGTTCCTTTCATTTACAGCTTCACTTTCATTGTTACAGCTTCATCTGCAGAAACGTTTCTTATTTCATGGGAATTCAATTTTTGTAAGAACATTTTACTTAGGAAATTTAATAGCTGGAATTTTCAGTAAATTTTTTTGTACTGCTATAAATTATAAAACAAATAGAGGCACGGCAGCTCCTATGTATAGGTGTGTTAAATTGTACAATAGCGTTTTTAAAGAAGATAATGTTGATATATTTAGAGATTCTGGCAATAATTTTAAATGCATGATATAAAATATTTTCAATGTTATAATAAGAAAGGTAAAAATCTAAATTTCTAAAATTGTATTATATAATTTTTTTTCTAGTTAGTAGTATTTCATATATGTTTAGTTTTAGAAACAATAAAGTTATTTTCTTTGTTTTTAAATTTACATTTTTAAGCACTGTTTTTAATTTTTTTATATTATGATGAGTTAGCCTATAAGTGAGATGTACGAGGTAGTATTACTATGATGACTATATTTAAATGTTAAAAATTTAAATGTTATATGTAATATAAATGTTATATAAATAAATAAATATATAAATAAATTGTATAGATACCGCTGAAATTTTATCTACACTGTGATAAATTATTTAGCTTAGGTAAAAATAGATAGTTTTCTTAAATATCTATTCTTATAAAATTTAATCGCTGGATTTTTCAGTAATAAAATTTTTTGTGTTGCAATAAATTTTAGAGATACCGCTGTAAATATAGTTTTAATAAATTGTAAAACTTAACAAAGTATTCAAGATTTTGTTTAGTAAGTAAAATAAACTAAATATTTTAACAATATAATTAGTTTCTAAGAAATTTTTAGTTAAGAATTTAAAACACCAGCACTTTCTTGGTGATTATTTCAACAATGTATAATAATAAAAGTATTCATCAACAAAAGTAAACATTTAACTTACATGTACTTTAGTACAGCAACGGCCCGTTATCATCCCACTGCTGGGCATACGCCTCCTGTCTCCGTTTTTGGAGAGAAGTATTTGAGTTTAAACAAAAAGCTGCTTCAATGCGGATTGACAGGTTAAAAATATCCCTAGAATTCACTAGATACAAGCAGGTTTCCTCACGATGTTTTCCTTCGCAGCTAACATAGATTTCAATTATCATGCGTTAGCACATATGTTTTAATAGAAAAACTCATTGGTGCCTGTCCGGGGTTAGAAGCCATGACTCTTAGATAGATTCTCACGGTTTCACCGCTGGGCTATCACAGCTTAAACATACAGTACCTGGTTGACCGAGCCTTGCTCGGTAATTTTTTTATAAAATAAAATAAACTTAAAAAAAGCAAAAAATAATAGGGTAGATGGGGCTCGATCCTATGTATTTTCATTTCTCGTGACCACCCGTTGCCCGAATAAGCTACGCTGACTTTAACGGCAAAAATAGTGTTTTATATATTCAATCAATTAAAAGTAAATTTTAGTATTTTTTTAATGCCCAAAAACAGGGGTAAAACTATTTTTCAATAAAACCTAGCAAGATCGATTTTTCTTTTCCAAAACCTCCTGCTGAATTTCAGGAAAATTGTTGGAGCCTTTTCCGAGATTCTAAAAAAAAATATATATATATTTTCAGAATTAAAAACTATTTATAAATTATTAATTTACAAAATTATTAAATTAAAGATATAAGTCAAGTTAAATAAAAGCTTTTAAATAAAACAAACATATTTATCCACAATATTAGTCTAGATGTATCAACGATATTTCATACAAAACAAATAATATTGTCAACTTGTAAAAGACAAAGGACCGTTCTTTCCCAGCCCGCATGTACCAGATTCGCATTTCGTATTCATTTTCGACACAGGCCGTATATTAAATTTTCAGCCGATTATACACCACAATACAGCCTCTACGTATTTTAGAGAGGCTTTTGTTTGAACCCCTTTTCTCATATTGTGCCACATGAGTGGGTTTGTGTGTGTTTGCTCAATCTAATTGCTACTCAGAGCATTCATTGGAATGAAATTTTGCGAATGGAAAATCTGTTTGTTGTTGGTCTTGTGAACTTGTATTGATCATTTGCTTGTTTTGCGTGAAATGTCGATTATATCGCAATATTTGACTGGCCCGTTGGCGCAGTGGGTAGTGACCCTGCCTTCAGGTCCACGGGTCATGGGATTGATTCCTGCCGAGGGGCAACATTTTCTATAAATGAATTTGTTGGTCTTTGAGCCTGGGTGTATAATTGTATTTATGTATGTATTTAAAAAAATATATAACTATATTTTCACCAGTTGTTTGTCTACCATAACACAAGTATTACGTTACTTACTTTGGGAAAGACGACCGTGTGTGTGTCTTATAAAAAAAAGAAGTAGGATCTGTGATAGAGTTTTTTATATTAGGAAAAACCTCTCGTTTCTGTCGGGAGGCGGGAGCCTTAAGGGGTTTTTTATGTATGGCGGACTCGCACTGGTAAAAAACTTGACAGTGCTCCACCACGCTGCTGGTGGCGGGGACAGGGTACCGTTGTACACATTGCCCCCATCTTCGCCAGCAGCAACTCTGAGCCCCAGAGTGCGCCACCTCTGGGTCGGGGCCTCTTTAAAAGTTGCTCCTACCTCCGCTAGACGATGCATCGAAAGCACCAGATGCATCGACCAAACTGTGATAGTCCAGAGATGAGATCGTGCGACTCTTTCTAGGTGGTCAAATCCGGGCCAATGAGATTTTCTGTTAAAACTTGGGTCTAATTTATATTTGCAATTTATTACAAACTTTTTGGTGAAAGCAACCATCGTGAGGAAACCTGCATATCTTTAAAGAATTGGATAATTTAAAGATAGGGATATGTGTAACCTACTATCAGCATTTGAACCTACAATAAGCTTGAACCCTTCTCTTCAAATAAACAGAGAAGGCCTATTAGCCAGCAGTGAGATAGTAACTGGCCGTTACCTTAATTTTTTATTTTAAATAAATTTGTTATTGATTTTGAATCCTACTAATTAATCCTTACTAATATTATAAATGGGAAAGTCTGTCTGTCTGTCTGTCTGTCTGTCGGTTCCGTTTTCACGGCCAATCCGCTAAACCAATATCGATGAAATTTGGCATAAATATTTCTTATATACCGGGGTAACATATAGGCTATATAAATCCTGTTAATTCAACAGGAATTAAATTCAGGAGGAATTAAATACGATGACATTCAAAACGCCATCTATAATAAACCTATGGAACTAATTTTTATTTACGATGTGTCAAAATCAAGTCAAATCTGTATTTACGAAGTATTTAGATTCAAAGTTTTTCGGCTTACGTCAAAGGAGTTATCTTTAAAGAGTATTTATATATTATTTTATTTTATTCGTTTACTGGACAAATTTAACTGAGAAAATTTAACATTGTAATAAAAATGGATTATTAACATAAGTAATACGGGTTATTTAGTAAAATAAATAAACTAATAATATTATAAATGCGAAAGTCTGTTTGTAACGTTTTCATGGTCAATTCGCTGAATCAATATAGATGAAATTTGGCAAAATTAATGTTTATATACCGGGATCGATTTGATTTTTATGATGGTGATATTTGAAGGTTTGGATGGTGACAGAAGCTACTCCTAATTTCAAGACGCGAACGAAGTTGCGCGGGTAAAAGCTAGTATTATATATGCGAAAGATTGTGAGTATGGATGTATGTTTGTTACTCTTTCACGTCCAATCCGCCGAACCGACGTGACGAACCACGAACATCGTTGAAATTTAGTAAAATTATTACTTATTCACCGGGGTAACATTCCTCTAGAAACAGAACTAAACAGTTAAAAAAAGTGCTCCCGAACGACAAATGTAGCCGGGCCATGTATCCCAGATATATCTTACCCAACATGACCTGAATAGTAAAACTTTGTAAAGGCCTACACATACATTTTATAGTTAATGTAGCTCTTTGACCAGTCAGTTACCAAATCATGTGTATACAGCGTTATCACTGACCGTATACCAATCATTAGATAGGGCAAACTGTTGACCGGTGCATTAAACATGGAAGCCCGGCGGAACGATGTTCATCGCTTTTCACCAATAAATAGGTACCGGCAAATGCAGTGTACTCTACTAAATAAGATTGATACAGGAAACGTGTATAAATTATATCTCATAAATATCGCTACTTCATAGTAGAATACTATCTAAAACGAATTATTCTCTTTAGTGAGTAGTTTATTTTGGAGCTGAAGTTGACGAGTTAAGGTTGGTTTTTACAAGTAATAAATAAAATCTGGCCACGTTTCGCTGTGGCTCTAGCATTAGATTCTCGTGTGAACTTTAGAATAAAATATGAAATACGAATATAAATGATAGGTTATATAAAGTTTTTAGGCCAAGAACCTTTTAAGCGCAATTTTCGCGTAATCGAAAAGTTTAGCTGAAGATAAACAAATAAATGTTTGTGATTTTGGCATAGAGATAGTTCAATTGTTGAAATTGGGATAGTTCTTTTCTCAAATACAGAGGACGTTGCGAGAAGTCTAATGTATTTGCAAAACTGCTCATGGATTATCATCGTCCTCCGACCCTTATCTCACTCTCAATGGGGTCAGCACAACATGTTATAACATGATTTGGTTAGATATATTACGTCCGTCTTTTTTTTAATACAGGAAAAAACCCTTATGGGTACCGCCGCCCGACGGGGACAGGCGAAAGTTATGTCGGACTCGCACCGACTAAAACGACCTGTGTGCTCCACCACGCTGCCGATGGCAACGACAGGGTATCGTTATTACGTCCGCCTGCCTTACGTCAGTTTACGTTAGTCGCCTTTTACGACACCTCGGTAAGAAATGAGGTTGGTTTATTCTACTCAGTCAGATACCACACGACGGAAAACTCCATATGGAATATCTTTATGATAATTGAAAACATTTCACTGCTTCAGTAAGTATATTTTAAGCGTAAAATGATAATACATTTGGTAAAAAGATAAAAATCAAATTTATCATACAAACAAAATTCAAGAAGCAAAGCATTAAAAGCGCATTTGAAACACCGGCATCCTCTGGTGATGTTTCTTCCCACCCATCAGATGCCACAGTTTAATCAAAATGCAAATCCCGATGCGGACGGTACTGCCTCTGAAAAACATTCCTCTGTTTTATCTTGCAGCAGCTTGAAGTGGTGATCAAGGCTTAATTTATTTCCCTACGAGATTTTGTCTACAGAAAAGTTCTATTCAAATTTATTTACGCTTAGTTTGATATTGCACGTATGTTATATCGTTTTAATTTTATTGCTTTAATAGTTATTTTACCACCAAAATTTTGAAATATGGATATTATTAGTAATTAATTATTGGCAATAGACAATATCGTATTATTAATTAATCAATACATAATTAATTGTATAAATTTAATTAATTAAATAAATTGGTAGCTTCGTAAAGGATGAAATAAAATATTCTGAGGTCACCATTGTATCTCTAGAGAATTGCGGGGATATGAGTAAGTTCTTAAGCCGCATTGGAACCGCAAACTCAAATCCTTGATTCTCAAGACAGAAGAGGTTCCAAAGGTAATTATAGAAATTATCAACTTTGGCTCCCAAGAGAGAAGAGGAGAGGTTGGCTCTAAAGGTAATTATAAAAATTATCAATTATTTATTATTATTTTAATACAACATAACGTCACGGGATTAAAACAAGTGTCCCGTGAATCACAAATCTAAATGCTATCAAATTTGTGGTCAGATAAATTTTACGCTACCTTGGGCCAATATTTCCGTTCAAGTGAATTTCTGAAAGGCGTCATTTCTCGATATGGGTTGAACGCGTTGTCCAAATCAAAATGCAAATGCTATCGAATCAATCTGGGAAAATACTATTTTGTTTTACGACTAACTTTTTTTTATATAGAGGTAACAAATATCTACATCAGTATATAAATGTTTTAAAATTGATACTTTATTTTACAGTACGTCATAATACACTTTCTTATTATTAATTTAAAATAGTCTATTATCCGTGCAAATATTACTTAATTGTATTAATCAAATGTCCGATTAATATGTATCTTAATATTTAAATGAGTTAATCTTGTATATATATATATTTTCCGAATCTCGGAAACGGCTCCAACGATTTTCCTGAAATTCAGCATGTAGGAGGTTTTGGGGGAGAAAAATTGATCTAGCTAGGTTTTATGTAAAAAAAATATTGTTTTATCCCTATTTTTGGGCATTAAAAAACACTAACATTTATATTGAATTGAATTTTCGCCATTATCTGTCAAGTCGACGTAGCTTATTCGGTTAGCGGGCAGCCTCGAGAAATGTGAGTGCTAAGGATCGATCCCAACTAAATAATTGTTTTTTTCTTTTTTTTAAGTTTTTTTTTTGTAAAAAATTACCGAGCGAAGCTCGGTCACCCAGATATTGTGTAATTATTCGAGCTTATCAAAAAACATAAAAGTCTAAAGTTCTTTTTCGTTGAATGGATTTCTTTTTGTAAGTATTCAAATAAAAATGTTATTCATTCATTTCATTTTATGAAAATATATAGCTTCATGTTTGCTTTTTTATCAAATGCAATCATAAATTCGCCAAATCTATAAAGTACTACTTATGTAATATTTTCGTAACATTATAGCTTCACATCTTTTAATTTCCTGCTTGAATCAAATATTTTCTTTTGATTCAATTACTGTAAACCCACGTTTTCCTGGTATTTTCGCAAGTAATTACAGTATTAAATAAAACCCACGTATTTCGTCCTCTCATAAGATAAAAGATACAATTAGATTAGTGTAAGATGAAATAATAATATATTTTTGTATATAAATGGCTTCTTTAACTACAATTATATTTAGTTGTACTATTTCCTAAATATAAATTCACTTCTTAGAGAGAAAAAAAAGTTGATTGTAAACTTTCCCGATATATCGAAGTCGTGAGCAAAAGATATTAATAAATATATGGGACATTTACACACACGGTTGCCCGTCTTCAAAGTAACTGAATAGTAGTGTTATTGGTAACAGACAACTACTAAATATATACATATATAGTTTTAAATATATACATACTTAAATAAAATTTGATAGACAATTTATATAACAAATTGTTCGAGTCTATCAAATTATCTGTTATCTATGTCTTCTTTTCACTTTGTATTTTTGTTCATAGATAATACACTATATAGGATATTTTTGTTTGTGTAATAAAGTTATTCTTCTTGTTTATTGAAGATATTGACCCTCGGTGGGAATCGAACCAATGACCTGCGGGGCTGAAGGCAGGGTTTCTGCCATCTGCTTAAAACAGGCCAATAAAATTGCGTGCAACCTCTAATCAGGGAATACTATTGAATCTATGTTCTAGTGTAAAGTGACTACATTTTCATTGAGGCAAAGCCAGGACAAATGGGATGAAATGAGAATTATTATTAGGTTATATGTATATTTTTTGTACACATTCATATACTATAAGTATATAAAAATTGTACTTATTGTTAAAAATAACAGTGTTATAAAACAATCCACGTTTTTTGTACTAACATGCATATCCAAATATGTTGATTATAGATTTGTTTATCGTGCATATAGCATGTATAATGTGGAATTTGTAAAAATTTAGACATTAAGCCCGATAAAACGTATACTTAAAAAAATGCAATTTGTTAATTTTTGTGATATTAATGAATAGCCGATATTTATTATTTATTTTGTACACTTTTAACCTTTTGCCCTCATCCCACTCTAAGTGGGGTCGGCACAACATGTTACAAACATGCGGGACATTTTAAAAAATCACCAGAACACGGGAATGTTCACCAAAAAGCGGGAATGTCCCGTCAAAATCGTGACGTGTGGTCAATTTTTTCTAGTGTCAAGATATATATTCAGGTCGTCTGACAATGCTCGGCCCGTCAGCCTGTCGACGTTTCTTGTCGCCCGTCAGACGCCTCGATTTAATCAAAATGCAAATTAAAATGCTTTTGCAGTGGTCCGTGACATGGCGAAATACGGTCCCCGTCCGTTGATGTGTATTTTATATCGGCCACAAATATATGTCGCGTTGTTTTATAGATGAAGTCAGCACAAAACATATCCTGATATATCCATCTTATCCTACTAATATTATAAACGCGAAAGTTTGTGAGTATGGATGTATGTTTGTTACTCTATCACGGCGAATATACCTGAACCTGAAATATTGATGAAATTTGGCACAATTATTCCTTATACACCGGAATAATATAGGCTATAGAAATCCTGTTAATTCTACAGGAATAATAATAGCATTGAAAAACGCCATCTCCAATCAATCATCGATCTATTATCGATAAGAAAGAGGATGGTATATTCTACTCGACCGGAAACCACACGGTGGGTCAACTGACCTTTGTTGCCTTTTACGACGCCTCAATAACAAATGACTGCGGTCTATTCTACTCAGCCGGACACCACATGGCGGGTAAACTTATCAAGTCGTCATTTACATCTTGGTAAGAAAGAGGGTGGTCTTTTCTACTCAACCGGGTACGACACGGTGAGTCAATTGACCTTTGTCGCCTTTACGACGCCTCTGTAAGAAATGTGGGTAATCTATTCTAGTTAGCCGGATACCACATATTTTTTTATTTAAAAAACACAAGAAATCATGCGAAACTATTTCTAATTAATTCTAATACAGTTTCACCTAAAATAGTCTATTTTCCACGTGGGATACATGAAATATAACACTACTACATTTTACTCGCGACTTCGTTTGCGTGGACTGTTGTTGTGCGATAGGTCGATAATAGATGACGCTTTTGAAATGTCATCCTATTCCTGTAGAATTAACAGGATTTCTATAACCTATATGTTATTCCGATGAATATGGAATAATTGTGCCAAATTTCATCGATATTGGCTCAGCGGATTCGCCGTAAAAGAGTAACAAACATACATCCATACCCACAAACTCTCGCATTTATAATATTAGTAGGATAGGATTAAGTAATACATTCAAACCTCGTAAAGCAATTTCTAAGCAGAACCTTGTTTGGTATCAGGTAGTGAGGGATATGCGAAGGTTTACCTTGCCTGTAATTACATAGGCCTGTGTCAAATTAATGACAACGTTAAATTTTATGGCTATGGAGTGAGGTTAGTTGAGCTGGGTAAGGAAATTTTGGTACGTGATATTATCCGTAGATGAAGCGACTATATTGCTGTAAAGCCCCAAAATAAACGTACATTTTTATTTGAGATAATCTTGTATATATACAAGTACCTAGGTGACCGACCGTTTTTAAATAAATAAAGAAAATGCAATATAAAAAATATATTTCATCTGGGATCGATCCCAGTAATCTGAATTCGAGACTCCCCGTTATTCAAATGAGCTATCATAATTTGGCAGTTTGCAGCGAAATTATCCTTTGCTTTCTCATAAAATTATAGTAGTTTTTTCAGTGCCCGAAAACAGGGATAAAACGGGCGGACTAAACAATAAAAGGATAATAAGAAATACCCGTCCAAATATCACCACCAGCCAACCAGCCCTTTTATTCATATTGTATTTAATTATATCTTCAAAAAAAAAATACCGAGAAAAGCTCGATTAGCTAGATATTCATTCTTTAATTTACAATTTAATAATAAGTTAGCTGATATCTGAGTTTAAGCCATTAATATCAAATAATACATTCGTTACATCTAAATCTATTCAGCTTAATTTGGGGTATTTATAAAGTTCCAGATATATACATAAAAGTTTATTTATGATATTTATTTAGCTGATAGTAATGGCAAAAACAAAAATACTAAGACATATAATAAAAAAGTACATAAATATTTATGTTTTTATACAAATTATATATTGTGATAGTAAAATATCAAACGAGAAAACTATGTAAACCTTCCAGTACACTAACATTAGGGTTTCCAAGCTAATAGTTAATTAAAACTCGTTTTTTAGCTCGCTTTCAAGTACAAACATTTTCATTAATTACTCTTGCATAATTTATTAGTAAGTACGACCCAGACCAATTATACTGGTCAAATAAGAAGGGTTATTTGAAGTACTCTCGACATAATAGTGTAAATATACTTGGAAAAGAAAGAAATATATTACAGCATAGTAATCAGTGACAGAGACTATACGTAGATTAACAGACTAATGATATACAAATATTATAATATCATGTTATAGCCGTTTAGTATCCGGCTAAGTAGAATAGACCACCCTCTTTCTTAACAAGGTGTCGTAAAAGGCGACTAAGGTAAATAGATGTCAGGGAGGCGGCCGGTCGTAAGACAGGAAATGCGACTTTATACTATGTTTTATACTATGTAGTGATGATCTATTAAAAAGGAGACCCTCACAAAATGGGATGATGTCCTTGAATTTCAGGAAATAAGCTTGATCCTAAATGAAATTTCTTTAATCATAACGAAATTCTATTCCGATTTAATACAATATTCAAATTTTCTCAATATTATTTTAAAACCAATAGATTTCTTGATGTAATCAAATTCGTTTGCGCAAGATTTAACTAAGATACCGATACTATACCGAAATTCGAATTGGATTATGCTAAGAGGAACTGTTTTTCCTCTATCAATATTTCGTGATGATACTTAAAGGTGTTTACCTTCGCGACGTTATGCCGAAGCCGACAATAGTCTTGATACTCGTTTTGCGCCTATCACACGGGAGGAATGGAGCTGTTATTAGTCTATATTTAAATTTCTAATTTAAATTGTTCACCCTTAAAATAAAAAAAAAATCGCTTATAAAAATAAAATATCTGAATATGGAATAGACGTAATCTTTAATCTTTTTTATATTTAAAGAACAAAAAAAAATCCATATTTACATATACCTCCGCAGAAGAATTCTTCATTTTTAAAACTTAAAATCAATTAATTAACTAAATTTATTGCTTTTTTTGTCTGATTTATCAATATTTAATACCAAGGTATATTTGAAGTAGGCGCAAAACAATTAACAAGCTTTATTAAAAGCTTTTATTCAACTTATAATGTACTCGTATGTATGTGAAGGTGGAATCTTGCAAATCAAATTTGACCTACTTCCCGGGGTTAAATTAAGCTGAAATTTTATATATTGGTTCAGTCTCGGTGACAATCTAATGCTGCTGCCAGGATTGACTCCAGACGAGGGAACTGCTCAACGAACTTGAAATGTTGTTTAAAACTTTTTTAAAGCATTTTTAAATTGACTTGTATTTTACACTGACTCAATAAACGTATAATTTATCATAGGTAATTATATATTAATAGCATCTCACTTTTATCTATTTATTTTACCAAAATTATTTAATAGATTAAAAAGTTCAATTTATATAAACTTTTTCCTTTTCTCTATATGACCCGTACTCTCTTTCTTCTTCAATTCTTGTCCTTTTCCTTCTATTACTCAAAGGTTGACTGGAAGAGATCCCTTTTAGGGATACGTCCGGCTTTATACATGTGTTTTTTTTATTTTAATTTTTCTCTTTCTCTTTTCTAAATATATTTGTAAAAAGAAAAATAAATAAATAAATAAACGTATGTTCGATAGTGCAGTCAATATTTTATTTAACTTCATTTTAAATAATTGTAACACTTATTATATTTTTTTCTTTATATCTCTATATAATATTTAATTAATAGTTAATGCTGAGCTTTTCTGTGTAAAATACGCTTAATATAATTTGGATAATAAAAAACGCGCATGTAAATAACATAAAACTAGACAGCTACTCCATTGATACTTTTGTTCTGTTTTCCATTTACTCGTTCCTTGTTATCTTTATCCCCATAGTAGGTATAGTTTAATTTAATATACGCCGTTACAAAGTAGGTTAAGGAGTAGGCATTAATACAGTATCGTTGCGACGCGGGTCTTTTGGTAAAGACAAGAGGTGGATTTCTTACTGAAACTGCAATGTCCTCTTATTAACATTTTGAGTGTTATTGTAAAAGGCGCAGTAGTACCAACTTATAGCTCTAAATTGAATAAAGGATGCTTCATATTAAATGCTTAATAATTATTTTTTTATTATTTTTGAATTTAAACTATCGTGAGTGTTATTCATAATTAATTTATAGAAACCGGCTATACTCACGTCTTATTTTATCGAATGAACCCGACTAGTTAATTAGAAATATTTTATCTAGAAACTCTAATTGCAAACTATAAAGCAAAGAGCATTAAAAAAGGGAAATCGAATGCGAATATCGTAAGCTATTTTAAATGTCTTTTTATTTTATTTATATTTATAAACTACCTGTGCATACAGCTTCCCCCGCATGGAAATTAATGTATGTAATTGATATTTTGAACATAAAAGTAGTTATTTTGAACTAACCATAAGAGATAGAGACATGCTGTCATGGACTTTTTTGTAGTATTTAAGGATCTACAATTCTCTTAGAAACCTGTAGTGCATCTTTGTTGGTTGAGGCGGTACATGACACTAAAGTTCCAAACGGGCGAGTTTTTTTTTTACAAATGTACCTAAACCTTTCCGAAGAATTGAACTAGTTTAAGTAAAAACCGTATAAAAATCCGTTCAGTAGATTTCGAGGAAATCGATTACATACAGTCATACAGTTTTTGGGGACTTTGTTTTATAATAACTATAGATATTGTAATTACATAAGAAACTTAAGTATAAGGTTTTAGAATAGAAATTAAAGTACGGAAAAATTATATATTATTTGAACTTGTTTATTTAGTCACTAAAAACAAGTACTTATCTACTCGTAACCCTGTATTACAGTGGTTAAGCCGACTCGATTGGAGTCTGGGTACTAGCTAATAGTCCGCCATTAGGGCTTTAGGTTCGGATAAATCGAGGTTAAGTCCAAGACCTTGTGGCCTTAACCGGAGCTTACAAAGTCAGTCTGAGTTTTATCCGTATTCTAAGAAATAGAGCTTAAAATGCAATTTGTTTTTGTTATTTTCTTCTTAAATTCACATTCTATTGTAATATTATAAATGTCTGTTGTTTGTCTGTTTTTCAGTATGTTATGCTAGAAAATTTGTTACAATTGAAGATTATATACTACCACCGTGTGCTGGCTGAGCGGAATAGACTACCCTCATTTCGAACTGAAGTGTTGTAAAAGTTGACTAAGGTAAGTTGACCCACCGTGTGGTATCCGGTTGCGTAGAATAGACACCCTCATTTCTTATATATATATATATATATATATATTGTCAAAATCTCGGAAACGGCTCCAGCGATTTTTTGAAATTCAGTATGTAGGAGGTTTAGGGGGTGAAAAATGTATCTGGCTAGATTTTAAGTTAAATACTAAAATTTATATTAAACATAAAACACTACTTTTGCCATAAACTGTCAAGTCAGCGTGGCTTATTCGGGGAACGGGCCGTCTCGAGAAATGTAAATACGTAGGATCCCCAACTACCTAATAATTTTTTTCTTTAAAGTTTTTTTTTTTTAGCCGTGTGGTAAAAGTAGAATAGTCCGGCTAAGTAGAATAGTATCACCCTCATTTCTTACCGAGGTGTCGTAAAAGGCGACTAAGGTAAGTTGACCCACCGTGTGGTATCCGGTTTAGTAGAATAGACCACCCTCCTTAACGAGGTGTCGTTAAATACGACTAAGGTAAGTATATATATCAATATTTTTTTTTCTAAAAAATTACCGAACAAAGCTCGGTCAATCAGTTACTTTAAACTATCTATCTACGCTGCGCGTAACAATCCTTTCGGTCTACTTACAAGAACATATTGCTGCTAAGGCACCTATGCCTTAAGAGAATACCTTAATCAAAGCACGTAAGCTAATTAATTATGAGGTATGATAATATTCAGTATAACTGTAGAGGTCACGTCGGTTACGTGACTCTACTTAATTGTAACAGCGTCTTAGATATTCAGGTGAGCTTCACATATCACGATTCTATGTAAAATTATTCTTCATAAATTGCACCACTTTCCCCTGATATGGATACTAATGGACGAGGAAAATACATTATTACCACGTAGTAGACCATAAAATGTGGATCTCACACCAACTCGGGAGATTTAGGGCTCAGGAATGTGGGCAAATGGATTCCGTTATCTGCAAGTTCATTCAATTAATTACGACCCCGTATTTTCCGAGATCGGTACAGGAATAAGAAATCTTTTATCGTAAACCTTAATGCAGTTAAATCTGAAGTTATAATAGAATTATTTTGCTATAATCCGCGTTTGTTAAGACAATCTATGTACTACCACTACTACATAGCATTATGAAGCAGGCAACGTTCACATACCTGATACATGCAAAACAAGTCACCATACATATCACAAAACGTTGCCACCAGCAACACTCCACACAAGGACTACACACACTGACTACTACAATCTCTAAGATAAATAAACTTTTTCCTGACATTTTTCACGAATTACTGTTTAAAAACAAATAATATTTGGACTGTAACTTCCTCTACACCAGTGTTTTCTAACTATTTTGTGCTAATTTATATAAATTATGAAAATAATTAATTTTTCTATTTTCACACAATATGATTGATGATTGGACATTTTTTTATCTATTTATTTTTGATTCAATTTAGACTACAAAAAGTAATAGGAATTGGTCAGGGTGACATTGCAATATTGTGCCGCATGTGCCATATATAATACAGCTACGAAAAAACTAAATTACTTATAACAAATTGTATATAATATTGTAGGTAGTTAAATATAAAGTCTTAAATGTCAAAGCGATTACTCTATTGTATTGACTAACCAACGAATTTAGAAATACCCTTAACCTTTGTGAATTTGACACAGGATTGATTCAAATCGAGTTTCTGCCATTTCCATTTTGAATGCAACCGTAATGGTTAAAACGGACTGCTCGCTTTCCAGTTTAAGATGACATCCCTCGCCCGTCTTTCCAAGCCTGACATGATAACATTCTCGAATGACAGATAGGTGAGCGGAGCTCTTGAGTTATTGGACTCTTTTATTTGTCTCCTGACATTTGAAGGAAGCGAGAATGGCCCAAAACGGGCCCTTATTTGGGGCGTGAAATTGAATCTTGTTGCGGATGGGGTGCACGGAAAACTTAAATATTTAAGGGAAATTACCATCTGGAGAGGTAACCTGACGATTTAGAGGCGAGGTATTAATTTTATAACCCCCTCATTTTCGGTAGGGGAATATATGAAGTCGTTAAGTTTTAGCAGTTGTTTGTTGGGGATTTAACTTTAGGGTCGCAGGGGGTCGTGGCGGATTCATATGTTTACTATGGTGCCTTTACCACGGTGATTGCAGTAAATTAAAATTAGCACATTTTCAAGGAGAATTAGTTTTCCCGTGGGGGCTGAGATTTTGACGCATTGCGAGTTCGTTAATTTAAACAACGCACTATTTTCCGTGAAGGGATGGTTTGTGCCTGTTGCGTGTGAAGTGTTAGGTCTAACATCACAACGATTTCCAAGTCCAACGCTTTGCGACACAACATATCCATCGATACTTTAAAAGGTGTCCTGAATATTGTATTAAATGTTTGCAACACATTGGGCAATTTCAGAGATTCTTATTACGAGCTTAGACAAGTTTTCTTTCACATACTGTATAGGAGTATGTACTCTTTACGTAAATAGCATTAAATTTGTAACTATACGTTATCTAAGCATTTATCGATATCCTTTTGGATCCTTAAAAACAAAAAATCAAGTAAATCATAAATTTTTTATAGATATACAACAATCTTTAACCTCAAATTCTATATGTATGAAATAAATTTATTTGTCATGGTTTGCAAAATTTGTATACCGATTTTCAGTGTGAAATCTTTAAGTTAGTCCATTCTTATATTTATTATTCTCCTGCCTTTATGGAATTAACCCTCTAAGTGGGTTCGTTGTGTTCGAGAACAAAATAAATGATGGGCGTTCAACAAATTAGTATATATATCTATGATTTCTTGGGTGATGAGTCCCGTTGCGAATTTGTCATGGAGTCTATCTTCTGGTAAGCTGTGATGGCCTAGCGGTGTGAATCTCTAGAGACGATCATGGGTTCAAACCCGGGCAGACACCAATGAGTTTTTCTATTAAAACTTATGTGTCTAATTGATAATTGCAATTTATCACACGCTTTTCGGTGAAGGAAAACATCGTGAGGAAACCTGCATATCTCTAGAGAATCCTAGGGATATGTGTAACCTACCAATCCGCATTGGAGCAGCGTGGTATGTTTTAGCTCCAAACCTTCTCTCCAAAAAATGGAGAGAGGAGGCCTATGCCCAGCAGTGGGATAGTAACAGACCGTTACTTACTTACTTACTACTATCTTCTGATAACGTTTTGATTGCTGAGTTTGTGATAGTAAATGTGTGTAGTAGTTGTAATGTGGTGACGGTGTTGGAGGTTTGGGCATGTGTTTTTACAAATCCTCCATGTATTAGGTATGAGCAGGGATATTCCAATCTACATTTGGCATTATATATATTTGTGGATTTATTAAATCGCGGATTATAGAAAAAATAATTTTATTATTACTTTTGTATTATGGATCTTCGCAACGCCTAATTCTGTAAATCACCTAAGTTAATTCTTAAATAAATTCTATTATCTAAAACAATGGATACCATAAGATCACTGTTCAATAACATCAATTAGTACATTACCAAGAGAACAATAGAACCACAGCACGTTGAGAAGTTAGAAAGCCGGGGACTGGGTTCTGTCCCTGGGGAAGGCAATTTCATTAATACTGCGGTCGCCGCTCCTTACCTTAGAAGGGGAAGTCGTACATTTTTAAATATATCCACCATAATAAAGTACCTGCTATTTGTGCAATGAATTTAAGTCGCCTTCTGTTTATATATTAAAAGAAATGCGCTCGTATTTTTTCCGGCTGGATGTACTTTGTTTTTATAAGGAATCAACGGTGTGAGGTGTAAAGTTTACATTTTTAGTAAGACCCTGCATTATTTCTTCCAAGTTTACCTTGAAGTTCGAATTATAACATTATTATTCTTCCTGCATTAGTTTATAGTAACAAGGACCATACTCTTGAGTAACTAGGCAATATTTATACGGCATAACGTTCATATTTATATATGACATGTATATCATGATATAGTAAAATCTGGATAAAGCTTTATTTATGAGCTATACATACCATACACAATTAACGCATACCAAAGTTAAAAGAAATCACGCGTTCAATATTGATCAAACATAAGACATTAATTTTATGTACCTATAGGCCTCAGCCTATACGCCCTACGTAAAAAATCAGTTAATTCAGAGAAGTATTCTAAGCACAGGAATTATTTTACGTTTTAATTAAAACAAATACGAGTAATGTAGGATCAATGACCGTACACACCGGTCTAACCATGACCTAAAAAATAATTACGGTACAATTGAGAAAGTACGAGGGAGACCAAACTATAATTTTGTTGTTTTCTGCTGTTTTTAGAACAAGTGCGCCGCTTCAGGTCAGTCAACCATTACTAACAAAGAAAGATCTCGAATAAATTATATTTATTTTGCTTGAACGTTATTTAAGAAGATTGATTATTCCAAAGTTATCTTATACGTTTAAGTTATCAGTGGATTCATTTAGTGTCATATCCTCATTACTATCCTGTACGACTATAACCGACAGCGCGCATTACTAATCTACTTGTAGGTATCTCAATAATCTCATGTGAACAACGGTTTCTTTTTTCAATGAAGGATTTGGGCCCGCCAAGTCCCAACAAAAACCACGTTTTTTTGTAAGAGATAAAGATAGCCTGTTCATAATTAGCACCTAGGTGACTGGTGACTGGTGAGATTTTTAAAAGATGTAAAAAAGTTCAAATAAAAAAACAAATATGGGACTCGAACCCGGAACTTCGAGTTTAGCATTTTTTCAGTGCCCGAAAACAGGGAATTTTGGAAGGGGAGAAGAGGGGAGGGGGGGAGAGAGGAGGGGAAGGGGAGGAAATGAAACCAGGTTATATCGACCCCCCCAAACCCGCTCCCCCTATACCCTGAATTTTATGACAAATGTTGGAGCCGATTCCGGGGCTCGAAACGTAAATGTTTCAGTATCGGTATAAGTCTAGTAGTAGTATCATTGCAGTCATAAATGAATATAAACTAATCAATAAAACGTCAGCCCTATTTACAAATATAAGTAAAGTGATACTGTCCCCCGCAGAGTCTACAAATGTGCTCTAGCCTTTAAAAATAATTTCCATCCCCCCGCAATATTTCCCCCAAAATATATTCAAATTAAGATAAAAGTAAAGTTTTGCAAGTGTCATTTAATTGAAAGATAAATAGACCCAGGTAACAGCTGCATTAAGCAAAAAATATCCCCTAATAAAAGGCAAAGATATTTAAATATATGAGGGAACACTGTTGCAAATTAAAAGAGGAAAAAACATTTTTTTCTATAAAAGAAATATGACTTAAAAAGTTTTGAGTTTTCGCAGTCTTAGGAGATTACCTTGAAATACTTTTAAAGGGGAGAGATCGCGGGATGAAAATTGTTTAAGAGTTGTTTTTGTTTTGCCGAGTTTTTTAAAAACCGTACTACGAGTATATACAGTGGAAATAGCTTCATACCTTTAAACCACTGTGCCGTATCCATAGGGTGACCATAGAATTGAGGCTATCACAATCACAGTCCTCTGTAATACTGTATTTCTATATACAGTATTACTGTATTACTGATACAGAAATGATATAAATACTATGTTAAGAAAGCTTTGATGGCCTGTTTCGAACACGTGATCTTAAACTACGATTTGTAAGTTAGAAATATGACACTCTTATCTTTCTATGAAATTGTTATTTATAGCTATATAAATCAATAGCGCTTTAGGCTTATTAAAATTATAAGGATAACTAAAATTTGATGAGGTTTTTGTGAATATTTGTAACTTATCAGATCGCGTGGTCTGAGTTCATATTTATCTATTAATATGCAAAGGGCTTATGTGTCATGGGTAGGAATCTAACCTTACTACATTTTTACCAAGTTTTTATTTATATGATAAAAGGTCTTTCGAGAGAACTTCCTTGTTATTCAGAGCCATAAATATTCATAAATATTTTAAAGTAACAACTGCCTTCTAAAGTCCTCAACAGTGTAGAAGCATGATATATTAGTAATATTATGTATGTACTGCAAAATTTTACCACTAGCAAAAGTCAATATTAGAGAAGTTTATAATTTTTTTTTTAATTTTCGTTTTTAATATAAAATGTATGACAATACAAATTATGGTAACCCTTTGGAACTAAGTAGTTACATTTTAATACAAAGTCTTTTCAAGTGTAAAAATATTTTATCAGCGGTGAAAATTACAACTTCAACTTAAGTTATTAAAATAATGCATAACTTCAAAAGTTCTGAAGTTGTAGCTAGTTGTAGTATAAAAGTATGAACGTTTTAAAAATTTTAGAAGTCCTTAAGGTGAGACTAAATTTATGGTAATCAAGTATGACGAAGACCCAGTGAAACTAGGTAGAATATTTATTTTAACAACATGTTATCAGTTTCTTAGCTAGATTACTTTTTACCTAGTTTTAGTTATTCGCCTATTGCTATTTCAGCTTCGCGACCCTTTTTTCCATATTATTTACAGGTTGTTTTACGAATCTCTTTATTTCTAATTTGATCACGCAAAGATACTCCAAGCTCTTTTTATTGCCCAATAAGGTCTGAGGTTTCTCGTGAGGATTAAAGTCAGCGACTAAATTTCAGATCTTTTTTCATTGACAGTACGCACTGTTCGAAGATTTTATTTTCAAGGACTGAGGAGTTTTGCCATATTTGGAATTTCCAGAATGACACACTAACATTAACTCTTCTTCTTCGTCGATACGCTCTTGTCAGAGCGGTCGTGGCCGTCACGAAGTTGAAGCGCTTATCGCTCGCCTTACGATGTTACGCCATTTCAACATTAACTAATATAATGTAAAACAATAAAATGAAATTTTAATTATTCAAAAATATTATTTTATTAATAAATTGCTTTTGAATGGAATATATTGTCTATAACTTATGCATTTCCTATAAAAATTTAATTTATCATAGAATAGAACAGAAATATAAAAATAGCGTTGACATAAATTCATAGATTTAGTTTTTAACCAAAATAAATATAATTTTTGCCGATTTCTTCAAAAACTAATGTAATCTATATTTTATCTTATCATATCTTAAAATCTATACAAGTGACGCAAGATTTTCACATCCTCTTAGTCAGATTATCATTATTAGATACAGTGAAACCTAATTGCAAATTAATTATTTGATGTTGCGTAACTTCAAAATGTTAAATACAATCATAAAATTTTAAAAAATACAATACAGTTATTATGGATTTGCAATAAATGGAAGAATCCCTATATTCTGCAATGAGTGACTCCTGTTGTTGGATCATCAGACAATGCAAAACAAATAACACTTTCTAATCTTCGAAAACCTTCATTGTGTAATGCAACATTTATAACATTATTAAAAACAATGAACGGAACAAAGTTAATAGCTGCCATAGCTTCAGTTGAAACTGCTTGAGCTGCATCTTCAAGATCATCACCAAGGGTGGATGTAATACAAGTATCTAAATCCACTATATTTAAGCCAATAGTGTGCCCACAAAGCAAACTTCGCAGTCTTAGTGCGGGGAATGGTGCCGTCAATTCGCATTCTATATAATTTAACTGTGCGTCAGCATTTCCTCTTAGCAGATGAAGTGCGCAACGCTGCACACGATTAGCCCAGCAATCGTCAAATTGACAAATAAGATTTCCATCTTCTCCTCTTCTAGTCCTTCCCCATGGAACGAATTCGAAAGAAACAAAGGGCCTGTATCTATCGTATGTTGAACGAATCTGTGGCATGAATCTTACTCCATCACTACACCCCGCTGTGATTCCAACTCTAATATTAATTGTACCATTAATTAATTGTACTTGACAGTCGGCAGAAGACACATAAATTAGGAAAAATATGCAAGCAATATAATTATTGAAACTCATGTTGTATAAAGAACACTCGGTGGAATACTAGTATATTTTAATGACCGTAATTTCCAATATCAGATAATATTTAATCAATATTAATTATTGAAATCTTTGAAAAAAATCTAATCAATCTTTATACTTCTGTATCAAAGGGAAAAATGTTAAGGTTGATAAACATATCATATCTTAACAGCATGACATAACAGTTTTACAACAAGGTAACGTTTTAAAGGTGGTGTATATTACACCTAATCCAATGTCAGTTACATTTGATTAGTAGGAGAAATATTCACATCTAGAGTATCTAAGAAAAAACGTTATTGATTCCTCATAATAAATACACTTATTACACATTTATCGTTTCTAACTAAATACAAGATTTGATAAACTTATCAAGCACTTTTAAATCTTACCTAAGGCTAAAATCAAAATAATGTCCCAATAAGGATCCGTCGAACGCCATACACACGTGGAAAACTATGAATTTTTATTTTACTGCTATACCGCGATATATGGGACACCTGCACCATAAAAGAGTAGCAATACACTCAGGGTGAGATGTAACGAACGGGCACAGCCGCGGAAGTAGGCTGAATAATTGAACAACCATAGTCCCCCGCGTGTCGGATCGTCTAGCCGCTCGATCAATACTGCCCAAATGTACTGTACAAAGGCTTGGACTTGGATTACTCATCATATATTTGAAGACATTTTAAAATTTTCCTTCTTGTTAAAACTGTCACAGGCTAATTTCTAAAACAAAGGCTTTTTCTCAAATTATTATCAATATATTTTATACAAATTTATCTCATGTTATACATATATTTGCCTTGACTGGCTCGTTAGAGCAGTGGCTAGTGACCCTGCCTTCAGCTCCACGGGTCGCGGGTTCGATTCCCGCCGAGGGCCAACATTTTCTATAAATGAATTTGTTGGTCTTTGAGACTGGGTGTATATTTGTATTTAAGTATGTATTTATCAATTATATATGTATATATTCACCAGTTTTCTGTCACCCATAACACAAGTATTAAGTTACTTACTTTGGGGACGGACGACCGTGTGTGTAAGTGTCCCATATATTTATTATTATTTATTATTATTATTAATTGTCTTGGTATGACTGCGAGGTGGACAGACGACCTCAAAAATGTGACGGGAGCCACTGGAACCAAGCGGCAAAAGATCGTGTGGTGTTGAGATCCCGTGAAGAGACTTATGTCCAGCAGTGGACATCCATCGGTTGAAGAAGAAGAAGTCTAAGGAAAATGATTTGACTTTTCAAGTTTTAAAATTTACTGTGTATTGTTTAAGACAACCAATCTTGTGTGGTGGGTTGATTGGGCAGCAATAGGTTTGAGAGACCTACTTGTTTTGTATTTTTAAAATATAGGCCTCAAAAAAAATTTACTCAAAATAGCAACTACTACTGCAGAATCTTAAGCAAGTTTAATCTGCTGATGCAGTAGGTTAATAGCTAAACCAAAATTATGACTACATACTCATTTGTATTCTGTCCATTTTAAATTTTTCCAGCAGCAAGTATCTTATTTTTTTATGGAAAAAGATATAACAGATTTAAAGATGACAATGTGTGAGAAATTCCATGATATGAATAAATAGAAATTTTTTTTAGGTTTTGTCCATTACCGGAGCATTTTTGATTTTGTCCATTACCTTTATATACTGCGAAGTTATTGAGATATAAAAGTTAAGCGCTTTAACAGTAACCATAAAAATAGGGCAAGAGAATTTGCTTATCGATGCGAAATCCCGTCCTGTCCCTTTAACCAGTCGTTATCACATTTTCAATTTCGCATCAAAGGCTTTGAGATCGCTTTCGATGTCCTAATTAGTAGATTCCCGTTCGGTGCTCATTCGTCTGGAAGTTATTGTTTATTGGCAATAGCTGCGCCGCACTCGGCCTCCGAGAGAGCTATTGGCACGGAAAATTGAGGTAAAATCTTTCGATGCTTGGATTCTGGTGTGAATTTTAAATAGGATATAGAACAATCTTTTTTAATTGTTACATTTAACTTTCCGTGTATGAATGTGAAGGTGGAATCTTGCAAATTAAATTTGACCCACTTCCCGGTTTTCAATTGAGCTGAAATTTTACATACTGGTCCGATGACAATGCATGTTTATGATAAGCATGACTTGATGCTGCTGCGAGGATTTACTCCAAACGAGGGAACTCCTCAAAGGTAGTACAAATAAGGACATGAAATTTTATTAAAAGCTTTTTTAACTTGACTTCTTTAATAATACATTGAATAACAAAATAGTGTCAAATTTATATTTAAAAAAATCTTATTGGTACGTAAAATATAAATATTTCATAGCATACTAAGTATGGTCGTAAATTTGCCTTGCAGAAAATAGAAAATAAAAAACCAGCTATGTTTAGAACAATACTTCGACAGCTGAGTTAACCACTAAATTGCGAATTACGATTAAAGTACTCATTACTCAACCATAATTAGACCATAGACAACAACGAAATACCTATCACAAGCCTGCAAAACTGACAACCCTAAGGCCTAAACACATATCGGCAATGGTACGTATCCTCTTATATATTATTGAAACGACAAACAATAGCGCGCGACAAAATACAAGTGCTGCCATCTGTCGTCGTTACCTAACTAGCGTTAAATAACTCTAACAAGCTACATAAAATAATACAAATAAATTGTACGTAATGCGGTTACAATTAGTAACTAGATTTAGTAAATTTTGTATATATTTCATCACTACTTCCATACATTCATTATTTACAGTTTCCATTCAACATTACAACAAAAATATTTACCCCACTAGCAACATGAACAAAGCCCCATTCATTATATCAAAATAATATGGACAAACTTTGTACGTTCCTGCATTTTTAAAAGCTTTCTTTTCAGCGTATATGAATATTTATTTCACGACCTATTTGCATACAGTTTTTCAATAGTTTATAAATTTCAAAGGAAATGAGGGTAACTGCGTTCAGCAATTTTTTTTTTGCAATAATGGAAACGTTTTATTCAATTTTAGTGAATATGTTATGATACTCTTTTTGTCGACATGCTTTATGGTCTGCTGATGCAGAAGGTTAATAGCTAGATCAAGAGTTATGGCTCCATTTTAGATTTTAGCAGCAACTATCTTATTTTTTTTGAATAAAAAAATATCAAATTTGAAGCTGACACTCTGTGGGATTGAAGCTCTGATGGCCCAGCGATGAGATCGCGCAACTCTTGAGAGGGTTACGTGTTCTTCTGTTTAATTTATTTCTGTTAAAACTTATACGTCTAAGCTAATTGTAATTTTTCTTATGATTTTCGTTGAACAAAAACAACGTGAGGAAACCTCATATCTGTAGAGAATTATGGGTATATGTCTAACTTACCAATCCGCATTGGAGCAGCGTGGTGGATAGCTCCAACCATTCTCTCCAAATAAGGAAATAGGAGGCTTATGCCCAGGCAGTGGGATAGTAACGGACCGCTACTTTATATAAGTTTCCTCGCGATGTTTGCCCTCACCAAAAAGCGTATAAATTTCACATATCAATTGCAAAAAAAAATCCCAAATAAAACCCAGCAGTGGGACAGTAACAGACCTTCACTTTAATTTAATTTAAGGATATTATATTAATTTAATTTCCGGCTAAGTAGAATAGACCACCCTCATTTCTTATCGAGGTCTCGAAAAAGGCGATTTAGATAAGTCGACCCGCCGTGTGGTATACGGCTGAGTAGAATAGACCAACCTCATTTCTTACCGAGGTGTCGTAAAAGGCGACTAAGGTAAATTGACCCGCCTCCTTATGGTATCCGGTTTAGTAGAATATACCACCCTTTTTCTTACCGAGGTGTCGTAAACTACAACTAAAGTACGTTGACGTAAGCCAGGCGGCCGGTCGTAAAAAATCAGCAGCTAAATCATGTGACAGCATGTTTAAGACATGTTGTGCCGACCCCACTTGGAGTGGGATAAGGGAGGATGATGATTTATATTAATAATTTCATTATTCATTCAGACTTTATATTTCCCTACATAGCACCCTACGAAAGAAAGTAGCCAATTTAAAAACGCAACGCGCTTTCATATTTATTTTATAACCCACCGCCACATCTGCGCTCGGAGTTGTGCACTTTTTAATATTTGAAATTGTAAAAAACTGAATCAACAATGATAAGGGAATAGAAGATTTCGTAGAATGTTTCTCCGAAATCTATTCTCTTATTATTGACTCGTGAGTCTGGCAACGGTCCATTACAAAAATACTTATACTATAAATTTGCCATAGTCCGCATCAATAATCATCCTCCTGTCCTTATCCCACTCTAAGTGGGGTTGGCACAACATGTTTTAACTATGTTATGATATGATTTGGCTGGGTATTTTACGACCGGCCACCCGTCTGGCGTCAATTTAGTTTAGTCGCCTTTTACGATATCTTGGTAAGAAATGCGAATGGTCTATTATACTAAGTGGGATAAAACACGTCAGGTCAACTTACCTTAGTCGCCTTTTGCAACACCTCGGTACGAAATGAGGGTGGTCTGTTCTACTAAGCGGGATAAAACACGGCGGGTCAACTTACCTTAGTCGCCTTTTACGACACCTCGGTAAGAAATGAGGGTGGTCTATTCTACTCAGCCGGATACCACGCGATAGGTCAATTTGCTATATATTGTCCGCGATTAGAGAAAATCTTTTTTAACTAAATTTAGAATGTACTAATAAAATGGCAAAGGCAATGTTGTCGTAGAGTTTATGTAATGCCATTGCTTACGGAGCGAAACGATGAGTTTGTAGAGGTGAGTGTGTGCAGTGATAGTTTTGTGCAGTTGTGGTATTTTGCAGTGTATGCGTTGTACTGTATGTATAAAGATATTAAAATTAATAGTACACTCTTTATTTAGCAGAGATTCGCTCTAATTGCGCATCATACAAAAGTATCATAATTTTTCTGGTATGTCTTTGTACTTCTGCTAATAAACATTAACTTTAATCCATAATATAAAAATTTGTTTAATAAGCAACCGAAATTTAAATAGAAAAACCTTCAATAAATTTTCCATATGAATGAAATATCTGCTTTATCCACATAAAATCAGAAAGTTTATGAAAGTTACACAATTTCAAAAGCAATCGTTTAAATTCCGATGAAAATGTTTTATTTATCGAGGTAAGTGTGCCAAGTATTACAGCCTCATTTTTTTTGGTTCTAGTGGCCCTCTTGAAAGCCGAGCAACTGAAGAGTGTTGCCAAAAAAACAATAACTTCCAGATGAATGAGTGCCAAACGGAAACCTGCTAATTAGGGCATGCAGAGCGATCGCGAGGTTATACAAAAATATATACTGGATAATGAAACACTTTAATCTATGCCGCGTGATATCCGGGTGAGTAGAAAAACAGGTGATGTATACAATAGACAAAGTAGGAACCGACATAAGCATGCGGCTCCTGCTTTGCGCCTTGCAAAGGTACGAAATTCGTTTGTGGGTTTGGGTATAAGATACTATAATAAAATTCCGCAATCAATTTTAGCTTTGCCATTACAGCAGTTTAAAAACACTATTTAAGAGAGGCTGATACAAAAAGACTACTATATTGTTGAGGATTATTTAGACGATGAGAATGCGTGGATATAGCTACTGTCCGACCCAGAACAAGATAGTAATGACTTAATGTAACCAGTTACCGGATTTCTTACAGAGTTACCTTAAAAGTCGACTAAGGTAAGTTCACCCACCGGTTGAGTAGAATAAACCACCCTCTTTCTTACCGAGGTAAGTTAAGTTGACGTCAGGCAGGCGACCGGTCTTAAAATATGCAGCCAAATCATGTGACAACATGTTTATAATGTGACAATATTAAGCATAACCTTTTATAGATACTCATAAGTGTCTGTTTTTGGCCCAAGACTGTGCTAAGGTCAGTTTCACTGATAAGTTATCACAAAATTATATTTTTTAAGATTTTTACCTTATCTTATCGCAATAATATAATATCAGATAGGTTAAAAGTGAAATAGATATACATTTAATGATAGTTTTTATACACTTAAAGTGTTGTAATTTAACTTGTCGTAGCGTACTTCGTTTTAACTTTACACCTCTTCATTCCTGACAAATAACGACATAAGCGATACAAATATCTATTTATACTTATTATAAAACAAAGTGCCCAAAATCTGTCTGTATGTGATCGATTTTCCCAAAATCCCAATTTCAATTATCAATTTACTAAAAAAACAATTTTTTCGGAAGGTTTAAGTTAGTGACACATTACGGTTTTACGTAAAATGTCTTAAAGAGATCGCGCGTTTGAAAAAACTCGCCTGCTGGGAAATTTACTCACGTGCGCCGCGTAAACCAGCAGAGGTACACTGAAGTAATGTATTAGAGACTTGTAGATCTACATAAATACTACAAAAAAGTCCGCTACAGCATGTCTTTATCTCTTCTGGTTAACTTACATTGACTACTTTTGTGACACAATGATTTCCACGCGGGCGAAGCCGCAAGTACAGCTAGTTTCTTCATAAATAGAGATTGAAAATATGTGAGAAAACTATCAAGCTAAGCCCAAGCACAGAACGGAAGAGAAAAACATATTGTGCTATGCCCATTTAGAGTGGGATAAATGGGGTCGGCACACCATGTTATAAAAATGTTGTCAGGTGATTTGGCTAAGTATTTTACTTCAAGCCGCCTGTCTGACATCAACTTACCTTAGTCGCCTTTTACGACACCTCGGTAGGAAATGAGTGTGGTCTATTCTACTCAGCCGGATACCACACGGCGGGTCGACTTACTTTAGTCGCCTTTTACGACACCTCGGTAAGAAATGAGTGTGGTCTATTCTAATCACCCGGATACCACACAGTGGGTCGACTTACCTTAGTCACCTTTACGACACCTCGGTAAGAAATGAGGTTGGTCTATTCTACTCAACCGGATACCACACGGTAGGTCAACTTACTTTAGATGCATTTTACGACACCTCGGTAAGAAATGAGGGTGGTCTATTCTATTCACGCGGACCACACGGCGTGAGAATGAATAAATGATTGATCAAAAAATACAGCTAACTTAGGCCACTGTTAATATTTCCTGTTGTCATTATATTTGTGACAATTGTTTAATATTTCCATTAGTTAAAAATTATGGGTTAATAATAAAGCCACATTTACGGCATCGTAGGAAATATTATGCTTTTCTAGTATTTGGAACTTTGCCATGTTCTTGCTGCGGTTCAACTGATATATGTATGTTTATAAAGTTTCTAAATAAACAGACTTTAAAAATTTCTTTATATTAAAATGAAAGAAGTTAATAATACTGTCATTGTGTCCTCTTGCCCTTATACCACTCTAAGTGGGGTCGGCACAACATTTTATAAACATGCTGTAACATGATTTGGATGCGTTTTTACGACCAGCCGCCTGCCTGACGTCAACTTAATTTAGTAGTAGTTTACGACACCTCGGTAAGAAAGAGGGTGGTCTATTCTACTAAACCGGATACCACACGATGGGTCAACTTACCCTAGTCGCCTTTTACGAAACCTCGGTAAGAAATGAAGTTGGTCTATTGGACTGAGCCGGATACTACACGGCGGGTCGACTTCCCTTAGTCGCCTTTTACGACACCTCAGTAAGAAATGAGGTTGGTACTATTCTATTAAGCCGGATAGCACACGGTCGAAGTTAATAATAGTTTCATATGATCATTAAAATTTTGTGTCAAAAATAATTAGTTTTTAAAGTTTTTGAACTTGACTTGTTTTTGACGTGTTTAAATAAAATACTATATATTTTAAATGATCTTTCTATAGAAGAACGCCGTGTGGTATCCGGCTGAATAGAATAGTACCACCCACATTTCTTACCGAGGTGTCGTAAAAGGCGACTAAGGTAAGTTGATCCGCCGTGTGGTATTCGGCTGATTAAAATAGACCGCCATCATTTCTTACCGCGGTGTCGTAAAATACGACTAAGGTAAGTTGACGTCAGGCAGGCGGCCGGTCGTGATATGCGTAGCCAAATCATGTGACAAGATGTTTGTAACATGTTGTGCCAACCCCACTAGAGTGGGATAAGGGCAAGAAGATGATGATTTTAAAAAAAGTAAAATCCTATTCACTTAATATAATTGAAATTCTATACCATGTACCTACACTTCTCATATTCGAAGATCTATCAAAGGAGGTATTTGCGACCTAATTAACGAATTCTTGTTAGATGCTTCTTCGTCTGGAAGTTATTGTTTATTGGTAATTGCTTTGGAACTCAGCTCAAACGGTTATTGGTATGGAAAGTTGCCAAAAATATCTTCGTTTACGTAACTTGTCTTGTTTTAAGTGTAATATATATTTTTATCTATACTAATATATAAAGCTGAAGAGCTTGTGTGATTTTTTGAACGCGCTAATCTCAAGAACTAGTTGACCGATTTTGAAAATTCTTTGAGTGTAAGATAGTCCATTTATCGATGAAGGCTATATAACAACATAAGATGAATAGGAGAGGAGCAGGAATAAAAAATAGTACGAAAACATCATAATTTAAAGCTTTCCTTGCGTGCGCTGAGTAAACAGTAATACTTATTCAAAAATCATGTATTACAATATTGTTCCCCTCTAAAAATTCGAAATAAAAGTCTGCGACAGCATATGTCTCACTTCAATCATTTTTATGGTTGTCAAAATATTTTATTGCGGTTTTAATCTTTCCACGCGGGCGTTCAAACAATCAAAGAAACAGACTAACTAACTCTTAAGCTTTATATATAAGTATAGATAGTATATTATTAGCTTTAACCCGCAACTGCATTCGCGTGGATTTTTGTCGCGTGATAGCTTGACAATAGATGGCAATAGAAGGATTTCCATAGCTTATATATTACCCCGGTATATAAGGAATAATTGTGCTAAAACTCGTCGATATTGGTTTGTTGATTCGCCGTGAAAGAGTAACAAACATACATCCATACTCACAAACTTTCGCATTTATAATATTAGTAGGATTATATACCAGTAGCTTTATGCGTGAGGTACATAAAAATATCTACCATACTGTTTTAATAATGCAATTTTTTTGGTCGTATTTCGAACGCGGAATTTTTATGTCTAAAGCCAACTGAATATTATATTGCAGAACGTGCAAAATTATCTATGAAAGAGACGGGAATTGGTAGCATGTATTACATAAAGCCGCGTTTATATGTAGTAATAACATCTAATGTGTATATTTATACTTAGTTTTTATTATGCACTTTATTCATATAGATAGCTCTTTGTGACTTCATGGTTATAGTTTTTAGTTTGTGCTCAAATTTTAAACAGAGGGATTTTTGAAATAAAGTTTAGTTATAATTTAGTTTAGTTTAAAATCAAATATGTATAGCATGTTTTAAATTTGATGTCAGGAAACGGCTGACGTTCTTGGTAAGAAAGAGGGTGGTCTATTCTACTCAACCGGATACCATACGTTGGGTCAACTTACCTTAGTCGCCTTTTACGACACCTCGGTTAGAAAGAGGGTGGTCTATTCTACTCAACCGGATACCACATGGTGGGTCAACTTACCTTGGTCACCTTATACTTCTTTTTTGACTGGCCCTTTGGCGCAGTGGGTAGTGACCCTGCTTTCAGCTCCGCGAGTGTCGAGTTCGATTTCCGCCGAGGGCCATGTATTTAAAAATTATATAAGTATATACTCACCAGTTGTCTGTCTACCATAACAGAAGTATTAAGTTACTTATTTTTAGGACGGACGACCGTGTGTGTAAGTGTCCTATATATTTATATATTTTATGGCACCTCGGTAAGAACTGAGGGTAGTACTATTTTACTCAGCCGTACACCACACCACACGAGCATAAACGCCTACTCTATGACACATCAATTCATTTCTCTTTTGTTCTCTTGATATATATTCCAAGAACTGCTCAAACTGTGGATTGCAAACTAACGCGGCAATATATCTCGTACTCATATATTCAATTTCGCACGTAATACAGATCCGCTTTGATCAGTGGCATCCGCAAACGGCTCTGAAAGATGGCTGCCCGCTCATGCAGAAGTTATCGCTTATTGAAATCGATTCCCTGACCTGAGCTGCTATTCGATATTTTCACTACATTGTTAAAGTGTATGTTAGCGACGCAATTAATATTAAGGTATTAATAAGGAAATAATTGTATAAATACATATATAGTAACTGGGTAACCGAGCCTTGCTCGGTAATTTTATAAAAAGAAAAAAAATTTGAAAACAATGTAAATTGAAAAAAAAAATGTAAATATAGATAAATAATATTCGAGATTATTCCCAGACCTCCCCACCGAACAACACATCCATTAGGTTGCCTAGGTGACCTGGGCTTACGGCCCAAATACCGACACCTTTAGGTCACCTAAGTGCCCGCGAGGAGATGCCCGGGTAGAGAGGATTTCCTCGAGGCCCGCACCCCGTTTACCCCACCCGGGGAGTAAGCGAGAAGACCGTGCTGCTGTAGAAATAGGGGCAGGCGCGGCTCAAACCATTGTCTAGGCCACCAATTTCCCAAATAAGCAGCCATGACTTGATATTTGACATAGAATTTTGTCTTTTGAATTCAACATAAATATTGGCATTTTCCCAAAAACAGGGATAAAAAGACTTTTTTGTAAATGAAACCTAGCTAGATCGAATTTTTAGGCCCCAAATCCTCCAACATGCTGAATTTTGTGAAAATCTTTTGAGTTCTCAAAATAATAATCTTGGTAATCTGAAGGAAGAGGACTTATTTAGAAGTCGTGGAGATTATAATTTGAAATAAAACAATGGTAGAAAGATAAGTTCGTCATGAGTCGTCCAGATGGGTAATATTTAAAATTTGACGTATACGTCAACCTCTTTTACGCGCTCTGAAGTTCAAAAAACCTTACATCTCATCATAGGTAATATGTAAAATATGTATATATACTATATATATAATAATATGTATTATATTATATGAACATTTACTAGTACTTACAACTTTACAACTGTACAACTTTACTTCTTGATTTCAATATTATAGTTCTTCTTCTTCTTCTTCAACCGATGGACGTCCACTGCTGGACATAGGCCTCTTCATGGGGTGTAAGGGGGAGGCTCGTCCCAATCAGTCTCCTCAATTGTCAACCTCACCTGCACGCGGTGCACCCTGCAGATTAACCAACGAGGCTCTGGCGACCGACCAATGGCGGTATAACCATTCATACAGCTGACCTAAATTCTACCAGACCGACAGTGGGCAGCAGCACTGTCGGTGCGACATGGTCAGCACTGCGATCACCAACCCGCAGGCCAAGCGTGGTGATTACTGGCAATACCTTCATATTATAGTTATATAAAACTTATACGTAACTTGTGTGTACATAGTCAAGCACAAATTCTAAGCTCTTAAATCACTAAGAATGCAACCAGACGGTTCATGAAATATATACTTTACATTTTTGACAGATGTGACTCCCCTCCAAGATTTATTATACGTAATATGAAGTAGCATCTTTGCGAGGAACAAAAAGATTTCTTGTTTCCGTGAAGATAACGTACCGTTAACACCGACTTCACTTATTACGAAGAGGTTTTTTTATTTCAAGACTGTAAATTGCATTATCTCAGCATCTCTATATTTAAGCTAGCTATTTGCTAACTTTGTTCGAATCAACTTAAGCCCTAAATTACCTTCAATTGTGTACTATAACGCACGCCACCGTGTGGTATCCGGCTGAATAGAATAGTACCACCCCCATTTCTCACTGAGGTGTCGTAAAAGGCGACTAAGGTAAGTGACCCACCGTGTGGTATCCGGCTGAGTAGAATTAACCAACCTCATTTCTTACCGAGGTGACGTAAAAGGCGACTAAGGTAAGTTGACCCACCGTATGGTATCCGGTTTAGTAAAATAGACCACGCTCTTGCTTACCGAGGGGTCGTAAAATACGACTTAGGTAAGTTGACGTCAGGCAGGCAGGCGGTCGTAAAAACGCAGCCAAATCATGTGACAGCATGTTTATAACATGGTATGAGGTGGGATGAGGGCAGGAGGATGATGTGTACTATAACGCACGCTTAGTCCTACTAATATTAGAAATGCGAAAGTTTGTGAGTGTCTATGTATGTTTGTTACTCTTTCACGGCGAATCCGCTGAACCAATATCGTTCAAATTTAGCAAAATTATTCCTTATACACCGCAATAACATATAAGCTATAGAAATCCTGTTAATTCTATAGGAATAGGATTACATTAAAAGCGCCATCTATTAGCGACCTATCATCACACGGAATTAGTCCACGCGAACGAAGTCGCGGGTAAAAGCTAGTATACTATAACGCGCCCTTAGTATTTAATTTTTGACTGGCATATTATTTATTTTAATTAACTGAATTCAAAATTTTGCTTAATTGAGTTACGTGAGATACGTTGTAATCTATATTTCAAAGTCATCTATAATATCGCGTTACGAAATATGAAAAAAGTAGTGTATTCTTGCACTTCAAAAATATGTGTCTTTTAACACTAACGAGTTTTGTAGGCGCTACTCTACGCTTTATTGAAATTTGTCACAAAACTACTTATTAAATTCGATCACTTTAATACTAGGTAAGTGTGTGATATGTTTTATAGAAGAAAAAAAAATTTATCCTGTATATTAGACCTATACAGGTACCGTATGTTTTAATCCATTTTTTTTCAGGAAACATCATCATCTTCCTGACCTTATCCCACTCTAAGTGGGGTCGGCAAGATTTGGCCTTTTACGACTAGTCGGTAAGAAATGAGGGTGGTCTATTCTACTCAGCCGGAGACCACAGGGCGGTATTTTTTTTTCATGAAACAGTGACATAATTGAATAATAAAAGAACAAAATTGCAGATTTACTAAAGAACAAGAGACGTATTTTCCGAAGTTCACGGGTAACGTTGATGTCGCAGATATTAAGTTTTGAAAGTATCCAGAAAGCTTATTATTTCATAAATCGCGGTATACACGGCAAAAAAAGGGAAATTTTGACTCCTTATTGCCACGAGATAAGGTTTAAATTCTCTGAAATAATAATTGTGGAAAATTGTACCTTCAAACTTTACAGCTGAGTCGATAGAAGACAAAAGAAATTACGCATTATGGTTAACTTATAATTTTATATTTTATTACTAGAGGTACCTGCCGACTAAGGTAAGTCGACCCGCCGTGTGGTACCCGGCTGAGTAGAATAGACCAACCTCATTTCTTACCAAGGTGTCATAAGAGATATACCATCGCGGAGTTTTCTGCAGACCTTTTCAAGGTGTATAAATACTTGGAACATTATTTTGATAAATATCGTAGGGTTCAGCATGCGTTTGCAATGTAAGTGGAAAAAATGTACTTATTTACGATATCACATTAGAAACCTCAAAAGTTACAGTATTTCTCTACTTTATATTGAATGTTCTTATACATATAAACGTTCCTCTTCAATCACTCTATCTATTAAAAAATCCGCATCAAAATCTGTTGCGTAGTTTTAAAGACTAAAGCATACATAGAGATATAAGGGACATAGGGACAGACAGAGAAAGCGATTTATATGTAGTACTATGTAGTGAAGTTTAGCTATTATTTTGATAATTGTCAAATTTTTTACCAAACTTAAATACCAAAGACAAATTTACGTATAGCTGTCATTTATGTTTTGTTAGTCCATGTCATAGTCGTTTTTGTTATACCACGTTTTATAGCGACTTGACGGGATAAAATAAATGCGGTCGAACGGGATAAAAAGTATCCTATGTCCGTCTCCTGGTTCTAAGCAACCTCTCCACCAATTTTCAGCCGAATTGGTTCATCCGTTCTTGAGTTATAAATAGTGTAACTTAGACCAACTTTCTTTTATATATATAGATATAGATATATATCACTCACAGCTACTTAAGCTAATTTTATAATTTTACAACGTAAATACACCTAGTCCTATTTTTAATTATAAATAACACTGACGAAACTTTGAACTTAAGGTGTTTTTCGTTAAAATATTCACCACCTGACTTCCACATTTTATTTGCACGATAAAATATTTACTTCCCCGTTTTAGGTAGCGACTTACAACGCTTTTATAATAATGAAACGTGGTAAGAAACCATCCATTTAGAAAATATTATACACTCGGCAATACAGATTAAATATTCCATAATTCGAGTTGCCTTATCATCTATTTAATGCTTATGAAATCTTAATAGATAACATAAAGTTAAGATAAATTTAGCCGTGTGATATCCGGCTGAGTGGAATAGCCCACCCTCATTTCTTACCGAGGTGTCGTAAAAGGTGACTAAGGTAAGTCGACCCCCGTGTGGTATCCGGCTGAGTAGAATAGACCAACCTCATTTCTTACCGAGGTGTCGTAAAAGGCGACTAAGGTAAGTTGACCCACCGTGTGGTATCCGGTTGAGTAAAATATACCACCCTCTTTCCTACCGAGGAGTCGTAAAATATGACTAAGGTAGGTTGACGTTAGGCAGGCGGCCGGTCGTGATATACGTAGCCAAATCATATGACAGCATGTTTGTAATATGTTGTGCCGACCCCACTTAGAGTGGGATAAGGGCAGGAGGATGATGATTCTATATACATGTAAACCGATAATGTGATACAAAAGTAATAATAAAATTATTTTGCTATAATCCGCGAAGAAGTAAAATAGGAAATATATATAATGCTAAATGTAAGTGGACAATCGGTTATCATACCTGATACATGCAGGATTCGTAAAAACACATGCACAGACCTCCACCACCGCCACCACAATACCCAAGCACTATATACGTACGTACAAGCACTATATAAGTACTATATAAGCACTATACTATATATACTCCACGACCAAAATCGCAAAAGCCTTTTGCGATTTTGGTCGTGGAGTCTATCTCCTGATGATGCTTCGGTTGCGGAGCGAAACGATTGTTGAGTTTGTGATAGTGAACGTATATAGTCCTTGTGTATTGTGGTGGCGGTGGTGGAGGTTTGTGCATGTGTTTTTACGAATCCTGCATGTATCAGGTATGATAACCGATTGTCCACTTACATTTAGCATTATATATATTTCCTATTTTACTTCTTCGCGGATTATAGCAAAATAATTTTTTTATTACTTTTGTATTATGGATCTCCGCAAAGTAACGCCTAATTCTATAAATTACCATAATGTGATATAAAATTTCATTATCCATAAACAGGTCGACAAATAAATAATATTTTATAACAAGAACTGAATTATTTATGACAATAATCGTTTATTTGCACATTTGTTTTGGCATCTAGATACTGAAGGAAACAGTAGTAGGGAGAGAGTATCGCGTCTAAGCGTATTACATTTACATAATGGGACTTTTATGGGCTTTTTCGTGTTGCAGGATCTGTAAGTGACTCATCTACTAATCTCATCTTACAGAATTGTCTCTGAATAATTCTCTTCATTATTGCATTGTGATTTTTACATTCTAACCTTTTTTCTGTTTGTAATTTCATTAAGTATGAATGTTGTCTGTTTTGGTTGTTTTTGCGATTGTAAAATACAAGCTGTACGCGTTATTTCGTTAGTGTTAACTAGTGTAAAATACCCTCTATTTATTTATTTTCATCACTTATTACTAACATATAACTAAAAGAGCTTAACTACAACGATATCTTTTAAATTTAAGCAATCGGGATATTCTTTGTTAATGTATAGAACCGGCTATACTCACGTCTTATTCTATCGACTATTTTTGTAGCGGGAACTGCGATAACGTCATGTAAAGAGCTCATGAATAAGTGTCCCGGATGGGTTTGAAACTAGTCGGGCTAACCCGATAGAATAAGACGTGAGTATAGCCGGTTCTATACATTAACTACAAAGATAACCGTTTGTTGCTGTACTATTTTTCTTATATTTCGGCATGAAGCAGATATGTTTTCAGCATGACACACGCCGAAAACTTATCTGCTATTTATCATTAAAAAAATAAAATCGTAATTAAATTCATTTTAGTACAAGGTTTATCTGTAAATCTGTAAGATTCGGTATGATAAAAACAGTCATTATGTATGTATTTATATGAGAATAACAAAAAAACGAATTTGATTACAAAAGAATCATATTACGAATAAGTATACCAATATCATTATATCCTATATCCTTTTCGAATGTTCTGAAGAAGAAAGCAATATTTGATTATTGTAAAAGGGTTTGGACGTGTACGGATAGTTTGAATTGAAACGGGGTCGATCCCTTTATCTGTTAAAGTATTTACACGGTATTGGCAAGGTCCGAATTTATTAGGGGTGTACCTTCCGTTTATTCATAGAGTTGTATTTTGATAAGCGCGATAGGGGAATGTTCAATGATTGTTATATCTTTTTACAGCTATCATACCTGATCATTAAAGATTATGTGTATATTTATTACAGGATGCCATGTGGTGGTGGTCTATTGTCTAAATTTCTTACCATTAGGAGGAGAAAAGCCGTGTGGTATACGACTGAGTAGAATAGAACACCCTCATTCCTCACCGAGGTGTTATAAAAGGCGGCTGAGGTAATTTAACCCGTCGTGTGGTTTTCAGCAGAGTAGAATAGACTACCTCATTTGTTACAGAGGTGTAAAAGGCGACTAAGGCAAATCGACCCGCCATGTGGTATACGGCTGAGAAGAATAGACCACCCTCATTTCTTACCGAAATATCGTAAAAGGCGACTAAGGTACGTCGACCCGCCGTGTGGTATACGGCTGAGTAGAATAGACCACTCTCATTTCTTACTGAAATGTCATTAAAGGTGTCTAAAGTACACACCATGTGGTATCCGGTTAAGTAGAATAGACCACCCTATTTCTTACCGAGACGTCGTAAAAGACGACTAAGGTAAGTTAACGTCAGGCAGGCGACCGGTCGTAAAATATATAGCCGAATCATGTGACAAATTGTTTATAAGATGTTGTGCCGATCCCACTTAGAGTGGGATAAGGAAAGGAGGATTATTGTGTGTTTGTTATTGGAGGTATCAGCGACTCGTGTATATAACATAACTAAAGCGTTTAAGTACCTTTTATAAATGGTATTTTTGTGATAACGCCTGAAAAAATATAATAGTTATCTGGCTTAAAGTATTTCTCAAGCATAATATTTGATAAGGATTCTTCGTAATTTAGCTAACTGTATAAACTAACATTTACTTTTAATTTATTGAATATATAAAACACTATTTTTGCTGTTGAATGACAAGTCAGCGTAGCTTATTCAAGGAATGTGTGGTCGCAAGAAATGAAAGTATCTAGGATCGAGCCCCACCTACCTTATCATTATTTTTTTTAAGTTTCTTTTTTATTTTGTAAAAGGTACTTTTACTTTTATACCTACCAAAAATCAAATCAATTCAATCCAATAAGGGATTTTTTTCATTAACAATATGAATTATCAAAAAACTGTTTTTCCGATAATTTCAACGGATTTTTATATATTTTTAATTGAGAATGAAAACTCAATGAAACAATGCAGTATATTTTTTATTTAATTTTGATTTGTCACTCCTGCACCCTAACTGGAAACTTATTTCGGGCCCAGTGTACTGCAACAGCTGTTGTTGAATGATGAAAAGCTTAAGGCGATTACAAGATTTTCCTTCGAGTTCAAGTTTAATATAAAAATAAGAACATAATGCTCTTTTAAGTGTATGTTCTCCTGGTGCCGTCGTTTTGAAACTTTCTTACTGGGGGAATGTAAGTGAATGTCAATATTTTTTTAAGCTTATTTGTAGATGGCAGAAGATATCGGGGGACCTGTGTGCTTTTGACGTACCATTTAACGTAGACTTTGTAGACATTGTAGACGTCATAATTCATTCTAGCAAAATCATCGTATAATATACTAGATGTGCCTGCGTCTTCGCTCACGTAGAAATCAGTGTATTTTATTGAAATTTTCAACTATTATTATTTTAAATACTTAAATAATATTATTTTTTTTAAATGTAGTTTTTGTGAGCAACTACCATAACAGTCAGCGTCATATTGTTGCGGCCTTTTTCTCAATATTTTTGTAGATCTACAATTCTCTAGTTCATTACTTTAGTATGTCTCTGCTGGTTCACGCAACGCATGCGACTAAAGCTCTCAACAAGCGAGTTTTTTTTCAACTGCGCAACCTCCTCAACACAATTTACATGAAACCGTACATGAAATGTACTATTAACCTAAATAACCGAAATATTTGCATTAACTTTAAAAACCCAAACAAAATTCTGTTCAATAAAAGCTGTCTCTCTATAGCTGATGGATTTTCTCAAAATCTACTGGAGGGATTTTTGTACGGTTTTTACTAAAAGATAGTGGAAATCTTTTGGAAGGTTTCGGTTAATAGTGCATTACGGTTTTAAGTAAGACCCCATTTAGAGTGGGATAAGGGCAGGAGGATGATGAAATGTACTACAAAAAATCCCTTGTTCTACAAACTTCCCACATAACTATGATATAAAGCGAATTAATAAATAAAAAAACTTCTATCAACATTTCAACGAACGGCCGTTATCTCTCAAGTCTCGATCTTTCCCCGCAATTTATATATAAAAAATGATGTAAAGGAAAATTCGCGCACATTTTATTCCTGAAGGCTACAGAGAATACATGAAAATACTTTCAAGGCCTACAGAACAGGCATGAGCCTTTGCGTAAATATAATATAGTGTTTCTGTTATATGTAATATTCATCAGTGTTCTTTGAAAAACGTTAGATTATCATATACTATATATGGAAAATAATAATGTCTGTGCAGTATATATTTATATTTACTCTCTTTTGAAAAAAATGAAATTATGTGGCTGAGCTCTGGATTTTGGAGCATACCCTGCTATTCCCAGAGGATGTACATTTTTTTCGACTCAATTTCATTTGTTCTTCGGAATTAATAATTTTTTCGATATAAATAATTACCGAAATTTTACACTATGAATATTTTCCAAAAAATAATGAATTATTTTCCCTATGTTAATACCTGTTTAAAAAATCTATGTAATGTTCGTAAAAGTTATTACTATAAACGACCATACTCGCACTGCTCACATTCATTACCGCGATCTCAACAATTGTTCCGTTAACTCATTAGGAGATGTATTCCAGAACAAAATCGCTACGTATGCTTTACTCATACCATTACAAAACAAATACAAATCACAGATTATAGCAAAATAAGATTTTTTTTTTATTATAGAACTCTATAAAGTGACGATTAATTCTATAAATTCATACATTTTAAATAAAAAAGCATGTTACGTAATTAATTTATAGGTTAATGCCTTGAGTTCTAGTTTAATAAATTCTATCGGAACGTTAATTGGCCAAGTTTTCAGTTCCAGACTATATAATGGCGAAATCACTTTACTAGTGTTCGCAATCGTAAAATTACTAACGAAAGCATTCGTGCAGTCGCAGTTTTCCATATCGCGACAGTTTATCGAACGATCTGCGCCCCCCGTCGTCGTCGTCTCGATGATCCATCTTGTAGGCAACACGGGTACTGCAAACGAGCGCTCGAATCGTCAGTTTTATTATAGTATAGCGTCTAAAAACGCTCAGGTTATATAAAAAAATATGTCATCATATGTTCATCGTTATAATATCAAAACCTAGCATTATTGGTGTAACTAAGCTAATAAGCTCTGTCTGCAATTTGATTCAGTTAACTTAACTGATCAAATAGTTTTATTAATTATGTACTGCTTTTCTCAGTAATATGTTTTTTTCGGTTACCTAGGAATTTTCATCCTATATGTTAGCTCGGTATAATATAAGATTCAATTGTACTCAATTTTTATTGTTTTCAATTAGGCCAGCCGATTAGCCATGAAAGCATAAAAATGTATTTATGTATTAATTTATTAAAACTTTTCTTACTTCAAGCGAAATCAATAGAAAAATGTCTTTAATTTTCAAGGTTCTAGTTAGAAAAATTGATTGAATTTTCATAATTATCTAACTTACGTAAAACCTATACATATTGTACACTACCTTCTACGTTGATCACTATAGCTATAGAATATAGAGTGAAAATCCATTCAATGGTTTATGAGTTTATCCGCGACCAGATGAGGTGGTTAACTTATTATTATAATAAAAAAATACTAATAAAATGTTAAAAATATGTAATTATTTATTAAAAATTTATATATTGAAATTATTTACCAGTTGTCTGTCACTCATAACACAAATTACTAACTTCAGGGATGGCCGATCGTGTGTACAATCGACCCATTTATATTTTTTATGTGTTGATTACTGAAGCGTCAGAACTCTCCAGCGATTGAAACGCCCGTCTGCTTTACCGTCGCGCGTTTCGATGATCCGTCTTCGCGCAAACACACGCGAGCGCGTGATTCCACCAGCAAGGGTGAGGTATTATTTATTTTTCCCTCCTTATGACGTCAAGTTTGGTGTGAAACTTACAACAAAGGGCAGTTAGTTTGATATGAAATGTTTGTTTAGACATGAAACTTCGTGTACCTTTTGTCGTGGAAAAAGAAATTCGAAAGTGTTTCTACGTTCAATAACCTACGTGTGCTTATTTTTATAAGTTCGGTATGTGCTATTTGTAAGAGTTTGAGAGAACGGTCGCTTACTATGGACCTCATGAGAAAGTTCAGTCACTCAGCGGGTGATGGAGCGAGCTATACTTGGTATATCTCTACGCGATCAAATCAGGATAAAGAGATCCATGGAAGAACCAAAATTACTGAAATAGGTCATCGTGTCGCGAAGCTGAAGTGGCAATGGGCAGAATATACATAATTATAAAAAAAATGGTGATGCATATAATAGACAAATTAGGAACCGACATAAGCTTGCCGCTCCTGCTTTGCGCCTCGCAAAAGGACGTAAGTCGTTTGTGGTTAGGATTCTATAATAAAATTCCCCAACCAATTGTAGCTTTGCCTTCACAGCAGTTTAAAATACTGAGGCTATCACAGAATGGCTACCATTTTTTTTATACTTGTATGGGTACTATGCTGTTGAGGATTATTTAGATGATAAGAATGTGTGGACATAGCTACTCTTCGACTCTGTACAAGACAGTAATAACTAAATGTAACTAGTAATAAGAATTATATTTTGAAAACAGCAACCTCCGAGTTTTTTGCTGGCTCTTCTCGGTAGGAACAGCTTTCCCAACCAGCTGTAGAGTTGACGATCCACGCTCTTATTTACAAGTTTACTTCTATAAATAATATTTTGAGTATTACATAAATATAACTCACAGATATAACATCGGCATTCATAATGAATGAATAATTTGGAACGACAAAATCCGGTAATTGTTAAAGTTCGCTATCAGAACACTTTAACGTAACCGTAATAAACACTATCGTATTACAGAATCAAGTGCCAGTACCCTTTCAAGTCGAAAGCGATAAACGTTCGACAATTAAAACTTTCGGAGTTCATATTTCAGGGTTATTAAGCAAACGGCTCCACCCTCCGGTGCAAAGTGAATAAATTTCCCTCGGTGATTTAATCGGTACGTTATGACTCACGCATATTAAGCAACCCCATGAGGCGTATTCAAATGCACATTACTTGATTTCCTAGTAAGCGATCTTTCATGGTGCACTTCCTTTGTATTTGGGTTCCGCACGTGAAAATTTCATCCGGCTGAATGGAATAGACCACATTCATTTCTTACTGAGGTGTCGTAAAAGGTGACTAAGGCAAGTGGCGTGAGGTGTACGGCTGAGTATAATACACCGCACTCATTTAATACAGACGTGTCGTAAAATGCGACTAAGTCGACCTGCCGTGTGGTATCCGGCTGAGTAGAATAGACTACCCTCATTTCTTACCGAGGTGTCGTAAAGACGACTAAGGTAAGTCGATTCGCCGTTTGGTATCCGACTGAGAAGAATAGATTCTCATCATCATTTCTTACCAATGAGTCGTAAATTGCGACCGAAGTAAGTCCACCTATCGTGTGGTATTCGACTGAGTAGAATAGACCACTCTCATTTCTTATCAAAGAGTCGTAAAAGGCGACTTATGTAAGGTGACGACAGGCAGGCCGACGGTCGTAAAATACGTGGCCAAATCTTGTGACAACATGTTAATAATGCTGACCCTCCTTAGAGTGGGATAAGGGCAGGAGGGTGATGACATGAAAATTTTCGCTACGAATAAAATATCTTCAAAGAAAAACATAAAAAATTTAGTTGTCTTTTAAGATACCTCGGTAAGAAATGAGGGCGGTCTATTCTTCTCAACACGATACAACACGGCGAAGATTACGAATAAAAATGGATGTTTATATAGTGTGAAGATTCGTTACATTTTATTTATATAGCTCGAAAATAACACTTCCATTTTTTATAAATATGTCATACTAATACAATACTAAATGACACTTAAATCCTTTTCAACGTCACAAAGCGACATCAAAGTAAAAAATATTATAAAGAACCCCTCCGCTCAGCGAAACCCGCTTGACAGCTATGGTGTTTTGACGTGTGCAGCGAAGGTGAAAAACAGCCATATCAGCAAGGGCGACTGAGACGTAAGGCGGATTGATTCAAAACCATCACTCATGTACGCTTTGTATTCAGCATATATCATGTTGTTTTGGATAACGCTTTCCCGAGGATAGGCGCGGTGTGAAAGAAAATAATGAATAAGCCTTCGAAAGGGGAAATTTGAAACAAAAAAACCTGAATAGTTTTTTGTCTCGTTCATAGTGTATTTGTCGTATTACTTTAGTCTCGCCGTGTGGTATCCGACTAAATAGAATAGACCTTCACCTTATGGCTGAGTGCCCTATGTACTCGCTGGTAAGATGGGAGATACTAGGTAAGGATGAAATTGAAGTTAAAGATCTGACAACTATCCCCTTCAGGGATATCATCAAGTTCGTAAGAGGTCCGGGTAGATTAGAGCTGGTGACACTGTCGGGACAGCAGTAAAACCCTTGTCTCAACATGGGGAAATATGTCGAACAGTCCAGAATAGGAGCTGACCACGCGCCCTGCACCTACAAGTGTCCCCGAAATTAGATAGAAGTAGAATAGACCGCTGTTATTACTCACCAAGGTGTCGTAAAAAGCGACTAAATTAAGTTGACATCAGGCAGGCGGCCAGTCGTAAAATACCTGGTCAAATCACATAACGACATGATTTTAACATGTTGTGCCGACTTTAGAGTGGGTTAACGGCAGGAGAATAATTGAATGATGAAACATTTGTAATACATTGTTCTATTCTCCTCAGTCGGACACCACACGGCGGGTCAACTTACCTTAGTCGCCTTTTACGACACTTCGGTAAGAAAGATAGTGGTCTATTCTACTCAGTCGGATACCACTCATTCGTTCAACTTACCTTCGACGCCTTTTACGACACCTTGGTAAGAAATGAGCGTGGACTATTCTACTCCACATGCCTAAGTTCTTTGTATTAGATATAAATATTTTTTAAATGCACAACCAGCACTTAAGCGAGGCATAAAATCACTTATACAGCGCATGTGGAAATCAAATGTGGCGGAAACAGCGGGTTTACACTGCATGCGTCGGAATCATAAATCAATTGGATAGCCATTAGCGATGCTTCCATAAGCAATACATGCCTCCCACTAACCGGTAATGGTGCGCTGTTTCTACTGGAGTTAACTGAAAGATTTATACAGCTTCGAAATATTACAGACCAGGGTACTATGCCGAATTCAAATCTGGGTTTAATTTGGCAATATCTGACTGCATCTAAGTCTTAATGTGGAGCGGCACGGGGGTCCTGTGGAAGGATGCGGGATGAGATATAATGATGGAAAAGTGGACTGTATTAAAGGGGATGGTTCATTGCGGAAAGGGAAAAAATGGCGGCGGAGAAGAACTATATTTGGGAGCGGAATGAAAGGAGGCACGCTTACCTTATGTGATAACTGTCCCGGATGCAGGATAATCGGCAGGCAGGCACTCCACAACACTTTCACTAAATTTGCACTAATTTAAAAGGGTGTGTTAATTAATGCGCGAGCGCAGCGTGTTCGTCTCGAACGTTTTAGCTTCCGAGTGCCGCCCTCTCTCGGCGATGCGCGTGCGGCGATAAGTAAGCGTGCGAGGAGGACGGGATTATAAGTATGAGAGGGAAAGAGGTATATGGCGGTAACATTTCCCCCGGCCTTAAAGGGTCGCCTTTAAAGAAAATAAGTATAATATATAGCGTATAAACATATATAATATATATAGCGGAGCGGTAATATTAAATGGGATTAAATATAAATTATTCTAATACGTAACACTAACCTACTGCTAATAAATATACATAAAGTTAGTACTATTGGGATGGTAAAGGGCATAAGCGAATCGTGGGTCGTACGTAGCTACCCTTAGACGTTCTCACTGTAGCTACGCGGATAGTACCATCCTTCGATGGATGTATCTTTTCTATTACCCCTAAGGGCCATGAAAATGGAGGGATATTATCCATCACTATAACTACCACAGTCCCTACTTTAATAGGAGCGACAGGAGTATTCCACTTCGCTCTCGACTGAAGTTTATGCAAATATTCCATTCGCCAACGTTGCCAAAATGACTGAACTAATTCAACCAATAACATGTGTCGTTGGTTGATAGATGTGGAATGGACATCTGGCGCGGGTATCGATGCTAAGGGGACTGTGTTTAAAAAGTGAGCCGGTGTGAGCGCGGTCGGCTCACTGGGATCAGAACTCGATGCGGTAAGCGGGCGCGAATTAATCAGGGCTTCTATCTGTGCTAAAACAGTTAAAAGTTCTTCATAAGACAGTATTTGTTGCCCGATGACTCTAAACAGGTGTGTCTTAACCACCTTCACCATACTCTCCATGCATCCCGCAAAATGCGGAGATGCAGGGGGAATATTTTTCCAATCTATGCGGTTTTCGGTAAGCTCGTGCTCCATATGCGGACGATATTCATCAAGAAACTTGTACAAGTCTCGTAAATAGGAACGAGCTCCCATAAAATTAGTACCCCGATCAGAATAAATGCATTGTACCGGACCGCGGCGCGAAAGAAAACGCTTTAAAGCATTCATAAAGCACGCGGTTGATAGATCAGTAGCGACCTCTATATGCGTAGCTCTGGTTGTCAAACAAGTAAATATACATAACCATGTCTTACGGCTCTTAACACCCCTCCCACGATAAGGAGTGCATTGTAACGGCCCCATATAGTCAACGCCTGTGTGAGTAAAGGCTTTGTCGACCTGGTTTATACGCTGGCTGGGTAAATCAGCCATGAGCGGGAATGATGGTCTCGGTTTGTATTTAAAACAAATATTACATTTAAATATACGTTGACGTATTATGCGTCGCGCGGAAAGAATCCAGTAGCGTTGCCTCAAAATGGACATTAACAATTCCGGACCGGCGTGTAAGTTTCGCGTGTGGTAATAGTCTACCAACAAATCAACAATGTGATCGTGTCGCGGCAATACTATCGGATGCTTATAATTGTAGGTTTCAGCAGAATGGATAAGACGACCTCCAACACGAATAAGACCATCGTCGTCTAGAAATGGTTTAAGTTTTATCAAAGCGGGCGAGCATCCTTTATTATGTTTTAAATCGATAACGTCGCGAGAAAAATATATGTTTTGTAATACGCGTAGTAATTCTACTTCTGCAAAGTCAATATCTGACTGAGAGATTGTGTTTGCACGAGGCAAGATTTTTAAACAGCGGTAAATGTACACTATGATACGAAGCAACCTTCGGTAAGATGATGTACGTAAAGCGAGTTGATAGATGATCGACTCGTTAACGTCTGTAGTAGCAGAGTATGCGAGCGATTTCTTTTCTGGAACCTCTTCTACAGAACAATTAAATTCTGTGAGAGGCCATTCTGAAGGGTCAAGCGATACCCAGGTTGGTCCGTGGAACCAAAGGGCGTGGTCTATTTGTTTATCAGGAGTCAATCCTCTCGATAAACAATCAGCGGGGTTTTCTACACCTGCCACGTGGTAAAAATGTTTAGGAGGTAAGTTGTCAGTCAGCGTGACAACTCGATTGGCGACAAACGTCTGCCAGCGGTGAGGGGGAGAATTGATCCAAGAAAGAACAACCTTGGAATCAGTGAAAGCAAAAATATTATTTATTTTATACAGAGGGTCGAGAGCATTGTGAACTTTGCGCAATAGCTTTGAGAGAAGTACTACTGCAAGTAATTCGAGCCGAGCAATGGACACAGGTTTAGAAGGCGAGACCTTGGACTTGGCACAAACTATGTGCACGAGGTTACCTGAGCGGTTTTTGACATGTACATAAACTACTCCGCCGTAAGCGCGTTCGCTGGCATCAGCGAAACCTAAAAGGCTTACAGCAGAACCTTCTACAATACCTATGTGGCGCGGTATGCGAACCTCATGAAGGCTAGTTAGCTGAGAACAAAATTGCTCCCAAGCGCTAACAATATGACGCGGAGGAGTGTCATCCCAGTCGCATTTCATCAGCCAGAGCTCTTTGATTAAGAGCTTGGCGAACAATACGGTGGGAGCCACGAAACCCATGATATCCCAAAGGCGGGCTACCGTAGATAATATTGTGCGCTTGGTACACTTGTCGCTCGGGCATACCACCTCAAAGCGAAAGCAGTCATTATCTTTGTCCCAGCGTAAACCTAAAACCTTATGAGGCACTGATTTATCAAATTCTACGCTAGGAGATGCTCGGTGTGAAGCGGGAATATTTTTTAAAACGGACTGTTTATTACTAGCCCACTTAACAAGATCAAACTGACCCATCTTGAATAACGAAATTAATTCATTACTAGCGGCTATAGCGGCGGTTTCAGACATCACTGAAAAGTTAATGTCATCCATGTATAAGGAAGACGAAGCAGCGGAAATATTTTTAAAATGATGACCTTCATCTTCTACCAGTTGCTGTACAACGCGTAGAGCATGAAATGGACTCGACTTTAATCCGAAGCAAACTCGATTAAACTCGTAAACTTCTAAGGGATCTTGCGGACTAAACCTATATAAAATTCTTTGAAACCGTCGGTCATTCGAATTCATGCCTATTTGCAAAAATTGTTGTTTACAATCAGCTGAAAGTGCGATAGCGAAAAGGCGAAATTTTAAAATTATACAAAATAAATCACCCTGTAAATTAGGGCCGGTGTGAAGCAAATCGTTGAGAGACGGGCTTCCACTGCTGGCATCTAACACGACTCGAAGCTTCGTGGAAGTTTTATCCTCGCGGATCACCCCGTGATGCGGTATATAATAGGCGAGGCTGGAAGTATCGTCTTTAGGTGCGGACACTAGAGATAAGTAACCCTTATCGACGTACTCTCTAATAACACTATCGTATGCCTTGCGCATCTTCAGTGACGCTTCTAATTTCCTCTCAAGGCACAAAAATCGCCTATGAGCTGCGGCGTATGATTCCCCAAGCGAAAAAGGATCACCACGGAACGGCAGCGACACTGTGTACCTGCCATTGCTGACGTCACGCTCCGTAGTAGCTCGGAATTGTTCCTCACATTCGACGTCATCTTGACTACGAACGGGACGGGAATCAACCTCTTCAAGTTCCCAGAAGCGCTTTAGAAGAGCGTCCATGGGATCGGATACGACGGCACAACATGAAGTTGTATTATTAATAGTAAAGCGGCGCGGTTGTAGCACAGGGACCGTCCCCATAATAATATATCCTAAAGTAGTTTCTATAGCGGTCGGCGAATTTAATTTGTTGCAAGAAACTCTTCCCGGTAGCAACAAATGCGAGAATAACGAAGCACCGATCAGCATTTGAATCGGGCCCGGCGTTGTAAAATTATTATCAGCGAGCGGGAGCCGCTGCAAGTAACCAAGCGCGGCCGCGTCTATAGGTGCGGTTGGTAAGTCGTCGGCAATGCGATCGACTATGAGCGCGGTGATATCATAATGAATAGCGGAATTATGACGCGAGTATATCCATAAATCTACTGAACACTTAACGGATTTTTCAGCTCCACCTATACCCCTAATAATAAGGAGCGAATTATGTTTACTCAAACCCAAGCGATGGTATAAATCGTTTGTTATTAAATGCGATTGTGAGCCGCTATCTATAAGGCATCGAACATTGAGCGGAATGTTATCTCGATCGTAAATTAAAACCTGCGCAGTCGCAAGTAATGTACATTGCGGGCTGGAGTCGCACGACTCATAAGTCGCTAAGGTATGCGGAGCGGCAATGAACGTCGAACAACTTGTAGAAACCGGCGGGCTGACGGCGCTCGCATCATTCGAGACTGGCGGCGGGTTATGATTCATACGCGCGATAACCGACTGCGATGCAAGGGGTTCGATTCTCGGTTCAACCCTTTGCTTATTGAAATGCAAAAGCGTATGATGTTTACCATTACAAGAGCGACATTTACTATTCGATTTACAATGCATCGATTTATGTTTTAAACTTAAGCAATTTATACAGGTATTTTTATCCTTAACAATTTTAAATCGTTCACTGGGAGTGAGCTTATCGAAGGCCGGACATTTGAAAAGATGTTCGTGCACTATATTAGAACATAAGCATCTATTATTATCCGAAACAGTTAAATATGATTGCGGGTTAGGGATATAATTATTTGTTTTACGCGATTTTATTGGCGGATTCAAACAATTATTATTTTGAGTCTGAAAACTTATTTTATACTGCATTTTAATAAAATCAATAAGACTTTGTAGCGTAGGAATCGTATTCTTATTGCTATAAGACTCCATTTCGAAAGCGCGAATAGTTTCTTTATCTAGTTTTTTAAGCGCGATATGAAACAATATGTAGTCACCTAAGTTGTCTAAACCTAGGTTTAGAAGCGCGTTAGTTGCAGTAGATATTTTATCCATAAATGATTCAAAATTAGCGAGCGATGCGGAACTAAATGATTTAGTATCAAGAATTTGATCGATATACATAGAAGCAAGAGTGCGCGTGTCCTGGTATCTATCGATCAACGACTGTAAAATGGCGTTATAATTTTTGCCACTCGGCGTTATCCCGGAGAATACACTTTGAGCCTTACTAGACAATTTTCCTACTAAATAATATAATTTTTCATCATCTGTCAATGACGGATTGTCATGGACAGTGGCCTTGAAACTGGCATAAAATAATGGCCAAGTGCGTATATCACCAGAAAACGTCATAAGTTCAATTGGCGGCAATGAAGGTCGAGAGCGAGGTGGCGGTGGAGAACATTTAATGTCACTGTCTGGTTGTTTAGGCGGTGATAATTTCGTTATAACCCTTTTTACAAAGCTATACAACTCCTCGAAAGAAGTCCATGTCTGATAATCCAGTTGCGCTTTAGGATTAACGGTCAATAATACAGTATTGTACTTATCAACAAGGGATTTGAACTCTGAACGAATGTCATTTACCGTTTCGACAGCGACTAAAAAAGATTCTAAATTATTTTCATTCAATTGTGCAATTTTCGCTTTATTAAAAATAACTTGCATGCGAGCGAAAAGTGCACTACGTCTCGCCTCTAAAACACGAAGTTTTATATCTAAAGATGACAGCGCAGTCTCTTCATCACTAGATGAAGCCATTTTTTATATTCAATATTTCTAAAAATAACTCGTAAACAATACGCGTATAAAGCGATAACACGTACGAACGAAATTATTAGAAATAAGTGGGTAAGCGGACAGCGTTTTACGTATGAATTAGCGAGGCGCGTTAAAAAATAAAATATTGCGGGTGAAACTAAAACGTTCACTTCGGACGATAAGATTATATTCCTTTGAATAGTTCTTCAAATAATGTATACGGATGAATATTAATATAAAAATTAAGTATGAACTTATATGATTTACCTATGTAGGGGTGCGGTTATATATAAATATGATTTCTACTTAGATAATACATATAATATAGCGGATAAGCGGATATAATATGCGATATTTCTATAGAACCTAAATAGATAATGCGGTTATATAAATTAAATGACCTATTTAGGCGACCTATAGGTGCGGGGAAAGAAAAGTAGTATAAAGAAAAAGGGGGGTCCGACTCGAATAGGACCACTAAATGGAACGGCACGGGGGTCCTGTGGAAGGATGCGGGATGAGATATAATGATGGAAAAGTGGACTGTATTAAAGGGGATGGTTCATTGCGGAAAGGGAAAAAATGGCGGCGGAGAAGAACTATATTTGGGAGCGGAATGAAAGGAGGCACGCTTACCTTATGTGATAACTGTCCCGGATGCAGGATAATCGGCAGGCAGGCACTCCACAACACTTTCACTAAATTTGCACTAATTTAAAAGGGTGTGTTAATTAATGCGCGAGCGCAGCGTGTTCGTCTCGAACGTTTTAGCTTCCGAGTGCCGCCCTCTCTCGGCGATGCGCGTGCGGCGATAAGTAAGCGTGCGAGGAGGACGGGATTATAAGTATGAGAGGGAAAGAGGTATATGGCGGTAACATAATGAAAGGAATACTCATCATTTTTATGTCCTTATCCCACTCTAAATGGGGTCGACACAACATGTTATAAGCATGTCGTCAAGGCTGCCTGCTTTACGTCAACTTACCTTAGTCGCCTTTTACGACACCTCGTTAAAAAATTGGATGGTCTATAAAACTCTTCTGGATACCACATTGCGGGTCAATTAACCTCAGTCGCCTTTTACGACACATTTAAAAAATAATGGTGGTCTATTCTACTCAGTCAGATACCACATGGCAGGTCAACTTACCTTAGTTAGCTTTTACGACACCTAGGTAAGAAATTAGGGTTGTCTATTCTACTCAACCGGATACCACACTGCAGGGCAACTTACCTTAGTCATTTTTTACGACACCTCGGTAAGAAATTAGGTTGATCCATTCTACTCAGCCGGATACAACACGGCGGGTCAACTTACCTTAGTTGCCTTTTACGACACCTTGGTAAGAAATTAGGTTGGTCTATTTTACTCAGCCGGATACCACTCGGCAGTTAAAAAGTGCGAAATATCACGGTAATATTAATTTCATCTATTGTTATAATTTGTATGGGTGAAAATGGTTGCAATTTGCAGTCACTTGCAAAAAATGAACCAGTTTCAAGTATTTCAATGGAACTATTCTTCTCGTGACGTTTGGTAGGATGTCATTAAAACGCAAGCGACCCAGAAGTGTGAACTCTTTGACTAAATGAACCATAAACTCGTCTTTTGAAAAGAAATAAAGTAGGAAATCCAATTAGCAGGTTTCGTTGCGTTGAAGTGCAATTGTAACCCAGTGCCTTTTTAACAGCGGTAGGAGCTTTAGAACTGACATAAAATCGCGACCTTAAACTTTAAAGCTTAGTGTTCATTTGAACTTATATAAAACTGTTAAACCTGTTATAATTTTACTACCCACTGCCGTGTGGTATCGACTTGAGTAGAATAGACCACTCTTATTTCTTACCGAGGTGTCGTAAAAGGTAACTAAGGTAAGTTGACCCGTCGTGTTGTATTCGGTTGAGTAGAATAGGCTACCCTCTTTCTTACCGAGGCGTCGTAGAACGCGACTAAGGTAAGTCAACCCGCCGTGTGGTATGCAGCTGAGTAGAATAGACCACTCTTATATCTTAGCGAGGTGATGTAAAATGCAACTTAAGTAAGTTGACCCGTTGTTTGGTATCCGGTTGAGTAGAATAGGCTTCCTTTTTTCTTGAGGTCAGGCAGGCGGCCGGTCGTAAAATACGTAGCCAAATCATGACACAACTTGTTTAATAAGAAATTTGATAAGTGGGATAAGGGCAGGAGGATTTTAATGATGATAAGATGTTCCTGGGTAAAGCAAAATAGGTAAAGGCTGAAGAAAGTGTTTTTGACGTTAATTAGATATTTTTTTTATTATTTAATTTTTTATTATATATTAATCGTGAGTAGTCAAAGTTAAAATATCGGCCTGTCATTAAACTATACTTTCTCCTTTTTTAAAATATTAGTATTTCAAAAATTACTAAATTTTCTATTCTAAATTTAAATTTTGCGTAAAATGTGTGGCAATTCTTATAAATCGATTCCAGGTTAAAGAATTAAATGGACTGTAAAAATTAATAGGTTCCTATCCCGGGAATAATCGGCGGGGTACGTGTGGAATGGCGCTTTTCCCGTTTATGAATTACTTGGGAACTTTATGACGACTTTGTCAAGCTTGGCTTTTTTCTACGCGTCATGTGTTACGGACAGATGCGAAATTGGATTTTTTGACAGAATTTTTACCTTTAAAGGTATTAATGTAGATATGGTGGCTTTTACGAAATATTTTTTTCCCTGCCTATGATTTTTAGTCAAGAGGTACTATATGTTAATGTTCGTCTATCGACTATAATGAGCTCAACAATAGCCGAGTGATCCTCCAATTCGTGAAGGCACATTATCTCGCTGGGACTTATTGATGAAGTATTGACACAATAATAATTGTTTAATAAGCTTAAATTAAAGATATTTTTACGTAATTCTTAGTTTTTTGTATATTTTTAAGTTATATTTAAACATTATTTTTTTATTATTATTGTTTGTAATCTTATTGCTCTTCTCTCTATGTGCCACATAAATAAAGCCATTCCTTATTATTCCTCTGCCCGTGTCCCACTCTAAGTGGGAACGGCACAACATGTTAAAACATGTTGTCATATGATTTGGCTACGTATTATACGACCGACTGCATGCCTGATATCAACTTACTTTAGTCGTATTTTACGACAACTCGGTAAGAAAGTGAGTGGTCTATTCTACTTAACCGGATATCAAACGATGGGTCAACTTACCTTAGTTGCTTTTTACGACATCTCGGTAAGAAATGAGGGTGGTCTATTCTATTCAGCCGGATACCACACGGCAGACCATTCCTCATTATTATTATTATTCCTTATTCTTTCTTAACGTCACACGAGGATTTTATTTCCATTTAAGTATTTCTATGTACTAGAACGTAGGTACCAGGCATACATAAAGTGAAGGATACATAACACAGTTAACTTCCATACGATGCATTCATCCAACCTTCTGCTGTGCGCTGCACGCTTGGTAAGCAACCCCTGAAATGGCAAATGAATGTTTCGCATTCAACGTGAAGTTGTTAAGTTTTTTATATTCAAAGGCACTTACTTTTACTACACCAGCGTAGACTTGTTTAGGTTTTCAAAAGTAAAAAAAACAAATATTTATGGTCTATCCTCTGTTTTTTAGGACGCGCATATTATTTAAAATATAAATTTAAAGTACAGTTAATATTAATAAAATTTTTGATGCCAAATAAAATGAAATAAATATTATATATGTAAAAATTAGTGCGCAAACTCAATATTATTTGTCTTTTTCTCTATCTTCAGCTTTCATTAGAAGTTACAAAAAAAAAGGAATAAAGGCTACAATTCTAAAATGAATAAAATAATTAACTAAATTCAAATTTTTTTGCAAGTTTCGTGTGCAAGGTCTATTTCCTTTCTACGAAAGGCTTGTGAATTGCTTGTGAAATCCTTAGAAAGACGAAATTGGCGTAGTAAGATATCATTTGAAACAAATTCGCATATTTGATTTGATTGATATTTGAAGCATTTTACTAAATACGAGCTGTGATAGCCCATCGGTGAGTCCGGGCTCTAGTGACTCTAGCGGGTCGCGAGTTCAAACCCCGGGCAGGCCACCAATGAAAATCTAAAACATTCTATAAAAAAACTTATGTGCCTAATTCAAAATTATAATTTATTACACGCTTTTTGGTCCAGTAAAACATCGCGAGGAAACTTGCATATCTCTAGAGAATCCTGAGGATATAACCCACCAATCCACATTGGAACAGCGTGGTGAGTCTGAGCTCCAGCCCTTTTCTCCAGAAAAGAAGAAAGAAGGCCTACGCTCAGCAGCGGGATAGTAACAGACCGTTATTTAACTAAATACGAGTTTCGCTAATATTTTACTGGTGTAGTAAAATATCAAAACTCGGATTTAGTAAAATGCTTCTCGTATGAGTTACTAAGTTATTATAATCCCATACGTAATATTAAGAGCCTTATAAAACTGAGCGTATCAAAATTCCCCATTTAAGGCAAGTACTGTATGTAAGTCGTGAAACCACAGAGTAAATATTACAGTGTAGTATTTTTTTTATTTATTCATTTACACCTAATTTGACAAAAAAACAAAAGAAGCTGAAATTAAAATATATATAAAAAATGGTTGATTTAGATTTAAATAGCTTCAATTTATATTTAAAAATTATTTCTTCATGCATATAAATATTTTATATGAAAACTAGTAATCACCGGCGGCTCCGCCCGCGTTCAATGATTAAAACCGTAAAATAGGACTTACTAGGACTTACGTAAAATAGGAATAACTTTTAAAGAAAACAATTTTGTTATACATGATTTTTTTTTAATAACTATTACCGTTTACTCAGCGCACGAATGGAAAGCCTAAAATTTTGCTGTTTTCGTACTATTTTTTATTGCTGCTCCTTTCCTATGCATCTTAGTGTGATGTTATATAGCCTATAATAATAATAAATATTTATTTATTTAAATTTAAGGACATTACATATATTGTGTTAGTAGACAATAAAAATAAAATATATGAACTTCTAGACTATATTAGTGTAAGAATTAAAATAAGAATTGAAATTAAATTAATACATAACGACCATTTACACTGAAAGAATTTTTCAAATCGGTCCAGTAGTTCCTGAGATAAGCGCGTTCTAACAATCAAACAGACAAACAAACAAACCCTTCAGCTTTATATATTAGTATAGATAATATTGGTACCTGGAACTCTCAGTTCTTGTAAGAACTATGTCTCTCTCAATTACAGATCCTTCTATTGCTTTTCCAGAAAGTGGAAAAGTAATCTTACATTAACTGCATACATTTCCAGCACTAAGTTTTGTGACTTTTGTATTTTGAGACCAGAAAGATCATAGAGCTATATCATAAAGCTCATAGAGATTATAGAGCTATATTCTAGTTGATAATACCGGGTAAGTTCAACTAGTTTTTAACTCAGTTATGAGCTTTTTCTCACGCGGCGTTTTTGTCGGCGCACTTTGCACGAATTTGAATAGCAATAACGATATTCTAAATTCAAAAACCTGTTACATAATTCTAAATACATTATATTTCTTTCTTATGTTATTTATTTACTCTGTGTGTCGTCACGAAGTTATTCGTCGAACGTTAGTTTACGAGTCGCTCGCGGCGACCGTGCCTCTGTTCACACTCCTTAACTCCATCTATGGTATCATGAGGTCTTGACACTGTTCGTACAACATTCGATCTGCGCTTGCAAAGACTTTAACATTGTATACAAACAATTTGTAAATGTCAAAGTTCATTGAGTTATGCTTAAAGTTGCTTCCTTTTCTTACGAGTATATAAGTAAATTAAAGAAATAAGGATTACTTTCCGGAGGTCCACAATAGAATGGTAATGAGAATAATATTTTACTATACTTTTGTTGTGAAACATCATTCGCTCTTTGTAGTGGGAAATCGTTGATTGTTGAGTTTTTTTACCTCGCCTTGAAAAGCTTCTATTCTGAAAGTCAATTTATATATTTTTTGTAAATAGCTAACGATAGATAAAAAATGTATAATCTTTGATGCTAATTCGGAAACTTGTTTTACCTAGAAAAAATAGTAAAAATGTAGGCGATTTGAGTTTAAGATAAGATATATTAATTAAGTCACATGTTTTATCATTTATACTCGTCTATAATATAATAAGGTTTATAAAAGTTGTTATTGTGAATTACTCATAAGAGATAGAGACATGCTTTCCCGGACTTTTTTGTAATATTTTGGTAGATCTACAATTCTCAAGTACATTACTTTAGTGTATCTCTGCTAGGTTACGTGACACACGCGAAAAAATCTTCCAGCAGGCGAGTTTTATTACAACCGCGCGATCTTTTCAACACAATTTATATAAAACTCTTATATTATATTTACCTAAAACATCCGCAAGTATTGTACTATCTATTAGTTAACACCGTACAAAATCTTTTTAGAAGATATGGAAAAAATCTATCACATATAAACAGCTTTCGTGGGAAAAAAAACAGTAAGGAATTGCGATCTTTTAAAAGACGCAAAGCAGGGACCTCAATGTTATTATATCACGTAGGCATACCGGAAATTCCCAAAACATTGCCAGACATAAATCATAGCCGTTAGCGGTAATTTGATTTAAATTAATTACAAAAAGGGTTATTTGATAAGGCATTAAACGTATTTAATTTGTAACGCATATAACGAGACTACAAAAACTGACAGGGGTTGGTTACAAATAAAGAAAACGCACCGCGACAGCCTGTGATGTCCAAATACCGAAAACATATTTGTATTGCGTTGAGTTTACGCAAAATGACGATAATTTGAATCTTATTAATAAGTAAATAAGGGTGTCAAATTTTGCTTTGAAGTATTATGTATTTAAAAGTAAGTCCACTTTTCGAGGTCTTTAGGTGTAAATTATTCAAAAGAAGCTGATCTGCCGCTCCGTTGACCCTGCTTTTTTATCGCGCTAAACCTGTCCTTACAAACAAACGAAGGTATTTAAAAGGCCGCGAGGTGTCGCTCTCGACAAATCAGTGCTGGAATTTTAAAGTAAGATTTAATTTGACGTTTCCAGGATTACATTTGTGGACAGGGGCTTTGGTGGATGACTCAGTTGACGAGTATTTATCATTTGCAGTGTAATTTAAAGAGATTATGGTTTTAATATTAAATACGTTAACAAATTTGTTTGGCGCATGGAATGTATGTTATATGTTTGTCGGTTGTAGATTTTATATTTTTTGTTGCCATGTTATCTAACTATTGCGATGCGATATGCTCTGTGGATGGCCACCGCGAATAGGAACTTAATATAGGCCAACTGTTTAACTCAGACCTCGCATGTGGGGTACAAGGGCGCGGAAGTATCATAGCATTATTTAGTTTGTATACTAATTGCGGCACCATTGAAACGTTTTACATCTTTACACTAGCCATGTTGTAGTAGCCCTACAGGTGAAGTCTGAGTTAATGGTTAGCCTATAAGCATTAAGTATCAGATATATATGTAGGTTATAGACGAAAACCGAATTCTCTTTAGTGTCTAATGTTCCGCTAAACTTGATTTCCTTTATAACAACACCACAAAATAATCAAAATCGTTCCATTCGTTCACCCATGACACAATGATCAAGGGAAATAGTGATTCATTATTAGATAGAAGTAATGATATATTTGATTCTTTTGCTATTCGTATAATGAATCAATGTTTTAAAATTAATTTAACATGCACTAAATAACGTATTATAAACTCAATCGTTAACCAAATGTCTATGTTACCAAAAATAATGTCATGCAATCAAGCAAAATGTTCTAGAAATAAATAAATAAATAAATAAATATATGGGACACTTACACACACGGTCATCCGTCCCCAAAGTAAGTAACTTAATACTTGTGTTATGGTAGACAGACAACTGGTGAATATATACTTATATATTTTTTAAATACATACTTAAATACAAATATACACCCAGGCTCAAAGACCGACAAATTCATTTTAAAGAAAATGTTGGTCCTCGGCGGGAATCGAACCCGCGACCCGTGGAGCCGAAGGCAGGGTCACTACCCACTGCTCCAACGAGCCAGTCGAAATATATCCGCTGGGAGATTTACTTTATTCAGCGTTGTAATTCATAGCTTGTACCTATCATTATTTAGTTTGTATTCTAATTGCGGCACCATTGAAGCGATTTGCATCTTTACACGAGCCATTTTGTAGTGGCCATATTAAGAATGTTAGTTGTGTTTGCAATAGTCGCAAATATGATTTACCTTTCACATTTTGATGTTTAAATTTGCACATCTTTTTAAGGAAGACGTAGACTTGATTAGACAGAAATTCAAAATGTTTTGAAACGCAAATAAAAGTAACGGCCTATTACTATCCCACAGCTGGGCATACGTCTCCTCTCTCCTTTTTTGATTGTTGGAGCTGAAATTGACCACACTGTTCCAATGTGGATTGTGGGTTACATACATCCCAGGAAATCTTCAGAGGTATGCAAGTTTCCTCACGTTGTTTTGCCGAAAAACATGTGAAAAATTGCAAATATAAATTAGGCACTCGTGACCGTTAAAATATACGCACGAACAGATAAATTATACAGAAATGCTTTAGATATATTTATAGGAAAATGATGCTTTAGATATATTTATGTATGGTTTTACATGAAATTCTACAGGACGCTATGTTAAGCACAGTAATTAATACTCCTTACTATAAATTATTATACTGGCTACCCCTGCGGCATCGCCCGCGTGGAAATCAGTGTATTAATTTGACAAAATCAACCTAAACCTTCCTGAAGAATTGCACCTACCTTTTAGTAAAAACCGTACAAAAATTTGTTGAGTAAATTTTGAAAAAATCGATCACATACCGACAACTATTGGGGACTGTTTTATAATAAGTATAGATTGAGCTATTCCGAACCGAGGTTTAAAATAATTTGATTTACTATTTAGTAAAAAAATATATTTAATAATAATAGTATATGTAATAACGCCATCGGAAATTGTGTCACTGTCTATAAAAAGCATGAGATTCGTGCAGCCGTTCTAGAATTATATGTCATTTTGTTGCATGAAAGTAAAAACATAATAGCCTAACGTATTTGTAGCTACTGATTAGTTCAATCGATAACGTGGTTTCATTTTGCAACTACCTATATACTTGTCTCTATTCGGATCAAATTAATTGTAAAAACACAATAACAAATTTCAATTAAGGTTTTTGGAGAAAACTTGTATATCCAAACCAATAATAAATTTTTATAAAATCATAATATTTAATTGCTGAAATTTGATCAATACAATAAGATGGTAATTACCTTTTTGGTTTTTGGTTCTCTATCATCTCTATCTCACTGTTTAGGGTTGGTCTCCTCTCTCCTTTTTTTTGGTGAGATGGGTTGAAGCCACCACGCTGTCCCATTGGTAGGCTTGTCTGTATTGTAGATTTGTCCATATTGGTAGGCTACAAAAATTCCAGAAATTCTTCAAAGATATGTAAGATTCCAGATGATCGTTTGCTTCACCGAAACGCGTGTTATAAATTGTAAATATCAATTTAGGCTCAATTTTTATTGAAAATATAAGTTATGCCTGCCTGGAGTTTAAACCCCATGACCACACAGAAAGAGACACAAGGTCACAACGTTTAGTAAAGGTCTAAAATACACAACGTTAATAATACCATTGTTTCAGTCTATACTTATTATAAAACAAAGTCCCCAAAACTGTTTGTTTGTTTGTAATCAATTTTCTTATAATCTTCTATATCGATTTTTGTACGGTTTTTACCAAAAGGTAGTGCAATTCTTCCGGAAAGCTTAGGTTAGTTACCTTTCGGTTTTATGTAAATAGCGTTAAAGAGGTCGCGCAGTTAAAAAAAACTCGCTGCTGAGAGCATTAGTTGCGCGCGCCGTCAAAACCAATAGAGATATGCTCAAGTAATGTACTAAATAATTGTAAATCTACAAAAATAGTATAAAAAATTCCACAACAGCATGCCTCTACCTCTTAGTTAACGACTTAGAATAAGTATTTTTATGTTCAAAATTTCAATTAAAGATTGATTTCCACGCGGGCAAAACCGCAAGCACAGCTAGTATATCATAAGTTTCAAAGATGCCTGAATTATTATATGAAGAATTCTGAAACCAATAAATCATCAAAACTTTTTTATCCACGAACAGTTTGTAACACAAGCAATTTACCGATAAGCATCAGTCGCCAAAGTGAAAGAACGATTACATCGATAAAAATTGGATGTTTAACAAACAATACAACGAGCTAAACAAGTTTTAACGTGTGATCAATCATTCAGTGATTGATGAATGGTGGCTAGTTTGACATTAATGAATTTTTACGCCCGCATCGCATGCATTTGCCACGGTAATTGCTTCTTAGACTGGACGAGATAGGTCGAGATTTTTTTTGGTTAGGACATTTAGGAAACCCGACACGATATCACTACTGTTACGACAAAAGTATATTTGGAACCTTCCCACTCTCGATCATCATTCCCTTCCATTATCTCCCTCTAAATGGGGTTGGCACAACATCTTATATAATGTTGTTACGTGTTTTGCCTAGTTATTTTACGACCTGCCGCCTGCCTGAGAACAACTAACCTTACCCGCTTTTTACGACACCTCGGTAATAAATGAGACTAGTCTTTTTTTCTCAGCTGGTTACCACACGGCGGGTCAACTTACCTTAGTCATCTTTTACTACACCTCGGTAAGAAATTAGGGTGGAAAGAAACAGGCCGTTACTTTATTTTTTTTAACGCAAGCGATTTTGGGTGTAAACATTTTTATGTTATGGTATACAACGATAATTTCTCATTCATCAAAAACATCTTTAATATAATAACCAATGTTATTATCGCGCATATAAATTATAAGAAAAGTTAAAGAATGAAAAAAAAAGTACAACCTTCATATAAAAACATTACTATTAAATTATCTTACAGTAGGTTCGTTACTTAAGATGGCAACGATATTCAAATGTCGTACGATTTTTATAATTAACCGTAAGGTGTAAATACACCATAGTCGGACTAGAAATTCATTAATTTAAAGTAATAAGGAACACTGATGAGTGCTCTGAGGTGTTCCTGTCATATTAAAATGCTGATCGTTTTTTTAAATACTTACAAGCATGACTAGAAAATTTAGTGTTACTTTGACATTATCTCCGTGGGACGCAGATTCGATTTCCGCCGAGGGCCAAAATTTTGTATAAAAAACATTTATTTAACTCATTTATTTAAACAAATATATGAGTATATATTTACCAGTTAAATCCGTGTGGTATCCGGCTAAGTAGAATAGACCACCCTCATATCTTACCGAGGTGTCGTAAAAGGCGACTAAGACAAGTAAACCCGCGGTGTGGTTTTCGGATGAGTAGAATGTACCACACTCTTTCTTACCGAGGTGTCGTTAAATACCACCGTGGTAAGTTGACATCAGGCAACGGTGGGTCGTAAAATACGTAGCCAAATCACGTGACAACATGTTTACAACATGTTGTGCCGACCCCACTTAGACTGGGATAAGGGCAGGAGGATTATAGGAGGATGATGATAAGATGTTCCTGGGTAAAGCAAAATAGGTAAAGACTCAAAGATATTATTTTTACATTAATTAGATATTTTTTGAATTTAAACTATCGTGAGTAGTTAAAGTTAAAGTAACGGCCTGTTATTATTATATAATAAAGAGAGATTAAAAAAGAATAAAGATACTTTTTTATATTTTTATAGTAATTCAAAAATTACTAAATTTTGCGTAGCCAAATCATGTAACAGCATGTTTATAACATGTTGTGCCGACCCCAGTTGGAGTGGGATAGGGGCAGGAGGAAGATATTTATCAGTTGTCCGACAGCCATAACACAAGCATTTATTTACTTTATTTGTGGACGAATGGCACCGTATGTGAACGTGTTCTTTTTTATTTATTTATTATTATACTTAATATATTTTTGACCTTAAAACGCCGTATGGTATTCGGCTGAATAGAATAGTACCACCCTCATTTCTTACCGAGGTGTCGCAAAAGGCGACTAAGGTAAGTCGACCCGTCGTGTGGTATCCGGCTGAGTAGAATAGACCACCCTCTTTCTTACCGGGGTGTCGTAAAATACGACTGAGGTAAGTTGACGTCAGGCAGGAGGCCGGTCGTAAAAACGCAGCCAAATCAAGTGACAGCATGTTTATAACATGTTGTGCCGACCCCACTTAGACTGGGATAAGGGCAGGAGGATTATAGGAGGATGATGATAAGATGTTCCTGGGTAAAGCAAAATAGGTAAAGACTCAAAGATATTATTTTTACATTAATTAGATATTTTTTGAATTTAAACTATCGTGAGTAGTTAAAGTTAAAGTAACGGCCTGTTATTATTATATAATAAAGAGAGATTAAAAAAGAATAAAGATACTTTTTATTTTTTTTTAGTACCTAGTTCAAAAATTACTAAATTTTGCGTAGCCAAATCATGTAACAACATGTTTATAACATGTTGTGCCGACCCCACTTGGAGTGGGATAGGGGCAGGAGGAAGATATTTACCAGTTGTCCGACAGCCATAACACAAGCATTTATTTACTTCATTTGGGGACGAATGGCACTGTATGTGAAATTGTTCTTTATATTTGTATTTATTTATTATTATACTTAATATATTTTTGACCTCAAAGCGTCGTGTGGTATCCGGCTGAATAGAATAGTACCACACTCATTTCTTACCGAGGTGTGGTAAAAGGCTACTAAGGTAAGTCGACCCGTCGTGTGGTATCCGGCTGAGTAGAATAGACCACCCTCTTTCTTACCGATTGTCGTAAAATACGACTGAGGTAAGTTGACGTCAGGCAGGCGGCCGGTCGTAAAAACGCAGCCAAATCAAGTGACAGCATGTTTATAACATGTTGTGCCAACCCCACTTAGAGTGGGATAAGAGCAGGAAGATGATGATTTTTTGATCTAATACATAAAGTCGAATGTCCAACAACACTCATCCTATGACATAAGCCGGTAAGGAGATTACGTCTGAAGAAATATGATCCATTAAATTATCTTAATATAGTTACATTTGCATACAAATGGGTCATTATGGGGTTAACCCTGCGTAATTGCTGTTGTATACAGGATTCAGAACAAATGGTATAAGCCTTTGTATTTTAATAACTTTGGAGACTTAGTAATAGTACCCGTTGTATGCAAAATTTACTTTAGTTTCTTGAAAGTTTGAATAACGAAGGGATTCAACATAGTTTTGAATATGAAAATATTAATCGCCATCATTCTTCACCCCTTATCCCACTCCAAATGGGGGGATAAACATATAAAATGATTTGCCTAGGTATTTTAAGATCGGATGCGTGCCTGATGTCATCTTACCTTAATAGCCTTCAAGACACCTCGGTCAGAAATGAGGGTGGTCTATTTTACTCACACGGCAGGTCCATTTACCTTAGTGGTCTTTTGCAACACCTCTGTGAGAAATGAGGATGGTCTACTCAACCGGGTACCACACGGTGGGTCAACCTTATTTCAACTTCGATCATGTTTTTTCTTTCAACTTTTTTATTTCAACTTTATTTCAACAACTTTATTATTTTGAAATATCCCAAAATCTACAGCCTTATAAAACCTGTTGGTAAAACGTTACTTTCGCTTGACGATTTTTAGGTTTGAAAAAAGTCCAGTGAACATTTAAAAAAATATAACGACAGTAAAATTTTCTTATTCCGCCGTGTGGTATCCGGCTGAATAGAAAAGACCACCCTCATTTTTTTCTGAGGTGTCGTAAAATACGACTGATGTAGGGTAATGGCAGGCAGCCGGTCGTAAAATACGTAGCCAAATCATGTGACAAAATTTTTACAACACGTTGTGCCGACCCCACTTATAGTGGAATAAGGACAGGAAGATGATGAGAGTTAATAGTGATGTGACAAGCGAAAAATAAAACCTATTTAATATTACCTATTTTAAATATGAAAAATTTCAACCTATATAGGATTCTGTACTTAACAGGATTCCAATTAAGTCTTGCAAATGTGTTCAATTGCGAGACAATTCCAGTCAGTTTGTTAATTAAATAGGAATTCTATTCCGCTTTGCAACATTTCAAAGTTTATGGCAAACGCGGTGCTTCCTAAGCTTGTACTTAGTTTTAAGCTCTCTAATAGACTATTTTACGTTCAATAACGTATTAGCGAGCTTTTAAATTAGATACTCATGACTTAGCAAAAGAAAAGTAAAAAATATAAATTTTTAACCTACTTCTTGAGTAGAACGCATTTTACGCTATTCTATATTTACTGGAAAAATGTATAGAATTGACGATGTATATAACAATTGGCGATGTATATAACAGACGAACTAGGAACTTTGGTATAAATATTTAAATTCTGTAACAAAATTTCACTATCAATTTTAACTTTGCCATTACAGCCATTTATTAATGAAAGGAGGCTGTTGAGGATTACATAAATGATAAGAGTGGGTCAACTACTTTTACCTAAAAGAATTATATTTGGAAAAAACGTCGAATTTTTCGAACCAGCAGTATAGATGAGATTCATAAGCACTTGTTTACAAGATTACATGACTAAATGATAATTTGAATATTGTCTTTAAAATAAACAAAGGACTATATTAACAAATAAGAGTTAGTTTATTAACGCGAAACATTGTCTTTCCTGGGGCGTTAGTTTAACATTCTCTGATAGTACAACTTAAGTACAAGACTCATCAGAAACACATAAAGCTAAGAGTTTGTTCACATTGTCTCGTAATTAACGGTGCTTTTAATAGTTCTTAGTAATAACTAAGAACTATAACTTCATTTTTTTATAGAAACAATAGTTTCTATAAAAAAATGAATATAAATTGTGTTATATATTTTTTTATTTATTTATTTATGTACCACAAAAACGTTGGAGAAACATAATTAATATCAACTGCTATTATACTACGATACGAACTAAATAACTGCTACGAGATATTTGAGATATTTAGAAATGTGCATTTAGTATTTTCATTTTAAATTACAACATGATCGAGTTAATAGTGATACGCCGTGTGGTATCCGGCTGAATAGAATAATACCAACCTCATTTCTTACCGAGATATCGTAAAATACGACTTAAATTCAAATACAAAATATTCTTTATTCAAATAAACTTGTAAACAAGTGCTTTTGAATCGTCAACTCTACTGCTGGTTCGGAAAGCTGTTCCTACCGAGAAGAGCCAGCAAGAAACTCGGCGGTTGCTCTTTTAAAAATATAATTCTTAATACTATTTACATTATGTCGTTACTGTCTTGTACAGGTTCAAAGAGAGCTATATCCACACATTCTTATTCTTAGGTAAGTCGACCCGCCGTGTGGTATCCGGCTGAGTAGAATAGACAAACCTCATTTCTTACCGAGGTGTCGTAAAATACGACTAAGGTAAGTTGATGTCAGGCAGGCGGTCGGTCGAAAAATACGAACCCAATCATATGACAACATGTTTATCCGGCTGAGTAGAATAGACCGACCTCTTTCTTACAGAAGCATCGTGAAATGCGACTAAGGTGAGTTGGCATTAAGTAGGCGGCCAGTCGTAAAATATGTAGTCAAATCATATGACAACATGTTTATAACATGTTCTGCCGACCCACTTAGAGTTACACTTACAGTTAGGGATAAGGACAGTAGGATGATGACTTTTGTTTAAAACTATTCTGTTAACAATTTTATTATTTGCTATAAGTTCAAAGTCATAAAAATGCAAAAACATTATTGTTCCGGTGCCGCGTCACGACAGCGTCATCAATAACGCTTCGCCCCGTCATATTGGAGGGAAAATTCAATAAAATTTTATCAGTAGATTTCATAGTTCTCATCGATATGACACCTTGACGGCTGCATTTGTTATCGGCGAATAACGTTCACTTGGCGATAATTTTATTGGCGTACTTATTATAAAAATGATCGCGGCTTTTTTATTTATTTCTACAGCCTTTGTTATACTTGCCTCGCTTATTTACTCTTGAAGTTTATAATTATAATCGCAAGTATAATCATCAATGTAATCATTATCATTATTCTCCTGCCCTCATCCCAATCTAAGTGAGGTCGGCGCAACATGTTATAAACATGTTGTCATATGAGTTGGCTAGATATTTTACAACCGGCGCCTACCTGTCGTCAACTTAATCTTAATATTAAACTTGATCGTATTTTTATTCAGCAGTACCACGCGTTGGGTCAACTTACCCTAGTCGCCTTTTACGTAACCTCTGTAAGAAATAAAGGTGGTCTATTCTAATCAACCGGATATCACACGGCGTTTTAGGTAGATGATTAATATTTGATATATTATTTTAACTGATATACATGATACAACTATTTGACATAGAAGAAAAACATTAATTATATCAGTGTTCATACTAATAAATTTATAAAATATCATCAAGTCATTACAAACCATTAGTAAGTTCGCCACATAAAACCTTAAATTCCAACAACACCACATTTTCACCCCTGCATTTTCACACAGCAGTGAAAGCCAATCGTCCGAACAAATCATAATTCAATACCCGCAAACTTTAAAAGTCATTCTCAGAAAGGGGGGCCCGAATATCCCGAACCCCCTGCAACGAAGGCATCTTACAAATAACGGGGGAAATCTTATATTGTGCATAACCTTCGAAACCAGACGTCCTAATCGTCCCTTTTGAAATCCCAACTAACAGGAAACTCGCATTTACATAACAATAAAAACGCGATCCTAACATCTAGAAATGCCTGCGCGATATTCACGGATCATAAAATCGCATTCGCTCGCTCAACACTCGAACTAATATAACTGGACCTACGTTTAGTACAATCTCTCACCTATTATGTACGGACTTTATAGAAACAACGAGTGTCTCACTAATTTGGTTGCGTTATTCGAGAATCGTCTACGTCAGTTCTGTTTAGGCGATGCCATTTTTTTAACTTTGGAGTGTTTGCACCTTTTTCGGTTCATTCATAAGGCGAAAATTCGTTATAAATTATACACTTCACTGCGTTTTATATTAATCTTTTAATCTATCATTTTACCTGTACATCTTTTTAAGCTGGATGAGGCAATAAATGTAACGAATATAACATAAAATGAAGTTTTATGTTTAACTTAGGGTGCATTGCATTAAAATGTACTTGCATACTCGTAAGAAAACAAAAAACTTTAGTTACTAGTTTTAGTACTTAAAGTTTACTTTAAGTACTTTAGTACTTAAAGTTATTTGTAAACTTCTGTCTATCAGTTTATTTATTACTAGCTTTTACCCGTAACTTCGTTCGCGAGGACTGTAGTTTAGTAATAAATCAGTAGCTTCTGTCGTTCTTCAACCCTGCAAATATCTCCATCGGTTGATAATAAATAGCGCTTTTCAATGTCATCCTATTCCTTTAGAATATACACAATTTCTATAGCTCAAATATTATGTTACCCCGATGTATTCGCCGTGAAAAATGTAACAAACATATATCTATATTCATGAACTTTCACATATATAATATTAGTAGGAATAGTAAGATTTTGATTTTGAATGTAGTTTATGGTTTAATGAAATGTTAAAACCAGACTATATCACCTACAGCTCAATTTCGTTTTAAGTTTCAAGTATACTAACAACTTGTAAATTTAAGAGATCCATTAATCTTTATTCCCAAAGCGAGCTTTCCAATGTAAAGGGAGTTTCTTGCACTTCTCTAAGCGTTAGAAATTTTAATTTAATTCCTAACTTTAGAAAACCTGAGACATGTTTACTGGCAAATAGCCAAATTTCACTTTTCATTTAATGTTCTTTCCTTGAGACAGCGTTGCTCAGATTAATATTGTTTATTTCACTAAGAGGTTTAACGAAATTGTCTGAGGGTAGAACTCAAAGATCCACAGCTTTAGGAAGAAAAATTTAACGTCTGATTAAAATTTATATTTTTAATTTTAAATGGACTGTTTACAATTTGTAACGCACTTTACTGTTTTATTGTATTGTACTTTGTTTTGTTTTTTTTTTACGCCGTGTGGTATCCGGCTGAATAGAATAGTACCACCCTCTTTTCTTACCGAGGTGTCGTAAAAGGCGACTAAGGTAAGTCGACCCGCCGTGTGGTATCCGGCTGAGTAGAATAGACCACCCTCATTTCTTACCGAGGTGTCGTAAAAAGCGACTAAGGTAAGTTGACCCACCGTGTGGTATCCGGTTTAGTAGAATAGACCACCCTCTTTCTTACCGAGGTGTCGTAAAATACGACAGAGGTAAGTTGACGTCAGGCAGGCGGCCGGCCATAAAAACGCAGCCAAATCATGTGACACCATGTTTATAACATGATGACTTTGTTTTGTTTGTTTACATACATACATTTTAAAAGATATGATTATAACATATCATTCTATTTATTTTTAATTTAATTTAACTCTGAATAAGAATTGAACCCTACTCTTATTCCACTCTATGTGGGGTCGGCACAACATGTTATAAACATGTTGTCACATGATTTGACTAGGTATTTTACGACCGGCCGCCTGCATAACATCAACTTATCTTAGTCGTATTTTACGAAACCTCGATAAGAACGAATGGTCTATGCTCCTCAGCCGGATACCACACGGTGGGTCAACTTTACTGAGTCGCCTTTCACGACACCTCGGTAAAAAGGTCTATTCTATAATTTATAGAAGCAGGCGTTACTTAGCGGAACTCCTGTACTTAAGTACAGAAGTTACAATAAAATTACTTTGCTGTTATCCACGTTTTATGTTAAGAGAAAACATGCAATGCTAAGTGTATGAAGCAGGCAACAATCACATACCACATACATGCAGGACAAGCCGCCACACGTATCATAAGACGCCGCCAACACCAACACTCCATACAAGCACTACACACACTCATTACCACAACCTCGTGGTACAGCAAAGTAATTTTATTGTAACTTCTGGTCTATTCTACTCAGCTGGATATCACACGGCGGGACTTACCTTAGTTGCCTTTTACGACACCTCAGTAAAAGGTGAGGGTGGTCTAGTCTCCTCAGCCGGATACCACATGGCATTCCTACACTAAGCATTGCATAGATAGCAAAATAATTCTATCATAACTTTTGTACTATGGAATTCCGCAAAGCAACGCTTACTTCTATAAATTATGTAGGACTAAGTTTACACCCTCTAAAATTGTACGTACAGTTTTTCATCAGCAAAATTTTTGCGCTCACAAACTCGTAACTGTCATCCTTGATAACAATTCGGGCAACACACTCATGAGAAAGTTTTTTTTATTATACCCGCCGTTTGTCAGCGAGACAGAGGTGTGCGTTAATTTGACAAGGGATCGCCGACATACTGACTCGCTAGCTCATGATTACTTTGCGCTGCGTGTTTCGGATTTGCAAAGGAGATTACATTGTTTTCTTTATTTTCCACTCTAATTATTATTATATTGCATTACAAATTATTTAAAATTTATAACCATTAGAAGGAGAAAACCCGTGTGGTATCCGACTGAGTAGAACACACCACTCTCATTCCTTATTGAGGTTTCGTAAAAGGTGACTGAGGTAAGTTGATCCACCGTGTGGTGTCCGGTTCAGTAGAATTCAATAATCCTCCTGCCCTTGGTCGGCACATGTTATAAACATGTTGTCACATGATTTGGCTACACATTTTACGAATGTCCACCTTCCTGACGTCAACTTAACTTAGTCGTATTTTACGACACCTCTGTAAGAAAGAGTGTGATCTATTCTACTCAACCGGGTAACACACGGCGGATCGACTTAACCTAGTCGCCTTTTACGACACGTCGGTAAAAAAGAGGGTGGTCTATTCTACTCAACCGGACACAACACGTTGAGTCAACTTACCTTAGTCGCCTTTTACGACACCTCGATAATAAATGAGCGTGGTCTATTCTACTCAGTTGGATACCACACGGCGGGTCGACTTACCTTAGTCGCCTTTTTCGACACCTCGATAATAAATGAGCGTGGTTATTCTACTCAGCCGGATACCACAGGGCTAAAATATATAATGTAGACTCCTTTGCAATTCCGAAACACGCAGCGCAATGTCATCATGAGCTAGCGAGTCAGTATGCGCGCGATCCCTTGGCTAACGGCTAACAGCATACAGAAAGTTGGAAAAAAAGCGTGGTGAGTATGCTCCAATCCTCTTCTACAAATTAAAAAGTACTGTCCAGCAGTGGGATTGACATATATTGATATAAGGCGCTACTTTCAACAATGATGATACTAAGCTGGCATTTTTCATACCGTCTCTAACACCTTACTTATGAACAAGTTTTTATTGTGTCACTCGTTTGTCACAGGGACAGAGGCGCGCGTTAATTTGACAAGGGATCTCCGGCACACTGACCTACTTGCTCAGGATTACTTTGTGTTACGTGTTTTGGATTTAGAGAGCCGCTGTTCTGTAGGTAAACTTGGAGCGGCCTTTTGCGACTTAAAGTTGTTTGGGGCCGCGTAAAATATTGCAGTGAGGAAACGTTGCTAAAAAGTTTTCAGATATATAGAGTTAGTTTTTGCAAAACCAAAATTATAAATGTGTAAGTCGGTTTGTCTGTCTATCTGCTAAGCTGCTAAGTTGTGGTAGCCCAGCGGTAACATCGTGCGACTCTTCCGAGTAAGTGACGGGTTCAAACCCAGGCAGACACCAATGAGTTTTTCTGTTAAAACTTGTGTCTAATTGATAATTGCAATTTATCACACGCTTTTCGGTGAACATCGTGAGGAAACCTGCATATCCCTAGAGAATTCTGGGGATATGTGTAACTTACCAATCCGCACTGGAGCAGCGTGGTAGGTCTTAGCTCCAAACCTTCTCTCCAAAAACGGAGAGAAGAGGCCTATTCTCAGCAGTGGGATAGTAACAGCCCGCTATTTACTTTTTTATAATATTATAAATGTGAAAGTCGGTTTGTCTGTCTATTTGCTACACTTTAAAAAGATATTAATAATATTGATGATATTTGCTACAGTTGAAGCCCTTATATCGGAATAATGGAAAATAAATCCTATTTTTATTAAGGTACAAAAAACAGTTGAGTATATATTGAGTATATATAATAATATCTTTCTATTAACATTTTACAATTTTTTCAGTGCCCAAAAACTGATATAACGATATTTTTTAAATGAAACGTAGTTCAAAAAGAAACCTATATCAATTTTTTCTACTCCAAAACCCTCTATGCTCAATTTCATGAAAATCGTTGGAGCCGTTTTCGAGATTCGGAAAATATACATGTACAAGATTATATTAAATTAAATTATTATTATCATTTATCATCGTCATTTATATATTAAAATTTCATATGCTTACTCCAAAATTTCGCATCGAGCCTATCTAATGCACATAGATTCTAAATAATTTCTAAGGCACGCAATTACAAACATTTTATTTAAACGAAGCAGGATGTCTGATTTAATTAAATTTAAATATAAAAACAGTGATAATTTCAAATGACGGCAGAACTTTCAATTAAGCGTCATTAGAATATTAAAGTCTTTTCGAAATAATATTACGTAATCTTTAACACTTTTCATTACAGACGAAGTTCTGAAAGCGTCGTTATACAATGAGATCGGAGTGATTTCTCCCAAGGAAATCGCGCTTGAAGGGAAGCAACAAAAAATAATGTCGCTTCAAATTGAATCATTTGTAATATTCTTTCCTGATTTTCTTTTGCTTCTGTGGAAGCTTTTTAGAAACCACTGAATTAAATATTGCTGGAATAGACATGTTCTCAAAATGTTGTCTTATACTAAAAGACTTGACTGGTGTTAAAAAAAGGTTTTATTTCTACACTCAATAGATACAGTCTCAAATATATGAATAACATCAAATGATAAACTATTTAGTGTATGCAAATCAAATCCAAGTAGCCTTACAGTAATTCGAAATTAAATTATAATATAGAACTGAAGGTATATATTATAATTATATTTGGATGGATTGTGTGAAAAATGATATGCATATTAAGGGAGTGGCACCAGAGTTGACGAATGATAGAGGAGAATGGAAGAAGAAGACATATTGTGCCGACCCCACTTAGAGTGGTTTAAGGGTTAAAGAATGATGATGATAAAACAGTAGGTAAAAAAAAAAAGTAAAGTAGCGGCCTGTTATTATCCCACTGCTGGGAATAGGCCTCTTCTCTCCGTTATAAGAGAGAAGGATTGGAGCTAAGACCTACCACGCTGCTCCAATGCGGATTGGTAGGTTACACATATCTCCAGAATTCTCTAGAGATATGCAGGTTTCCTCACGATGTTTTCCTTCACCGAAAAGCGTGTGATAAATTGCAATTATCAATTAGACACATAAGTTTTAATAGAAAAACTCATTGGTGTCTGCCCGGGTTTGAACCCATGATCGTCTCTAGAGATTCACACGGTCGCACCGCTAGGCCATCACAGCTCCTAGTACACAACAGTAGGTATTTGTAATTATTTCACTGGTATAAGTCTTGGTTGTGATAGCCCAAGCATGACACTTTTCGTAAGAATTAATACTAATTAATAATAAAGGATAAGTATAGTAAGTTTAGTTTAAGCAACAGGCAAATTTAACTGAGCTCTTTAAATAAAAATAAATAATGGATTACTACTAGCAATCTCTTACCATAAACTGCTTAGTACCTGCAAATGTTTTTGAATAACCTATTTTTTTTATTTGTTTCGTGTATGATGACCATAACGAGGCAAAGGTTAAAAGGATTGACAATGTAAAAAAGCCGGCTTTTAAAGGCTTGCAGTTACATGAAAAACTGTGCTACGATAATATGAGCTTCCTTTATGTCTCTTTTTGAGAAGTTAGGTGCACGTTCTTAACATTTTTCTTTTGGGAAAACTCATTTAACGATAATCAACCGTTTTCTAAAATCGCGACGTCCCATAGTTAGTCGAGTAGAATTCTAAGTCTCTTGATTATTATTAATTCCTGCCCTTATCCCACTCTAAGTGGGTTCGGCACAAAATGCTATAAACATGTTGTCACATGATTTGCCGGCCGCCTGTTTGACATCAACTTACCTTAGTCGTATTTTACGACATCTCAATAAGAAAGTGGGTGGTACTATTCTACTCGGCCGGATACCACACGGCGTATGACCTTGTGAGTTATGACTGGTCAAAACTTACTTCTTTGTCCGATGTTAATAGAGCCGCAACACTTAGCCGTATTTTACGACACCTCGGTAAGAAAGAGGGTAGTCTTTTCCACTTGTCACATTAGTATTTACCACATCTAAAAATACAGCACCAGTATCTACACTATATCATAGACAGTCATCCATCAAAGCTACAAAATTCCGATGTGCGGTCTCTCTAAACACGAACAAAGCGCTTGACTTTCAACTCTTGTCCGTTCAAAGGCAAATAAAACAGTCATTCTACAGTGAAATGGGGTCGGACATGTTACTGCACTCGTTGGTATGCGGGGGTCTATTTGAACCCCCCTTTTACAGGAGTTCCCGAGCGACGTCACGCGCGATATCAAACTGCAGAAATCACGCAAAAGGAACACGCGACAGCGACAAGAATTCCTTACCAATATCGTAGACAAACATTCAAACAACGTTCTTAACCGGTAATTATATTTCCATTGCGTTTTTTCTGTATATTACTGGATAATAGAACAACAAAAACAAGCAATGTATTCACGCTTAATGTATTTTAGATGTAGATTGCATTTAGTGGTATCGTTTCGTAGACGGCTCAGTGCGACTTGTCAATAGTACTGTTTATTTTTAAAGCGCCTTCTTATCTAATATAACTGGAATAATAACTCACCGTAGACAATGTGTATCACGCAACTTGCGACGTATCAGCAACGGTATGCAAATGTTATTGTACTTTAACACATAAAGGGGCGTTGCTGACGTGTTTTACGAAGTGCTAATGAGCTAAGTGTGGGATTATAATTCGTATTAAAATTCATTTTTGATTGCCTGGCGTTAGCTTGTTTACCCAAAATGATTACGCCTATGTGTTGAAGGGAATACACACATATAGGATAGGAGATACGTAAGGCTTTTATTCATTCTCCTGCCCTAATCCCACTCTAGGTAGGGTCGGCACATCATGTCATAAACACATCTAATGATTTGGCTAAATATTTTACGACCAGCCGCCTGTCTCACGTCATACTTTAGTCGCCTTTTGCGACATCTCGGTAAGAAAGAGGGTGGTCTATTCTACTCAGCCGTATACCCAGTAATGCTTTTAGTTAAATCAAATAGAATTGTCAGAAGACCAAGAAGGAATTGCCGGAACGATTTTACCACTTATTCGGAATACTGTCATCCACAAAAAAACTAGCAAGAAATTACTTGTAGTTACTTGCCGGTTTTTTTTATATAAATACGACATTAAATTCATCATTTAGTGGAAATCAAATTTTTTAAATATTTTTTTGTTTAGCCATTACTGGACGCACCACCACACATTGTCAACTTTAATCAAGTTACTTGATGTAAGTGTATTGAATAAATTTATTCTCTTCTAGCTACCTTATGGATTCTGGTCTGGTAGTCACTTTGAGGGATTTTATTTCAAGGTAATTTTGAGTGACTGTCTACAGCATTGTTGGTTCTAATTTGTTGGTGATCAGGTTGAGAGATACAATACTACATTCCTACATTCCTGAAATATCTAATGCCATCGTTTATCAAATTTCCCCCTTCTTCAAAGTTAGTGTTTGGTAACTAGAGTTATCATCAACTGTCCTAGGAAACTTCTCATTTCTAATTTAGAAGCGCAGGGACATCTGATCATTTGAGACGATTCTTTGGTACTGCACAGAACCTTCTGTGGTAATGTAATATGATAAACTTTTGTAATCTTAGTCATATTATACTAAGGGATTTTTAATGGAAATATAATCCATGATCGAGTGCTGTCTAACTGGGTTACATTCGTCGAGCAGTCTATTAGAACTTACCTAATATTAATATAAATAATATAATTTTAATATTACCTTAAGATATTAATTACTACAATTAATTACGCTGTGATGAACATAGAGTTATGCTTCACTATAGCAGTGGCCAATACGGTTGATTGTTGACATGCATTGTTATGTAAATGATCACACAAACAGCTTCCACGTCCGACTGCTTGCAACAATAGTGAATGGTAGCAATAATATGTTAATTATACAACTGTATCATAGATTGGTTGTAATACTGCTTGGATAGAATAAGAAATTGCAATAATTTACTATGGAACTCGACGTATGTCTTTCTTTCATTATCTGTGAATCCGGTATTGTAAACTACCCAAGTCTTGTCATAATGATGATAAGTATTGGGTACTTTAGTTCACCGGTTGTTGATCGTACAAATACAATGGTAATACTTTAGATATCCGCGGGTTTCGTGAGCAAAAAAAATTGAATTAGTGCTCGAAGCGCCCAACATCTATTTCATGGAATCGAATATGAATCGCGTCATGTACGCGATATACCTAGAAAGTCAACAATCAGAAAGAAGTAGAATGTAGGATAGTTAAGCTGAAGAGTCACTGAAGTGATGTACAACACCACTCTGTCTGTAATGCGCCACTCTGTATGTAATGTGTGTAATGTGTAATGTGTGTGTGTCAACTTAACTTACACGCCTTTTGCACCTCAGTAAGAAATGAAAGTGGTCTATTCTACTCAACCGTATACCACACGGCATCATAGTGAAAAGTAATATTTAAAAAATATATGAATACTACTAATTGAATTAATAATAAAGCCTTTATAGGGCTTTATCATGCATTAAAAGCGACGCTATGAATTTGCTTTCTAATGGTTTCCGTCATAGAAATGAAACGCTTTTTTGTGTTAGACTAACCCCCGGTAATTTAAATTGGGGTAAAACGATACATTTGCACGTCCAATGTAAGATAGTCATCACACTCCAAGCGTTTTATATCAAACAAGCTGTATTACTAACTTCATTTGCGACAGCATAAGCGTTAAAATATCGGTTTTTACTCTTCCCAAAAGAAAAATGCAAATATTTAGAATCAATATGTTAGTGCTGTAAGTATCTTAGCTTTAAATGTACTAAATTTTAACAATACTGTTTGAGTGTCAATTGTTTTAGTGTCAATTTCTTAGAGTCACAGTATTCAGTTTTTCACAGATAACCCGGTAATTTGAAATCTTATCTCTTCTATATAGCATTCTTTCTAACTTTAACTTTTTTCTTTTTAACTTTCTAACGATATTTTAATTTTTATGATACAATTATTTACAGAATTAGGCGTAACATTGTGAAAATTCATAATATAAAAGTACCTAATGATAATATTATTTTGCTATACTTCGTGTTGAAAAAACGTCTATGTAGCTAATGTTAATTGATGTGTGCACATCCACTATTACAATGTCAACAATCGATTCGGCCCTTATCATCGGCATCATCCGAAGATAGACTCTATGACAGGATCGTAAATCGTTGCGATTTTATCATTTGCTATCTTATACTTTATTTAAAACTTAGCGATTCCACGAGAGAGATCAAATCCAAGAAAATCCAGGAGATTCTGGTCTCTGTACACCTTGATTGGTGAATCAAATGCGTGTCAAACGTTTGTAGTGTGAAAGGACATAGTGTTAAATCTACGCAGGTAACTGTTATCCTGGGCTCCCCTCCAACCGTAAAATAACCAGTGGGATTCGAAGTCATTATTGAGTTACTAATATATATATTTTTTAATAATCTCTCATAAACATACCTGCTTAGCGAGTAAAAAGATTTTCCTCCTTTCTCTATACTAAAATTATAAATGCTTGATGAAGTCTTATACGTATAAAGTTTCTATAGAAGGCTGATATCAAATAAAAAAATTATATTCAGAAACAAGACACAACACGAACCTACTGAATAATTGAGAGCAGTTTGACGTTTTAGTAGATTTGAATGAAGTTGCAATACAACAGATTTTTTTATATGTATACTAGTGGCCCGCTCCGGCTTCGCACGGGTATAAAATATATAGCCTATGTCACTCAGTAAAAAAAATGATTAAAATCTATCCAGTAGTTTTGTTTTATTCATTACTGCCCGTGGCCCACACGCGTCAAATTTGGAATAAAACTATTCCCCTGGGGTGCCAAAGTGGTCGGCCTCCTCGTGGCGCACCCTGGGCAAGCTTAGTCTTGGCGAACGGACCACTTTGGGGTGGCCAATCCAGTTGTCCCTCTGATTAGCAGAGGGCAATCTGGCCGGGGATTCCGGGGGGGTTGGGGTGTTGTCCCTAATGAGCGACGGGTCCGGTTTGGCTTACTCTAAGTCTGGCTGGACATGGTTCGGATACCGTCGGCGAAACCCGGAAACCCAGCAATGGGAACGGGGACCTTCGGGTTGCGAGGAAGAAAACCTCTATAAAAAATTACCCGGTGGGGGCGGAAACGCCCACCAAGGTGTTGGGGCCCCTACTTGGGGCGCGGTGTCTCCCTGTCGACCGTGACATAACAAACACGGTGGGCAGGGAGTGATCGTGGACAGCGATGGCCTCCCTTAGCTCTGCGGAGGGGGGCGGAGGGAGGCGGCGGAGCGGTTCCACGAACTGTTGTTCTGGATCCAATCTGCTGCTGGTGAGTCCAGGTGTTAGTGACTCGCCCAAGCCCATCGTCTGCCGCCCTAACTGGGGACCTTCGGGTGTTTCGAACGGGGTATATCGAACGCCTGGCTTACAGGTCCCCGAGGCGATCGGTGCATCTGATGCTCCCGATGCACCGGTTAGCGGAGGGGGGCTTCTCTTTCGAGGCGCCCCTACCCGGAGAAGGTGTTTGTTCTCTGGGATCAGAGCTGTCGGCGGGATGGGGGCAATATGTACAATGATACCCTGTCCTTGCCATCGGCAGCGTGGTGGAGCACACAGGTCGTTTTAGTCGGTGCGAGTCCGACATAACCGCCGCCTGTCCCCGTCGGGCGGCGGTACCCATGAGTTTTTTTCTGGATAAAAAAAAACAATTCCCCTATACCATGAAAATTCCCTGCTATCTTTGGAATATCTAAATTTATATACTACATTTTTACTTATTTACTTTTACATTTTCCCTAAGTATTTTATTTTTACATTTAATTACAGAATGTCTTTATATACAACATTCACAGCTTTCTTGTCATAAAGAAAGAATCTTCATAACACAATACAAACATGTTTTATTTAGAGGTTACTCTTGATAAAGCGACATCTAGTTGGCCATGTAAAATAAAAACCGTCCAATCGCAACTAAATTCGAAGTGCTATAAGACAAAGCGCGCAATCGCTATACGCTGCATTTTAAATCTGTAATATCTTCGTATGTTAAATGTTCATTTAAATTACAAATGAAGAAGAAAATGTCAATAAAATGCTATTGTGGGTTATCCATAAAAGATAGACATAATATGTATACCATCGCGGAGTTTTCTCTAGACCTTTTCAAGGTGTACAAATACTTAGTACCTGCCTAGCCTGCGTTTTCAATGTAAACGGAAAAAAATGTAATTATTTACGACATCACATTGGAAACCTCAAAAATGATAGTATTTCTTTATTCCATATTGAATATTTATAATATGTTAGATTATACATATAAACCTTTCTCTTCAATCACTCTATCTATTAAAAAACCGCATCAAAATCTGTTGCGTAGTTTTAAAGATTTAAGCATACAAAGGGATATACGGACATAGGGACAGACAGAGAAAGCGACTTTGTTTTATACTATGTATATGTATATACGTTTAGCTATTATAACTAACGACGATATTTCTCCTTTATTCTTATGCAATAATAAAAATCAATTTTCCCAAAGTCAACTCATTTACTCTTTCTCAAAAACTACTCAATGACACATATGACAGTCGCAATGCTTTTTCATATTAATGACCAACTCTGAAGGAGGTTGTATTAAAAACATGTTGTAACAGTCGACCATCCTGACAACATTTGCGACCCCGCAAATCTCATAAGCTGACTTCTGGGAATGATTCTACCACTGATTCGGAATGCTCATTGTACTGAGAAGAATCGGCCAGAAACTCAATACTTGCTCTTTTAATCTGTAAAAGAAAACCGCACATGCCATGACATGACAGGACTACGCTCACGCTTGACGCTCAACTCTTTAAGCTCACGCTTTATGCTCAACTCTTTAAGCTCAACTCCTTAGGCTTTTCGCACCATAAGCATTTCGCACCTAAAGCTCACCCTCAACCACTGTCATGGCATTACACAGCTCAATAAGTGGCAACCAACTCAGCAGATACACACGTAAATAGACTCGCAAATGATAACGCTCAAAGAACAATCACCACATCTAGGCAGAGTCTAGCTGACAGTCGTTGCAGACGGCCACAGTCTAGAAAACAATCGTTACAACTGGAACAAATCCAGAGAACAATCGTCATTCTACCTCACAGTTCTATCGAACAATAGTCACGGGCGCGTCTATGGCCTCACATAGCACATCGTCACGTTGATCTTACAGAGTTAATAAACCGAATATCAATTACCATCATTAATCTCTCCAATAAAAACTCCATTTTTTATTCCATAGCATCGCATATCGCAACTATCTCTCAAATTATACGAAATTCGCAGTCTCCGTGTTGTCTCAAGATATTGATCGTCATTTGTCTTTTCTTTAAACTCTTTAAATTTCCAGATATTTCTTTTGTCCGCTCTATTTGTGAGTTTAAACATTTTTTTTTTAAACATATGGGACACTTACACACACGGTCGTCCGTCCCCAAAGTAAGTAACTTAATACTTGTGTTATGGGTGACAGACAACTGGTGAATATATTATACTTATATATTTTTTAAATACATACTTAAATACAAATATACACCCAGGCTCAAAGACCAACAAATACATTTATTGAAAATGTTGGCCCTCGGCGGGAATCGAACCCGCGACCCGCGGAGCTGAAGGCAGGATCACTACCCACTACGCCAACGGGCCAGTCATTAGTTTTATCGACAGTTTAGGTTACATCCCTTTCTGAATATAATAAACGACGATATTTCTCCTTTATACTTATTATATTATTATATTTATTCAATAAATAAAAACATTTTCCCAGAATCAACCCATTTACTCTTTCTCAACAACTTAATGACACATATGACAGCCACAATGCTTTTTCATATTAATGACCAACTCTAAGAAGGAGGTTGTATTAAAAAACATGTTATAACGCTATTATTTTGATAACTGTCAAATTTTTTTCCATACTAAATCCAAGACAAAATTACGTTTAGCTGTCATTTATGTTTTGTTATTCCACTGAAATTTGCGTTTTATTATTTTACTGTCATAGTCGTTTTTGTTATACCACGTTTTATAGCGTAAAATAAATGCAGTCGAACGGGATAAAAAGTATCCTATGTCCGTCTCCTGGTTCTAAGCAACCTCTCCACCAATTTTCAGCCGAATTGGTTCATCCGTTCTTGAGTTATAAATAGTGTAACTTAGACCAACTTTCTTTTATATATATAGATTTAATTTTGCTTTTTTAATATATGAATTTATAACAAACTGAACCAACGAAATCTTCTATTCTCTTATTTTTGTTTGGTGCGTCGAGGATCGTTCCTATAAAAAAATAATATATACTAATTTATAAAGCTGAAGAGTTTGTTTGTTTTTTTTGAAAGTTTGAAGAAGAAATTGTTTGAACGCGCTTATCTCAAGAACTATTGGACCGAGTTGAAAAAATATTTGAGTGTAAGTCCATTTACCGAGCAAGGCTATAGGATATATAACATCACGCTAAGATGAATAGGAGAGGAGCAGCAATGAAATATTGCGAAAACGGCAAAATTTAAAGCTTTCCTTGTGTGCGCTAAGTAAACGGTGAAAGTTATTCAAAAATATCTTATAGTTATAAGTGAGTGATAATTTTTAAACATAAAAGCAGTTATCGTGAATTCACGATAACTGTTTTTATGTTTAAAAATTTCAATTCGGGAAAAAATTGTGAAACACTTATTTTTATGCGGGCGAACCTGCTGGCACAGGTAGTATAAGAAAAAACCTTGAAAAATATGTCCGAATGCTCGCTTAGTTAAGAGTCTTACAGCTTAATTTTCATCTCATCCTGTTTTATTTGTGTCTTCGCAACTATAATGTATACTATCAGCAACAATTATCCAAAATTATTGTTAATATAAATGATTTACTTAAACTATAGACTTCAATCTTCAATCGCACTAAATCCAAATATAAGTATATCATAACTCAGATTTATGAGTTATTTTTCTCATAGTACCTCCATTTCCCAGGGGGTCGTTAACGACATGCCTATTCTAATTAACGGTAAGCAATTAACATGAAACTGTTATGCATTATGGTTATTGTAATCCTTATAAATAAATGTCCTATAAAATATAAAGCTTAGTCTACACCGTTATGTAATTAAATAGGCTATAAAAGATTGTGATATTCTGAGTGCCTAACTCTACTCAGAGACTTTTCTAATGACTTATGTGCTTATTGAATATATAGTAGCGGCCTGTTACTATCCCACTGCTGGGCATAGGCCTCTTCTCTCCGTTATTGGAGAGAAGGATTGGAGCTAAGACCTACCACGCTGCTCCAATGCGGATTGGTAGGTTACACATATCTCCAGAATTCTCTAGAGATATGCAGGTTTCCTCACGATGTTTTCCTTCACCGAAAAGCGTGTGATAAATTGCAATTATCAATTAGACACATAAGTTTTAATAGAAAAACTCATTGGTGTCTGCCCGGGTTTGAACCCATGATCGTCTCTAGAGATTCACACGGTCGCACCGCTAGACCATCACAGCTTATTGAATATATAAAGATTACAAAATGTATTTGTGCATTTCTTACTGTATATCTGGCAGTTACACTTAAGGATTAAACCGCTAAACCAATATCATTGATTGAAATTAAACATAATCGGCTAGTATGGATGAGTAGGTAATATATCTAGCTTTTTATGGTAAAGGAACATATATTGATGAATTTAAAAAAAAAATATAGGACGGTGGGTATAACTTTAGTGTAATAGAGAAGATGTCTATGCTAAGCAATAAAATAGTAACAGGCACCTATTTTTCTTTATAACAATGTAACCAACTAAAGAACAAACATAATCATAGAAGTTGCCTTACGTACTCAGTTCACTTCGAAGCAAGAGCCGTTATAAAAGCTCCGGGGAAAATGCCAACAATGAATGAAGACAAGGAAAAATGCACTTGGAAAATGTTCAACTTTTGTCTAAAAGCGACTTAAAAACGATATTGCGTATTCCGCCCACTGTCACATTACTGGGCGGGCGGCGATATAAAACAATAAGCTTTCATTACTAAGCGATGCTTTATGCTTCGTAAACACGCGAGTTATACGTACTAAACGAATTCCACAGGAATTTAGACTCTATCCCTTAATTCATAGAGTTCAAACGTTCTTTGTTTGTTTATAACGTCAAATGGGCACAGATTTGATATTTTATCGTATTCCAATACTAATAGAATTCAAAATATGTTAGAATTTAGAATTTGGCGTCTTTTGATCGTGGCCCGGAACGAGCAAGCAAATGTGTCGATTAATAGTATCAATCATATCACTGATTTTACTACGCGTACACATGATATAGATATAGCCGGATGCCACACGGCGGGTCGACTTATCTTGTTCGCCTTTTACGACATATCGGTAAGAAATGAGGGTGGTCTATTCTACTCGTGAATTGAAAATAAAGGATGGGCTATCCACTATTTTCCTTCGAAGAGTTATGGAGTTCTTTCATCAGGACACATCGCCCGGAAAGAAGGCCATAACTTGGAGCAGCTCTTGGTAACCGGCAAAGTGGATGGAAAGCCCCACTAGATGGTCTGACCAGATCCGTGCCACACTGGACTCCAAACTACATGATGCACTCCACATGGCCAAGGACAGAGGCAGATGGAAAGAAGTCCTTCGAGAAAGTCTGCTTCCTAATCGTAGGGATCACGACCCTCAGTAATGAGGAATGCGACGCGAGGAGGAGGATTCTACTCAGCCGGATACCACACGGCATGTTGTCCAATACAGACTTTCTTAAATTGTCCTTTGATCAACAAATCAAGATACTTAAATACTTCTTATCAAGCAAGGATACAATAGATAAACTTCAACCATAATGTCGACTATCATCCAAACTTTACGGGATCCATAGCGACGATCCGTTACCCCTTTTAGAGAGCTTTAAGAGATTAAGGCCATTAAACTTTTATGAACACCCTTGTCAGAGGAACGGCAGTACCTATAGGACTATCTGAGTTAGAGCATTCATATTTCGACGAAGTTCCTCCTTGGAGATATGATAATGTCAGATACCGTATAAAACTTTTGATGAAAGTTTGGCTTTTATGCAAAATTTTATAAGGATTTCAACAGAGAAACACTTAAATAGGGATTTTTTCATCCCATTAATTTCTTTTTGTGATAGGTTTATCTTGTGACTTAGCGAAGTTTATAGCTTCGTAAATTATTATTATATTTATTATTAAATAATACATATAAACACTTATTCATAAAGCATATTATACTGTTGAAGACTATTATACTGCGTCCATCATATTATCAGTCTTTTGACAGCTCACGCTCATTAAGTTTTGTATTGCTTACGTACAAATATCATACAAATAATATTTGTACTTTATGGATGGGTACCGCCCACTTAGTGATGTCACACATAATGGTTTCTACGATTATGCCACAGATTAAAAATAATCGGTAGAAATCGATGTTACGAGTATTAAAAGACATTTAATAACATTATATAAAGTTTTACTTTCTTCTTAGTTAATACATGAATACAAATAAAACAATCAGGATATTTTAATTTATTTTATTAGCACGAGTCGTCGGAATGATAATCAACACTAGACTCCTCCGATGAGGAGTCTTCAGTAGCAGTTATTATTAGCTCTTGTGTAGATAATATATTATCAAACGCAATATCACGTTCCCAATCAGAGAATATTACTCTTTTAGTTCTTTCCACCACACTTGCCCAGTTCTCGGCCGTTACGTGGGTGCAAGCATTTTTTAGCAATTGCAACATTTTATTCGCTGTGAATGGGGGGCTTGTATTGCATCTCGCAGCATGCCCTTTTACTTGTGCCCATATAAGTTCTATTGCGTTGTACTGGCAGTGGTATGGAGGAATCCGAAGAACAGTATGGCCATATTCTGCTGCCATTTCATTGATTACATAGCGTTTTGCTCTCTTTTTGGTTTTTAATATTTTTATTAATTCAACTTTTAACATTGAGTCGTCCACATTTTCTCCATTGTCCCGAAGCCAATTAATTATTTCATGCTTTTTATTAGCCTGTGTTGGCATTTTGTCAATTTGACGGGAGTGGTAGGGCGCATTATCAATAAAAATTATTGATGGTTCTTCCAATGAAATGAGCATTTTTTTGAACCACTCTTCATACACATTTGCATTCATCTCTTCGTGGTAGTCATTTGATTTCTTCGATTTAAATGCCAACAGTGCGTCTTGTACAAATCCTTTTGCTGTACCTGCATGGCAAATGATTAGGCGCTCACCTTTTCCCATTGGTACTGAGGAAGTGGAATCAGCAGTATCATCAGTCCAGAAACGAGATAGTGTGTGGTTAGCGTTGAGCCATGTTTCATCCGTGAAAACAATATTTGCCCAATCTTGTATTTTCTTTGCCTCTCTTAAAAAATCACAACGTGCTATAGCTATATCTGTGCGTTCCATTAATAATTTTCTTTTATTTAACTTTTTATATGAAAAGCCAATTGTGTTCAAAACTTTGACCAAAGAAGATTTTTCACCATGAAATAGACCACTTCTTTTCAAAGAAACAATAAGTTTTCTCAAAGTTGGAATTTCTTTTCTCAAGTAGTAATCTAGTTTACGTAGGTTATCATTAATCGAATTACTTAGGTACGTAATTCGATTAATGATAGTAGGTACTATAATCGGAATGGTATCGCATACGAGAATCTTTAGGACATCACTATCGTCAATCTGTCAAAAGATGGTTAATATAATGGACAGTGTATATGTTACACCATGTGATATCTGGCCGAATAGAATAGACCATCCTCACTTCTTACCGAGGTGTCGTAAAAGGTGACTAAGATAAGTCAACCCGCCGTGTGGTATCCGGCTGAGTAAAATACATCACCCTCATTTCTTACCAAGATTTCGTAAAATACGATTTAGTTATGTTGATGTCAGGCAGACAGCCGATCGTAAAATACGTAGTCAAATCATGTGACAACATGTTTATAACATGTTGTGCCGACCCCACTTAGACTTGGGATAAGATGGGTGGGATAAGGGCAGAAAGATGATGATTTATATATAATATTTCAGCACAATTTTTTTTATATATATTTTATAAATTTTTTATACCTACCTATTTCTGCAATATACCAATAGCTAATAGCTGCAATTCTTCTTGGACATACAACATAATTGCTTACAAAGCGTTTCGTTCACAAAGGTTTTTAATTCAGCACGTCTACACGATTGCTAAATATACAAAGGCCGTTCACTATTCTCCCATTCTCAAAGAAAATCACTATTCCCCCATTTTAGTTCGACGTTATAGGATGTGATTATACGGGTGCCTCCAGCAATAGCCTTATTATAGATACCGTTTTATAATAAATAGTTTCACAGAGCTTGCGGCACTCGCATTCTTATGTTTTCGAATATTTAATTTATTGATTTACTAGCGATCCAGCAACGCGTTGCTGTATCTCAGTCTGACTTCGATTCCCTGATTCCATTGCTTGAAAAGCTTTAAAAAATGAATAGCCCCGATGGCCAAAAGGTGTATTTATTTATTGTACATATTGTTAGTAAAGAAAACAAAATAAAAATAACACATGTACAAAGCGGACTTATCTCTAAGGTTAGAGCACTCAACAATATAACAATGACGACAAATTCCAAAATGATTTTTATATTATATAATTAAAGCTTCCATAGCAAAAGATCTAGTCATATTATAGTGTCTGATCGAACGAACTTTATGTGCCATTACACAAACACAATTAGCATTGTTTCAAAAGTCCTGACGTTTACGGACGAATATTGCAAAATTAATTAACAGGTTGCAAATGAAAAGCGAGTCCATTTTCCGTACTATATAATTCCGTAATAAATTTACCGTGATTAATGGGAATTGTAAATGATGTGTGTAGTATTTACATTGACATTATTTCGCGGGAATTGTGTTAGAAATATTACCCCTAACAGATAAGAATTAGACTAATAAGAATTAGTCAATATAATTTATATTTTTGAATTACAATTCTGTATCATAACTTAACAATCGATATAATCAATATATATATAAGAAGCAGAGCTCCATCCACGCTTTATAAATTCTTTATAGATTCAGCGAAATTTGAATGCTTAAACATTATCTTGAGGTATATTCATTTTAATTTGTAAGATTTACGTCATTTTAATTTGTAAGATTCTAAGGCTAGGTACACATGGCAAGCGCTTAACGTGCGTTTACTACTACATACTACATACTTGCAAAGCCTTGCAATTTTGTCGTACTTCGGTTAACATGTGTACGGTCTGAATAAAAAGTAAACGCACGTTAAGCGCTTGCCATGTGTACCTAGCCTTAGAATCTTACAAATTGCAAAGCCTTGCAATTTTGTCGTGGAGTCTCTAGCCTTAGAATCTTACAAATTGCAAAGCCTTGCAATTTTGTCGTGGAGTCTATCTCCTGATGATGCTTCGGTTGCGGGGCGAAACGATTGTTGAGTTTGTGATAGTGAACGTGTGTAGTGCTTGTGTATTGTGGTGAAGGTGCTGGAGGTTTGTGCATGTGTTTTTACGAATCCTGCATGTATCAGGTATGAAAACGGATTGTCCACTCTACATTTAGCATTAGATATATTTTCAATTTTAGTTCATCGCGGATTATAGCAAAATAATTTTATTATTACTTTTCTACCAATCCGCATTAGAGCAGCGTTGTGGGTGTCTTAGCTCAAACCCTTCTCTCCAAAAACGGAGATAGGAGGCTTATGTGCATCAGTGCATTCTAATAGTAAAAGGCCGCTATTTACTTTAAGTAAGCTATTGTGTGAAAAGTTGCAATATACCAATTTTATTACCTTTAAAATTGGCAGTTTGAATAGCCTTTACTCAAATAATTTTAATTCCAAATTCAAAATATTTATACTGTTACAATAATTGTGTTGGAATAATTCCAATACAATTTACATACATTGGATTGTCAGGAATTTTCATTTCAATACAGATGCACATTGAGCTTCATAATGAATTGGCCATTTTCGACGACCCGAATATAGTTGATTGAATTCGATGATAAATTATCGTTTAACGAATAATTGTATTTATAGTCGTAAATATTTAATTCAAATGTTTTTCATTTACTCTATATATTGCCCATAAGCTATGACTTTAAGACTGGGTAAAATACTGCATGTAAATCAGTGTGTCACAAATTTTTTCCGGAATTAAAATTTCAAAAACAAAAGTAGTTATTGTGAGTAAACCATAAAAGACAGAGACATGCTTCGCGGATTTTTTGTAGTATTTTTGTAGATCTACATTTCTTTACTACATTACTTTAGTGTATCTCTGCTGATTAACACAACACGAAAGCTCCCAGCAGTTTTCTTAAAACACAATTTTCTTAAAACGGTAATGTAAATTAAAGCTAAAACTTTTGGAAGAATTGCACTATTTAGTCAAAAACTTTAAAATCTCTTCAGTATATTTAAAAAAAAAATCATATACAGACAGACGGTTATCGGGGACTTTATAAATTATAATAATTATTATAAAAATAATAAGTATAGATAGATTAGTGTCGCCCGCGACACTTTTTATTATAATTATTATTTTTTACTTTATTATATTTTTGTATAGATCTAGCGTGTAAGTAATTTAAGATAGAGAAACCTTGTATATTTTTGCTGTAAATAAATAAATAAATGAAAAAAAAACTTTATTATTTTTTTTAACTGTATTTTATTCAGTTTCATTTTCTATCTTTGTGTTTTAGTTGAAATTATGTATTATTTTTTGTGATGTACTGTTTAATTAGTGTATCAAGTGTTAGTGTATTAAGTGGATCATAACCGTTCTAATTAAATAAATAAATAATATTCTGTGAATATCGATATTGCATAAGTAATGTTAAAGTACATCTTATTAAAACATCTCTCGAAGGAAATAAAACGTTTTTAAAGTTTAAATGGCGTGTACGACTCGCTTTTGTAAATATAGTTACAATCACACCTTCACGATTAACTCAACCATTGGTCTCAATACAGAAGCATGCAAAAGGATGTTACCAAGCGAACAAAATAAATTGCGATACGCAGAGGCGTGGTGCCTCGTCTCTCAACGTCACTTCATCTACCCTTTAATTAACTTTTTGTACATTTCACTTGTGAACTGGACGCATAAATTATATGAGTAAGATAGGATAGTACCAAGCATTGCAATATACAATTGGCTTTCGCGTTACGTCATTTTTGTTCTTTAAAATGTATCCTTTAATTGTTTCCTTCGACAGAAACGTTATACTTTTATGAATGCTGGATTTGTTAATTTAGTTACAAACCATATAGTAAGTGCACTAGCAATTGACCATGTACTAGTAGTACATGGTCAATTACTAGTATAGTATAGTAGTAAAGTAGTAGTATAGTAATAAAAAATATTAATTAATAATATTAAATTTTAAATATTAAACAATGGACTACAGTTCTAAGGTTTTGGGCAGATTTAATAGTTGGCAACAGGTAATAACAAATTTATTTTTATTACCTACAAAAAATTCCTTTATTTAAAATTTCATACAAAATTGTCAACTACTAGAACATGGTCTATTACTAGTGCATTTACCTTAATTGTAGTTCAATCCCTTTCCTTCCCTCCTTCCTTTACATTATGAACTCAATTTCGTAATACCTAATGCGAAATTCAGGATATTATTGTGGATGTGGTTCGATCAAATCGGACAGGCATCTCTCTTTTTATCATGCGCTTATCGCCGAAGAAAAAACTTGCATATCTTTAAAGAATCTTTGGGATATTTAGGACTTTACCATTCAGTAGAATTATATTTTACTCACAATTCACCTAAAAGGTGAGAAGAGACCTTATCGCAGCTGTGACATAGTAATAGGTCGCTTCTTTCTATTACAATATACTTTATGTCATTTAAAATCTTTGATTAATTCTTTTAGAAAATAGCCAACGTTATCTATACTAATATATAAAGCTAAATAGTTTGTTTGTTTGATTGTTTGAACGCGATAATCTCAGGAACTACTAAACCTATTTGAAAAATTCTTTGAATGTAAGATAGTCCATTTATTGAGTAATGCTATATAGCACCATGCTAAGATGAATAGGAGAGAAGAAGCAATAAAAAATATTACAAAAAGGGCAAAATTTAATGCTTTCTGTGCGTGCGCTAAGTAAACGCTGAAAGTTATTTAAAAATCATGTATTAAAAAAATTGTTCCCCTCTAAAAGTTCTAAATAAAAGTCCGCGACAGCATATGTCTAGCTTTTAAGTTTAACCCACTTTAACCATTTTCCCACGCGGGCGGGGCCGCTGGCAATTGCTAGTATATGATAAAATGTTATCATAATTTAAGATGTTTTTGTTTGTTTATTTTAATGATAGCAACAAAGTATTTGCTCGTACGTACCAATATAGTTTTATTAAACGTTTAGATCGTACTATTTCAAATGTTTCAAAACTCAATAACACATATTTTCGAAATCTCATATAGATATCGTCCCAAACGTGTATCGATAGGAACTGTCTGCAAACTTTGTGTCTAACGTACTTCACGAGGGGATTCGGAAAGTTTGCTCAGTCAATGGAACCAATTTCCTACATTTCCGACATCGATACCATTGGAAACTAGTTTGGAATTAATAGTAGGCTGTCTGAATACAGAAAACGTTAGACAATAGGAATTATTAGGTTTTTATTGCCTAAAGTTAAAACAAAACTGTATCTATAGAACTAAAATCATTCATTCTTTCTCCTGCTCTTATCCCACTCTAAGTGGGGTCGGCACAACATGTTTTGAACATATTGTTACATGATTTGTTAGTTATTTTACGACAGGTCGCCTGCCTTACTTTAACTTACCTTAGTCGTAGTTTACGACATCTCGGTAAGAAAGAGGGTGGTCTTTCCTACTCAACCGGATACAACGCGGTGGGTTAATTTAGCTAAGTTGTATTTTACAATACCACGGTAAGAAAGAGGGTGGTCTATTCTACTCAGCCGGATGCCACGCGACGGGTTGACTTACCTTAGTCGCCTTTTAGGACAAGAGTTTCCACGATCTTTTTGTTGACCTTTTTCTACCTCTAAGGTAAAAGGTCGACAAAAAGATCATGGAAACTCGCGGTTAAAATCAACAAAAAGATAGAATAGAATAGAATAGATAGTCGATAGATAGAATAGATAGATAGAAGATAGTATGGCATGGACTTCCCAAGAACAGATGTATGTCCCATAGTGAAGTCCCTCCTAGAAGAAGAAAATATACACTGAAGGTGTATATACCATAAACTATAATATCCACTCCAAAAACACCAGAATATCCAGTGTTGTTTATTTTTCATTTTCTAAAATTTCCGAAGCTAAGTTACCAAAACGAAATACGCGCCGGTCGGTGTTGCCAAAAATACAACTGAATTGGTATGAGATTACGCCTACTGAGCTGATCAATATTTGGTTTTATTATGTTGTGCGGTGAGATCCTTGGATTTATTTTGCTAGAGTCTGGGGCATTGCCAATGTTCAGTCAGTAGGAGGGGTTCGTAATTTATACTCTGCTCTCCAGTCTAGTGTAGCATACACAGAATTGTTTGGAAATTTTTGTGATGAAGTTAATTTAAGTACTAGAGAACTACTTAATCCAAGCGGCACCAGATAATATATTTTAATTTTTGAAGGTTTTAGTACAGCCATCGTCCTATGAAGATTTATAGATAAGATATCTCTGGCTAAAGAAGAGGAAGTTAGTAACCAAGTAATCATCATTCTCCTGACCTTATCCCATCCTTAGTGGGACACATGTTATAAACGTTTTGTCACGTGTTTGGCTGCTTATTTTACAACCAGCCGCCTGCCTGATGTCAACTTACCTTAATCTTGTTTTACGATACCTCCAAATGGGGGTGGTCTAGTCTACTCAGCCGGATACCACGCGGCGGGTCGACTTACCTCAGTCGCCATTTATAACACCTCGCTAAGAAGTTATAGTGTTCTTTTTTTACTCAGCCGAATACCACACGGCGGAAGTAAGGTAAAAGAAAGAAAGAAAACAAGAGTATTATCCAAAAATACAATCATGTTAAAGCCGGTACTATCCCGCTTTAAGCGAATGCCCCTCTCCCCAAGAAGCAAAAGATCTCGAGCTTACATCTCATGGTTGTCCAATTCTTTCCTAAACTCTTCATACATCTGTCCGCGATGAAACTTTGACTAGTTGAGGACTGGTTATAGTCCCGAAAGTTCCTTACTTTCCAAAATTCACATCCTTACATCTTAAGAAGAGTGTTTTATAAGATGTAATAATTTTATTCCGCAATTCCCACACGTATGGGAAATTGTTAACTGAGCCATACATATGCGTGGTTGACTATAGCTTATGTAAGCTATACTAAAAAAATATACTAAATATTTTGTAGCAACCATAATCATTATCCATATACATAAATTATATATGATTAATTATGTCAATAATCACATTGGCAATTTTTGATATAGTGATTAATTATATTGGATACGTAATTAATAACGTTTCACGGATGATTGCTTTATTGACACCTATTTAATTGAATGTTTGTAATATATTTTAATTTTGTATGACAGTTTTCCCTTCTCCACCGTGTGTTATCCGGCTGAGTAGAATAGACCACCCTCATTTCTTACTGAGGTGTCGTAAAAGGCGACTAAGGTAAGTTGACCCACCGTGTGGTATCCGGTTGAGTAAAATAGACCACCCTCTTTCTTACCGAGGTGTCGTAAAATACGACTAAGGTAAGTTGACGTCAGGCAGGCGGCCGATCGTAAAATACGTAGCCAAATCATGAGACAACATGTTTGTAACATGTTGTGCCGACCCCACTTAGAGTGGGATAAGGGCAGTAGGATGATGATGATGACAGTTTTCCCTTCTTTTAAGGGTTCTTTATATTGTACAGTAAGTAAACGGAAATGGAAGAAGTCAAATATCATTTCTTTATTTTTAATACCGGTAGTACTGACAACGGGAAATCAAGTGACCGTTAGAAGGGGGAGGGCTCATTGGTGACAGCATATAAATGGCTGAGCTTGCCACCGCGAGACCAGTTTTGTTGTAAAACTTGACACAAAAGGTTTTTAGACGCTTACGCAGCTAGATCCTTTCATCGCTGAGTGACTGAGCTTATGAGGCCCATAGTCAGCGGCCACCATGGCATGGGAAGCTCGGGTACTAGTACTTTTATATAATTTTTAAAAACTCTTTGAAGTTTCTTAGGTTTTTCTGTGGAAAATCTTTGCAGAAAGTACGGTGTATTTGGAAAAAACAGCGGCTATTCTTCTAATTTGCAATCGACGGTTAATTTTTCACGAGCAAATACAATTCCAAAGTGACAGGCAATCTTTGGAAGTAGTCTCATAAATGGTGCAGGCTCCCTGGCGACTCGTACCTTTGGAATGGCGAATCGAAATACGAATGCAATCTTTTCAGGTATTATTTCAATTTCTTTTGGAGACATAAACATTTGAAAGTTCCAATACAATTACTGTGAATGAATATTTTATAATCAGAAAGAAAATCTTATAGATGCCTTAAATTTTTTAATAACAATTTTTTTGTACAAATTTTAGAAGTATTATTTTAAAAAAGAGATTTTCACTTAATTAAATTTAGTAGAGTTATAATTTAATGGATGTAGGATTTAATAACTTTCTAAATTTAAGTTTTCGTAAAATAATTATTATTTTTATATTTACATCAACTAGACCTCTTATGCTGTGTGGTATCCGGGTGAGTAGGTACAATAGATCACCCTCATTTCTTACCGAGGTGTCGTAAAAGACGACTAAGGTAACTCGACCCTTGGTGTGGTATCCGGCTGTATAGAGTAGACCAACCTCATTTCTTATCGCGGTCTCGTAAAAGGCGCCTAAGGTAAGTTGACATCAGGCAGGCGGCCGGTCGTAAAAATAGCCAAAACATATAACAAAATATTTGTTGTGCCGTCCTCACTTATATTGGGATAAGCGTAGGAGAATGATTATGATGATACTAGACCTCATATTATTAGGAACTATAAAGAGTATTAGTTAGCGTTACTCTACAAAGTAAGTTTGTTTACGAGCTAAAATACATAATTTTTTAGTACCAGCGTGATAGAAAGTAACTGCAAAATGTCATAAAACATAGAAGCTAACCGCGAACTATCATAAAATATCTATAGTGACCATAAACTTTCATCAAAGATAGTGAATAATCGCAAATTTACACTAAAATGGACATAAAACGTACAATAGAATAGAATAAAAGATTATCATCAAAATAGAGAGCAACCGCAAATTAACATCAAAACTAGAGAAACTTGATGTACAGGGCCTAATGTGAAAAATAGCCGCAAACTTTCATTAAATAGAGATTTACAGTTTAACCAACCGTTCCAATCAACCAAAAATATTATTAGCAATTAATCAAAACAAGAGCAACCGCAAAGAACGGTGATCGCAAATTATCAAAACAAAGAGCAGCCGCAAAATGCCTTCAGTAATTGAAATAATCATCGAAAAGTAGAGACGTAACCGCAATCTGTCAAAAATAGCAATCGCAATTAATCAAAACTTAAGCAACCGCAGAGAATAGTGATTGCAAATAACGAAGCAAATTGTAATCAAAAAGTAGTGACGTAACCGCAATCCGTCAGAAATAGAAATCGCTAATAATCAAAAAGCAACCGCAAAGAATAGTCATCGCAAATTATCAAAACACAGAGCAGGTGCAAACTGCCGTCAGTAATCACAAAGTGATTAATAGGTAGTAATGTAACAGCTCTCTGTCAAAAATATAGAGTGATCGCAAATAATCAAAACGTAGAGCAACCGTAAACTGCACTCAGAGATTAATCGCAAATTGTCATCAAAAGATAGTGACGTAACCGCAATCAGTCAACAGAAATAAACAGTGTAAAACAAACAATTTATATACGACGGTCTAGCTCAGACGCCACGCTAAGACACGTCCGCCAAAGTAAAGTCTGTAGACAATAAAATCCCTTCCCGGCAACTTGCTAGCAGTTAAATGGATTGAACGTTGCTGCAACACCACGTACTTTGTTATATTAAGCCGGGGACTATTTTACTTAAGCGTTATTGTTTTCCTAATGTGTACTACGATGTTATGTTGATTTAATTTTTTAGATGAACTCCTTTGATATTTTGCATTGATTTTTGTGCAGTTGTTATATATATTTACAATTGTAAACACACGAAGTAGACTAAAAAACAATTAGAAATAAAGTAAGGAAAACACGTTTATTTATGAAGTACAACTCTTAGTTATAAAAGAATAGAGACTAAAGAAAACAAAAAAATACTGTTGCGTGGTATTACGTCAAAACAGTCGGTTTTGGTTCAAAATTGAAAATCCGAACACTGATTTTTAGTATTCATTTATTTGGTTATAAGCCTGCCTGTTATTGGTTATAAATTTAAACTAATATTTATATAGTTATTATCTAACTTCGGTTTTTTTAAATAAACAGATAAAATGATTTTAATAGAAAAGACTGCAATGAGTTTTACATGTGGAGTAGGTTAGGGCAAAAGAGCATCTGATATAATAAACTGAATAAAAAATAATCTAATCAAAAATATTCTTTAAAAAAACAATATTCAATAAAAATTTCGTAAAGGAGGGTTTGTAATAAAAAAGGAATAAAAATGATAACCACAGGATATCCTGTTACTTCAATCAAAGATGGTGGGAAATCTTGTGGAAATCAGTTTTGTAAAGGGCGTCAAATCCCAATTTTCTGAACCGCTTCCGATACGGAGATGATCGAGTGGCCTGCCGCGGGATTTAGGAATGCAATAAATATAATAACGAATTTGATAACTTAGTATAGGGTATTGAATTCGAGCCCTACATTGATAGAATTGTGATTGTAACTGTAACCTCTTTCAAATCAAATGAAATCAAAATAATCTTTATTCAAATAAGCTTTCTCAAACACTATTGAATCGTCAGGGATCAATATGATATAAATACGTATATCTATAATAAATATAAATACGTATGGCTCTTCTTTGAGCAACAAAAATCTTTTCTATATCAGCCACGTTGCCCCACAGCATTGTTATATATGACTGTGGTTTTAATTGTGTAACAAAGGTTATATAAAAATTAGAAGCTATCTGTAGTAATTATAAACGATTATAATCTTTTTTTCTCCGACACCATACATTTTCTCAGACTGAACGGTATGTTCTATTCCAAGTTTCGATTAATTTGTACCCACACACACACACACAAGCACACACACACTTTGGTATTACAATAAACAAAGATAATTATATAATATTAGTAACATAATTCTCTATAACTCATAGGTTTCACGGTAAAAAATAATATTCTAACTTAGCTTAACTCTCCTTTTTAGTAGAAGGATTAGAGCTAAAACCTACCATGCTGCTCCAATGTGGATTGGTAAGTTACACATATCACCACATTTCTCTAGAGATATGCAGGTTTCCTCACGATGTTTTCCATGGCCGAAAACCGTGTAATAAATAGCAATAAACAATTAGTCACAGAAGTAATAACAGAAAAACTCTTTGGTGCCTGCCCGGGGTTATAAAAATTATTTGTATGAAAAAGTTTTGTCACACATGTGTCACCCAAAGCTAGAAGTTAGCAATAAAACGGGTTGTATATATGGATAGAAACTCGTTTGCACCCCCAAAAAATTACTCAAAAAGTTACATTTTTTTCCTTCATAAACATCCGTCGCTCTCGTCAGTATTCTAATTGATGACGAAGCGTTAGATACGATATTTATCATTAGCCCTGCCTCGTAACGAATTATCTATATTTAAAAAAAAGTACGTAATGGATTTAACAATGAATTCATAAAGAATAGAAAGTTGTCAGGATGTGAATCACTGGATTCAACATAATTGTTTCTGTGAAATTGCAATTCTTTTTACTTGGATATTTTGGGTAAAGTAGGTAGTTTAAATTTGTTAATCATTAATATTGAAATTTTTTTGAAAACGTAAAGCTACCAGCTTTAACCCGATATAATATCTATAAATATAAAAAAAGAAGGTATGTTTATATGTTCCTTATAGATTCTAAAACGGCTTAACTGATTTCAATGATATTTTCAGACAGTGTTTAGGTTGGACCAGCAGATAATCCTTTTAAGTTTGGTAGCACTTTGGAGCACTTTTTGAAACTGTCAATGACAATTTTGTTTTTAGGGGAATTAAAAACGAAACTGAGCCACAAAAACGCATACATAATACATACAAATATATGCTGCTTGACTTTTACCTATGAAGTCAGTAATAATATATTTCATATTCAATTCAGTAACATCAACTGCAGTTCCAAACGATTGCCGTCTGTTTGGGGAACGTCAGGCAAGTGACATGTATGGCACTGATTGGTTATTGTGAAATAATGGCCGCTCTATAAAACATAACAGTGTACATTGTAGGGTAAGAGCAGGTGGTCGCTAAAGTCGTACCGCCCAAAATATTTGGCTTATAGTAATAATGTTATATTATTGATGTAATTATAAAACAAAGTCTCCCAAAGCTATCTGTATGTGAAGGATATTCAAAATCTACGAAACGTATTTTTGAACAGTTTTTACTACAACATAGTGCAATTCTTCCGAAAAGTTTAAGTTAATAAATCATAACAGATTTACGTAAACTGTATTGTAGAGGTATTGCAGTTGTAAAAAAATTCGCTTGCTGGTAGCTTTATTTGCGTGCGCTGCGTTAACTAACAGAGATACACTAAAGTAATGTATTAGAGAATTATAGATCTACAAAAATACAACAAAAAAGTCCGGGACAGTATGTTCCGATCTTTTATGTTCAAAATTTCAGTGAAATATTATACTGACTTTCAAGCGGGCAAAGCTGCAGCATCAGTCGTATTAAAATAATATGTTTGTTTCTTAGTCTTTCTCATCCGAACAGAATAATGGATTAATTTTAAGTATGGTGAAGTTAAAATTCTGGTGAGATACGCTTCTTCTCCATCCTGGAGTTCAAATAGAATGCAAATAGAAAAGAAGCGGCGGTAGTGGAATGGTTAAGGTAACGTACTTGTGATCGAGAGTTCGAGGTTCGAATCCCGGTCATTATACTACCGACGTAAACTCCTGAAACAAGCATTTAGCTTAGCTGGAGGGGTTATCAAGTTTAACTAGTAATATGTAAGCAAATTCGTACAAGAATCAGAGTAACCAATTTAGTTCTGTCAAAATTGTCGAAAGTTGTAATAAAACAGCCGAAGGCCCTTTCGAAAAGCCTTTCAGAAAACTTTTCAATCACATAACCTCCGAGGGGAGGAAACTTATATAAGTATATAAAGGTTAAAATGTCGTGCTTGTAATAAAATTATCTACCATATATATTTTAATCCGCCTTGTGGTATCCGGCCAAATGGAATAGACCACCCTCATTTTGTTGTTTATAATATGTTGCGTCAGGGCAGGAGAATGATGATAATGATAAAAGCCTTACCTATCTTATATCCTATATGTGTGTTTTCCCTACGATACATACGTGTAATTATTTAGGTAAACAAACTAACGCGACGTCGTTGATAACATGTTTAAAACATTTTGTGCCCTTTAGACTTAGAGTAGGATAAAGGCAGGATAATGATGACTATATCGCCCCATCCGAAGAATTAAGTCACATGTTCTATATATAAACATAGAATATGTAACTGTTTTCTTCGGATGGGCTGATATGTATATATTTTAATACATTGTGTTATCCTATCTTACTAATATTATAAATATGAAAGGTTGTGAGTATGAATGTATGCTTGTTACTCTTTCACGAAGAATCCGTTGAATCAATATCGATTAAATTAAATGGCACAATTATTCCTTATACACTGGAATAACCTATAGGCTATAGAAATCCTGTTTATTCTACAGAAATAGGTTGACATTGAAAAGCGCCATCTATTGTCAACCTATTACGTGGCGACAGTCCACGCAAACGAAGTTGCGGGTAAAAGATAGTATGACATAAATGTTTTGTTTTTATTTTATTTATTTTTCAACAAAGTTTTACATTTTCTTACAACTAATTATCTAGCTAAACTAATCAAGTTTGTTGGCGAGTACACGCTCAACTATAAAAAACAAACTAACAATAGAACAAAAAAACATGCGGTTGTCACTTTTATTTTTTTTTATTTTTTTTTAATTAAATAAATGATACACATACATATTTATAAACATATATAATTATTACAAAGTTGTCTTACTACTGAAAGAATGCCTAGTAAATAGTTCTTTAAGTCTCCTTTTAATATTATTTGTATCACGCTCCGACGAAGCCAATTAAAAGATCACGAGCTCTTGGTCCAGTAAGGACGTTTTTCGCGTACCATCGGGACAATGCTCGACAATCACTTAGCCGTTGTATTTTTTTCCGATATATTGGGCAGATTTTTTGACACGCGGACTATTGTATCGGACTCGTTAAAAATAATGAGCTCCATTCGGGCGTGCCTATACCGAATTGTTGATTTTATTGTTACGATTAGACGAGTAGAAGATATTTTGGTTATTTTTAGACTACAATACTATAAATAATTTGTATCTTATTAGAGGAGTTTGTTTGTAATCTCTTTATTGCATTTATTATTATAAAAGTGATAAAAATACTCTTGCTGGCTCTTCTCAGTAGGAACAGCTTTCCGAACAATAGAATTCAGCAATAGAATTGACAATTCGAAAGTACTTGTTTACAAGTTAATTCGAATAAAGAATTTTGAATTTGAATTCACAAGTTAAAACTCGATGATTACTATAATTTTCAGGGGTGCGTTTAATAATAAGCGACGATTAGAAAACGGCGTGCTACTCAACCTAATGATTATTAGTGAAAAATACTGTAGTATATTGTTTTGGTAAACGTTCGCGGATCTTTATATAAAATCAACGTTAATGGACTATGGTTAGACGTTTCCAGATATTTAAAAAGTTTGTATATACCTCAGATGGGCAACAAGCTTCTCTGCCATTCATTGCAGTGAGAGCATTGAACCTTAGATCCACAACTCTGTTTTTTTATTTTTAGAGATAACTTAGTGACGCCTATTGAAGGTTTAAACAGAATCCGTGACTGCGAACATTTTTGTTGCCATTAGTCCGTAACTGTAGAACTAACATATTACCTTGATGCAATAAATCTTAAGGTTTTTTGTAAAATAGAGGTCTTCAGTTGCAAGTCCTCATAAAAGAATTAACAAAAAAATATAGAAGGATCTTACTTAACGTTCAGCTATCAGTTAAAGTGATCAATAAATATAATAAATTCAAATATTAGCAAAAGAGGAATAAAATAAATCTTAACATATTATAAACCTAAAATAAAATATTTACTACGTGATGCTGTTAGTTATTATTCAAAATTAGCGTGATTTTAAAATGTGGGGTATCCGGCTAGAATAGACCACCCGCATTTATTACCAAGGTGTCGGAAAAGGCAACTAGGGCAAGCTGACCCGCCGTGTTTTAAACGTCTGAGTAAAATAGACAACCTTTATTTCTTACCGAGGTGTCGTAAAAGGTGACTAAGGTAAGTTGACCCGCCGTGTAGTATCCGGCTGAGTAGAATAGATCACCCTCATTCCTTAGCTAGGTGTCGTAAAAGGCGACTAAGGTAAGTTGACGTCAGGCAGGTGGCCGGTCATATTACCAACCATTGTGCCGGCCCCACTTAGAGAATGATGAATAATGAGCGTGATTTTAAAATGCTACGTTTCTGAACGTAACAGTCTCCCGTATGTATACAATGTCCCCACTTGATACCCATTTCGCAATATCTTTGTTCAAACTTGAGACAACCTCCGGATTGTATTAGATTAATCTTGATGGACTGCAAGGAATTGTTTAGATGACAAGCGACTTAAGGGCGAATATTATTTTACAATATTCCAGTTAATTTATCTGAATTGTTTTAATTAAAGTTTTAAGCTATGAAATGTTTCTCTTGACAAGGGTTCATGTGAAATTAATATCTATTATTTCCATTATAGAACAGGAAAATTTCAGAAATGTAATTAAGGATGCTAATTTCGTTAATGTTTTAGTGAGGAACTTTAAAGCAATAAATTCTATATTCAAGCATTGAGACTATAATATAAGTACAATAAGATTTTAATACCAAACTAATGTAAGGTTTTAATCAAATACAAACAATCCCAGGTTCTTACCTCTCCACCTTGATTACCATTGTATATCATTTATTCTATTATACGATTAATCTTAAACAAATATAATTATGTATTATAAATAATGTTTAGTTTGTCACGTTCCCAGTAATGACATCTAGCGGCGAACAGAATAAACGTTAGTTTAATAGCAGTAAGGTAGATGGCAGGACAGTTATTGCGCCTGCGACTGATTTATTTTTCATGACATTAGTAACGGTTAAGCTCAATATCTTTAGTAAATACAAGTTACATTTATGTACTTAGTAATATATATGGACTAAATTTATGTGCTTACATTAGCATTATAATTTTAGATTAAATGCTATTATAAAAAAGGACAAATTTACATTTTTTTCCGTTTTTCGGTGAAGGAAAGCATCAGGAAGATTTGATCTATAATCTTTGTGACAAGTTCAATGTATAATCCAGTATATATGCAAGGAAGTGTTAAATATATTGAAGGTATTCCTAAACTATTAAGTTTTATCAAAATGCTAAATCAATAATTTCATACATAAAGATATAATTAAGTATTTATACGACCTTTCTCCTAGAATCACGTGTTCTAAGGCAAATTCCTTGCTAACGTGTTCTATATTAAAATTAATTAAAAATCCATCTTTGTAGGAATTGACGTGTTTGTTTTTTGCCTTAATGCCTGAGTTCCGGCTGTAATTGGATACGAGCCGTTCGGAGTCCCGTGAAATCACTAATCCGACTAATTCTGACAGCCATATGTCACGGCATAACGACTGCGTCGGCGAGGTCTTTAGGCCGTGTATCTACTATGCAATATTGTTGCTTGACATAAACACACGTAAGCTTGAGTTTTATGTACTGAGTAACTACATACTAATATTAAAAATGAAAAGTCTATCCTTCTGTTACTAATCAACTAGAGAACTATTTATGAAATTTGCCATTAATCATTCATGTGTTTAATTCTAGTTGTTACGCGTGTTCAAAATGAATGTTGGGGGTTATAGTAATTACTATTCAACTTTGCTTAAGTTAGGCTGCGATTTGTAAGTTTTTCGTGGATTATATCTGTGTGCTTAGTTTTTTAAACTACTTGACCGCATTAGCATAGCGGCCACTAGATGTCACTGCTCGATCGAGTATATTAAAAAACTAGCACTAAGCACACTGATGATGCTTCGGCTAAGAGGCGAAACGATTGGAAATTGTGTTAATGACTGTGTGCAGTGCTATTAATGTTTTGGTGGTGGAGGTTTATAGCGCATACATTTTGACGAATCCTGCATGTATCAGGTATGAAAACGGTTAGTATACTGTACATTTATCATTAAATATATTTTCTTTTATTTGTTTTTTGTTTTACAAAATATTGCGCATTTCTTTACGAACGCCCATCCAAGATAGATTCGATGTGTTATTTCTTTTTCAAAATGTCTACATATAAATTATTAATTATAAATACCTGATAATTTTATGTACCAGCCCTAATTTGTTACATATTTCACGGGTACCTACAAAGACGTATGTGGACCTTTTGCCAGAAAGCGGACTCAAAGAAAGATGGATATCACTGTTTCGCGACTCGTGAGCGGCAACCGTGAAATAAATAAATTCTTTTAAATGCCAGCGCACACATGCGACTGTTTGTAGTTTAATTTTTAATAAAAATTATCTTTCTGTAGTCTTGATAGAGAAATTCGTCATGTAGTGGAGGTAAAAATCACTCGTTTAATCAAATCTTCTAATGGCTATTTACATCGTCGTTAAGTATGATAATATCCTATTGATATAAGTAATGGAGAGGGGGGCCTCTCCTTGGTGAGAACAAATAAAGCTTGAAGCACCAAGCTGCTTCCACAAGAATGATTTGCAAGAAATGTTGGCGAACAAGCTATATGTACGTATGTTTTACGTAGAGTGACTAGCTCGACGCAGGTAGCAACCCTGCTTTCAGGTTCCGGTTCGATTCCTGCCAAAGACCAACATTTTCTAAACACAATTTTTTGGTTATTCGAGTGTGTGAGTGTTTATTTAGAACTATATATATATTTATATATACCAGTTGTCTGTTACCCATAACACAAGTATTAAGCTACTTACTTGAGGGACGGATGACCGTGTGTTTTGTTCCCATAGGATGGGATAAAAGTGTAAGTAATCTATATATGTTTATCAGGATTTTAACCGTGAACCGTAGCTATGCGTTACATCTGTTTCTTAATAGACTTATATAATATTTTTTAATCTCACTTACTTTAATTCTTTCGTGATCTCAGTATTTGATCCCAGTATTGTAATCTCAAAATTGCAAGACGTAATTTTTTTGTTTCCTATTATAAAGTACATCTAAAATGTAAGTACTTTAATGTAACGATCTAGCCATACGCAAGTTCATTTTAACCTTAAAAAATAACTTATATTTAAGAAGAGATCACATGACTCATTTAAGTCTTTCTGACTATAAGAGTTCTTGTGTTTTTTTTTTTCGAATTGACAATATGCTGTTAGCCCTAACGGCTTTTACAGCGTCACCGGGCGGGAGTTCTTGTGTTCTTTTGCGACGCAAAATGGCATGTGTGTATTGGTTCTTACGAGAAATGGATGTCAGATTCCCTTACGCGAACCAGTTAATTCTTATGAGCTTAAGTGGTCCTTATTAAAGTCTGATTGGCGTTTTAAACGATTTAAGAGCAAGTGCATCTGTGCTTACTTTAATTACAAACGACTTGGAATCTCATTTTATGTTGTTAAAGGTCAATAAAGTGATATTTTAAAAATACTACAACACTACTTATGAAGTAAATGACCCTATATAAATAAATGCCTTAAATCACTTATTTCTTTTATTAACACAGCAAAAGTAAATACCAGTTAATAGATACGTTTATGTACAAAAAAGAGCCTGTTTTCGTTCCAAGGAATGGCAATTGTTGGAGTTAAAAGTCAGACCTTACCACGCTATTAAGAATTATAGGTAGCCATAAGTAAGTTTTATCACGATGTTTTCTCTGCCTTAAATAATGACCAATTATAACTGAAGTCAGTCTAATTTCATATCTAGACTGAAAACAACTATTAGGCACCATAGAGTCTTATTTATAGTCAATTTTCCAACAATGTTTTGTGTGTCACAAACACACAAAAGATTTGAAGTGTCAGGATCGTATTATTATAATTATAAGATAGTGATTATTCCAATACTCAACTTTTGAATACGAAAATAGCTTTTTCTCTGATTATAAAAATCAACTCAAAAGCGATTTAAAGCTTCCTTATAAAGCTTTTATGAAGATAAACCTTTGCAAGCTCTTTTGAATCATAATTTCTTACATGGTTAATGATATTGTGCCTTATGACAAGAATCGGTAAAAATCTTTGCAATCATTCTTTCCATATCAAATAAATGTTAACATATATTTTTAATTTGCTGTAATAAGCTAACAAAGTCTTGGATTTTCTCTTTTCAGTGTAACGAGAAAGAGTTCTTGTACAACAAGAACTCTTTGTACCTCAGTGAAAACTACCGCTAAAATATTTTATGCCTACAACGTCATGGTGATTACTTTGTTTCCCAATTATCTTAAGAAGCTTAAGTTTAACTATTCTGTAGTGTTTCAATTAGCTAGTTACCACTAAACCAATTATCGTTTTAGTACAATGTATAAAACATTAGGCCTGTAGAATTGATTTAACTATGCCGATTTTGTATTCGGATATTTATAACAAGTTCTACCCGCGACTTCGTTCACGCATTTTAATTAATATACTCTCAATTATGTACTGTTGATGTCAGGCAGGCGGCCGGTCGTAAAAACGCAGCCAAATCATGTGACAGCATGTTTATAACATGTTGTGCCGACCCCACTTAGAGTGGGATAAGGGCAGGAAGATGATGACTCTCAATTATGTACTGTATTTTTTTTGTTCTCGAGGAGAAACCCCCCATTGTGGCATCCGGCTGAGTAGAATAAACGACACTCTTTTCTTACCGAGGTGTCGTAAAAGGCGACTAAGGTAAGTTGACCCACCATGTGATATCCGGGTGAATAGAATAAGCCATCCCCATTTCTTACCGAAATGTCGTAAAAGGCGACTAAGGTAAGTTGACGTCAGGCAGGCGGCCGGACGTAAAATATGTAGCCAAATCATCTAATAACATGTTTAAAATATTTAAAACATATTCAGTGAGATACCACACGGTTATACATTGTATATATTATTATTTACATATGTGCAACATTCTTATATATTGAATGTATTTACTTATCTGTTTGTCTGGGTCCATATTTAAAGCATGAGCATGGAATGAGCATACTATATATATCAGCTATCTATAGTAATTTGTATTTAAAATATAAGAACTTTCCAGTATGGTAATGTAGTAGCTAGTGGAAATATAAAATATGAAATACACTAAACGTCTCGCATCGAACTTTATTGGGGATTATAGCATGTGTCAACGAAAGAAACCCATTTCGAGCAGCGTGGAACATTTTAAAAGCGATTTATTAGCAGATGCGGGATTATCTTAAGCAGGACCACCTGTTCTGGAGTGAACTTTGAGGCCGGGACGTGCCCTTTTGCTGCCGGATACATTTATTCAAAAATGTTTGCTTGGATTTAAAGGGATGTAGTGCTGAGCTTTGTCTGGCTCAGAAATTTGAATTTACGAGTGCATGAATATTTTTTTTAGGTAGATGAAATTTATTGAGTGTACTTACACGCACAGTCGTTTGTCACCAAAATAAGTTAATACTTGTGCGACAGAAAACTGGTAAATATATATATGTATAATTTTTTAATACATTATAATCAAAATAATTTTTATTCAAATAAGCGCTTTTGAATCGTCAAGTATCAATATGATTAATCTACAACTAGTTCGGAATGATGCTCTTACCGAGAAGAACCAGAAAGAAACTTGGTTAACAATCTTTTAAACATTTTCAATTTTACATTATTAAACCGCAGTCTTGTATGAAGCTGAAAGGAATTTTTAAATCCAGGTATTTTTATCATCTAAATAATTTCTGTAGACTGGTCTAGTGTGGATTTCGGAATCTTATTGTAGAAGTGAATACCGCTCCAACGAGAGTTGTTAACTCTGCTGAGTCGCGATGCAGGAATCACAAGCTTATTGTGACCTCCCATATGTATATAATACACATCAAATTTTATCTGATACATGTATTGTAATTGCCTATTTCCTTGAACTTTTCACCAATAACACCTTGCTAGATCGATTTTTCTCCCCTAAAACCTCTTACATGGTGAATTTCAGGATTATTCTGATTAAAGTTTCAGGACTTATTGCTATAATATATAATGTAATAGAACTGTCATCATCCTCCTGTCCTTAGGCAGGACAGTTCCACTCTAAGTGGGGTCGACAAGACATGTTATAAACATGTTGTCATATGATTTGGCTACGTATTTTACGACGCCTGCCTGGCGTCAACTTGCCTTAGTCGTATTTTATAACACCTCGAAACGAGGTTGATCTATTTATTCTACTCAGCCGGGTACCACACGGGGCGTCAACTTAAATTAATCACCTTTTACGACACCTCGGTAAAAATCGAGGGTGGTCCATTCTACTCAGCCAGATACCACACGGGGCGTAAACTTACTTGAGCCGCCTTTTACTATATCTCGGTAAGAAACGAGAACGGTCTACTCTACTCAGCCGGATAGCACACTAGGCGACAAATTACCTTAGTCGCCTTTTACGATACCTCGGTAAGAAATGAGGGTGATCTATTCTACTCAGCCGGATAGCACACTGGGCGACAAATTACCTTAGTCGCCTTTTAGGATACCTCGGTAAGAAATGAGGGTGATCTATTCTACTCAGCCGGAGACCACACGGCGGGTCGTCTTTATTTAGTCACCTTTTACTACACCTCGGTAAGAAATGAGTGTGATATATTCTACTCATCTGGATACTATACGGCATATAATGTAATAGAACTGTATAGGATAAAATAAAGGTGGTGTGAATTTTCACACAATTTCTTTAGCCGATGTTAAGTGGCACTTTAATTGAATGCAGACAGAGGGTGACACTCGAAGCGGCACCCTGTTTTAATAAGTGTTTTTAAAACAAAAAATTCTAAACTAAAACACTCTATCGATTATGAGCGATAAGTTTTTATCATCGGAAACATTAAGAAACAAGAAGCGGAAATTTTAAAGGCTTATCTGCTTGTTACGGAATCAAAAAACTTCTTTCAAAAATATTTTAGTAAAACGTGGTTTATAAAATACAATATTAAAAAAAAACAAAATACTCCTGCTCTTATTGCACTTTAAGTAGGGTCGGTAGCTAAGACCAACGCTGCTCCAATGCGGATTGGTGGGTTACACATATCCCAAGATTTCTCTAGAGATCCTCCACGATGTTTTTCTTCACTGAAAAACGTGTGTGTGTTAGATATATAAGTTCTTAATAGAAAAACTCATTGGTGCCTGCCTGGGATTTGAACCTGTGATCTACGAAAGAGTCACACGGCCTCATGGGCTATCACAGTTTGAAAAAACTCAGTACTAACTTTGGAAGCCGTGTGGTATCTGGCTGAGTAGAATAGACCACCCTCTTTCTTACCGAGGTATAGTAATAGGCGACTAAGGTGAGTCGACCCGCCGTCTGGTATACGTTTGAGTAGAACAGACCACCCTCTTTCTAACCGAGGTGTCGCAAAAGCCGACTTAGGTAAGTTAACGTCAGGCAGGCGGCTGGTCGTAATGTACCTAGCCAAATCATGCGACAAGATGTATATAACATGTTGTGCCAACCCCTACTTAGAGTGGGATAAGGGCCGGAGAAAATATAGTACTAACTTGGAAAAGGTATCTAAAACATCCAGAAGGGCCAACACCATAATTAAAATTCAAATATGGAAAAGATAACAAAATAATCATAGATTCATTAAACAGACGTTTAAAGTAATTACTTTTTAATGGGTAAAAAATTGTTAGGAATTATTATTTTATTTACTAATGCTAGAGTAATTTAGTTTTTACTGTGTATTTTATAGAAACATTTTGTTTTAAGCCTTACTTTAGTTTAATCGTCGGAAATTGATCAATTAAATTTTAGTTTTAATTTTTAAATTTATGGCTTACAGGGGTGTCACATGGCACTATTCACAACTTCTTAATTTTTACTTTATACAATATAGCAGTTTCGTAGTATAAATTCAAATTCAAAATATTTTTTATTCAAGTAAACTTGTCAACAAGTGCTTTTGAATCGTCAACGCTGGTTCGGAAAGCTATTCCTACCGAGAAGAGCCAGCAAGAATCTCGGCGGTTGCTTTTTCAAAATAATTCTTAAAAGTAGTTACATTTAGTCATATCTATCTTGTATAGGATTGAACAGTAGCTATATCCACCATTCTTATCACCTCAAGTAATCCTCAACAGTATAGCAGACTTTTTGTATTAGCCTCCCTGTAACATTTTTAAGTTTTAGTTAAACTGCTGTAATGGCAAATCGAAAATTGATTGCAGAATTTTATTATATAATCTTATACCTGTAAGAAATATATACATTTTCTTTTTCTCCAGTAAGTACTAATTGATACTTAATAGTTTATTTACTTATTTATTTTCTTTATAGTTCAAGAAGAAGTAGATAGCACATGTACAAAGGCGGAATTATCCATAAAAGGGATCTCTTCCAGTCGACCTTAGAGTAAAAGAATGAAAAGGACAAGAAGTAAAATACGGGTAATATAGAGAAAAAGAAAAGGAAAATAACAAAAAACTATAAAAACAAATTAATATTAGCACACTTAAAACAATAGATATAAAAAGATGCAATACAGATAAAAGTAATTAATTAAATTTAAATAAATTTAAGTATTTAATCTATAAATTAATTTAGTTTATTCTGTCTTCGATAATAAATTTAAAAGTAGCTGACAAAAGCTAAACAAGATGGCGCAGATAACTTTTTTAGATAATTGCTGGATAAAAATACGATAAAATAACTAAAATAGGTCAACCTAAACATAGATCGGACTAAAGGGAAGCAGTTTATCTCGAACTTTGATTTGAGACTAAGTAATTACCTGTCACTCTCCACTTCCACAGACAATCTCGAGCAATTTAGTCGACAATTTTTTCTTGTTACACACGACCATTGTTTGGAAACAGAGGATGCTATAAAAAACATTCTTCGTGTATTACTTAAGGCAGCACTTGAAACCAATTATACTTTTAACTAAGCCCGGCGGGCTGAAGGACCAAAAATAAATTAGGAGCCGTATACACATTAGGTGATATCATTGAATGATTATAATTATGGTTATTGTAATATGTAAAAAAATCGCAAACTCTTCGGAATTCTTTTAAAGAAGTAATAATAAAATTATTTAGCTATAATCCACTTTAAAGTAAATAAAAAACAAATATAATGCTAATCGTAAATGTGATGTAAATGCAAAATAATTTTAATATGGATCTCGGCAAAGTAACGCCTAATTCTATAAATTACTATTTCTTATTTAATTATTAAACTTCTTCTTTTTAACCACTGAATACTCACTGTTTGACATCACCCTCTTCAAATAATCGTGACTCAAGAATGTTGACCGAAAACCATAAAATGTTCCTTGTTCCATTATATTTGTTTTTCCAATGCTAAGCATTATTTTTTATCCCAGCTGTATTACTATAGCTTTTAACTTTGTGTTTATTATATTAATTATACTTTAGTATTATTATAAAATAATATTAATCACACGTTTCAATATATTGTTGTATTTACCGCAATATATCTCCAACTGCAAATTGAAAACGGTACATCTCATTTTAAAGCTCGAAATCAATTTCGAAATGTAAACAAAAATGCACAGCGAATTTAAAAATTTATACCAGCATCACGGCAAAATGGATAACTCAATCAATGTCAATCGAATCTGGTCCACGTGAATTTAACAAGTCGGATACTAGTTTGCACATTTACGTATATTGCACTTTTTTGGTAGGACTCTTTCATGCAGCGGTTATTTGACCAGCACATACGTTGAGGTTTAATATTGTATTTCTACTAACAACTATATATGTATATACATATATTATATATGTATATATGTATATACATATATTAGTCTTATAAGATAAAGTCATGGTTGCTCAATGGGTAATGGAAAAAGCAATGTGGAGACACTTATTCTGCATGATCAAGTAAGAAATCCAGTGATCCGTAGAAAAAACAGTGGGTATCTTAGATCCGATAGTATAGAAATTCATTGATGAGACCTTTGTCCAGCTGTGGATGAGATCTGTTGAAAACGAAATAATATATATTTGAATATACTCGTATGCTTTCAAAATAGCAATGTCCAGTTGTGTGAATTATATAAGTGAAACTTGATGGAAGATTTTAGATCCTATAACAAAAACTCAGAGACTCTCAAAGGTCTATAGAGTGACTGATGCTTGTGATGTCTGTGCGTGATTGAATCAGGAATGAGAAGATCAAGAAAAGCCTGTCGTATTGCGAAACGAAGGCAAGGCACAGATTGGTAGACATTCTAATAAATAAAGAGCCCTAGTATCTATACTTATTATAAAACAAAGTTTCCAAAAGCTGTCTGTCTGTATGTGATTGATTTTCTCAACATCTGCACAACAGATTTTTGTACGGTCTTTTACTAAAAGGTAGTGCAATTCTTCCGTAAGGTTATTGTTTATAGTACATTACCGTTTTATGTAAATTGTGTTGAAGTGATCACGCGGTAAAAAAACTAGCCTGCAGGGAGCTCTAGTCGCGTGAGCCGCGTTAACTAGTAGGGATATACTAAAGTAATGTACTAAAGAGTTGTACATCTATAAAAATACTACAAAAAAGTCAGCGACTGCATGTCTCTATCTCTATCTCTTATGGTTCACTCACAATAAGTATTTTTATGTTCAAATTTCAATTTTGTTTGGAAATATTTAGTCTGAAAATAATTTTGAGACCTTCACGCGGGCGAAGCCTCTCGTAGCTCTCATAACTAGAAATATTATAATGTTTGAGATTGGTTTAATAATGTGTACTAATAAACTTGCCACCGAAATATAAAACCTGCACACAAAACCAACTAGTGTGAATCAGCCGGTATCGAACAAGCTTGTCACTACAATGGATGTGGTCCACAAATCACCGGTTCGGTTGTTGGGGGTATTTTTTGTCGTTTCGTTCGTTTCGCGGCGAAATTGAGTTTGGCCTACGAAAATTTGACCTATTGACAGCGTGCGTCCGAACAAACAGGCTCGTCTCCATATATCAAATATATTTCAATGCAAGTCGAACAAGAGGGTTTGTTCTAAAACTAGAGTGCCACAAATGACAATTTAAAAAAATATAGAATCTAAAGAGCCAATGATTTTTTTATGTTATAGTATTTATATTACACTAGTATGTTTGACTTTTGATTTAGAAGAAATCATAATCTAGAATTCTTTAATCGATGGGAGCATTGGTGTGTTAGTGTATGTAATTTTTAGAAGTTACAATAAAATTATTTTGCTGTAATCCGCGATATCCGGATAGCAACCAATAATCACTAAGAAGATAGATTTACGCCGACATCGATACATGTTTCCAATTTAACACCACTTCAGTTTGAAAGTTACAATAAAATTATTTTGCTGTAATCCGCGCTTGTTAGGAGAATATAATGCTAAGTGTGTAAATACCCTCCTGATGATGCTTCGGTTTCGGGGCGAAACGATCGTACAGGTTGTGAGTGTGTGTAGTGCTTGTATGAAGTGTTGGTGTTGGTGGCGTCTTGTGATACGTGTGGCGGTTTGTCCTGCATGTATGTGGTATGTGATTGTTGTCTGCTTCATACACTTAGCATTGCAGGTATTCTCTTAAGAAACAAAATAATTTAATTGTAACTTTTGTACTATGGAGATCCGCAAACGCCTACTTATATAAATTGTGTATTTTTTTATTATTAATTGGTTATTGAATAGGAGAGCTGCAACTTTACGAGTAGATATACATACCTATACTCATGCATCAATACAGCCGCAGGTTATCGATCCCTGGGTTAGACAAAGTGACAAGGAGGTACCTAGTATAAATAGCAGCATAATAATCCTAAGAAAAATCAAGAATGGATAGCTTAAAGTACTTTGTATTGACAGAATAATCGGATTATATTATATAGGACCGATATTGAACAGTTTATATCTTTAGTGCAGAAACTTAACGAGTGTGTATGATGGAAGGAAATATTATGAGCAGATTCGGATGTAATTCAGATTAATGCGTTTTGAAATTCATTCCACACGTAACGTAGAAGTATTGTATACAGGCCGTAAACTTTACGATTCCCTGAATCGCGCCAAGTTCTAAAATCATTACTTTATTAACGTTGTAAACTTGCCCTATAATTCTGTAAATACCACATCAACTGCTTATCCTATTCAGTTGGGATTATGACCTATAAATCATTTCAGTAAAATATCAAATTATCGTTTTAGCCGTGAGATTTCAAAAGGCTTATAAACATAAATTTATCGCATACGATGTAACTCGAACTCCAATGTTATTATATTTCAAAGTTTTCGCTCGTAAATCTCGTAGGATTTAATTTTTATGTGACAACCGATGGGTTTTGTGTATCTTAAAGAGTACGGCCATTTTCTTAGTAAGTAAGTAACGGCCTGTTACTATCCCACTGCTGGGCATAGGCCTCTTCTCTCCGTTTTTTTTTTTTTGGAGAGAAGGATTGGAGCTAAGACCTACTACGCTGCTCCAATGCGGATTGGTAGGTTACACACATCCCCAGAATTCTCTAGAGATATGCAGGTTTCCTCACGATGTTTTCCTTCACCGAAAAGCGTGTGATAAATTGCAATTATCAATTAGACACATAAGTTTTTACTAGAAACTCATTGGTGCCTGCCCCGGGTTTGAACCCTAGACCTCCTCGAAAGAGGCGCACGGTGTTACCGCTGGGCTACCACAGCTACGGCCATTTTCTTGATAAGCTTGAATCCAATCTCTTGAAAAGCTTCGTATGTAAGGAGTTCTGTAGCTTTGGTATGAATGGAATGTAAATGTAATATCGAGCTTTGCAATCTGGAATCATGAAGAATTTGTGAGCAACAAAGAATACCAACAAACAAAATAATATATTTTCTAATATATTATTTTGTAGTTCTAAGCGTAGAAATTAATTTTTTTTTTAAAACCCTGTTCAAAGTTGGGTATTGGCACAATGGCGGTTATTTAAGTTTTTTTTTACCATAAACCTAATTTTAGTTTAAAAGTTATCATTATCAGTTATCATGAGAAAACGTGCATTTTTTGGAAAAAGCAATCTTTCATTAAAATCTGAGTTGATGCGGTATGATTTGTCTTAGCTCCGATTCACCTCAATTTTTTTTATTTAATTGCTTCGCTAGCGATTATAGCATTATGAATAAACATAATTACCATTTAATTTTGAAGTAAATATATACATAGAGATCATTACAATAAATCAGAGATTTATAAATAAATACAGTTCAATGTTACATTAATTAATTACAATAAAAGATTATTCACCTTTATTAAATAATTAAATTGACTTATTTATACATTATTAATTTATCAAAAACACAAGATGTACTAAATTCTTGGATAATAATTGCAAATTTATTTATGTGATTATTCATCATCATTCTCCTTGCCCATATTACACTTTAGGTGGGGTCGGCACAATATGTTATTGTCACATGATTTGGCTATGTATTTTACGACCGGCAACATGCCTGACGTCAACTTACGTTAATCGTATTTTACGACTCCTCGATAAGAGAGTGAGAGAGTGGTCTAATAAGAATGGTAATTATATTAATCCAAGTGGTAATAATATAGGAACATTAAATATGATCCATTCAGTTGCTGACTGAAGTCACTTTTGTAACAATACAACCTGATCCTCTTTTCGTCATCTAGTCATTAAGGTCCTTTAACAAAATCGAAAATTACGTTTTATTATTAGACTGACTAAAAATCCTTTAAATCACGTATAATACACGTATAATAACTATACGTATAGGTTAGTTCCGTCCGCCAAACAAAAAATACTTTAACGCGTATCTACTTTAAAAACATCGCACAAATCATTTTAACAGACGGTTAATTATTACAACGGTATTTTATCTCAGAACATTTAAAGCCTTTGGCGCAAGATCTCCTTTGATTAGCATACGACCGACAGACGTCCGCAGAAATCCAAAAAACAATGAAATCATAAATTAGCAAGTCAAACGTATTATTTTCAACGATAAATCATATTTTTCGAAGCGCTTAATTAGCACCGTCTCATTTATTTTCCGTCATAACATAATATGTTATAAATACTAAAAAATAAAACGTTGATTTATGATACTTTCTAAGAATGTTCGTGAGTATGCAGTTAAAACAGTAAGACAGTTTCGTTATTAACACCCAGTAAGCACAACGAAATAAAAAGCTTTTCACATAGCTTATGCAAAACATAAATATAAAATCATGCCTTACATGGAAAAGCTTTATCGCGACATGACCTGTAAGATTGAACAAATACGAATCAAAAATCTGAGAACCTTAACAGCTCTCAGTTGATAATAGATGGCGCTTTTCAATTTCATCCTATTCCTGTAGAATTAACAGGATTTCTATAGCCTATATGTAACCCCGGTGTATAAGGAATAATAGTGCCTCTTATTTGAAAGAATAATTGTGAATTTAATAGTAATTTCATCGATATTGTTTTAGCGGATTCGCTGTGAAAAAGTGACAAACTTAAACCCATACTCATTATCAAAGTCATAACATCAGCCCTCCACTACACGTCGTCCTAAGCCGTGGGCCGGCCTCACAGGAGGCACCCTTAGGACGACGTTCCCAACCTCGTTTCTCCTCAACCTCGACATTTCGCAACCTCGGCGATGCTTCTGCGCTCGCCCGTCCCGCCCGGTGACGCTGTAAAAGCCGTTAGGGCTAACAGCATATTGTCAATTCGAAAAAAAAAACCCATACTCAAAAACTTTCGCATTTATAATATTAGTAGGAAGTAGGATATAATTGAAAAATTATAAAACTGAAGATGGCAAAAAAGTAGTGTAAAGAAAAAGGAAAACAGAACTAACCAAAAGCTACCAATTAGATACTACCTAACAACATTAGAGGGTCAGAATCCGGTCCATCAAACAATAATACGTTTGCCGATAAGTTATCAGCTCGCAAACTTTGGCCACATCACGGTCAATTTTGGTACACCTTATTGAATTACAGGACGACACGTTACCGTATCTAACCTCCCACCCTATATCATCACTACAACACGTACGCTTAGTATTAAAGTGACCTAATTTAAAATTAGGCTTAATTGCGTTAGATACAAAAGTAATAATAAAATTATTTTGCTATAATCCGCGAAGAAGTAAAATAGAAAATATATATAATGCTAAATGTAAGTGGACAATCGGTTATCATACCTGATACATGCAGGATTCTTAAAAACACATGCACAAACCTCCACCACCGCCACCACAATACACAAGCACTATATACGTTCACTATCACAAACTCAACAATCGTTTCGCCCCGCAACCGAAGCATCGTCAGGAGATAGACTGTGTGTGTGCATGTGTTTTTAAGAATCCTGCATGTATCAGGTATGATAACCGATTGTCCACTTACATTTAGCATTATATATATTTTCTATTTTACTTCTTCGCGGATTATAGCAAAATAATTTTATTATTACTTTTGTATTATGGATCTCCGCAAAGTAACGCCTAATTCTATAAATTATGCGTTAGATACATTGTAATCCTTGTTTCAATTCTATCTATGATATCACGTTACTTACTGTTAAAAAAAAAACTAGTCTTTTCTTGCTTTTCTAAGTTATGGCTCTCTTCGAAACCCTACTCACCAGTTTAGTACGCTATTCTACGTTTCATTCCAATTTGCCACAAAATAACTTTTTGAATTAGGTCACTTTGATACTAAGCGTGTGAAGAGAATCATAGGGGAATATTCGACTCTAATGTAAACCATCTAGGTTGATTTTTCTATGACATGTCTATTACTAGATTAATTTATCATGAAAAGTACCTACGTCACTAATATCATCATCATCTTCCTGCCCTTATCCCACTCTAAGTGAGGTCGGCACAACATGTTATAAACATGTTGTAACATGATTTGGCTACGTATTTTACGACCGGCCGCCTGCCTGACGTCAACTTATCTTAGTCGTATTTTACGACACCTCGATAAGAAAGAGGGTGGTCTATTCTACTCAACCGGATACCACACGGTGAGTCAACTTGCCTTAGTCGCCTTTTACGACACCTCGGTAAGACATGAGGGTGGTCTATTCTACTCAGCCGAATACCACACGGTGGGTCAACTTACCTTAGTCGCCTTTTACGACACCTCGGTAAGAAAAGAGGGTGGTACTATTCTATTCAGACCTACGTCACTAATATGACTATGTATTTTAAAAAGTTCGATAGTAGGTTAAAGGGTTGAGATAGTTATACTTTAACTACATTAAAAGCATCATATTTGGTACCCTACTCCGTAATTCGTCATTTGACAATCAGTATTTAGTATATTTTGTCAATGATATTGACGTACCTTTATATTTCATCAACGACCAAAACAAATAGAACCCCAATATTTATCTTTCAAAGTCAAATATTGTCATTGCCCCTATTGACCAAGTTTCTTGGGAACATTCATTTTACGTATTTATGTTTGAAACTTCTTGGTTAGATTTATACCTATGTTTAAATGAAATAAATGAATCTTAAACTATAAACATGATCAAAAAAATTATTAATTTACTTAATGGACAACCAGCAATATAAAATATTTATTTAAATTAAATTATTGGCATTTTAAATTTTCTGCGTTAATTATGATAAAAATTGATTTTAATAAATTAAATAATTAAAAAGAAATCTTTCATAATTTATTAACCATTCAAATTTTTTTAAATTTTATTATTAATATTATATTATATTTCAAGTTATTAAATTAAATCTTAAACTAGAGAGATATTATTCTATTATTCTAAATTTTATTAAATCTCTACTTTTTTTTTGTGTTTGATTTTTTGATTACATTTCGGACATATCCAAGTCACGTCTTTAATACAAAATTCGGAAATCAAGAAGGGCAAAATTTCCAAAGGGTAAAATTTGACCAATTAGACCTTTAAACTAGACCTTTATTACCAAGCGCGCCTTTAATACGGAAGTAATTGTAAATCGTGATTTTCACTTTACCCCACGATGATGCTTGATGGGCAGAGGTCAACTAGATGGCATGTGAAGGCAATTTTCGCTAAATCGTGACATCGTTATGATATTTAACTTTTGGGTACACGTTGGTAGTTTAGTTCAGCTGTGATAGACGAACAGTGATCGTTTGGTAGTGACAGTTGACATACGCTTGGCATGCTTCGGCTGAAAACTACAAATCAACGATTACAAATGCTGCATCATGCTGAGCGGAATGCTTCTGACTGCGTTTTATGCCATGGTATACGCGTGGTCTGTACTAGAATTACATATGAAAAAATGCATTTTTTGCATTCTAAAGGCTTATGAGCCTGGTTGACGTTAAATTTTACAACGCGTGTGTTGTTTGATAAAAAAAACATCTTACGGAAACTTGCATCTATGAAGAATTTATGATATGTGTTATATACGAATCCGCTTGGAAACAGAGAAGTACTCTGCTCCTGGGTGATGAGCTTAGGATGACCTAAGCTCCATTACTAAAACTTAAAAAAGTTGCTCAGCATTGAGATAGAAAAAGAACGGTACTTACTTTAAAAATTAGAAATATATTGGCACTTTTTCTGATAATATCAATTAAATCGAATATATACATAATCTATAAAGCTGGAGAGTTGTTTGTTTGAAAGCGCTAATCGCAGGAAATGCTGGACCGATGTGAAACATGCTGTTAGTGTCATTTATCGAGGAAGGCTATAGGCCATATAGCATCACGCTACGATGAATAGGCGAGGAGGAGCAATAGAAAATATTTCGTAAACGGCAAAATTTAATGCTTTCCTTGCGTGCGTTAAGTAAACGTTAAAAGTTATTCCAAAATCTCTTATAATTAAGTCACGATAAGTACTTTTATGTTAAAAATTTGTGACACACTGATTTCCATGTGGACACGCATGAAGCTGCTGGCACAGCTAGTACATAATAAAATAACTCGTACAACTATTTTTGAAACAGAAAATACGATAACCACACCACACAGTTTGAGTTTGTGGAAAGTATTATGGCTACGCCGTAATTTATATATTATATATTACGTATTTTCCAAACGTTTTAGAGATTTTTTTTTATAATATATCGTCCGTAAAGTAATTTAATAATTGTGTTATGGGTGAGATACATCTGGTTAATATATAGATATATATTATTTTTAAATACATACTTCAATACAAATATATACCCAGGCTCGAGGAACCAACAAATTGTTTATAGAAAAATTTTGCCTTCGGCGGGAATCGAACCTGCAACCCCCGGAGCTGAAGGCAGGATCACTACCCACTGCGCCAATGGGCCAGTCAAAAATGTAACTGTACAGCGGTTGTTGTGAGAGACAAAAAAAAGCCTAAATAGTTTGTCCATTCAAATGAAATGTCACCGATACAAAAAAGTCTAAAACAAGACCCACCTCAGGTTTTACATAAAATCGTCATAAATTAACCTATTGTACATTCAAAGAAACAATCCAAAAGGAGTGGCCTTTAATTTGAATATATGCAAATCCGTTCCAGGCTCACACGCCCACTACTTTGCTTGGGACAGTTACAAGGAGATGCAATGTTGGGAAATTGTACAGACAATACACTGTTTACTCTGCCTTGATTGATTTAACCAAACAGAGGTTCTTTTATTACAAGCGATTACGTCAACTTTATGCCCATTATTACGTTATGGGGGATTTTTTACCCTATATCAGCACGGTAGTTGTTATCCGGCTGAGTAGAATAGACTACCCTCATTTCGACCGAGGTGTCATAAAAGGCTACTAAGGTAAGTTGACCCATCAGGTATCCGGCTGAGTAGAATAGACTCTACCGCATTTGTTACCATCATCATCATCCTCCTGCCCTTATCCTACTCTAAGTGGGGTTGGCACAACTTGCTATATACATGTTGTCACATGATATTGCTACGTATTTTATGACCGGCCGCCTGACTGTCAACTCACGTTACTCGTATTTTACGACACCTCATAGCAACTCTTATCAAATAAATTGTGTGAATAATGAATAAATAAATTATCGAGAGTAATATGAAATGTTACAAATTTAACCGTGTTATATAACTTTAGTTACCCTCATACTTGAAGCTTTCATCTATAGTAAGGAGTTTCTAAGCTTTTAATATAAGAAATTAGAGGGAGACTAGACAGGGTGAATATTCCAAATCCAATGGTAATCCAATCTTGCACTCGTTAAATGTGGCGAGATGCGAATGCGCATTTCGAGTTGAGATAAAGGCCAGTACACACCGCCACGTGGCTGACGCGTGCCATCACCAATATGGCGACGGGGGACAGTATTTTGTCCTCACCAAATAGCTGTATGTTACACCGTTGTGTAACAATGATATATATTTTTTTACATAATAAAAATATTTACCGTGTGGTAACCGAGTACCGAGTAGGATAGTACAACCTTATTTCTTACCGACGTGTCGTAAAAGGCGACTAAGGTAAGTCGACCCGCCGTGTGGTATCTGGTTGAGTAGAATAGATCACCCTCTTTCTTACCGACGTATCGTGAAAGGCTACTAAGATAAGTCGACCCGCCGTGTGGTATCCGGTTGAGCAGAATAGATCACGCTCTTTCTTACCAAGGTGTCGTAAAATACGACTAAGGTAAGTTGACCCACCGTGTGGTATCCGATTGAGTAGAATAGGTCATCCTCATTCCTTACCAAGGTATCGTAAAATAGGACTAAGGTATGTTGACGTCAGGCAGGCGTTCGGTTGTAATATACGTAGCTAAATTATGTGACAACATTTATAACATGTTGCGCTGACCTCACTTAGAGTGGGATAAGGGCAGCAGGATGTCTGATGTACATAATAAAAATATGTTTTTTATTTATTTGGGAGCAAACGAGGTAAATGTGTATAGTATACTAGAGGATATATTACACAATTCCGTAGTTTAATATTTATGATAACGTTATTTTGAAGTCACTGTGCTTTATAGTAAAGTTTCGTAGCAGTACATTAGTAAAAGGGGCATATTTGGTTTATGACTTTCTAATTTACAAAATAGTTAACTATTTTATGCTTACAAAAGGTCTCATCTCTTTTTCTTGGAGAAAGATTGTAGTCAGACTCACAACGCTGTTCCAATTAAAAACATAAGGAATTGTAAAAATAAATTAACTACATAAGATCGTTTCAAAAATTTATTGGCCTGCCGGAGATTTAAACTTGTGATTTCATAAAGATTTCGATTTCCTGGTAAAAATAATTCGGTAGCTTTATTCAGCCTTCAAGGAATTTAGAGAAATTAATACTGATAATAATAATTCTGTCTTGTATTTTCTTGTGATACGCTCACCCATTCGTTATTTTTTTATCTTTTCTCTTAAAATAGGTTATCTGAAGATTACTATATTGTTCTTTTTACAAATTTTACTAAACTAATACTTTAGTTTTTTTATGTTGACTATATATATTATTTTGCAACACAGTTTATCAAAAGCAATTACTTAAACTCAACTGTGTGATAGTAGGTCAAATGATAAGTAAACGCAAGGCGTCTTCGAAAAATAAAACTAAATATAGCCCCCTATTACAGAGTTAATGTGTTGACAACGCTCCTACTTAGGGGGGCCGCTTGCGAACATGACGCGTGCGGATGTTTGACATTAATTTATTCCTGAAAAATTCTTGTTGTTACCTAATTTTTGCAACATCTTAATTTTTATTCTTAAAGAGAATGACTAATACATATATTAGTCATTCTCTACGTCATTGAAATAGCCTTGTGGTATCTGGCTGAGTAGAATGGAGCACTCTCATTTCTTACCGAGGCGGCGTTAAAGGCGAATAAGGTAAGTCGACCCGCCTTATGATATGCGGCTGAGGAGAATAGGCGGGTGGTCTTTGAAAAGTTTTAACTATTTGAATCTACATAATTTGAACTTACAGAATTGACCCACCGTGTTGAATACGGCTAAGTAGAATAGATCACCCTCGTTTTTTACCAGGTTGTAAAAGGCGACTAAAACAAGTTGAACTGCTGTGTTGTATCATGCCGAGTAGAAAAGACGTAATTTCTTACGGAGGTGCTGTAAAAGGCGACTAAAGTAAGTTGACCCACCATGTGGTATCCGGTTAAGTAGAATAGACCACCCTCTTTCTTACCGAGGTGTCGTAAAATATGATCAAGTAAGTTGATGTCAGGCAGGCGGCCGGTCGTAAAATACGTAGCCAAATCATATGACATGTTTATAACATGTTGTGCTGATCCCACTTAGAGTAGGATAAGGGCAGGAAGATTAAAATGACTCACTTACAAACCTGCCTTTGATTCCCTAGTCTATATAATAAGTCTATGATTCTGATACTAGTAAGTCAAAACCTGTCGACTATGAAGATCTATTTGTTCCGTACAAAACTTAGCAAACTCTACTCTTTACAAGTCAAACCCAACAAACACTCGATACACTCGCGACTACAAGTGGGCATGATATGACGCCGGCACTCGCAACGATTGAAATTTTGTTTTCCAACTGAAACGTGCACAGATGAATTTCCAGTATCCAATTTCGAGACTCTTTGATTGCTCTTACAAGGATAGATCAGATGTTCATATTTGTTGTTGTTCATATCTTTCTATTGTAATTTTTTTATCTTTCCACTGCGTCGTTAAGGTTGTTTATAGTATGAAATTACGATCAAAAAGATCTGCACATGCTATCTACCGATGGTTATGTCGGACTCGCACCGACTAAAATAACCTTGTGCTCCACTACCCTGGCGGAGATAGGGTACCTATAAAGACATTACCCCCATCCCAGCCAGCAGCAACTCTGTACCCCAGAGTGCGTCACCTCTGGGTCGGGGCCTCTCTGAAAGTGACCCCTCCCTCCGCTGGACGATACATCGGGAGCACCAGATGCATCGAACGCCTCGGGGACCTTATAGGCCGGAAAGGTCTCCGTTCGGGCGGCACGCGATGGTCTATAGAAAAATACTAGCTTTACTGGCGGTTTCATCCGCATGGAAATCAATGTGTCACAAAGATTTTACCTTTATTTTATTCTGAGTTAAAAAAATTACCTTAAAACCTTAAAACCTTAGAATACCTAGACTAAGAATGCGTACAACTCTGAGCGTCTAGCAATTTGATGTGCGTAATACGTTTACAATAATCATCATCCTCCTGCCCCTATCCCACTCTAAATGGTTTGGCACAACATGTTTTAAGCATGTTACATCTTCTGGCTTGTAATTTTACGATCGGCGGCATGTCTGACTTCAACTTATCTTTAGTCACCTCTTACGACACCTCGGTAAGGAATGAGAGTGTTCTACAGTCTATGTCTATTCTACTCAGCAGGATACAACACGGCGAATCAACTTGCTTTGATTGCCTTTTACGACACCTTTATTAAAAAATGAGTGTGGTCTATTCTACTCAGCCGGATACCACACGACGGTACAACTTAACTTAGTCGCCTTATACGAGACCTCAGTAAGAAACGAGGGTGATCTATTCTACTTAGCCGGATTCAACACGGCAGGTCAACTTGCCTTATTCGCTTTTTACGCACCTCAGTAAGAAACGAGGGTGGTCTATTCTACTCAGCCGGACACCACACGGTGGGTCAATCCTCAAAATATATAGATTTAAAAAGTTAAAACTTTTCAATGAAATTATATTTATGATAGTACTGCCTGTATTGTATTTATACGTGTAATACATACAAGAATATCCTCAACTAATATAAAAGTAGCACAGGTAACATTACACTGTCTCAAAAGGCACCACGTTAGTAACACGATAGCCCTTGGTGAGAGTGGACGTGTAGTAAACGTTACTTGTTATAGCGTGTTTGAGCCTATGCTTTATTCATACAATACAAGTGAACATATACACCACACTGCCTATAAAGGGTTAGACGTACGAGAGACTACGAGGCCATAATATAAAGCCAGTTTGAACTAGAAATTTTGTTTCGCAACTGAAACCCCTGATGAAATTCGAGTGGCTTTTTGATTACTCTTTCATGGTATGGACAGAATACTCGTATGTGTGTATTTGCATTAGTTTTTTTTTTATTTCATTTGTGTGGTTGAATATTTACGTTGAAATGTCTAACCAAATAACGTTTGAGATGTATAGAAGTCATTATTTAGAGGTATGTGGTAACAATTTTTTTTTCCAAATTATTTTCATAAGTAGTAATACTATAAACATTAATATTAATTAGTAACTATTAATAATAAAATTAATAATACTAAATAATAAAATTAATAATTCTAAATAATAAAATTAATAATTAGAGGACTGAAGAGGACGACGCTGAGATTAATATTAATTAATAGCTACTAAAAAGGGCGATGCTGGGAAATAAAGTGACAAAACATGCGTACCTCGTTCGTTACTTGAACAATAAAATCGTGTCAATCAGCACAGCATAGTTACAGTGTATTATGCCTATTTATTTTTAAAGTATAATTAAACTTTTATTAGCTGTGAGGTAAGAAAGAGGGTAGTCTGTTCTACTTAACTGGATACCACACAGCGAGTCGACTTAACTTAGTCGCATTTTACGATACCTCGGTAAGAAATGAGGATGGTCTATTCTACTCAACCGAATACAACACGGCAAGTCGACTTACCTTAGTCGCATTTTACGATACCTCGGTAAGAAATGAGGGTGGTTTATTCTATTCAGACGGATACCACAAGGCGGGTCGACTTACCTTACTCGCCTTTTACGACATCTCAATAAGAAATGACGGTGGTCTATTCTATTCAGCCGGCGTAACGCTATAACCCGTAATACTAACATTAAATGTTTATATCGCTAGTAGTCAGTCGTCAGATTCTCGTCATAAACATAAATTGCTTTCGACTAATCACCTAAGCTGTGTTCAACTAAGAGCATCTGGTGTGGAAATATTCTCAATTCCCGAATTTTCCACGCGAAAACATGCGAATATGAATCGCAAACGGCCACTAATGAAAGCCGCAATTCCACCAGCATACATCAACAAATGAGCGTATGTAATGAGCATTTAATTAAAAAGAAATTAACATTCGATTTCAGATTACGAACTGAAAAAATTTTAAATTTTAAAAAGGATTTAAATTAAAGAAATTGAGAAGAATTTGTGTTGACAAGTGTGGTATTCCGCTGAGTATAATAGACCACTCTCATTTCTTACCGTGGTGTTGTAAAAGGTGACTAAGGTAAGTCGACCCGCCGTGTAGTATCCGGTTGAGTAGAATAGACCCCCCTCTTTCTTACCGAGGTGTTGTAAAAGGCGATTAAGGTAAATTGTCCCGCCGTGTAGTATCCGGTTGAGTAAAATAGACCACTCTCATTTCTTACCGAGGTTTCGTTAAATACAACTTAGGTAAGTTGACGTCAGGCAGGTGGTCGGTTGTAAAATACTTAGACAAATCATGTAACAACATGTTTATAACATCGAATATTATTGGAATATGTTTATTATTTAGCAAATTTATTCTTTTTTTGTAAACAGTACAAATCTGATGGCATCAATATTAAGAGAGAAATTTGAAATAGAAAAGTCCATCAGTTGAAGGAGATAGAGAAAGCAGTGTCTCATTAAGCTCCAACTCTCTATCTCGAAAAATGGAGAGAGAATATCTATGCCCGGCAGTGGGATAATAAGAGACCGTTTACTTTATGTTTTAAAATTGCTAACCTCAGCAATGAAAATGAAGATAATTTTCCAAATTTCAATCGCTTTAAGCAATGTTTGTTAGACAATTATTCAATGAGATTCATTCTAACGATATTATTATGTTTGAATATATAAAAAAACAATATATTATATATACAAGATTAGATATTTTAAATTATCCAAGTCATCAATTTAATAAAGTTCTTTAGAACGAACATATCAAAGGGATTTTCGCTTTGTAATTATATTCTTCACAAGAGGACTAAGAGATTGAAATTCCAGTAAATAATATATACTAATTTTATAACATCAAACAATATAAGCCATGTTAAAATTTCAGACACCCTAACGATTGTATTCCCTTTGAAATACACCACCACTTTAAACTAGTAACACGAAACTGTCTGAAAACTTTATCTTTAATTTGCTATCTTTGTCCATGTGTGCTTATTTAGTTTTGAAAGCTTATGTTACCACCACAAAAGCTTTCACAAAGAGATGTGATATCTCGAATCATATGAGAGTTTGTAAATCTATAATAACATGAAATTACATATATGTATCAAGATTGTGCGACTGGGATCCATTAGGCCCCTTTTTACGCCATGCTAACGATGAGAAATCGGAGTTCATTGATTTACTTATAGAATTAGGCATAACTTTGCTTACATTCATAATACAAAGGTAATGACATTATTATTTTGTTAATATCCGCTATGAAAGAATATGTATAACAATAAATATAGTGTACTATCCGTTATCATTTCCGATACATATAAAAATCATGTAAACCCCCATCACTATCATTTGAATAGACTAAATAAAAATAAATTGGCTATTGTAGAGAGGCACAAACAAACAAAACCTCTTCAATAATTGTTTTTATGTAAATACTACTTACTATACTTTTGTTTATAAATTTAAATTTAAAATATTCTTCATTCAAAACTATATTAAATCTTTACTTTAGAATCATCAAATTGTAATAAAGCTGCCCCCGGTTTAGATAGCTGCTCCGAGATTAGGTCTAGAAAGGACTCGGCGGTTACTATTAAAAAAACAACATTAAAGGTAAAAGTAAAGTTGGTTGCAAAACAAAAAATAAAGTAATACAACCACATTATCCAGCCTAACATTTTTAAACGCTTCATCCAGCCCATTTACGTAAACCCAACGTCAAACAATATTTCAGTCATCGACCGCTACCAAAGGGCGCTACCATCAAAAGAATACACATATTCAAAACCCGTTAAAACAATCGTGTCCACACATCCTCCCGTACCTAATTGAGACATATAACACGAAAGGATGTGATTACGAGGAACATAAAACCGTACGGGGACCTAAACGGAACTTTAAAAATAGAGACGGGGGTTCCGTTTATGCCTCAACACGTTCGGAAATAATGATGCCGTACAAACTGATTTCATACGGCTGAATAGCAGATCATTGGGTGGTATACTGTACTATGGGTTTGACGGACTCTGTATATAATTTGAGCAAATAATAATTTCTATATATCTTCTCTAAATCACAATCCCGTGTGGTATCCAGCTGAGTAGAATATACAACCCTCATTTCTTACCAGTGTCGTAAATAGCGAGTAAGGTAAGTCGACTCGCCGTGTGGTATCAGGCTGAGTAGAATAACCACCTGGAATCCCTACACCAGTCGATCTTGTGCCGCTTGGATCTGCCCTTATTCCACTCTAAGTGGGATTGGCACAACATGTTATAAACATGTTGTCACATGATTTGTCTACGTATTTTACGACCGGCCACCTACATTACTAAGTCATATTTTACGACACCTCGGAATACAGAGGATGTTCTGATATTCTATTCAACCAGATAACACACGGTGGGTCAACTTACCTTAGTCGCCGTTTACGACACCTCGGTGAGAAATAAGGATGGTCTACTCTACTCAGTCAAATACCACACGGCATTATCAGTAGCGCTATGTATTTCAAATAATTACTTTTATTTCTAAGAAACCTTCAAAGGTACAAAGCCTTACTTTTTTTTTAAATTGATAACTTAACTATTTGTATCAATATAATAAATATTACGAACAGAATTAAAAATGTAAACTATTTATCGATTTATATACGTTTGATATGATATCTTTCCAATAATGTAATGTAAACCTTTTACAAATAAAACAATCTGATACAAACACAGATACAATCTAAATTTGTTTAATCAAGTTGATTACTTTAAATGACCCCTACTTACCTACAATTTCACTAATTCACCGAACGCTCAAAAATACCACGATATCGCCCCCGCATGCCTGTCTAATAACCGACGACACCCACGGGGCATTGTAATAGTAATAGATGCATTAGCTGGCGTACACAAAATGTGATGATTGACAATTTTGTATCGATCCCACTTCTGATAACCTTCAGATGCCGGTGTGTGGGGTGATGGAATTGTGGATTAAATTTGTATATAGATTTGATATCAATATTCCAGATGGGAATGTGAATATCTTTGAGTTGGTATTCCTTTGATAAAACGCCCGTTATTCCAGTGGGAAGATGTACTAGGGCCTAGTATCACAAAAATATATTTAACTTGCAGTCATGATTCAAATCTTACAGCTTAATCTTTAGCGTCTGGTCTGGTATTGGTAACGCAATAATATATTTGAATTGAAAAATGTCATAGTTTTTAATACAGTTCTGTTCATTCCCAGATAATACTTTAATAGATGATTAAATATGAAACGAAATGAACATTGTTTATCCTACAAAGTGATTACAAATATCGTGTGGTATTCTCAAATCTTAATAATAAGAATCTCTTTGTTTATGCCAAACGCGGATTGAATTAAAATAATTCTATCATACCGGCTCTGTACTAATAAATTGTAATTATCGCCAGTGATCAGTATAAATTGCCCTAACTTAACTTTATTAACTTCCTCATACTTCATAATTCAAAAGACAGCAAATATTGACTCTTTCACTCTTATCTACATAGACAACATCTATAACTCCCGTTCGCAAATAATAATTGAGCCGTATTGTAAATTTCAACACCGAAGTATGAGACGGTGCCGCCTTGACAATGCCAGTACTAAATAAGTTAAGAACTTAGCCGTGAGCCCTCATTAAGCCCTTTATATTGCCATCGTGGGCGGCCGAAACAAAGGAACTTTATTCATTCATAAATTGATCGTGAGCATTTTGATCCGTTCGTCGAGATAGTGTAAAACTGAATATTTATAAGCTTTCTGTGTATACAAGGCCGCGTTTGACCATGCGTGAAGGTTAATTTGTGGGTACTGAATTGAATTTTGTTCTATTCTATTTGTACGTGTTAAATAATTTTTTACAGTATAAGAAACGGCATAGGAATTTATTAACTGTACCTTTTTTCAATGCTTAGACCTTGGTTACTAAATAATGAAACTATATTTGATGACAAGTGATGATGATATCTAAAAAACTAGAATTTGGGATTTAAAAAAAAAGCTTGCTGGAGTAATAAAATGCTTAGTGGAGTAAGCTTTGATTAAGTTAAGTTAAGCTTTGTATTGCCAAAACTGAGTGTGGATCTAATATGTCATTTATTGTTATTTTTATTATATTTATTTTAATCCGCCTTTTGTGCAAATATTTGTATATGCATATACAGTAATTTTATAACAAAGTCTTTAAATAAATAAATAAAATTTAATATTATTTTTTATTGGAACAAATCGTCCCAGAACTTAGGTCCATAATCGCATCGCAGTTGCAAGTACATATCGTAGGTAAATTATGACAAAAAATGATCAATTAAAGAGAGCAATATTGATTTAAAAAAACTCATTACATACTTATCAAATGCTTTTGTATCTAATGTAACTAATAAGGCGAGATATTTTTCAAACCAAAGCTAACATATAATCAAACAGACGGCAACGTACATTTAAAAATCGAAGTCTCTGTAATTGACGTGCGTCATGCAATTTTTCCGCCCTACTTTTTGCTCTGTCAAAAACAAAGCAAAGAAAATCCCTCCCGCTATTTCCACACGAAGTAACCGTGTAGTGCAGGGGAGTCTAGCAAGTTTTGCTTCGACCTACAACTCTAGTGCTCTGGCAACTCATTAGGGACCCCACTACGGAGGGGCCTCAGGGGCTTCAACGGCACAAAAGGGGTTCTTCACGGCTCGAGAGTCATCCGTGAACTAACGTACTTAAACCGACTGATTGTCACAGAGTACATCACTCAGTAAGAATTATTTGTTATACTGCTATTCTAAATATATTTTATTGTTAAAATAATATTTTTTCCGAACTGAATATATGTTTATTTAAATTTGTTTAGAAAAACAGCGTCGTACAATATATTTCTTAAATCCTACTAATATGATAAATGCGAAAGTTTGTGAGTATGGCTGTATCTTTGTAACTCTTTCACGGCGAATCCGCTGATCCAATAAAGACGAAATTTGGCACAATTATTCCTTATAGGCTATAGGCTATATTCCTGTAGGAATGTAGGAATATGATGACACTAAAAGCGGCATCCATTATCAACCTATCACGCGACAAAAATTTACGCAAACGAAGTCGCGGGTAAAAGCTAGTAGAAACGTCATCTTTATCTGTATCATCATCATCATTCTCTGGCCCTCATCCATGTGGGGTCCCTTAGTGGGGTAGGCACAACATGTTATAAACATGTTGTTAAATAATTTAGCTAGGTTATTACGACTGGCCGCCTGCCTGACGTCAACTTACCTTAGTAAGTTGACGTCAGGCATATACACCAGGTCGGTAGGAAACGAGGTTTATATACATATTGAATCGATATAAGCCCCCATTTAATGTCGTAGTGAGGGATAGGCGAGCGTAGAAACATCGTCGGAAGTGTAACTTAGAAAGTAAGCCTATTAGTTTTACCAGTATCGAGAAACATCGTACTTAAGATATTTTACATCTATGATGACTAAAAAGAAGAATGACAAAAAACTGGTAATTTCAGATGAACGGAAATAAAGGATAGTTTACACTCTTTTCTATTTTACAGACATATTATAAACATGATTAGCGCTTTCGAGCATGTAATGATTTATATTTTGAATTTTTAAGCATTATAAATTTACAATAGTTGTTTAATTCGACGCATCCTATGGGATTACGGGATAGTATCTATATTACTTTTATTGTTTATTATGACGCCAATTTTCTTTATTTATTTGTTTCTAAGATTAGGTGTACATAAATATGTTTTACTCCACATACTTTATTTACAACATATATTCTGCTTGACTTGACATTTTTATTGTGTACAAAAAGGTCGTACAATAAAGAATAAAATAAAAATTAAGTGACAAAAGCCGTGCTTGCCTTGGTCATCAGCTACCATCCGCGAAAACCCTACCTTGTTACAACTTTACGACCAATTTAAGTTGGAGCCCGCGTCTTTAAGTGACAATTTATGTGGCTATGTTTCACAATATATTAAAGTAAGGGCCGCCAAAATACGACCACTGTGTCGGAACAACGAAAACTGGCTAGATATAAATAAAACTTTATAAACAACTGGAAACAAAAATACATTAATTTCAAGTTAATGCAAATGTACGGTCTCATAACAAGGGCTAGAAATTTATTGTAGGACTAAAATTTCCATCTCGTCCGAAGGCCATTCTAGAACTATGGTACACGAAAATCAAACAATTCTACAAAGTATCTCTAAATTAGTAATTAATTAAGTTTGTTTCGCAATTATTTCAGCTATGCTTGTGTGCACAATCTCTGCCACCCCAAGTGTGGGGTATGTGTCAACAACATTAAATACAATTCGGATTCAAAATATTTTTTATTCAAGTAAACCTGTACACATGTGCTTTTGAATCGTCAACTCTACTGCTGGTTTAGAAAGCTGCTCCTACCGAGAAGAGCCAGCAAGAAACTCGGCGGTTGCCCTTGACAAAATTTTGGTCATAACGACAATATAAATCGTCCGAAGACTTTGGATAAAAAGCTCTTGCATAGTTTCCTAGGTATAGAAAGATTTATCGAAAGATACATCGCTGGTAGATTCGCTATGTGGACAGACGACTTAACAATGCGCAAGGAAGTCTAAGCATTACTAGAACATTTAACGTTGATATCTCTTGAAAAAACGTCTGTTTGTTGTAAAGTAGAAAATATTGAGACATAACTTTTTTATTACTGAATTGACAACGGCTAGTGACACGGGTTGATTTAAATCGCTTCCAAACTTTCCAAAAGTAGAAAATTACGATTTTGAAATCAGCATTTTATAATTACGTCCGACTGCGCAGCACTACGCCAAAAGGCTAATACCATAAGATAGGTTATAAGGGACATCCGATCCCCTGTAACGCGATACACCCTATCGTTAGCTGAACTACGGACAAATCTGCGCTAGCGGTTGATCATCACTCTTCATAATGAAGGATCACGATCTTGATTGATAAGCTAGCCCTTGCTTTGATATAGACCAAGAATATTTAGATATGTCCATGACAATACTCCAAAGTATCTTAAAACTTGTGTTATGGGTGATGGACGACTGGTAAGTAATATACATACATAATCTATATCAATACTTATTATAAAACAACGTCCTAAAGTTGTATGTCTGTATGTGATAGATTTTCTAAAAATCTACTGAACGGATCTTTAAACGGTTTTTACTAAAAGATTCGGAAGGGTTAGATTAATAGTACATTACGGTTTTACGTAAATTGTCTTAAAGAGGTCACGAGGTTGTAAAAAGACTCGCCTGCTGGGATCTTTAGGCGCGTGCGCCGGGTAAACCAACAGAGATATACTTAAGCGATGTACTAGAGAATTGTAGATCTACAAAAATACTATAAAAAAGTCCGCATGTCTCTTTCTCTTATAGGTAACTTATAATAACTACTTTTGTCTTTTGTGACACTATTTCTATGCTGGCGAAGACGCAGGTACATAAATACTTCTCTTAAATACATCCAGAAGCGAAGATTCAACAAACCAACCAGTCATATATACTTAACAATAAATTATATTTAAGATAACATAACATTTTTCTTGATAGACTATATATTATTAGATTATACAACCTAGTTTAATTAGGCTCTTTTGTTTAATGATTTTTATGATCGATACCTTATAATACACAATTAGATTATTCCTTGAGAAATTCCATATAAAGAATCATAAAGAAGAAGAAGAATCAATCAAATTCCTTTGTTTGAATAATTACTAACTTATAATTTAAGATAAAATAGTTAATCATCAATCGAAATATAAATTATTGTTCAATATTTCTTGTCTGCAAAGTTAGGGTTCTTTAATTGGAAAAGTTGAAAAAATTTATGAGAAATGTGCTCATAACTTTGAGTCAGTATTTCATTACTTTTTAACTATTAGTAATCATCGACGAAGTGTATCAATTTTTTTTTTGATATTTCAACAGTGTACAAAATGTAATCATATATTTAATATAGTTACCTTCTTAATCTGTTGGTTACTACTATGTAATAGGATATATTCTAATTGCTTTCGTTATGTTGACAATTTCCGATGACCTTTACAAATATTTTAATTATTCGATCTACAGTTCCTGTTATTTTTTTTTACTAACAGAGAGCTATTTATTTTATAGTATCTGGGTGACCGAGCTTGCATATTATATATGTATTTTTATGTATTTTTTTATAAAGATAAAAGAAAATAAAATAAAAAATAATAGGAAGCGCTAGTGATATCTGAGACTCAATCCCGGGTATTTTCACTTTTTTTGTCTGCTCGTTCCCCACTGAGCTATAACAACTTTTCAAATGACAACACAATTAACCTTTGTATTCTATTTATATTTTAGTTGTTTTTCAATGCCTGAAAACAGGGATAATTTTTTTTTAATATAAAACTTAGATCGATTTATGGCCCCCCAAAAGCCATAAAAGGCCATAAAAGGCGACTAAGGTTAATTGACCCGGCATATAGTATCCAGCTAAGTAGAATAGATCACCTTAATTTCTTACCAAGGTGTCGCATAAGCCGACTAAGGTAAGTTGACGTCAGGCAGGCGGCCGGTTAGTGCGTAGCGAAATCATGTAATAACATGTTTTAATATGTCGTGCCGACCCCACTTATAGTGTAATAAGGACAAAAGAATGATGAGAAGAAGGAATGAATTTATATTTTAATTTGGTTATCAAGTGCATAAATATAGTAGTTAAATTTTATACAACCAAATTTAATTTTCACCGTGTTTATACCTTTTTTGACCGTGTCTATACCTTTTTAGCTCTATGGTCTATATCTGCTCATTACTTAAAAAGATTAAAATTTGAGCGGTAGTGACGGGCGGACTAACTCTGTAAGTTTTTGCTTAATCTTCTAGGTATGAGATTCGCTCAGTGATTGATTATGATTAATCCCATTATTAGCTTTTTATTTAGAAGATATTTCATAGAATAGTGTGCTGGTGGAGGTTTTGATGCATCATGTGTAAAATAGGCTATAGTAAGTAACGGCCTGTTACTATCCCACTGCTGGGCATAGGCCTCCTCTCTCCATTTTTGGAGAGAAGGGTTGGAGCTAAGACCTACCACGCTGCTCCAATGCGGATTGGCAGGTTACACATATCCCCGGAATTCTCTAGAGATATGCAGGTTTCCTCACGATGTTTTCCTTCACCGAAAAGCGTGTGATAAATTGCAATTATCAATTAGACACATAAGTTTTTAATAGAAAAACTCATTGGTGTCTGCCCGGGTTTGAACCCATGATCGTCTCTAGAGATTCACACGGTCGCACCGCTAGGCCATCACAGCTATCTAAATAAATAAATAGGCTATATACATATATAAAAGTGGCTAGTAATTTTATTTTGTCTATAAATTAATTACTATGAAACTATTCATGCATGGAGTTATTATACTAGGGGAGCCACAGGCATGCATGTGAATGACTGTGGCAACAAATAATAAGAAATGAAAGATGACACTCATATCCAAAAAGAGAGACAGATAATAAGACTTATTTGCTTTCACGTTTTGAACGTGAAACACACAAATGTTTCACGTTTTGTATCATCTTATATGTTAGTCCATTATTCTTAATACTGATAATAATACAATTTTAACTTCAACCGTACCATATTTTATCAATATTGCTCCAGCGGACACAAGCGTTACAGACGCACTGACTTACACATTTATCAAATTAGTATGGATAATTCGCATTTGTGAATAGCGGATTACAGCAAAATAATTATGTTTGTTCCAAGATATTTTTAACCCGCCATTCCGCATTGGAGTAGCATTATGGGTCTATGTTCCAATCGTTCTTGCCAATAGAGAAAGGGGGCTTTCACCCAGCATTAAAATACTAATGCAAATTGATCAATAATTGGAGTAAAGTTAAAGACAAATAAATAAATGAAAAAAGTGAAGCAAGATATATATTTCTTAAATTATAAAACATAAGGAATTCATAAATGAGCCCTATTATTCTATTTTTGCTAACTATGAAGAAAAATCAATAGAATGTATTATAAGTTAAGCAATATGGCTTCAAGGACGTAATTTCACAAACAACCGTATGCTTTAAACTGTGCTGAAGTAAACGATCCATTAAATTAAGCCGGAAAACGGTTATTTCGAAACAATTTCCTTTGCAGAACAAACGAAGGACTTAAATTGAAATATTATGAGGCAAAAATAAAACTGCCAGTAATAATGTACTTTATATATTAAAGACAGAGTGGCTTACAGTACAGCCAACCTTCAATAATTAAAAGGCATGGAAACTTGAAGAAATATATCAAAAAAAGGAAAGTAGCGCGCTTTTACTATTCCACAGCTGGGCAACAACTCTTTGTCTTACACAAGTAGTTCAGCACACGACCCTGATATTAAGACATCTAATAGTCGCCCGACTTTAAGCAGGAGTCTGGTTCTTAGATACTCTACGTCTCTTTATAACTGACCCGTTTAAAACTATACCCGTTTGTCTTATATTTAGTACCTAGTTAATTTACCATAGAAAGTGTACTGAATATTATTTATTTTCATTTTTTTTCGGGAATATGCTGTAAGCCAGAGTGGCTTTTACAGCGCCACAGGAAGATATGGGGCGAGCGCAGAATCATTACCAGAGGGTGAAGTAAAGCACCGGTACAAGCAAGCAAGTAAACCCTCGGGAGAGATTCGTAACATCTTAGAAACTTCGCTTTAAGGGTGCCTCCTGTAAGGATTTTTTTTTGGACACTAACTCTAACTAATGATATTAGCCCTTTTACAGCGTCACCAAGAGAGTGGGCGAGCGCAGAAGCATCGTTGGGAGTGATAAACTGGGAGAGCCAGCGTGAAGCGACCCTTGCAGCATCCTGGGGGCGTCGCCTTAATGATGCCTCCTATGAGGCCCAACCTCCAAAACAAACTTGTAGCTATACCTTTTTTACAGGGGCACACCTTTAGCGCGCTTTAATAGACAACAGCGCCATCTAGTTTGCGGCGGTAACAAAATATCTCAAACAGTACCCTTGCTTAAGACTTTTAAAAAACATAATTTATCTTTGCAGATTTTATTACATTCAATTACAGATCTAACACAATAATAATTTATCCACGCAAATTATACGCGAAACACTCTATTGTAATGACGGCAAATCACCAATCTAGTTGACTCAGAGTAAGAAGGCATTAAACATGTTTACATCAACACAAGATTGCGAGCCTGATTGATATATAATAGCCGTCTCGTATCAAACACCTCCGTGATCAACATAATTTGGCCTAATAAAAAATTAAAAGCATTTTGAAAACCTTATAATGGTAACAGCGTATAATTGCTTAATGACGTACCTAAATTGCGACTGCGTATTATTTATTCATGAGGTACCTACCCAACCGATGATCGTTGACGATCGCGCGAACCTAAAATTACTTAACCCATTATGTCATCAACCGTTTTATGCATCTAATTTTTTTATATTATAAAAGAACCTTTCTTAATGGCACATCACGGCCGATTTGTTGGTGTATAATAAGCGATTAAATGCTTTGTTATTTAGCCGGCTTTATGGGTAGTGTAATGATTGTGATTTAATTTTTGTTTAGCGCTTGTAACTACCAGGTTGGGTATACATTTATAATCTCATATAGTTCTGAGGTTTATTGGTATATGAGTGTATATTCAATATTGTAGTGAGAAATGAGTCATCAAAAAAAACTGTATGTAAATCATCACGTTATTACGTTTCTCTGTGTAGTTTAATAAAATGTTGTCTCAATAAAACTGCTATCAGTTTTTTTAATTAATTTATTAATTTCATAACATAGTGCTTGACAGGAAATAAAAATGTATGAATATTAATATATTAGATAAACCATGTATTTAAATCGTAAATTGGTAAAGGCGATATAACTTACATATTAATGATATTAATGATATAATTATTAATGATACTAAATCAAAAAATATATGCTTAAAAAAGTGAAAATATGTATGCTTACAAGTAAGATATAAAAGAATTTAATAGGAGTTCTATGTGAAATTAAAAGTTATTTCAGATTTTATTTTTATGATTTTTGACTCTACAACTAGAAGAAGCTTATTCGCCTTCGCATAACATTCACCATTAATCTATTCTAATATTATTTTCGACCACCTAGCTGCTGACCGATAGAAAGTGGTTAAATTTTCAAAAAACGTATTTTATGGGATTATTGATTTTTTTAACCTTCCCTATAAGCAATCAAACCAAACCTTAAAAACTGACTAAGCTTTAACCCACATGAAATATATAATCTTAATATGACCATGCTTTAAATTAAAAGGCAATTTATATAATAAAACGTTCGTAACTTCCACATTATCTCGGGCCTAAATTGTTTCAAAACATCGCTCGGATGTACAGCAATCTAAACTTTGTGGGAACAAAAACACATCAACTTCGACAGATGACCGTTGGCCCGGAAAATTAAATGCTAATATAATGATTATATTCTATTTTGTTTGCCCATAACAACGATATAATGATGGAGGCCGTTAATAAGATCGCTTATAGTGACTAAGGAACTGGTTGTAGCGAAGTGCGTTCTGGGATTGACGATTGGATTTAAAAAATGAGCTTCGTGATAAAACATATTCTCTAAGAATTCTAGAGATATGAGTAAATTTTCTATCCACACTGTCGCCACAAGATTCTAAGATTCTTCTAAGAATACTTTTTTCTAAGAAAACCTTTGTACAAATGTGATAGAAAAAGGCATCCAGCATTATTAAATAATCATTCTCCTGCCATTATCCCACTCTACTACTCCGTTGTGTTCGGCACAACATGTTATAAACGTGTCGTCACATGATTCGGCTGCATATCTTACGACGTCGTAAGTAAGAAGTCGTATTTTACGACACGTTGGTAAGAAAAGAGAGTGATCTATTCTACTCAATCGGATACTACACGGCAGGTAGATTTATTTTGATCATCTTTTACGACACCTCGGTAAGAAAAGAGAGTGGTCTATTCTACTCAGCCGGATAACCACACGGCGAGTCAACTTAACTCAGTCACCTTTTACGTCACCTCGGAAGCACAAGGGTACCACTAGTAATGAATAAATATTTTATATTCATTATGAATCATTATAACAATAGGTGATATATTGTACCTATTAATTCGTGTCATGACATTGTTAATTTTCTCGACCGTATAATAATAATTAATTAGTAAACAGCCTAGGTGACATGTAAAATAATTTATGTGACCGCTAATCGAAAATGACAAAGGAATAGTGAAAAAGTCCATATAAATATTCCAAGAGGGACCCTGTGAGATGACTTGCGCCGTACATAAATATTCTGTGACTTCAATGAAAGCGAAGCCGCCTTTTGGTAAGTTATACAAAAGTGTGTATTTTTCTAAATCACCATGTATGTGATTTTCTATGTATTGTTTTAATTGTAATGAGAAAGTAAAACAAATTTTAAAGTGATAATATATTTTAAATTTCTTACAAAAGTAATAATGAAATTATTTAGTTATTCTCCGCGATTAAGTAATTAGAATATATGTGTGTATATATATATAGAGTAAACTATCCGTTTACATACTTGATACATGCAGGAGGACGAAAAACACATTCACAAACCTCATCCACCGCCACCACGTACACAAGCACAAAACCACAATCGTTTTAGAATCTAAGACAAAATCGCAATTGAATAATTAATTGTAAAAACTGTCAATAATAGCCTTAGAACTTTCTTCGAAAACGCTGCATAATTCCTTTAATATATAACAGAAGGACAGAAATGTCCGCGATAATGACCAACACTTACTACACTCATTGTAACACCTAAGAAAATAATCACAAACAAAACGATACTTGAAAAGCTATTAGTTTTATAATATGTAGTGATATAATTTAAATAAATATGACCGCTACATACCTCACTGCAACCCTACATCGTTAAATAGCATGGCTTTAAGTGCTAACCACCGATTATCCAGATTATATGAGCACACTAAATCATCCGATACTTATTCTTTCTTTACGTCGGTCCTGTTTGAACTATAACCTGTAATATTGAAGTATAGCTTTTATCACAAAGGGGCTTCATCTATCTTTACGTTCAATAAAGGTCGTAAAAATTGCAAAATGCTCGATTGAATATATGAAAGGTTCGAAATTAGACGGACGGCAGGGTTATTCATAAAATTTATGCCATATTAAGGTTGTCATTCGTCCTTTATATATCATATTCACATTTTCTATATTCCCGTAAATTATAAAGGCAGTTTTCATTGTCAAAAAAGGTTATAACTTTCGATACATTCGATACATTCGATACATTTCAACAATTGTTTCGCCCCATAACCGAAGCATCGTCAGGAGATAGACTCCACGACAAAATCGTAAAGCTTAAGGAACGAGAACGAAGAAACGAGATTGTGGTGGTGAATGTGTGCAGTGCTTGTGTATTGTTGTGCCATCGGTGTCGGGTAGTGCATGAGTTCTTACAAATTCTGCATGTATCAGGTATGAGAACGAATAGTACACTCTACATTTAGCATTACACATATTTTCTTTTATCGCGGATTATAGCATAATAATATTCTCATTACTTTTGCAAGAATAACCAGCAAATTTCTTAACAGTTCTTCTCAGTAAGAGCACATCGCGATACCCATTTCAAATTACGAGTTAACGTCAGTTTCAAAAAATAATTATATTATAATTATATTTCCTATTTTGAGAATATTACTAATGGGTTCGTGCGATATGAACTTGTAAAAGGCGACTAAGGTAAATCGACCTGCCGTGTATTCGGCTGAGTAAAATAGACCATCTTCATTTTTTACCGAGGTGTCGTAAAAATTGGCTGACGTCGGGCAGTGACGGCAGGACGGTAGTAAAATACTTAGCCAAATCATGTTACAATATGTTTTTAATATGTTGTGCGGACCCCACTTACAGTGGGATAAGGGCAGGAGGATGATGATGAAGATATTCTCTAACACGAGTTTGTTATAAGTAACAATTACAGCTTTTTAATTATTTGGAAATAATACGCCATAATAGTAATTTACAGAACCAGTTTTAGATCTTTCCCTAAGCAACACTTCAGAGAAGAAAGAAGAGAAGAGAAGAAGAGAATATTTTACATAAATACAAAAAACTACAAATTGAAAGCAAATAAATAAAGCTTGAGGGATACCATGCAATAAATTGACGCTGCAAACGATTTCAGCTGAATCTTGTGGGCAGCCAGACAATTGACGAGTCTAGACAATGGAACTTCGCCGGCACACTGTATGAATTAAATACTCGAATTATGTCTGATGACGTAGGACCAGTTTGGTTTCCGTTTTTGCTTAGTTCAATTTTCGTGTTTAATGATTAACTAGATAAAGAGTATAGGCTTTGGTTTGAATATCACTCGCAATAGAACTCAAAAATTAAGCTAAATAATGATGTTCTAAAGATTGTCTGAAAGTTTTATTACAGTCGGTCTAACTGTCAGATTCTACGTAAAACGTACGGAAGAACATTAATTTTTATATAATTATTAGAATGAAATTGATGTTGAGAATGACAAAACATTAAACAATGCTTATTTTGAATTTTTGGAATCTATGGTAATAGGGCTAGCCTTGAAGATTGATACAGCGCCGCTGGTTAGGACGGGCGAACCCGTGTTCGCAAGCATTGTCGGGTAGCGACATTCTAAAGGTGCCTCATGTAAGTTCTATGGAAAAGTTAAATTATTTTGCTTTAATCAGCGATGAAGTAAAATAGAAAATTTTATATATAATGCTAAATGTAGAGTGGACAATCCGTTTTCATACCAGGATTCGTAATAACACACGCACAAGCCTCCTTCCACCACCGCCACCACAATACACAAGCACTAAACACGTTCACTATCACAAACTCACCACTCGTTTCGCCTCGCAACCGAAGCATCCAGCAGGCTCCACTCTTAGAGCATAGATCTTAGAGCATACAAAACTTCTGAATACTATACAAAACTTCTACAATACTTCTGAAACTTTACTTTGATGTTATTTATCTGTAATTGCCTTTAATGTATGGACCTTAAATTTTTTATTATTTATTAAGTCTATATTAAATGGTGATAATATAGTTTTCTGAACACATATAAGCTTAAAACTTATATCATTTTTATATAAATTAAAATATAGCTGATAAACAAATTTTAGCAGTCGGTAAGTACGGAAACCTTGTGACAATTTAGGCTTCTAGATTCGTTATAAAGAATGAGCAGCATTTAAGTTTACTACCAACAAAGTCTCTACTGTCTAATATACACTGTGACACCCAGACAAATAATACATGTGCGACATTAATATGCAAAGCGTATGTGCGTAATACCCTTTTGTAGGAGTACTTTGTAGGTATGCTGTCCCTAGTGTTTTTAAAAACTGTTTCATTCGTCAGAGAATATTGCAGCGATAGCCCGAGGCAAACATTTTGTCATTTTCACGTTCTTTTGAATGTATTTTTCTATCTTTTATTATTTCTGAAATTGTTATATATTTTTTTCTCTTAAAACAACAGTTTAAATTGTAATCCTTTGTTGGATATGTATAGTATGCAAAAGTTATGATAGAATTATTTTGCTATAATCCGCGTTTGTTGGGAAAATCTATGTAACGCTAAGCGTAGGAGTCAAAAAAGTTCTCATACCTTATGCATGCAAAATCAGTTACCACACGTATCTTAAGATACCACCACCAACAACACACTACACAAACACTGCACACATTCGCTACGACAATCTCAACGATCATTCGCGCCTTAACCGAAGCATCGTCAAATGATAGGCTCCACGACAAACTCGCAAAGCAATTGTTATACGTCGTGTAAAGAACTCATGAATAAGTGCCCCGGATGGGTTCGAAACTAGATGGCTAACCCGATAGAATACGATGTGAGAATAATGATTACTTCGCGGACTTTCATAAAACAAACGTTATAATAACATTCTACGATTTTAAAGCACTTCATTAATATTCAGTTCATTTTATAAACACAGTATATTTTCATTTTGCTCTAGGAAGTAGATCATTAATTCAATTAACTAAAGGAAGTGACCTATATTCTCTTCAATTGTTGCGTGTCGCTGAATCACCAATTAAAAAGTACTTAAGAACAATTACAGAAATGACGCCTAGACAAAATGCATTCGTATTTAAAATAGCCGTAATGGTAAAACGATTCTTATGCGTTTGTGATAAGACCTGCTTTTCTTTGAAGGTACTTTGAACTGATTTTTAACCTGATTTTACTTAATAGATACATTAAAAAAAAAATAGTTTTAATTATTTCAAATTATAAGAAAAGCGGGTGGTTTATTAAACTGTGAAAATATTACGATGTTAAAATTTTGAACTATTTATATATTTAGGTCTCACTCAAAGCGATGATAATACAGCGGTTAGACCATGTGACTTTCTGAAGAGGGTCACGGGTTCAAACCCCATGCAGACACCAAAAAGTTTGTTTGTTAAAATTGTGTGTCTTATTGATAATTACAATTTCTGAGAAGCTTTTTGCTGTAGGAAAACATCGTAAGAAAATCTGCATATCTCTAGAAAATTCTAGGGATATACAAATTCAAATTCAAAATATTCTTTATTCAAATAAACTTGTAAACAAGTGCTTTTGAATCGTCAACTCTACTGCTGGTTTGGAAAGCTGTTCCTACCGAGAAGAACCAGCAAGAAACTCGGCGGTTGCCCTTTTTAAAATATAATTTTTAATACTATTTACATTAAGTCGTTACTGTCTTGTACAGGTTCAAAGAGAGCTATATCCACACATTATTATCTTTTAAATAATCTTCAAGAGTAAAGTAAGCTTTCTGTATCAGCCTCTTTTTAACAGTGTTTTTAATTTAAACTGCTGTAATATCCCAATATGTGTAACATCCCAATCCGCATTGGAGAAGGGTGGTGGTTAATAAATTAATGTTATGTATAGGAAGTAGAAAACGTTCTCATACTTTAAATGAAATTAAATGAGATTGTAGAAAGTTGCGGTCCTAATAAAAAAAGGCAAGGGAAACCATTTAATAGCCCCGCTGCGTGGCCAAATAGACCGCTGGAGAAAGTTCCATTGCACTCTGCAAATAAGTCGGGACACGGACACTAATTAGTACATTCGGTCGCCCCAAGTGCCACAAAAGAGCGAAGTTTGTGATGGCGTCACTGTAACGAGTAAAGCTTTGTCGTCAGCTTGCGGTAGAGTTTCTGTTTGAAGGAGCACCGCAAGAAAAAATGCTTGCTATTCAATACTTTTTTCTATTTAATTAAAGACGGATAATATTAACAATTGCCACAAATAGTATATAGAAATAGTTTTTACTTTGCGAAATTGTATAGTACAAAAATTATGACGAAGCTCCACGACAAAATCGTAATATTACGTAATAAAGCGATTTTAAAGCTTTACGTGATTTTAAAGCTTAGAAAATAGACAATTTTGTCGTGGCGTCTATTTTCTGACGATGCTTCGGTTAAGGAGCGAAACGATTGTCGAGATTGTGGTGGTAAATGAGTGCAGTGCTTGTGTATTGTTGTGTTATTAGTAGCGGGTAGTGCATGAGTTTTTCCAAATTCTGCATGTATTAGGTATGAGAACGGATAACACTATACATCCACATTACATGTATTTACTTTTATCACGGATTATAGAAAAATAATATTTTCATTACTTTTTTACTATGGATCTCCTAAAAGCAACGTCTAATACTAAAAATTATTATAGTCTATAACAGCTTAACTTATACAAGTATAAATAAGGTATCAGTACTATTTGAATCAATATTCTATGCTAAGTAATATAGACTCGAAAACTAAAATTTTACTGTTACAATAAATGTAGGATGGAGTACGCAAAATATTAAAATTCGATTACGACAAAAAATGGGAAATCGTTAAAACTAATAATTTCAACTATCATATAATAATTGCCAGTTAATATCAATTAATGACAAAAGGGACATTTAAAATAATAATTTTATATTATCTATGATTTTAAACTTAAAAAACTATTTCGTCATATTTACATACAAAAGTTACTTAAAAGATACAAAAAATGAAACTTGAGACAAAAATGTTAAAAATGTTAACAGGCAGGTGGGGCTCGATCCGGGGTATTTACACTTCTTTAGTTCGCCCGCTATCCACTGGGCTATTACAACTTCGCTAATTACAGCTAAAATATCATTTGCTTTCAATTCTACATTTTTGCATTTTTTTAGTATCTGAAAACAGGTATAAAACGAATTTTTTTTTTAAATGAAATCTAGCTAGATCGATATCCCCCCAAACTTCCTACATCCCATATCATAATCTCATACATATATTCAAGATTCTATCCATCCATCCATCCATCAGCCTTTCGCAGTCCACTGCTGGACATAGGCCTCCCCATGTCTGCGCCAGACATCACGGTTCTCCGCAATGCGCATCCACCTGGCCCCGACAACCTTCCGGATATCGTCGGTCCAGCGAGACGGTGGGCGGTATATTCAAGATTAACTCATTTAAATATTAAACGATGGAATTATAATCCAATCTAATCCAAAAATTATAGCTAATCTTAAAGTTTGTACTATGGAATTCCGCAAATTAACGTTTTCTATAAATTATTTCTGTTTACAATTTTTTTATAATGTAATTTGTTTTACCTTTGTTTCTTTGTGTTGTTACCTGTGTTTATTAAACCTTTTACTTCGACATAATTAAATAATCAAAAAAATTGAAAATTGAAAATACTCTATTAGGTGGTCTTAGCAAAAATAAATTGCGGCACATCTCTCGAGTAGAAAGTTAAATCTCGTCAGCATGTAATTTAAAACGAAACTATTTTGCACCTGTCCAAATCCAAAATTTCCTGCAACTAGAAATATGTCGGTGTCGGGTGTCAGCTAATTAGTGCATGCGTTGACGCGGAATCTGTGACGATGGGATAAATGCAAAGGTGCTGAACGAAACATCGTGATATTTTTGGGTGCATATTATTTTCCAGACCGTATGGTAACCGGCTGAGAATAGACCACCCTCATTTTTTACCGAGGTGTCGTAAAAGACCACTAAAGTTAGTTGACGTCAGGCATTCGACCAGTCGTAAAACACCTAGTCAATCATGTCATAACATGTTTGTAGCGTGTTGTGCCAACTCATGTTAGAGTGGGATAAGGGCAGGAGAATGAATCATTTTCCTGACCATAAATATTGGTGTATAAAACGTATCCATAGTAAGTACTTGTAAAAGTCTATTTAAATTTGAATCTAACAAGGTAAAAAAAATCTTCTTATAAAATTTTATACCTACTGTTAGCCGTTAAGGAGTTTCCTAGTCTGGAGCCAATCCTGGCAGCAGCATCAGGTCGTACTTATCATAAACATTTTTGTTTTCGAATTGATTATATGCTGTTAGCCCTAACGGCTTTTACAGCGTCACCGGGCGGGACGGGCGAGCGCAGAAGCATCGCCAAAGTTGCGAAATGCGGAGAGTAGAGCGCAGAAGCTCTCCTAGAAATCCTAAGGGTGCCAACGTCCATACCACGTTGAATACACCGGTTCTCGTCCGATCATAAACATAGATTGTCATTAGTACTGGACCAGTATGTAAAATTTCAGCTCAATTGGACACCGGGAAGTAGGTCAAATTTAACTTGCAAGATTAAGATTATAAGTAAGAATAACTCTAATACTGCGTATAAGTACAAAACTACGAATATAGTGATATGAACAAAATAGTTTGCATAATAGAAAAAATACAAAAACCAACTAAGTATTGTAACGCTACAAAACAAATATCGAGCACGTAATAAATACAACCTAGAAACCCAAAACTTTTCAAATCATTTTCTCCAAACACATTCGAAAATTTCGTGCTGTTTTAGCATACAATCGTTGACACATTAACCTAAATTAAAAAGTTCGAATGCACCAAAGACAAATAGCTTCATACGGTTCAAAAATTAAACAGCTCGCGTGGAATAAACTTTAGTAATTAATATGCGTAACGCATTCAACATTACTTAATCCATACAAATGCACGTGCATATTAAAAGTAACCAATGGTAAAGCTATCACACGAGGGGGGTTATATAAATTGCAAATCACTCTCGAAACGTCGCTAAAGCGTTGATAATTCAATCACATGTCTTGTTCACATGAGATAATAGTTTTATTACCCCATACGTTTATATGACAGGGTATTCTTCATTTAAAATCAGCACAAAAACAGCATAGTTGAGAGACTTTCGCTTAGGGTCCGAGTAACCCATAGGGTTATATACGAGGGTTTAATACGGAAATGGGGTAAAGGGTCAATAGTGGGTGAGATAAAGGCTGCAACAAATTGGGCTCCCGCCTTTGTTAACGATCGTTCTGTACTTAATTGTGCTTTTGTCGGACCTCGTCGCATATCTGCGATTGGGTCTAAGTTGATTATGTTATCAGATCTAGATTTTCGGTTGTTTTTTATTAAGCTGTGTATTTTATTGCGATATTAATATCCTTTTTGTTTTGATTTTTATTTAATTTTATACTATAATAGCTGACCGGGCGAACGTTATTTTTCCATATAAATTATTTAAAGGGAATTTCCACTCATCATCCTCCTGCCCTTATCCCACTCTAAGTGGGGTCGGTACAACATGTTACAAACATGGTGGGCCGTCTGCCTGACGTCAACTTACCGTAGTAGTATTTTTAGAGAGAGAGCGGTAAGAAATCAGAGTAGTCTATTCAACTCAGCGGGATACCACATACGGGATACCAGCGGGTTAACTTAACTTAGTCGCCTTTTACGACACCTCGGTAAGAAATGAGGGTATTCTATTCTACTCAGTCAGATACCACACGACATATTATATTTAGTTATATGACTTTAATATATTTTTACCGCCCTCGACAGTTTAATCTCATTTTATTGGCTCATGAAGAATTTGAGGTAGCGCCGTAAATTCTGATTTTAATATTAATGAACACTAACTTTTCATTACGTAGAGCCTTTCGGCGTTATATAGGAAACGATTAATTATAATATCAACGTTAAATTGTAACGTTTTAATAATTTGTTTATGTTTACGTTCAAGAAATCGTTTGTTATGAAAATATAATAGAGAATGAAAGCAAGATTTAATTTATAGTTTAGTTACTATATGAATGTGTATATATTTGTACATATTTATATTTTATACATATTTTAAACATTTTTCACGACTTGACACTGTGACTTTGTCCGCATTAGCTTTAGTATTAATATCCAATATCTAGGTGACCGAGCTTCGCTCGGTAATTTTTTCCAAACAAAAAATTAAAAAAAAACAATTATTTAGTTAGGGATCGATCCTTGGCATTCACATTTCTCGAGTCTGCCCGTTAACCGAATAAGCTACGTCGACTTGACAATTAATGGCGAATATTCAATTCAATATAAATGTTAGTGTTTTTTAATGCCCAAAAACAGGGACAAAACAATTTTTTTTTACATAAAACCTAGCTAGATCAATTTTTCTCCCCCAAAACCTCCTACAGGTTGAATTTCAGGAAAATCGTTGGAGCCGTTTCGGAGATTCGGAAAATATATATATTATATATATATATATATATATATATATATATATATATATATATATATATATATATATATATATATATATATATATACGGGAAGATTAACTCATTTAAATATTAAAGATAATTAGCTGTGCCAGCAGTTTTTTTTAAAGATAGTTTTCCCGAATTGAAAATTTGAACATAAAAGTAGTTATTGTGTTATTAAGTAATTTATTGACCATAAGAGATACTGTTGCTGTTGCGGACTTTTTTATAGTATTTTTGTAGATCTACAGTTCTGTACATATTACTTTAGTGTATCTCTGCTGGATTACGCGGGGATTAAGCTTCTAGCAGGCGAGTTTTTTTTATAATTGCACGTAACCGTAATGTACTTTTAATTTAACCTTTCCAGAAGAATTGCACTAATTTTTAGTAAAAACCATCCGTTGAGTTGATTTTGAGAAAATCAAGCACATACATACAGGCAGCTATTGGCGATTTTGTTTTATAAATAGACTCTTAGTTGGCTTCTGGGATTTAAGGCGGCGACTTATTGGTAAAGGTTACAGCCAATATACGTCATCCGTATCCGATTGAGTAGAATAGGCCACCCTCATTTCTTGCCGAGGTGTCGTAAAATGCGACTAAGGTAAGTTGACCTACCATGTGGTATCCAGTTGAGTAGAATAGACCATCCTCATTTCTTACCGAGGTGTCGTAAAAGGCGACTAAGGTAAGTTGACCCACAATGTGGTGTTTTAGACCATCCTTTTTTTACTGAGGAGTCATAAAATATGACTAAGGTAAGTTAACGTCAGGCAGGCGGTCGGTCGTAAAATACGTAACCAAATCATGTGACAACATGTTTATAACATGTTTTCCGACCCCACTTAGAGTGGGAAAAGGGCAGGAGGATGATTAACTTCTTTGGATCTGTGACGGGTTTTCTCAAAAAAAGTACTTGCTAAAATAATTTTTAATGATTTTTTTTTTTTTAGACAGGAAAAAACCTCTTATGGGTAACGCCGCCCGATTCTGTATTTAATCAAAATATCCCTCAACTAGCACTTGGCTAACGGACAATCGCATTAGGGTACGCCTCAAATACCAGATTCCACAAAATCCTAAATAAACAATAACAATAGGACAGCTTTTAAACGATTTTCAGAGGATCAGCTGACAGATTAGTAGTCCCCAACTATATTATTCAAACCAATTTTATACTTTATCTCTTTCTAATAGGGTTCATTTTGGTATAAATATTGCTAACTACTTTTATAGATATGTAAGGGTTTTTGACGAGACAAAAGGGTATGGGACGTGTTAATGTAGGGTGAAACTTTTATTGAAAGACTGCAGAGATTTGATAGAAAATTTTGTCTAGACTGCAATCCATATTTTGTTATAATTAAGTTAGTACAGTAGGTATGTTGTTAGTAAATGTTACTAAATAATTAGAAATTCGAAATGTACCAATTATTACCGATAGCCTTCGTGTGGTATCCAGCTGAGTAGAATAGACCACCCTAATTTCTTACCAAAGTATCTTTTTATTTATTTTTTCTTTTTATACATATATTTAGAAAAGAGAAATTAAAATAAAAAAACACATGTATAAAGGTGGACATATCCCTACAAGGGATCTCTTCCAGTCAACCTTTGAGTAATAGAAGGAAAGTTTATATAAATTGAACAATTTAATCTATTAAATATGTTTGGTAAAATAAATAGATGAAAAGATGTTACTAATATATAATAACTTAAGATAAATATTTTCTAATCTGTAACATAAAAGGTATCTTAAAAGGCGACTAAGGTAAGTTGTCTAGCCTTGTGGTATCCAGCCGAGTAGAATACATCACCCAACATCAAGAAATGATTCTTACGGATAAGTCGTAAAAGACGACTAAGGTAAATTGGCTTAAGGCAGGAGCTGGTCGTAAAATACCTAGCAAAATCATGTGACAACGTGTTTTAAAGATGTTGTACTGACCCCACTTAGAGTGGGATAAGGTCAGAATATAGATAGAATTGAAGTACGAGGGTCCATTTCAGCGTTAACAGTTGACTGTCCTCTGTGATGTCAAGAATTTTTTTTTTTAGAAATTTTAAAGAAAAACTCAAAGGTGGCTGCCCGGGGTTTGAAACCGTGACTTCCTCGAAAAAGTTGTCTACGCTGAGCTATCACAGCTTACTTACCTGTAAAGGTAGTAAATTTATTAAATATTTGCGATTACAATAAATAAAGATAAAGATAAATGAACAATTGTATAATATGATCTAATATTTTCTTTCATTTCATTTAAAATCTGTTTTTTTTAAAGAGCAAAACGAGTACCTTTCCGGATACCTATTAACATACCTTACTAGGATTGAACATGTAAGCATTGAGATAAAATAAAAATCTTCAGTAGTAGCTCGTTCACTAGTTTCAAAGGGATGAAAACTATATCCGCCATATAACCAGTAAACAAGACTATCATCTGATACACAGTGTCGCAAAACCAAGCTCTAAAACTCGTAAAATGTTAGCCTGCAATCGTTAAAAACTTTCCAATTACGGAGCACGTATTAAAATTTTTAGTCCCGACATTTTGCAAACACGTCTTCCGTTAAGTTGTCGAGATCCTCGTGAGACCCAGCATATGTGTCCCGTTATAATTAGCGAACAATGTTTGGCTTTAGCAAATCCCTTTGGGGCGTAAATTAAGAGATTCGGGCTTACGGATACATTTGCTAAAACCCGTATGAGGCATGTATTTGTCCGCGCTTATGAGTCCTATAATATATAATGGGAGTTTCCGTGAAATATTCCTCTTTGTCTTCCATTGGATTAGCACTAGATCTGGATTCAAATTCAAAATATTCTTTATTCAAATAGACACTTTTCAGTACATTTGAATCGTCAAATGTTTTTAAAGAAGCTACCACTGATTCGGAAGTTTGCTCCTACTCCTGCTCGAGAAGAATCAGCAAGAAACTCGACGGAAAATCTTTTCAACAAAAAATAATTCGATTACAAGTTTAATCATTGCAGCTTGGTGCGTAGCTGGCAGTGAAGATATGCTGCTATCACTCAAATAATCCTGAATTGTATTAGCATGCTTTATTTACCAGAATCGATTTAAAATAATTTCTAAGCTTGTGTAAACGCAAGTCTAGACAATGTTGAGGAATTTTGTTATAAAAGCATATAATGAACAATAAATTGTTAACTAGTGTATTGTTGCGTACACTTGTATTTCATCACATTTTTTAAATTTGGTTCCCCAAAAATACTGGGACTGGGAAAAAAATTAAAATTTAAACTACGCAAATATAGCAAACTGAAAATACATCGTGTCTAGAATATAAGCTTCATAAAAGGGACCTAATTTGTTTGAATTTATAATTACTTATAAATAAAAAGCATCTGTAAGAATTATAAATGAAATCTTATAAAAAGAAATGTTTATTTCTCGATTTTGCTTTTCGAAAGCAACTAACCATAATCTATTCAAAGGGAATTTTTTGTATAACATATTCCTATTTGTATTTCTACAGATTTGTACTAAGCCTGGATTTCACGTAACACAAGATAATTTGTTATAAAAAACCAATTCTGTTTTACCGATTTTGTTTCGCAAAGGCTCCGACTTATAAGATTTACGCATAGGTCTTTGCTCAAAGAAAATATAGCCGAATTCAAATAGCAAAGAGAAAAATTATTTACTTGGCTTCAAAGTGCTTTTAGAGGTAATGTTTTTTTTATTTTTATTTTGTTAGCTGTGCTTGCGGCTTCATCCGCGTGGAAATCATTGTATTTAATTGAAATTTTGAACAAAATAAATTCAAGATTAGTTAAATTTATGAGTAAAATCTTATTATGAAAGTTAATTTAATTCAATTCAGGTGTCTGGACCGCAGACACTGAAAACTGATTTCAAGTTAATCAAGATTCTTCTAAAACTAACTTAGAAACGTCTGCATTGAACAAATTAATTTATTTTATACATTAAAATAAAATTCTTCGGTTGTTTACGTAAATATAACGTAACTATATTTTTTATTATCCAATTTAAAAGAAATAATATTAAAATATACTAATTAAGAAATATACTAAAATTAAAAAAATATATATTTTGTTAAACCCTTATGCATATGGTATCCAGAAACGGCAGGAGAAATTCATGGTATCGTATAAAAAAATCCGTGAATATTTGTAATATATTTACATCATTATATCATGACATCAAAAACCTTAGATACCTAAGATTATAGCTGTATGCAGTAGTGTTAGGCTGAGTACCTTTTGTCTCGTCAAAAACCCTTACATATCTATAAAAGTAGTTCCGCCGTGTGGTATCCGGCAGAATAGAATAGTACCACCCTCATTTCTTACCGAGGTGTCGTAAAAGGCGACTAAGGTAAGTCGACCCGCCGTGTGGTATCCGGCTGAGTAGAATAGACCACCCTCATTTCTTACCGAGGTGTCGTAAAATACGACTAAGGTAAGTTGACGTCGGGCAGGCGGCCAGTCGTAAAATACTTAGCCAAATCATTTATAACATGTTATAAACATGGTAGACATGGTTAACAACAGTCTACCATGTTATAAACATGGTAGAGTGGGATAAGGGCAGGAGGATGGTGATGATTTAAATATATAAAAGTTAGAAACGTAATAAGTAATACTCCGTAATAAATGGGTATTTTCTACCATCAACAAAAAAAAATTAAAAAAATCTACACAGTGATAATTAAATAAAAATCCCTTTCAAATTTTCTATGAACAGCCGCGGCGGGAAAGTTTTATAGTCAAGAACGGAATAGTGACTAATCAGAATAACGTTTCACTTACCACATGCTACTTGCTACTAGCTGAGCTCTAAGCAAGAATGCATGTTATAATTTTCCATAAACTTTTCCAACCCTTATGCAAACAAACGCGTGATTGCTACGGCATTGCGATAACTTTAAAATTACCCTAAGCTATTCACAACTTGGCTATAAATTATTCCTGCCCACAAATAGTTCGCGTGATATCACGACATAACGCATTTTTAATAGGGAAAAATTAAATTAAATTAATTTTATTTTAAGCCACACAGGAACAATAAAAAAATTTAATTTATTACCTGTTACAAGTGATATCGCGATAAAAACGGTAGTTAGTATTTTTATTATAAAAGCTGACCCGTCTACCTTTGTACCGTTTTGAATGAACATGTTATTGTAGTGCATGTAGGTTGACATGTGTCAATCTTACCTTGTATATTTAAATACATGACACACGCATATAATACATTCATGAATATACTAATATATAAACATACCTACTCATTGTAGTGTAAAGAAACTTTACACTGTCTCAACTTCTCAAGTGCACCACGTCAGTAGCAATGGAGCCGTAGGCGTGAGTGGACGTGTAGTGACACACTATTAGTGCGTGTTTGGGCCAGTGCTAAACTCATACACCAGAAATTCAACGGGTCTTTCAATATTCCGCAGTGAAGGCTTTCCTTGCTTATTGTTTTTATTAGTATTGTTGTGTTATTGGTGGCGGGTAGTGCATAAATTTTTACAAAAGCTGGATGTCTCAAGTATGAGAACGGATAGTACACTCTACATTTAGCATTACATATATTTTCGTTTTTCGTGGATTATAGAAAAATAATAATTTCATTAGTTTCGAACTAATTAGGTATTAGGCAACGATCGTGCTAATTTTGTCAGTGTTTTACACAGATGTAGAATATACAATATATTAACACTGTGTATGGTAATTGATTATTTTAAAATGCTATTAGGTTGTCTAATAAATAAATAAAATAAATATTAGAACGTTTAAAGAATATTCAAATGTACAGAGTACACAGAGCTCTACAATGCGGTTCTCTCGGATGAAATTTATGATATTTATTAAGTAGACAGTGACAGGACTCCGGTTCATAAAATATATCCGACGGTATGCCATGATAATCTTGTTTGGACATCGTCTCTTTGTCCCACATATTTGCATATTTGTATAATGCCCCTACGTCCGCAAAATCAACACGCGATGTCTAATATTTATATTAATGTAATCTTTTATTTTATATTAAAAATGTGAATTCTAAATAAATTATATTAATTTTAATTTATTTCATCATATTCAAAGATTTAAGACAAATCTGTGTAAATATGAAATGTATACAAGAGCGTGAATATAACGCGCCATTAGTATTAAAGCGACCTAATTCAAAATTAAGCTAATTGAGTTAGTTACATTGTAATTCTTATTTCAATGCCATCTATGATATGACGCTAACAACTATTAAAAAGCTAGTGTTCTTGCTTTTCCATTTTATGGATCTCTTCAATATTCACGAGTTTTGAAGGCGCTACGCTACGCTTTATTACAATTTGTCACAAACAAATTTTGGGTTAGATCACTTTAATACTAAGCGTGCGTTAAGTATGGTGTGTTAAAGGACAGTATTAAGACATATTTTTAAGTAGATGGTGAATTTCATACATTAAAGTAAGCCCATAGCCACGCAAATATAATAAGATAAACTTAATGAGTATTAATCATGACTTTTCATAAATTATAATATATATTAGCACGCAAGTGGGCACACTACACGCGTGCAAATATAGTGTTAAGATATTTGTGAGACTAAATTGTGAATTTCATATACTACCCTAGGTACCATACCATACTACCATACACCATGCGAATATGGTATTAAGATCAAATTTATGTTAAATTCATGTACCAATAAAATAGTCATGTAAAATAAAGTACCTGTGTGGCCGAGCCTTGCTCGGTAATTTTTTAAGAAGACAAAAAATGTAATAAAAAAAAGAAAAAAGCTCCGGTTGTGGGAATTGAACCTAAGTTTTGAACCTTTCTTAGTCCGCGCGTTACCATAAGGCTGTCACAGCTTTGCATTCAAATTATGAGTTATAAAAAGAAATTTTTTTTAGAACGAGAAAGCCCCCTTCATGCTGAATTTCAGAAAAATTGTTAGAGCCGTTTCGGAGATTCAGAATATATATATACATACAACTATAACTCATTTCAATATTAAAGATAAAAGACTAGTTGTGCTCGTGGCTTCGGCCGTGTTGGAAATCAGTGTCACAAAGTTTTCCCGCATAATCCCGACTCCGCGGGAATTTAATAGTAATTTATTATTATTTATTATTATCAACCTAAACCTTCCTCAGTGAGTTGAAACCAGTACAAAAATCTGTTCAGTCGATTTTGTGCCAATTGATCAAACAAAGACAACTTTTGGAGATTTTGTTTTATAGCATCTGTAGACAATTTTACTTTTATTACTATTTATATACTATTTTTTTTTTTACAACAAAAATGTACAAGTTATTTCTATCTTAAACACGCTAGGACTATACAAATCATGCCCACGTGGAATGGTCCCAAGAATGCTGGCAGCGTTTCCGCGTTGAATCGCTTAGCTGATTCTTTGTGCGAGAAAGCAGCCAGCCCTCTTGTCACCTGAAGAGGCAAGTAGCCAGGGTGTTAAAACGGATAATTTTTTTTCGCACTTTGACTCCATGGCCATTTTAGTAGTACCATACTACTGAAGACCGCGATAACGCCGCATTGAGAGCTCATGAATAAAGGCCCCGTATGGGCTTGAAACTAGTCGGGCTCATCCGATAAAAGAAGACGTAAATATAGCTGGTTTCTGTACATTAATTATGAATACCACTCACGATAGTTGAAATTCAAAAATGCGAGTAATAAATGCATTGGTTTCTTCTGCAGTACGTACTGAGCCAATTATACAATCATTGGCAATTCATAAAATCGAAACAGAAACAAGTAACAAGTACAAGTGTTCGGGAGAGGTTTTGATGAATAAAACAGGATATTAATTGGTTCCAAACTTTCTGGCCGGGCCGGAATATTTCATAGTTTTATAACGTGCAAATAAAAATCAACTCTATGACTTGAACATGAGGGTTTACGGAAAAAACATCGCTGCGATGATCAAAAGTGCACTCATAAAGTTATTTATTTACTTTGCACGTTATTTTATGTGATTCAACATAATAGAATGAAACATTTATTAAAAAATTTAATTTTTAATAAATGTTTCATTCTATTATGTGATTGGGGCGAAGACGGATCATGAAGAAAACAAGTATTACAATCATAATTAAATCGGTAATGTAAAAGATGTATCTCTAACTGTGAGGAATTGTATTAAACAATTTTGACTCTAATTATATTTTTAAATCGACGTAACTTAAAGTAATATCCTGTTACTATCTCATTGCAGGGAATAAATATCCTCTCTCATATTGTTTGGAAAGAAGAGTTGGAGCTTCGAACCAACTCATATAAAATGACCATCTGCATATCTCCAGAGATATGCAGGTTTCCTATTCCTATTCCTTCACCGAAGCGTATGTAAAACTGCAAATATCAATTAGGCCCATAAGTTTAATAGTAAAACTCATTTGCGACCAAGGTATGAACCCGTGACCCCGTGAAAAAGACATACGTTCTCACCGTTTGGCTTTCAGAACTTTGACGCAACGTCATTGGAGGTAATTGATGGCGTAAGTTTTTTTCCCTCCAAAATTGGAAATTCTTGTTAGAGTTGCGAACAAATAAAGAACAAGACGCCGATATGTTCATCAACGTGGTTCGAATTCCCTTAGGTCCATTAGCCAGATATTTTAATTGTTTGTTGGCGTCCCTTTTGAAAGTTCGCAGCTGGGCCGCGCCTACCGCGGCGCGCTATTTCGAGACAAATTACTTTCCAGTTGATGACTGTTTCTAAAGTGGTCGAATTCGAAGTTTCATCTCAATAAATCTCTGAATGGGTTTATATTTACTTGTAAAGATTTACATTGTTAGCTCAATATAAGTGCTTAAGTACATTGTTAATGATTTATAGAAGCAGGCGTTTCTTTGCGAGTCCAGGTGGTAACGACTTGCCTAAGCTTATCGTCTGCCGCCTTGGCAGGGGACCTTTGGACGTTCCAAACGGGGTATATCGAACGTCTGACTTACAGGTCCCTAAGTGCTCCCGATGCACCAGTTAGCTGAGGAGGACTTCTCCGTTGAGGGGTCCCTACGGAAGATGTGTTCTCTGGGATCTGAGCTGCTGTTGGCGTGGATGGGGGCAAAGTGTACAACGATACCCTGTCCTTACCATCAGCAGCGTGGTAGAGCACACAGGTCGTTTTAGACGGTGCGAGTCCGACCTAACCGCCGCCTGTCCCCGTCGGGCGGCGGTACCCATAAGGGGTTTTTCCTTTATAAAAAATGGAGTTACTTTGCGGAACTCCATAGGACAGAAGTTACTATAGAATTACTTTGCTGTAATCTGCGTTTGTTAAGAGAATACATACAATGCTAAGTGTAAGCAGCGGGCAACAATCACATACCGCATACATGCAGAACAAGCCGCCACACGTATCACAAGACGCTGCCAACACCAACACTTCATACAAGCATCCGTCATCATACTCTCCACATTTCGCAACCTTGACGATACTTCTGCGCTCGTCCGTCCCACCCGGTGTCGGTTGTAAATGCTGTTAGAGCGAAAAGCGTATAGTCAGGCGAAAAAAAAAACCGTTCTTGTCTCGCTGTTCGACGCCATGACGGTTTTCTAGTGTCGAAGTGACTATATAGTGACATAACAAAAATGCGCTTTATTGTTCTTGTTTTATCTGTCCCATAAATCTAATGATGGCAGTTTTCTTTATTACTCTATTCCTCGCGGCGTTAACATAAAACCATTCTTGGTTGAGGCCCAGTTTAATGACGCCTCGTTTAATAGCGTATTCACTCCGAATCCATTAGCTGTCGAGTTCAAACATTAACACTAAAGTTCTGAATACCAATTGGTGTTTAAGTTAGTTGAAAATATCTTTGTCATCTGCTCAATCTCTCCATGGCGTTATAGTCGTATTGTCCATCGAAAATGCTTCTACGCAAGCCCGTTTTGTAGGTCACGTGGTAAGAGGTATTAGTTTACACTATTATGTAGCACCTCATAGTTCGATAAAAATGAGATGCTTTTGAATTAAATAGAATAACCTGGTCTGATCAGTAACGCTTAGAAGCCAGAAAAAGATTTTGGTCCAAATAGAAATATTTTATCATCGTCGTTCCATTACTAAAATCTACATCATTACTGTATACTACAAAAATTTACACTGCATATATAAAACACTATTTTTGCCGATAACTGTCAAGTCAGCGTAGCTTGTTCGGGGAACCGGTGGTCTCTAGAAATGAAAATACCTAGGTTGGAGCCCCACCTACCCAATTATATTTTTCTTTTTTTTAAAGTTTTTTTTATCTTGTAAAAATTACCGACCAAGGCAACCTGGCAAATCGGTCAACCAGGTACTATAATATGAATTACGTAAAAATTGAATTTCATTTATTGAATCTTTCTCCTGCCTTTATACCACTCTAAGTCGTGTTGCTACAACATGTATTAAATATGATGTTGCATGTTATTTTATGACCGGCCGACTGCCTGCGTTGACTTACCTTAGTCGCCTTTTACGACATCTCGGTAAGAAATGGGTGCGGTCTATTCAACTCAGCCGAATACCACATGGCAAATAAATTGTTTTCCGTACAAGAAATAAAATGAATCTACTAAATCTATTAAATTATACGTAATGCTTAGTTATTAGAATTTAGAAGTAGGTACACGTAATCTTGTTAAATATTCAAACGCGTTATATTTTTAGTTGCAAGGACAACCCAGCTTAAACATTAACTAGAGGAAACGAAATATCAAATTACACGGCAATAACTCATACATAATCAGACAAACCCCTCATTTCACAGCAATCCGCACCCGGTTCTGCCTATCGCTTCGTATATCAAATTGAAATGTTAATTCAATAAGCGCACAACTTACGATCAGCGTTGGGGCCACGATAAAAGAATATAATCCGAACGAGCATAAAATTATACCTCCACGACCCACTTGGGACAGTTTATTTGAGCTAAATAATTTATGCTCTCGTAGATAAGTTGGTATGGAGATTAGCGAAATGGGAATCTAAATATATGCTGTAGCTTATCTGTGTTGCGGCTGGGCGCGTGGCGTTTTATTCAATAATACAATTCAAATATGATTGTATAATATAGTAGCTGTGCCAGCACTTCGCCCGCATGGAAATCAGTGTCTCAATTTTTTCCTGAATCGTAATTTTGAACATAAAAGTAGTTTGATTGTTATCTCTTTATTGCATTTATTAATCATCTTTCCTTATCCCACTCTAAGTGGGGTCGGCACAACATGTTATAAACATGTTGTCACATTATATGGCTACGTATTTTACGACCGGCCGCCTTCTCAACTTGACCGGTCGTCAACTTACCCTAGACGCTTTATGCGACACATAGGTAAGAAATGACTTTGGTCTATTCTACTCAGACGGATATCACACGGCGGGTCGACTTACCTTAGTCGCCTTTTACGATACCTTTTTGAGAAATGAAGGTGGTCTATTTTACTCAGCCGGATACCACACGGCGGCTTGACTTACCCTAGCCGTCTTTTACGACACCTCAGTAATAAATGACGGTGGTACCATTGTATTCAGCCGGATACCACACGGCGCATTTATTGCATTTATTAATATAAAAATAAAAATAATAAAAAACAATAGTAGTTATTTTGAATAAACCGTATGAGATATAAACCGTATGAGATTTTTTGTAGTACTTTCTTTCATTTTGAGGGAATGTAAATAAATCTCAATATTTTTAAGCTTATTTGTAGATGGCAGAAGATATCGAGGGACCTGTGTGCTTTTGACGTACTATTTTAGCAAAATCATCTTATAATATACTAACTGTGCCTGCGGCTTTGCCCGCGTGGAAATTAGTGTATTTAATTGAAATTTTGAACATAACATAATTGTAAGTTAAGCATAAGAGTTAGCGACGTACTGTTCAGACTGTTTTGTAGTATTTTTGTAGATCTACAATTCTCTAGTACATTACTTTAGTTTATTTCTACTGGTTAACGCGGTGCATGTGACTAAAGCTCCCATCAGCGAGTTTTTTAAAACCGTGCGAGCTAAAAAGCTCACTTTTACCATGAAATGTAAATGTACTAATAACTTAAACCTTGCATTAAATTGCAATATTTTTTTAATATAAATTGCACAAAAATCCTTTTTGTAGATTTTGAGAAAATTGATCACATACAGACAGATTTTGGGGACCTTTTTTTATAATAAGTATAAATGAGTAATGTAATTCAATGGCTCTAACCCCCTACTGAATGTTGAACAGTAAAATGCAATTATGAATAGTTGTAAAATCTTTTCTCATTACTGGGAAATTGTTCTTACGACTAATGTTGACGGAGAAAATTAAGCGCTCCACTGTCGGCTTCTGTAATTAATAGTGGCGTGAATGTTAAAGTAACGCATATAAATTTATGCGAGTAATAAACGTACTTTTTTATTAATTTATTTTATTTTTCGCAGACGACAATGAATAACAATTTATGGAATATTTAGTACAATTTAGAATATTCTATTGCAAACAATGTCAGTCACCTTCTTCTTTGTCAACCGATGGACGCCCACTGCTGGACGTAGGTCTCTTCATGGGATCTCCACACCACATGATCCTGTCTCAGGAAGTCTTATAATTCAATGTTTCATATGCTTTCAGAGGGTCATACACTATATAAGGTCAACTTAACTCAATGATCTATTCTTGATTGATAATTCTTTATCAATCATGATTCCGATTTTTATGAAGTAACTGAATAGATTATAAATAAGCGGATATTTTGTGGGTTCATTTGAGACTTTCGGGGTTTTGCTTAGGCTTAAACCATTCTATTTAACCCTTAAAGATAAGTAGTCGTAGTTACTAAATAATATAATAATATCCCTCGAGATCTCTGTACTTATAGTCAAGAATTAACAATACCTACATATTAAGATGCAAAATTAAATATATCGAATTTACTAATAACAATACAAACACGCAGAAATTGTAGTATTTGAAAATGAAGAGCAAATATAAGTCGGGACAAAACATTTCGATGCTTCTGTCCGTCGTGTTGGGTTACAAAGTAAACCGCCCACAACAAACCATCAAGTAGGTTCTCATATAACGCTTAAGTGACTTGTCGGCCACCGCAGAATGTCCATTAAATTGTTTTCTTTGCTAAGCGCAATCCGTCTTATATAAAGCAAATAGTAGCCCTTTAGCTGATATAGATTAAGACTAAAACAATTGTATTGATATAAAAATGTAGGTTAGACATTTGGTGGACGGTATTGATTATTTTGTTTGGGTCTTTTCATAGAATGAATGTTTTTTTACGGAGATATGTCATATAGTATGCATATAGTGTCAAAATCTGATGAACGTTGGAGTCCGAATGTGTTAGAAAAGCGTCCCCTTATGAAATGATACACAGTTGATAGATCTCTGAGTAAATAGGGTCGATGACCTCAAATACAGGATGTTGTTGAATATAAATATACTTTAAGGTCCCAAGGATATGTTCAACCGTATAAAGTGTACCGAAACCTTACATGGATATCTCGAACCGTAAAGTACTGATTACACATATCCGTAGTAAATTTCTGGGATATATGTAATCTGTAAATTTATTATAGATGCAGCATGGTAGGTCTTAGCTTTAATTTATTCATCTAAGGCAAAAAAGCTTTTGCTTTTAGAATATTACCAAGCTGCTACATCTCATTTCACGATAACTAATTGGTACCACAATACCTTACAAAAATAGTTACGTTTCACAGTTATAATTTAATGATCCACAGTTTCTTTGAGTTAAGTTGATCCAATAAAGGCGCCTTAATCTAATTCCCTTTAATTTTTGTTTCATCCTTTGCAAAATTTGTGTCACAGCAGCATTGTCATCTCTATTTATAGCTCGTAGCAAATGTGCGAGAGTGGATCAACTTGTGTTCTCAGCGTGGTATTAATTTAATGGTATTGATCATTAACCTATTTTAGTATGATTGAAGAATTGTTCAAGATTACTACTCTATAGAATACTGGTTCTATAAAATTCACTGGCTTATGTATTTGTTAATATATTTTATACTAGCTTGTCACGTGATTTCTAATTGTTTCACCTGTATGTATATACATACGTTGCCGACTTCTTTGGACTCAATTTTGACCGACTTTCAACGGACAGATTTAATTCAGACTGTCGAAGAATCAGTGACGAAGAATAAAATAACTTGAAAATTTTAATTTATATTCTTTTATCAATCGCTTGCACCAAAAAGTTGAAAATACAAAGTAAATAATATGTAAAAAACACTTTCAAACTAAAAAGTGAAAAACGAAAAATAATAATATTGTGGTATCAGGCTGAGTAGAATAGACCGCCATCATTTCCTACTGAGGTGTCGTAAATGGCGACTAAGGTAAATCGACCCGCCATATGGTATCCGGCTGATTAGAATAGACCAAAGTGATTTCTTACCGAGTTGTCGTATTAAGCGTCTAGGGTAAGTTGACGACACGCAAGCGGCCGGACGTAAAATATTTAGCAAAAACATGTAACAACATGTTTAAAACATGTTGTGCCGACGTGAGAATGATAATTAGTACTAACAAGAAAAAATCTTTGTGCCATCTTTTTGTATAGAGCAACCAACGCTTTTTGAATATGACAAAAATGTTAACATTAATTTAATTATTATTGCACCTATTCTTTATCATATCGGGGCTTATTATTATTATCGGAATAAAATATTGAAAGAAAACGATAACATGGGTCTGATAGACTCAGGAGAAACAAGTCGCTGGTTGTGAAGGAACAAATGGATATAATTGGTTCGTTAAACGTGCCAACTACGGTTAATTGTTGCAAATGACTGTCAGTTAGATAGCTATAAAAGGCATCTTGATTATTCTAAATATAAAAGATTGTTCCCATTTCAGATGGATAACGGTTTCGATCCGTATAATAATATTGTAACCAACATTATTTTATATTCAAATGCTAGTTAATAAGATTTTGGTTATTTACAAATTTCAACACACAGTTTATTTAACATATCTTTAAAAAATCGAAGCTGATTGGTGATTCCTACTGCTGAACAATGGCCTTCTATTCTTTTCTTTAGTGGAAAAATTAATTAGAGCTTAAGCAAAAACATTGTTCTAATATAAATATATGGGACACTTACACACACACAATATAAGGTAACAACACATTCAAAGATTTTTTTACGAATATGCAGGATCAGCGCGATTTTTATTTCCACCGTAAAGCTTATGAAGTGCTACTTCCAAAGTAAATAATTTTAAGGTCATTTCACCTGATGAAAGATTTACCACCTTGCATTTCGCGTATAGGTTCGCCATTCAGAGCTTCGTTCTTTGACCAATGTGTTCACATCTCCATCGCAACCCATTAGTCTAGTCGCTAGAAAGAATAGAAAAATCTTGGACAAAGAATAGAACTGTAAGAAACTGTAAATTAAACTAAAAATATTTAAAAGATTGACCCCCGAGTAAGAGCCGAACTAGTTGTAGCTTCATTAATCATATTTATCCTTGATGATTCAAAAGTGCTTGAAAGAGCTTATTTGAATAAAGATTATTTTGATTTAATTTGATTTGAAGTAATTGACGCCTAAGTTGGCGACTTGATAAATGAATTGAATTAATATACACCAATACTAATCGATAAGAAGTGATTTGTGTTGCGGTTGTAAAGAGTGGTTAACCCGCAATATCTAACGCAGCCTTTATACTCCCTTGTTTAAATGGACAGATGATCTCATAAAGGTCGAGAGGTGGAAATCCCTTAAAAAAATCTATGTCGAGAAGACGGTTATCAGGAAATAAAGAAAATTAGTAGATTAGGTAAGCGTTAATTTCCTTCTTCGTAATATTTGTCGACACCGGAATCGTTTCATTATAACGCAAACGATCTCAAAGTGCATTTGTTATATCTAGGCCATCTAGTATGCGAGATGCGTTCGTTGATTATATGATCGTATGACTAATTGAGTTTGAGAACTAGGAAATGTATGTACTGTTGGATGACTATTCCTGTCTTGGAAATTCTGACTTACGTTTAGTAATTATTAAGTAAATAAATATATTGGACGGTTAGAGAGGTATAGAAAACATTCCTTTGCTCCGATGCCAATTAGCAAATTATATTTCTTTGAAAGATTTTTTCAAAGAATGTTCTTTCAAAGATGAAGGATTCAGAAGATTTTTACACAATGACCATATTTACAGCGTATGATGAATCAGCTTAGCGATTCAGCGCGGACACGCTGCCAGCATTCTTGGGACCATTCCACGTGGGCATGATTTGTATAGTCCTAGCGTGTAAGTAATTTAAGATAGATATAACTTGTACATTTTTATGATGAATTGTAGATATTACCATATGGTTTAAAGAAAACTTACAGGTGCCAAGAGTGAATTACACCCTGCCAGTATAAGCCAATATGGAATAGAGAAAACAGAAATGGAAATCACCTACTTACAACTACAGCTGAGATCTCGCTAGATTATACATTAGTTACATCGAATTAGATTAGATTAATTAGATTACAAAAGCATTATATTAGCACAAATTACCAAATTACTAATTGGGTTAAACTAATTAGGTATTAGGTACTTGATTTAGGAGTATAGAATTATAGTGTTAATATCATTCATATAAGAATACTTTTTATTTATTAAATAGTGTTTACTCATTAAAATGATTTATATAAGCAGGAGTTCCTTTGCAGAATTCCATAGTACAGAAGTTACATTAAATTATTTCGCTATAATTCGCGTTTGTTAATAGAATCTAAGTGCACTCCATAATGTAGTGTTGGTGGCGTTTTGTGATACGTGTGGTGACTTAGCCTGCATGTATAAGGTATGTGAATGTTGCCTGCTTCATACACTTAGTATTAAACAGATTCTCTTAACAAACGCGGATTATAGCAAAATAATTCTTGTAACTTCTGCTGACTCATTTTTTGACTGGCGCGTTGGCTCAGTGGGTAGTAGGATCCTGCCCTCAGCTCAGAGGCCAGCAAATTCTATAAAACAATTTGTTGGTTGGTTTAATATATCGTATTTTAATCTGTTATTAAAAAAGTGGCTCCGAGAGAAATACATTATAAATTACGTTTATGTAAAGCGTAAGAAACTCGTGCAAGCAAAAGCTAATGGCGAAATAGATCCCGATGAAATTATGCGACTCAGTTGCAAGCAACAGCCGGCCCGGTAATCCCGTCTCATTACTGCCAACAATCCTGGAGACATTTTTTCAATTATCCTACGGCCACCGCGAATGCAATCATATTTTCTTTTATTTACTCGCCCCGACTATATAATTTTAGATATTTATTCGCATTATTTCGTTGCGTCTCGAATGAATAAATCACAGTTGTGAGCTAAATTGCGTTTGTGATGGAGGCGTGCTCGTGCGATCATTGCTTGGCTACGCAATATTATAGAATTAAGGATTTTGATATTGTAATAATGCTACATAGATATGTTATAAACTGACCGTTTTAGCTATTTGTACTGACCAGGAGTACAAACTGGTTGTGCTGTTGACTTCTTTTGTGTTTTCTATGTACTGTATAGCGCTGTAGCAGCGGAATCTAGATGTCGCTCTTATATATAAATTGACGTTACGTGTTTTTTACAGAAAAAGACCCCTATGGGTACTGCTGCCCGACGGGGAAAGGTGACGGTTATGTCGAACTCGCATTGACTAATGCAACCTGTGTGCTCCACCACGCCGCTGATGGCCGGAACAGGGTACCGTTGTACACATTGCCCCCATCCACATTAGTAGCAACTCTGTAGCCCAGAGTGGACCACCTCTGGGTCGGAGCCTCTCTAAAAGTGGCCCCTCCCTCCTCTAGACGAAGCATCGTAAATGCATCTACCGCCTCGGGAACCTTATAAGGTGGGCGTCTGAACTACCAAACGTTACGTTACCACCAACGATTAAATTAAAAACTTCGCACTTAACACACTGTTGACTCAATAAATACGAGAATTTTGAATCCTAAATTAATACCAGATAAGTACGTTTAGAAAACTCATTGATTCCGTAACTTCTGGGCATAGATGTTTTTTTGAAGAGAAGAGTAAGCTAATCCACGATGCTTTAATGTGGATTGCTATGTTGCACAAATTCCCAGCATTCTCTAGAGATATGCAGGTTTCCTCACGATATTTTCCTTAACCGAAAAGCGTGTGAAAAATTTTTCATTGGTGCCTGCCATTAAATGGCTTTTAACAACTTTTGTAGATATGACTGAAACACTAGAAAAATCTTTTAAATAATTAATTATCGCAGTAGATGTGATATTTACTGCCTCTTATTATTAGCAAAATTTCTATTTGTTCTGAACAATATAAAATAAAAATTATCAAGTCTCCAGACCTAGATACATAAACCTATAATCCGGGATAAATTTATTGTCGTGACTCGGGTTCCATAATTGCCGCTATCGACTTCTTTGTGCTTCCAACCATGCAAATATCCTGTTGATTTATTTATTAGTTCGTGGCTATTTTGAGATATCGTAGCAGATTTACGTTACTTTATTTTCTGCCTTTAATAATGTTTTGTTGAGATAAATTAATTTGTATAGGCATTAAAGTAATCAATACAAACCCTCTGCTAGACTAAAGGGTTTCCTTCTTTTTAAGCGACATGTTTTTTGATATAGTGTGGCATCCGGCTAAGAAGAAAAGACCACCCTCATTTCTTAATGAGTTGTGTCAAAAGGCGAGAAAAGTTAGTCGATCCATCATGTAGTGTCCGGCTACGTAAAATGTACCACCCCTTATTTCTTACCAAGCCGTCGTAAAAGACGACTAAGGTAAGTCGACCCGCCGTGTGGTATTCGGGTAAGTAGCACAGACCACCCTCTTTCTTACCGAGGTGTAGTAAAATACGACTAAGGTAAGTTGAGGTCAGGCAGGCGGCCGGTCGTAAAATACGTAGCCAAATAATGTGACATTCTTATAACATTTTGTACCGACCACACTTAGAGTGGGATAAGGGCAGGAGGATCATGATAATGATTTTTGGTATAGGATAGATAGAAAAAAACATAGTCTACTTTTTGATTAGGTATTGAAGCTTTTACAGACCAAGCCCCTCGCAGAAAATGTTAATTTTATAAATTAAAAAGTGCGTTTATTTATATTTTGCATCTGACGTAAACGTCAGATAAAAAAATCATGCTAATTTGTAAACAATTACAATTAGATAAATGAATTTCAGCAATGCCTATAACATAGTTTCAATTCATCCATAGAACATTGTTCTGTTGCTCGATTTGTTCTGTTTATCAAACATTTGGCAGAGGCGTTGAATTCTCTTCCTCTATCGGTTATTTCCTGATCCATACAATATTCATACTAGGAAATCCAAAAATAGTCTTCAGCATAATGTATTAAAAGACATTGTTTGTCTAATTAACATTAATTTAATGGTTACTAATAACAACATCTTGAACGTGATCATAAACTTAAGTTTTAGACGAAGATAAGGTTCAATCTTTCTTACTGAAATGTGATGATTTTACGCCTCTGTAATCAGGCTCTCTGTGTCCTTTTTAAGATTTTTTATCCGCCATAACGTGCCGTAAAGGTTAGGAATTTTTAATTTCATTTAATCCATTTAAATTTTTATTTATTTCAATTTCATCATTATGTGCATTTAATGGTAAAGGCCAGAGCGACAGAGAACACTATAAAGATGACCACCGCCGCCACCGTCAAAGCCAGTCACGAGTCGCGCCCATCAAGTTGCTGTACGCAGTTCCCGCCGCGATAACGTCGTGTAAAGAGCTCATGACTAAGTGCCCCGGATGAGCTTGAAACTAGTCGGGTTTGCCCGATAGAATTACGTTATAGCGGGGTTCTATCTGTCTGTATAAAATCACCAAGAAAAAGCATTAAAACTGCTTCTAAACTGTAATTTAGTATTACTTTTAAATAGAACTAACGTCCCCTGCGTCCAATAGACCGAACGTACATTAAAAAACAGGTCACAAGTAAATATAAATAATAATAAAATTAAGTTCCCATATGCGCTAATAAACGAGTTCTTACATATGTAATTTAGTAGAAAACAGGCCAAGCAGCTGCCAAACAGATGTTACAGTGTCCTGGCGAAATATTATAAACCAAAACATTTAATACTCCTCTGTTTACTGGAACGCGCCCAAACTATTTTTGGAGTAAATTCAAGTTATGAGTTCAAAGTATACTCGTAGTTTGGGGTGGGTTAAATTTGTCGTACGCCTGACCTAATTTTCGAGTTAAAACTAGGCTACGAAAAACTTATCGATTGTAGAGCAAACAATGGTTTTATTTGTAGGTTAAGGAATAGGAGCTTATTAGAATTGTGCCTTTAATGCCGTGTGGTATTCGACTGAGTAGAATAGATCACCCTCATTTCTTACCGAGGCGTCGTAAAAGGCGAGAAAGGTAAATCGACCCACCGTGGCGTATCCAGTCTCTCAGTTTTTGGATAGAAGGATCGAAGCTAAGACCTACAACGGTGTTCGAATGCGGTTTGGTAGGTAACCCTAGAATTCCCTAGAGATATACTGATTTCATTACGATGTTTTCCTTAACCGAAAAGCGTGTGATAAATTGCAATTATCTGTTAGACAAGATTTTACTGTAAAATTCATCGGTGCCCGCTCGGGGTTTGAACACGTGACTCTTTCGAGTCGCAGGGTCTCACCGCTGCGCTATCACAGCTCATCTTATTGTATTTCCATTAAAATTTGTAGTATAATATAAATTGCCAACAGTTATAACCTGATTGCGAACAATACCAGAAATCTCAAATTCCTCACTAACAAAACGGTGTAATACCAAATTTATCTAAATAGCACCCACATTTCTTTTCGACCATCCAATAATAATGTCACAGTGTTATAAATGGGTGCCATATTAGTTCTTTTTAAGAACCGGTTCCCTAGTTATCTCCTCTTTCATAAATCTTATCGGATGATGGCGCGGCCCGAGGAAATTGCCAATTTATATACTAAGATACAGTTAACGATAAATTAAGTAAATTCCCCACATTTGTATCTGAGCCCACGCAGGTAATATCGCGAACAAAAGGTACTGGAAAACTCATTACGTTCTTAATACGTAACAGTTGAATCCGCGACTTCGGTCGCGTCAATTTATATAATTTAAAAAACTATTGGAATTTCTTCATCCATAATAGTTCTTATCGCAGTTTTGTATATAAATTACTATAAAAACACATTTATTCATATCTTTATAAGCGATTGCAAAATGAAACATATTAAAAGGAACATATAAAAAAGACATTATGTCAAAAAATAACAACTTATTTCTGAAAATATTATCATTAATATTGTTCATAAATTAAAATGAATACTACATATTATTTTACAATAAACCAATAAAATTTAATATGCTTTTTTTAAATTAAAAAGTTAAAAATTTAATTTAACTTTTTTAATTTACTTAATTATTACGATCACGAATACTAAATATACTACTATACCATACTAAAATTTTCAAAGCCTGAACGTAAAAAATAAACTCTACTTTACTTACTTTGAACGTGCGTAGAGCATTTATAGCATTAGTTGAAATAATTTGTTTTCCTTAACTCAATTAAGTAATTAATTTTAGATAGTTATAATATATCTGACTGATAGTTATTTAAATAGCAACACAAAAGTCTACATTATATATCATCGAACTAGGGCATCACACATTTTGATGAATTGTAGAATATCTTTAAATTTAATTTAATTTAACTTATTAAGCAAATTGTATATATAAGTAGATTAGTTTTCTCTTTATTCTATATACATGAGATAAACCAAAATCTATATGTTCCAAAAACTATCTTTTATTAAGAAACTATAATAACTTTTATCAGTGAATGTACTCTACTATAATAGTTATGCCTAATACATAATCTTAAATTTTGTTTTCCATTTGTGAACAATACACTGAATGGTCATAAAACAGTTAATTATTTTGTTAACATCTCTATGGATTATTAATGTTCATATAATAAATTTTTCCATTATCGATTTTTAGAAATAAATTGTGTTTTATTGTTCTAACGATAAGAATTTAATTATGTTAATTATGCTTATCAATAATGGCGAGCAGTATTATTAGGGTGTTGCCACCGTTTGTTTTTCTTTATATCTTTTACATATATTTATAACACGTTCTGAATTTGTGTAATTAATATTCAATTTACAAAATTAGATGCAAAACTATTTATAAAAATGACTTTATTTTGCTTGAATAAATGTGTAACATTTGCAAGCACGGAATGTTTTTTGTTATGTTTTTTAGTCATGTATAAATACACTATTTTAAATACGTAGGTACGTTTTTATACGTACGTATTTCAAACGTTTCAAGAAATACACATTTTCAACTACTACAGTCAGCATTCGGATTTTACTAGATAGTGCTAATGAAACTTTTATTTATAAATATTGGTTTTGGGTTCAAAAAATATTTCTGTACGTTTTCTAAAGCGGGCAAATGAAGCGCCGTTTTGGTACAGTTAAAAAATTCAGAGCAATCACTATTTTTGTCAATATCGATGAGTTTTAAAACGACCAACGAGATTTTGCTGATAAGTTTTATTTAAAGATTCCGCAATAATTTTCAGGTATATATTCAACATCAGTTAACATATAGGCTATCGTGACTCAATGAATAGCCATGATTCATGGCTCTTCGTTGCCTGTTGACGTGACCTTTGACTCTAACTGGGGGTCACTGGTTCAAATCTTTGGCACATATGAATTATTTTATTTAAACGTATATGCTTAATTGATATTTATAATTTTTCACATACCTTTTATATACAAAAATATTGTGAAGAAGAACCACTTTTAGGAGAATGCTTCGATATGTGAAACCTACCAATCCGCATTGGAGCAGCGTGTTAAGCGTTTAAGCCCAATTCTTCTTTCTAAAAATGAGATAGAAGGCCTTTGCCTAGTTCTGAAAAAGAAACAGGACGATCAACGAAAAATAAATGAAAAAGGAATACCAGTTATATTCAGTACATTAAGTGAAATCTCGAGTAATTATACAAGCGACTTAATTCGCTTAAACTTAACTTACTTTATTAAGAGCGACAGACATACAGATAGAAGACAAATAGACATACAGAAAGATGGTCGGACGGAAATATTGTATTTTGCTTTCAAAGTAATCAACAATACCTTACTGCTAATTGATTCACTTTCTTTTACAGACTATCCAGTGCACTAGTGCTTAACTCATGGGTTACTTCAAAAATTTGGAGAGCACAGAAGCTCACTGTGAGTGCCATAACCTCAATGTGAGGGTTCTCGTAACATAGAAGAGAGCTAAATATTATATCAGCAGAAACTTGATATTTAGGGCCTGTTTCACAAGTTACTGATAAATATAATAAGTAGCAGATAAATGTCTCCAAAAAGAGAAAAAAGTAAAAAAAAAAAATCGCGACCATTTTGAAATAGGTATTTGCTGTCCAGCAGATAAACAAAATAACAGCCACATGATCTGCCTGTTAACTTATTAGGGACTTTAAGCGCTGAATAAGCCTATCAGGAACCTGAGAAACGCAAAATTCCGAAATATGTGTCAGATATGTTCCGAGATGTTGTAAAACAGGCCCTTAGTGTCGCCACCTAGCGTTAATATTAATTAACTACAACATTAGCCGCATATTTAATATTGTTCGCGCCCAAACTCCTATTTATTTAGGTCTCTGTTAAGTGGATTACTGTAAATTTATGGGGAGCAATGGGAGCGTGTCATTATTATTTTGCAATGTCATAATTTTTACTTTGTGGGAAGTATTTTTTATTGAAATTGTTTTTACACCAACCTTACCAAATACAAGAATGAAAGAAGAATTATATATATATTATAAATCATGATACACCGCTCCACCATTCTCATATTATGATAAGTTTTAAGTTTTACATCCGAGGAGTTAAAATTTTAAATTGGACTGGTTAATATAACTTATGATACATCCCTCATCAAAATCTCTGGTTAAACAGAACACCTAAGACCTAAATCTCTGTTCCAAATCTGGTCAGAAATTTACATATAGCATATATTTTGGCATGTGAAGAGTTCTTCACAAAGTTTTCCTCTCCTTATTATGTATAATTATCGCAAATTTTATTTGAAGAGATAAATTTATGCTTATTTATCTTTATTTTTATCAGGTTGTTTGTGGTTTACATTTGCGATTCTGTGGCAAAGATCACTTAAACTTACTTTAATACACTTTCAACCTTCCGTATTTACGTGGGCCTACCAAATATTGTTTTACCAAAACACCCTTATCGAATCTCAATCTTCACTTCTGCTTAGTGAATTAATGCGATCTCATTGAAAATTCTATATCGGTCGTCTAACTTCGTCATTTCGTATCGAATAAATAAGGCGGTAAGGGCGTGGGTATAAAGTATATTTTTCTGTGCATATTAATTGTCGTGACGAACTTATTGGCGACGCGATGTGTAATAAACCTTTCTGCTCATCGGATTGCAAGTCCCATGGAACATAAGGTCTCTGCTTGTGATGTTGAGGATAATAAGGATCTTTATTAAGACACACAATAACGAGTGGGTTTGGCGCAACATACGCTGTAACATGTTTTAGCCAGTTATTCTAGGCCGCCTACCTGACGTCAACTGAACTTAGCCTTTTACGACACCTCGGTAAGATATGAGGGTGGTCTTCACTACTCAGCCGGATACGGCAGGTCAACTAACCTTAGTCGCCTTTTACGACACCTCGGTAAAAAATAAAGGTAGTCTATTCTATTCAGTCAGATACACATGGCGGTCGTTTTGCGAGTTAATATGTAAGTTTTTAGAGAAGACAATTTTTTTGAAGCTTTATACAATTCGTGATAATTTCTTAATGAATGTCGATAGAACTGATATCTTGGACGGATATCAAAGAAATTTGTGTTCTTAACTAATATTTACAGTTTTCATAGTCAAGATATTCCATGTTTGCTCAGATTGAAGCAGAGAGATAAATAAAACCACCATATCCATCTATCCAATCAGGAGTAATTTCTTTAGCATTGAGCCACTGGTACTTTGCCTTTTATATTTAATTTTGTTCTATATAAAGTACCAATACATCATTATCATTCATCATTCTCTTACCCTTATCCTACTCTAAGTGGGGTTGGCACAATATGTCTTCTTCTTCCATTCTCCTCTACCATTCGTCCACTCTGGTGTCACTCCCTTAACATGATATCAATTTTCACACAATCCATCCATCTTTTTTTCGGCCTCCCCCTAGCCATACATCCATCCACATTCATATTTAAAACTCTTTTGGTCACATGATTTTCATCCCTCCTCATTACATGACCACACCAACTTAGTCTCGTACTTCTCATTTTTTCTGTAATGGGCGCAACTTTCAGACTTCCCCTAATATATATAAAGTCCCAATACATGTTTAAGGAAAATATAAAGATTAGCACAGATATCGAAGGTTTTAGCAAAATAATTCCATAATTTCTAGTTTATCTTCCAATGCCGCAAAGAAATGCCTACATCTATGAAATACAGCACCATAACTTAGAATTCGCGTATACTCACGTCATAAATATCGGATTCTCGATGCGACAACACTGCGTAAAAAATTCATGACTCAGAATCTCGATCGGGTTCAATACTACCGGGCAACTTCATATTTACTGATACAATAACAAAATGTCAAGATAAATGAATTTTTTATCATCTTATGATACCAATTTTGAAAAGATAATCAGATTACTTTCTTCTTCAATCCATCTTACTTTTTAAGGTTTAAGGTTTAAATCATTTATTCTCAAAAAAAGCCAATGGCCACTTACATGAGAACATAAACTCTTAACTAACTTAGGCGGTCACCAAAAGACCTGCTCGTTAAACGGTTAAACGTTAAACGGTAATAAAATACCTACTAATATCAAACATGTAATGTTTGATATTAGTAGGTATTTTATTAAAGAATTGTGCTCCTGCATAAGTAATATTTTTCTTGACATAATTTGTATTGAATTTGGGCAAAACAAGTAAACTTGGTCGACGAAGGCTACGTTTAGATATTTGAATTTTTTTTTTAAAGGATAAACTAGTATGGATGGTTTTATCAATTATTTTTTTAATTAGAATACATGTATTATATATATATAGTTGCTTAATATTCATTAGCTTAGTTTCTGAGAAAATTTTTTGTGTTGATGTGTAGTATGGATACCGAAAAAGTATTTTTATAATCTTATTTTGCGATCTTTGTAATTCTTTTAACTTAGTTTTATTAGCACTACCCCATATCTCTATTAGATATAATAAATGTGATTTAACCAGGGAATTGTATATATTTAAACGAACTTTTTTAGGTACATAGTTGCTTATGTTATAAAGTGACGCAGTTAGTGAAGATAATTTATTTTTAATATGATCAATTTGTTTGTTCCATGTTAAGTAATTGTCCATTCTTAGACCTAGGTATGTTTCGCAAGTTTTTTGTTCTAATTCGATATTTTTAATAGTTAAAGGATTATGTAAGGGAATTTTTTTATTTTTAGCCTTAAATATTATGTAACAGGTTTTGGTAATATTTATAGTAAGCAAGTTAAATTGAAACCATTCGAATAGTGTATTTAAATCTTCTTGAGCTTTAGCGATAGCGTCATTTATATTAGTTTCAAAATAAAATAAACACGTGTCGTCCGCATATAGTGTCAAATGTCCGTGTAGCCCTAAATCGGCAATTTTATTGATGTAAATCAAAAATAATAAGGGTCCCAATATGGAACCTTGCGGAACTCCGTAACTAATAGGTAAAGCACTACTTTCAAAATTACCTATCTTGACTACCTGAAACCTATTTGTTAGGTAAGATTTGAATAACTTAAGTGCATTGTCTCTGATACCAATATTTTCTAGCTTTTCCAATAGTAATTTATGACTTACGGTATCGAATGCCTTTTTTAAATCAATAAAGACACCTACCACAATTTTTTTGTTATCTATGTTCTCCCTAATTTTTGTTGTGAGGTCAACAGTAGCTGCAGTAGTATTGTTTTTAGCTTTAAATCCATATTGGCGGTCAGATATAAAATTAAAAGAGTCCAAATAGTTTAAAAGACGCCTGTGTATTATTTTTTCTAAAATTTTTGACATAATTGGTAGCACAGAGATTGGACGATAGTTTTCAGGGTCAGTTTTGGGCCCAGATTTATATATCGGTGTTACTTTTGCAATCTTTAAAGTATCTGGAAATTCCCCGTCCATCATGAGTTTATTGAAACACATTGCTAATTTTCCTGAAATTAAGTTTTGTAACGTTTTAATGACCTTCGTATTTATTTTATCTATACCACTACTAGAATTTGAGTCGAGATTTTTAATAATTTTGATTATTACAATAATTTCTTACAATAATTTCGTTTATTATCGATCTATACTAATTACTGTTGTCATTTATTTTGATTCCATATTATTTTAATATTTAATTATTAAGCTCTAAAATATTTATGTTATTCTTTATTACTGAGACCGACTCTATCATTCATTTACAAAACGTTCAAATACAACACAATTGTACATAGATCACTGTAAGATAACCAAACGACAGCTAGTTTGCTTGGTAGTTAGTTTTTAATGTAGTTACTTAGCCAAAAATAATATATCATATGATTTAAATCATAACCGCCGTGTGGTATCCGGCTGAGTAGAAAAGACCACCCTTATTTCTTACCCAGGTGACGTCAAGACGGCGGCCGGTTGTAAAATACCTAGCTGAATCAAGTGACAACATATTTATATCATCTTGCGCCAACCCCACTTAAAGTGGGATAACGGGAGGAGAATGATGATTTAAATTATGAATTTTAGTGTATCATTCAAGTCTTTTTCCTATATCTGTTAATAATTTGAAATCTTATGATTTACTTAAGTCCAAATTTATATAAGTATTCTCCGTTTCTATAATGCTATCACTAATGCCAATTTATAATTTTATAAAAAGACAATTTGGGACTTTTGCTTAAATCTAATGTCATCATCAGTCTCATCATTCTACTACCCTTATTCCTCTGTGAGCGGGGTCAGCACAACATGTTATAAATACGTTGCTACGTGATTTTGCTAGTTTTTACGACGGCCGCCTGCCTGACATCAACTTACCTAAGTCACCTTTTACGACACATCGGTAAGAATTGAGGATGGTTTATTCTACTCACCTGGACAACGCAGGGCGGTGCTTAAATCCAATGTATATAAAGAATTTAAGGATAAAATCTAAATCAGAAACCCATAATATAGCGCAACAACATTTAATCCCAGTAAACAACAAAGTACAAAATAAAAATAACTAATACCTAGTTTACCAGAGTTTATAAATTAATAGGCCCCAATCAGCCGGATATCAGTATTCAAATGTCTTTTCGATAAACCATAAACCAACGGAATATGTAAATAAATTGTTCTGGTATGCTGAATTCTTGATCAGATTTCGGTTATGTAAACATAGCCTTAGCAATTTTAATGATTCCACATCGTATCGCCCATCGCGTTGGAAAAAATTAAAAAGAATGGCTAGGAAGCGGTGCTCGTTTTGCTTTTTAATTTTCCGTTCGCCGGCGGGGCCTTTGCAGTCTGTGGTACGACTGCGCACAGTTAAAGTGACGTATATTTAGTATTACGGAACAAATCTTTTGAACAATGCCTCTGTATGCGTAACTAACGGAAATTTTTATTTAATTCCTTTTGTGTGAACGTCACATCAATCGTAATAATATGCTGATTAATGGATTTATGTTTGTGAATGATATGCAAATCTTTGCCCAAATTAGTGAGTAATAAAAACCACACCAACCTTGTTATCCACATTCGCCCCGAATGGACGGAGACCTGTTGCCAGACGCACAGCGCACGAGCTGGAAGTGGACTTGGCGCAGACTGCTGCGCCAAGTCCACTGCACTGCACTGCACTAATTTAGACACAATAGTAATTTCTGGAAATGCACGCACCCCACAGAGACGACAACGTGTTTCCTTAGCCCCGCCCGGTGACGCTGTAAAAGCCGTTAGGGCTAACAGCATATAGTCAATTCGAAAAAAAAAGTCGCCCTTAGAACATCCGCAAGGCAAGAGTCCGGAAACGCACCATTTGAATGCGATGGTAGACAAACAAAATTGACGTAGTAATGTTTTGTATTACTACCCACCAATATGTTAAGCAAAGATCGAAAACCTTTCAACTATTTATGTCTATTCCAGACAGATTAGAGAACCAAACAGATAGCAATTTTACGAGTCGTAGAGATTATTAGTTTATTTAAAAAGGGTTATTTATTGATAGGTAAAAGTAACGGTCTGCTACTATACCACTGCTGGGTATAGGCACCTTCTATCCTCCTATTCTTAGAATTCTATAGAGATATGCAGGTTTCCTAACGATGTTTTTCTTCATCGAAAAGTGTGTGATAAATTGTGATTATTAATTAGACATTACAGCAACACTCATTGGTGCCTGCCCTGGGATTGAACCCGTAACCCCTCGAAAGAACCGCACGGTCTCACCGCTGAGCTATCACCAAAACAATTTTCCCAATCATGTTTATATTTCAACAAAACAATGTTTATTATTGACATAAATTAATGTTAGTAGTGTAGTAAAAATTTAATATCCTACTCATATTACAAATGCGAAAGTTTGTGAATATGAATGTATGTTTGTTACTTTTTCACGGTGAATCCGCTGAACAAATATCGATGAAATTTGGCACAATTATTCCTTATACACCCGAATAACATATAGGCTATAGAAATCCTTCTAATTCTACAGTATAGGAGGACATTGAACAGCGCCATCTATTACCGACCTATCACACGACAACAGTCCACGGAACGAAGTCGCGGGTAAAAGCTAGTATCATATAAAATAGTGCTTTTAATTTTCTTTTTCAGCTAATTTTATTTAACGTAGAACTTGAGTGTAGACCTAAACGGAATGAATATTTTACAGTACATACAACTACAGTATTCAAGAAACATCGCAGAATACAGAGAGCAATATTTTATTCACACGTTTCAGCGAAACGGAAATTATTTATTAACGGTACATACAAACCTAAACTTGATCTTAAAGTCGAAGCAACTAAGCCCTCGAAGATTCCGGGGCAAACTAAAGTCGTATAAAGGACGAATCCCGGGACGAATGTTTCACTGTAATGAGATTCCTCAGATGTTATCTCGCTTGACAACGAATCCCCAATTTGTGGTCAGTCAATCTTCTTGCAAGATCCGAAATTCAATTTGCTAAGACAAAAATTATGTCCCTGTAATCTGGGACCTTACAAAAGGAACTTTTTAATGTATTTTCTTAATTCAAAATCAAATTAGGGATGTTACTGGGCTTTTTTATCTTTTTTCTGAACCGCGGTAGGCTCGATTTTTATTGCCTTACATACGGTGCCTGACGACAGAAATTGTATGTTATGAGTCTTGTCTTACACTGTTGTATCTTATGAGTCTTGTCTTACACTGTTGTATCTTATGAGTCTTGTTTAACACTGTTGTATGTTATGAGTCTTGTCTTATACTGTTGTATGTAATGAGTCTAGTTTTACACTGCTGTATCTTATGAGTCTTATCTTACACTGTTGTATCTTATGAGTCTTGTCTTACACGCCTGTAATGTTGACTCTGACAGCCAGTGTGATATGCAAACTAAAGTTTAAAATATAGAATTAGGCGTTACTCTGCGAAGATCTATAATACAAAAGTAATAATAAAATTATTTTGCTATAAACCGCGATAAAGTTTTTATTTGAAAAAAATATCTTTATCGCGGATTATAGCAAAATAATTGTATTATTACTTTTGTGTTTTTAAATAAAAGTTTCTCAGCAAGTAATATAAAGCACTTTTCTTGTAAATTAGTAAACGGGAGAGGAAATAGCCAAGCCTAAGCAATGACTCTTTTTAGGTTAATAAATTGATGAATGAAAAACCTGTGTTCAGTAACCTGTGTCGATGTCTAACCAAGATCTGATTTAGAATAAAAATTTAGATATAAGAAATCTTAAAGCTATGCGTATAGTTTACTATATGCAGGAGGATATGATTGATTTATCAATTACTTTAAAATGTAAGCCTTCTCAAGGATTGATACTTACAGGATTCATCATCTTCTTGCCCTTATCCCACTCTAAGTGCAACCGTACTCCCGTACTGAATTTATGAACCAAACATATTTCTTAAAATTACTGAACGGATTTTTGTGCGGTTTTCGCTAAAAGATGAAAGTGCAATTCTTGTAGAAGGCTTAGGTTAATAGTACATTCCTTAGGATTCTTGCGGGGTCGAGATATACGCAGGAAAAACTTTATGGCACACTAATTTCCGCGCGGGCAAAGCTGCAGGCACAGCCAGTAAAATAATAAAAGATACTGTTCACTTAATAATATGAATATATTGTACAAAATTATGCCAAATTTCTTTTACGAAATTATCGAGACGCCGTTCAATTCACACCCACATAAATTTAGACCCAAATAATTTTGTTCTTCGTACACCATTTCCTCCATTTTGGGTGTCGACATGGCTAATGTCCAATTAATATGCCGTTTCATTCAAAGCCTTTGTAATTTATTGTGTACTATTCTGGTATATATTCTCATTAGTTGGACACTCACCGCCTATTATAAACTTTACGATCATTAGATTCTACAGATAAATAGCGATAGGAGGAATCGAATAGAGATACCAATATCTATAAAGTATTGGTGCTACTGGTGATTATGTGATAATGTATATTTTGGGAAGATAATTTAAAGAATTTAGTGTTCTGTTAAAGCTCTGATAACCCAAACGTGAGATCATGCGACTCTATTGAGAGGTTATGAGTTCAAACCCCGGGCAGGCAACATAAATTTACTGTTAAACCTTATGTCTCTAATTGATAATTGCAATTTATCACAAGTTTCATCGAAAACATCGTGAGGAAATCTGCATATCTCTAGAGAGTTCTGGATTATGACTGGATCTGGATCTGAACTGGACTGATCAGGATTCTGGATTATATGATTATGATTCGACTGGATATGTGTAACCTACCAATCCGCATTGAAGCAGAGTGGTAGGTCTTAAGCTCCAAGTCTTCTCTCCAAAAAAATATGCCCGTAAGTGGGATAGTAACAGGCCGTTACTTTACTTTTCTGTCAAGATATTTATTCAACAAGAACTAGACAAGATTCTTTATTTACTAAATTGAAAAGAAATATCGACATTTCCTTGATTATTTAAAAAGGAACTATCGATATAATTTTCATTGTTTTGAAGTTAGATTATTATATATTTACTAGGAATTGACTCGCTAGTTATAAGCAAGTAAACTAACCACAATACTAAGATGGTTGACAAACGTGCGTCTGTATTTTAAATACATACCAAGATCCCTGTTTTCTTTATAGTAATCGTAATTTAATGGAATACCACTTTTCGTTAGACAACTCCATTATCAGATATCTGAATGCAATAAACGTGTAGGGGAATGGTAGAGGAATTAGTCGGTTTCCTTTTAGATTTCGGCCCTTTTAGTTAATGGCGATGTGAAACAAAACACTAACAGGTCCGGCTCGTTAGAAGTTCTCACTTGACCGTTGAGACAATGTATTTTTAATTGGATGTTGGTTTTCTGCGAGTGATATCCGGCTGAGGAGAATATACCACCCTTATTTCTTATCGAGGTGTCGTAAAAGGTGAATAAGGTAAGTTGACCCGTCGTATGGTATCCGGCTGGGCAGTATAGAGCCCCGTTATTTGTTACCGAGGTGTTGTAAAAGGCGATTATGATAAGTTGAGCCGCCGTACAGTATCCAGCTGAGTAGAACAGACATCCTCATTTCTTACCGAGGTGTCGTAAAAAGCAACTCAGGCATATTGACCTGCAGAGTGGTATTTGGCTCAGTAGAATATACCACCTTCATTTGTTACCGAGATGTCGTTAAAGGCGACTAAGGTAAGTTGAGGTCAGGTAGGCGGCTTTTCGTAAAATATCTGGCCAAATCATTTAACAACATGTTTATAACATGTTGTTAAATGATTTGGCCAGGTAACCCACTTAATGTGGGATAAAGGCAGGAGAATGATGATGATATTTATATTTAGTACATTGCGGACTGAAGCAAAATAATTTTATTATTACTTTTGTATTATGTAAGCTGTGATGGCCTAGCGGTGCGACCGTGTGAATCTCTAGAGACGATCATGGGTTCAAACCCGGGCAGACACCAATGAGTTTTTCTATTAAAACTTATGTGTGTAATTGATAATAGCAATTTATCACACGCTTTTCGGTGAAGGAAAACATCGTGAGGAAACCTGCATATCTCTAGAGAATCCTAGGGATATGTGTAACCTACCAATCCGCATTGGAGCAGCGTGGTAGGTCTTAGCTCCAACCCTTCTCTCCAAAAATGGAGAGAGGAGGCCTATGCCCAGCAGTGGGATAATAACAGGCCGTTACTTATGTCCGCAAAGTACCGCCTAATAAATTACGTTAAAATTATCATAGTTTCTTAATTAAATTTTTGTTATACGTACTGAACTTTTTTAATTGTGTGACAAAGATTTTATTAGTGTATCAGACGACGATTGGAACAAAATCGAATTGTATAGCAAACAGATAAATTGAGACAAACTGTAGGTTTCAGTTAACGAAGTTAAATGTTCAGTACAACAAACATCACAAGGTCGCCAAATCCTGTCTGTCTGTATTTATATAAAGCTGTATGGCTAGTGTTTGTTTAGCCAGAATCTGAAACGACTTAATTTAGTTATTCTATAATTCTGATATAAAAAAGACCAACAGAAAAAAGTAAAATACCTGAAAGAGATAGAATATTGTTAGTCCTAAATTAATGAATTCTTCAGAATAATGCAATGAAGTAATTGAATTATGACTAGGATATATTGGGGAGTAAAACGCCGTGTGGTATCCGGCTGAATAGAAGAGTACCACCCTCTTTTCTTACCGAGGTGTCGTAAAAGGCGACTAAGGTAAGTCGACCCGCCGTGTGGTATCCGGTTAAGTAGAATAAACCACCCTCTTTCTTATCGAGGTGTCGTAAAAGGCGACTAAAGTAAGTCGACCCGCCGTGTGGTATCCGGTTAAGTAGAATAAACCACCCTCTTTTCTTACCGAGGTGTCGTAAAAGGCGACTAAGGTAAGTCGACCCGCCGTGTGGTATCCGGTTAAGTAGAATAGACCACCCACTTTCTTATCGAGGTGTCGTAAAATACGACTAAGATAAGTTGACGTCAAGCACGCGGCCGGTCGTAAAATACGCAGCCAAATCATGTGACAACATGTTTATGACATGTTGTGCCGACCCCAGTTAGAGTGGGATACGGGCAGGAAGATGATATATTGAGGAGCAATGGAATGGAAACATTAGATTTCGATAGTTGATATGTATAGACGCCTTAATGAAGTTACTGACGCCTACTACATTTACATAATGCAGCACGGCACACGGGTGTAAACGGAGCCTGAAAGTGATAGAACAATTTGATTCTTAAATTATTATAGCTGTAAAAATCTACACGCACATAATTTATTCAGTCTGTGACCGGTAAATGTTTGGGACGCAATCGAACCCATGTTTATGTTAATAAACTCCCTACGTATTGAGATGTTTGGATGTTTACGTCATTTGTTACTTATACAAGACCTCAGCAGATGTGTAATAAGGAAAAGTTTGTTTAAAAATAGACTTTATCACCATTCGTATAAGTTGAGTTTAGTGATATATTTTTGGAAGCGTAGTTTATTGGATTAAGATAATGAGTTCACATAACATATAATTGTCTTTTAATTATTTACTTGAAGTTATTTGACTCAATCAGGTTATATTTTAAGAGTTTAGAAAGTTCGAAGAAATATTTAGATGTACATCATATTCCCAATTATGATGATGATGACAATACTTGGTTTCCTTAAAACTGTATATTTGTATCTTTTCTATTGGTACATAAATAAATAAATTAAATAATGACTTAATATAACTAGTAATAAAAATTATATTTTAAAATGAACAACCGCCGAGTTACTTGCTGGCTCTTCTCGGTAGGAACAGCTTTCTAAACCAGCGGTAGAGTTGACGATTCAAAAGCACCTGTTTACAAGCTTACTTTCAAGTAAACTTGTAAACAGAACTTGTAACTTTATTCATAAAGAATATTTGCATTTGAATTTAATGTACGTACTGCTTTTTAATAGGTTTATTTCGGCGTGTAAGCAAGAGTCGATGTCATTAGCCCAAAGGGCTTTAGGGGAATAAAAGATATATGGATGGCAAACGTAGAATGATCACCAACCCCTCTTCTTTTTTCTTTTTTAAATTGTATTTCATATATCTTTTAAAAAATAACGAGGTCATACTGGTATGTAATAAAAAACGTCGTTGAGAACTCTACTTTTAGAAGAAAAAACACGAAGCGATCCATCTTTGAGTCATTATTGCGTCTCCTTAACAAACAAAAGGGCATTATTCCGAAACAACGAGCTACTGTAGGCGTTTGTATGGCACGCTTAGCTCCCCGTAGCGCGCACTAAGCTTCCGAACAGCTCACATTGTTTCCACTGGGTACCTCATCGACTTCGAAGAACTTTGTAAAAAGGACATACGCATCCTTCCATTATAATAGATTCTTATATCTTTTGTAATACAATTTATGTCTTCTAAATTGACTCTCCTTTGTTAAAGCGACTGCAATCTTAAACGGTAGCTATATTAGATGTTGTTTCTAAAATGTGTGTAAACTTTATTCTTTTATTCTACTGTTTATTTTTTGTTTCTATTATTAAACAAGTTGTACCCAAAAATTGTTTGGGAATTGTGACGAGTTGATTTATGAAAGAATTGTGCAACTTTTAAAATACAATATATACAAGGCCCTATTTAGACTTCTGTTTTGCTAACACATTGCTGTTTATGTTGCAGATTTTGTGTAAGAGAATGAAACCTCGGTGTTTTATAACTTACTAAGACGATGGTTAAAAGTAGACTCAAACTATATGTTCCATCTCATTGAAAAATTATTCGTTCTATTGTAAATACGAAATGTCTTTATGAAATTATTATTATTAAAAAAAAAATAATAAATTCCATAACTGTTCCTTTTTTACTATCTATAAATTTTATTGATTTGCTTTTATTTCTAAAATCATGAAGCTTTATTGCAAATAATATACTCGTTGTGGGCTTTTTCGCTAACTTATATTATAGTCATAGCCATAGTTTGTAATACGCACTTTCTATCTAAAGGTGTGAATAACTTATGGAGTGAATGATTTAGTCTACATGACATATTTTACCTGCTACATAAATAAAAAAAATAACACCTCGAAGGCGATTAGTCATTTAAAAATTCTAACATTTTCTAATCGCGAACGACACATGTCACGGTAATAGGATTAATTTTTGTGTCAAAACTGGGGATGGCTTTTGTGTTCTGACCCCGAAGGAATTCCAAGTCCCAGGGGCTTTTTTAAGACATCTTCTGTCACAACAGCGATACTATCGTATAATCTGTTCGACCCAATGACTTTCATGTAAATTCGACCACACAGGACCGCCCTTTAAACGTTGAAATTTATTATAGAGACGATGGGGGAAATCTAATTTGAATACCTTGGTATTCAATAAAATACTCTTACACTTATATAAAAATATTCTTTTGGGTTTTTTAAAAATAAAAATTTCAAAATTATAATTACTGCGTAACGTTATAATTTATACCATGTACGCCGTGTAATGTCTGGCTGAGTGAGACCGCCCTCATTTTTTGCCGAAGTATCGTAAAAGGTGACTAAGGTAAGATGACCCGCCATGTGGTATTCGGCTGAGTAGAATACCACCCTCATTTCTTACCATGGTGCCGTAAAAAGCGACTAAGGTAAGTTGACCCGCTGTGTAATATCCGACTGAGTCGAATAGACCGCCCTCTTTCTTACTGAGGTGTCGTAAATGGCGACTAAGCCACTTTGACGTTAGGCAGGCGGCTGGTCGTTTAATACCTAGCCGAATCATGTGACAACATGTTTATAACATGTTGTGAAAACCTCACTTAGACTGGGTTAAGGGCCGGAAGATGATGTTATTATATACATATATCATTTAATTTCCCAATATTTAAGAACTCAGTTGTAATATAGTTGTCTTAGTGTCACGTTAAATACGAAGAAAGGACATTAAGAAAGACAATTCTTTCTTTTCGCAAAGTCTAATTAACAAATTTATAAAGGTCTTTCAAACTGAACTACCATACTGTTGAAGTTAAAACAAATTCCAAAATATTACCTTAGAGATATACATGGTTCACTTCTTTCTTCACTGTTAAATGGATTATGAATTGAAATATGAATGATACCTCAATCCGCAGTATCAACAGTTTTATTTGTTTATGAAACCAATTGTTAAGAGATTTGCTTTAAATTGAGTGAGGTGTGAATTGAAATGAGGTGCAATTTAATCCATTTTATATTCCAAAGTAGGGAAAAGACCTCCTCTTTTTTAAAATTACGAATGAATGAATTGTGATTAAAAATTAACATTTATACAGAAAACTAAAAAGTTGTCTACCCTAAATTAAACTCTTGAAAGCATCATAAGTCTTACCGGGTTACCGTTAGGTTGTATTATTTTATGGAAGCTCTCGTATATGGGTAAGGTTTAAAGTTATTCTCATTTCAAAAGTATCTACGATGACGTCATTCTTCTATAAAATGTCCCATCTTTTCTTATTACAGATATTGTATAAGATCTTCAATGCTATACATTTTTTGTAAATTATTCGAACAATATAATGTCTGAATAATAAATAAATGTAGTGCAGTTTAATAATTCACGCAAAACAAACTATAATTGAGTTAATGAAGTTTGGAATTTAATTATGTTAGTAAGCTTTACAACTTTTCTCTCTTAATTAACCGTCAAGTAACTTAATTTAGTGGACATTTGCATTTACGTTTTGTTGAAAGAAACAAGAGCGGCGGCCGCCATATTTATTACGTCACATCGACAACTACAATGGCGCGCGATGTGTGTAGGGTGGAAGGGAATACAGACATAAAATAAATAGAAATGACATAGGATATAATGTGATAGGTCTCCAAAATTATACAGAGTATATTTAGAAACCGTGTACGATTATGTAATCTATAAATATTATATAACAAAATTCTTAAAAGCTGTCTGTGATGTGATCGATTTTCTCAAAATCTATTGAACGGATTTTTGTACGGTTTTTACTAAATATAGTGCAATTCTTGAGATTTAGGTTAAAAGTATATTTTTCGGAAATATTTGTGTATTTCTCGAATCGGCTAAACCGATTTTGCTGAGACTTTCACTGGAAGATAGTGAAAGCTATGAAGCAACTAAACATACTTTTTTTTACTTTTATGGTAAATTTTCCACGGGGTTAGATTTAATTCATAAAAAACCTTGTGACATACTGATTTCCACGCGGGCTAAGTGCAAAAAAAAAACAAATTATATATTGTGTTAGAGAAATCGGAAATAACAATAAAATCTAGTCAAAGCGTAAACAGACAGATCAGCAGGCTTATACTAGATTAAAACACCAAATCCATTCTCAGTATAAGGTGTTTTTCATTAGATAAATCCTCATATATATCTTCAACGAAAACATTAAAAGTGCTGCCACATCCAGTAAATCTTACGACCGATTTATTTGAGCTTGCCACAATTTACCGTCGCAATACTACGGCGGCTGAGAGCTTGTGATTAAACAATAAATCGTCTCTTACGCTCAGGCCCGGCATTAAGAATGGCTCAGCATACTTCAGCCGGGCTCATTGCCGAACGACCTTATAGCCCATTGCAATAACAAAGGGCCTTCACTCTTAGCTTAAAGACTTCGAGTGGTTTCGTTGGCTTATTAAGATTTTTATCAATTTTTTTATAGGCCTCTTCTTTCTATAGGGTTTCATGTAAAGAAACAACGTCGCCCGTTTGTCAGTTAAGAAATCTAAAATTATTTGGAACCGCAAATCGTCTTTTTTTAATGTTTAATTAAATTGACGTAAAAGACGACTAAGGAAAGTGCATTGTGGTATCCGGCTAAGTAGAATATACCACCCTCTTTTCTTACCGAGGCGTTGTAAAAGGCGACTAAGGTAATTTGACCCGCTATGTGGTATCCGGCTGATCAGAATAGGGTAAGTTCATCAGGGTAATCAAATAAGGTAAGTTGACGAAGGGCAGGCGGCCGGTCGTAAAAAAATTGGCTGTAATTAATATACATTGTATATGTTGAAACATATACAATGTATATTAATTGTATTTGAACTGTAATTAATATACATTGTTTATGTCTAATATATAGTACATAAAAAGATTAGAAAAGAGTTATTCAAGCGTACAAAATATTTTAAATATAATTTTTAATAAGAAAAATTAAAAAAATTCAATGAAAATTTATCATAGAGAATATGAACAATTGGGACAATTGATCTGTTGTTAATTTGCCTTATTTAGCACGCCTTGTTTTTGTACTTATAAACAAAAATTACAAAGCAGTGTTTGAAATTGATTTTCTCGGTTCAAAGCTTTTGTAACACACACAATGAAAAACAATGTTTGCGATTTAAAACTTGACTATGTTAGAACTATACAAGACAATTATTTTGCATTACAATGGAAACAAAAAAGGCTAACGATACAAGCGACAAACTGTTCAAATACACCCTGGGGATGCTTTTTATCGCCTTTATCAGTTTAGTCTCACAATTTAAAAGTTCCTTTCAACGTTTTACGTACATTTATACTTTAACGTCATTAAAGTCGGAGACAAAGGCCAAAGGATTTTTATGAAAAGCGAATTTAAAATGTCTTTAAAGTGATTGAGTTAAGGCATAGTTGAACAAAAATTCAATTTGATAAATTGAACTTGCTTTTACATAATGCTCCTTTTTTGTAACATCATCATATTACCTTAATGAAACTTAATAACTTGCCTGTAGTTGTTTGTAGTATAGATCTTATTTTCCATAACGAAAATTAAGTTAAATACGTATATCTGCAACGGGATTTCTCTGCTCAAGAAATTATGTACCAAATCTTCTTAATACCAATATCTTCAAATATGTACCAAATGGCAAACTAAAAGAAACTTATATTTAATTAATCGATATTAGTGAAGCGCATCGATGCGAGAATGCCCAAAGCTTTGTTCTATAGCTTACGCATATCATTCATCACCTTGTCAAGCTTTAATATAGTTTCTGAATCCTACTATTTGTTCGTACTCGATCGATACTCGATAATAACCAATGTAACGCGTAGTTCAAAGTTAACAGACACACGACTCTTAATATCAAATACGGGATTGTAAGCCCATAAAGAGCTAATTGCTATTGACGCTATTAAAACTTAAACAACAATAAGTTTACTTAAACAACAAACGGCACGTGACTTTACCAGTTCCGGTACGTCAAAATAATATAAAGAAATACAAAAGTCGGTCTATCTGTCTGATACGCTTTTACGGCTAATTAACTTCAAATACTTGTACAAATGGATCTCATATGCTGAGTTAACATGCAGGATGAGAAAAACGGCGTTTTTTTTTTGCGAGCAGGAAAATTTATATTTGTTTTAAATTATTTTTACATAATCGAGAGTATTTTAGCACTAAAGTACATGTGAACGAAGTCGCGGAAACATTTTTTTACATGTAATGATTAATTTTGGTTGTATATACAATAAAATAAAAATAAATAAATATATGTGACACACACAGGGTCCTCCATCCCCAAAGTAAGTAATATAATACTTATGTTATGGGTGACAGAATAGATACGTACTAAACATAAGTCATACTTATATACGCCCAGAATATCTTTGATATTTATATGAGTTAATTTTGTATATATATTTGTAAATTTTGGAAACGGCTCTAACGATTTTCATGAAATTCATCATGTAGGGGGTTTTGGGACGAAAAATCGATGTAGCTAAGTTTTATTAAAAAAAATGTTGTCTTGCTGTTTTCACTGAAAAACTACCACAATTTTATGAGAAAGGAAAGTTAATTGTGCTGTCAATTTCAAACTCACAAAAGCTTATTTGGATAAGGGGCGGTCTACAATTTAGAATACCAGGATCGATTCCAGACAACATTGTTTTATTTCTTTTTATTATTACTGCATTTTTTTATATTAAAAAATAAATTTACTGTTTTTACTTGGTTTAATAGACCGATCGAAATCGATGATATATTGTGAACCTATAGTAGGGTATATCCGAAGTATCCCCGCCCCACGTCTGAATCTCGATGACAAATCGCTGCGTAAATGATAGTGTTCGTTCGTTTGTGTGCTCGCTCTCTGTTTTTGTTGTTTGATGTATGTCTACGGTCTGTCAGGCCATTGTTGGGGGATCGCGTTTTTGCCTCCATTGATTAAACACTCAGGTTACAGTTGGTAATATTTTTGGCTCGATCGCTCCTTTCATCGTTTGTTTTTCGTGATTCATATAACGAGCAAAATTGAAGTCACCGATGATTACATTTATCCAATCAAATCAAAACGTTTTAATTAATAACGTCACAGTAGATAACAGTAAAAATAAGTAAAATTTTCAGAAATCTGACGTTACGAATGGATACTATTCAGCTTAAGTTGAGGAGTACCTCAACGCTGGTTTTCAGTGGCGACTATTGTTACTTAAATCTAAAACTAAATCTAAAGACAGTAAAAACAACAGTGACAGACAGTTAGAGGTAATGTTTGTTCCATTTATGATTATGGATAACTAGCTATTAGCCGCATCTTCGTTTGCGCGGACTCTTGTCGCGTGGTAGGTTGAAAATACTTTTTAATATCATCCTATATCTGTAAAATTAACAGGATATCTATAGCCTATATATTATCGTGGTCTATAAGGAATAATTGTGCTAAATTTCATCGATATTGATTCAGCGGATTTGACGTGAAAGACTAACAAACATACATCCATACTTACACACTTCCGCATTTATAATATTAGTAGGATAGGAAGTAAGATGTAATGATAAATATAGTGTACTATCAATTCTCATACCTGATACATGCAGAATCCATAAAAACTCATACATTACCCACCATCAATACAACAATACACAAGCACTGCACGCATCCACTTCCACAATTTCAACAATCGATTCGAATTATCGTCAGGAGATGGGCCACGACAAAATCGCAAAATTTTGCTCTACATGAGGCATTACCCATTTACATTACATATATTTTCTTTTATCGCAGAATATAATATGTTCATTACTCTTGTATTATTGACCTCCGTAAAGTAACGCCTAGTGTTATAAATCAGTATGTTTATTCTGACATCACCTATTATTTATAGTGAAAACAAATTAAATTAGTTAAGGTAATAAAGAGAAAATAAAATTACATTTACCGCCTTATTCAAGTAATGTATCAGTATAAATCGTTCTCTAGATCATATCACAATTTTAAATTGTTTCCATTTATAGAGAACAATACAACTTTACACGTAAAGTAGGGTCAAAAAACAAATTTGTTCTTATCGCGTTCATTTACACACAGATTACAGAATAAAACAGAAAGCTAGCAAATCTTATGGGATATATTTATTTCCACAAATTAATAATCTCTTCTAATTCTAATTTCTAATCTTAATTATTAAGCTTGCTTTTGTCACCATACTATTGGATTAGAAAAAGATTGTAATATTTTCGAAAATCGATATTTATGAATATGTTATTAAAGCACTTTTTTGTGAAACATCACGATGACACCAACATATTTCTTCGTAATTTCTAGGATATAATATAAGCAGTGTTACGACCTGTTACTACCCCACTACGAGGCATAAGCCTCCTCTCTCTTTTTATTTGAAGGCTTGCAGCTTAGACCTACTACGGTGCTCCAATCCGCTTACACATTTCCGCAGAATTCTTTAGACATATGCAGGTTTCCTTACGATCACGATACTAAGTTCTTCAACCGAAAAGCGAGTAAAAAATTGCAAAAAGCACTAATACTCGTATATAAAGCTGAAGAGTTTGTTTGTTTGTTTGATTGTTTGAACGCGCTAATCTCAAGAACTACTGGACCGATTTGAAAAATTCATTAAGTGTAAGACGATTTATCGACGAAGGCTATAGGCTATATAACATCACGCCAATATGAATAAGAGAGGAGGAGCAATAAAAAATATTACGCAAACAGCAAAATTTAAAGCTTTCCTTGCGTACGCTAAGTAAACAGTGATAGTTACTTAAAAATCATGTATTATAAAATTGTTCCTCTCTGAAAGTTCTAAATCAAAGTCCGCGACGGTATATGTCTAGCTTTTAAGGGTAACCCACTTTAACCATTTTTATGGTAATCAAAATACTATATAACAGTTTTAATCTTTTCAGGCGGGCGAAGCCGCTGGCGATTGCTAGTATATAAATATAATTCAAATAAATACACAATATATAAAAATCTTCACACTTCAAATATCACAAATACCTAACCTAGCGAGTATGACTATATTGTCACTGACAGAAAAGAATTGGTCCAGAACGTAGAAGTACTTAAAAGGTTCCATACCGGTAGTGATCATAGAGTAGTTCGTGCGACATGTATATTTAACACAAAGAAAGAAAGGCGGAGTCTTATACTCAAAAATTCTAAAATATCGAATGACATGAAAATAGAAACCATCAAATCCAATCAAGACCTTTACTTAGATTATATAAATAAACACCTACACACAAAAGAATAATTGAACCAATTGTCTATTGTAGATCTCAACCAACATCTCGTCGGAATCATGAACTCAGCTTTGGAATCCATATTGCCTTCGAAAGTTCCGCAGAAACCACAAAAATTAACAGCCGAAACTAAAAGGTTAATCGAGCAGAGATATAAAATGTTGTGCCAGAAAAATATCGATCAAACAACTCTTGCTCAGCTACAAAAGCAAATACGCACAAACATACGTAAAGACCTAAGAAATCATGAAGAAAATCTGATCGAAAAGGCTATAGAGCGGAATAGCAGTCAAAAAACACTGAAGCTTCAATTGAATGTCGGCAAAAAACAAATACACAAACTATTAGATCATAGTGGAAATGTTGTCACCAACAGAGAAGAACTGCTAGATGTTGCCAGACAGTTCTATGAGGAACTCTACACAAGCAAAATCCCCAACCCTAGGCAAGACCAGTGTAGAACACGACCACCGATTCTTAATGTTGGATCGGAAGACTTACCTGACATCACTCGACACGAAATCGACCTAGCACTCCGACAGTTAAAAAATCGTAGGGCCCCAGGGGAAGACGGTATACTTCCAGAAATGTTGAAATATTCAAATGAAGGACTTAAGGAAGCATTGGCAACTTTATTTACAAAGTGCCTCATTGAAAATAATGCCCCAGGGAAATGGAATAATGCCGTTATCACACTGCTCTTCAAAAAAGGGGACAAAAGGAAGCTTGATAACTATAGGCCAATTAGTCTTTTATCACATATTTACAAGCTCTTTACGAAAGTGATTGTAAATAGATTACAAAATAAATTAGATGCGTACCAACCACGAGAACAGGCTGGCTTTAGATCGGGATATAGTACATATGACCATCTCCAAAGCATCAAAACACTTATCGAAAAGTGTAATGAGTATAATAAGTCTATAATAGTTACTTTTGTGGACTACGAAAAAGCATTCGACTCATTAGAGTCATGGGCAGTTGAACAGGCTTTAGCGAGCTGTAGAGTTGATGAACGCTACATAAGCATGCTTAAACATCTTCAAAAGCATGCCACTGCCTGCGTTAGTCTACATAAGAAAACCGACAAATTCCACCTTGCCAGAGGGGTACGACAAGGCGACACTATATCTCCAAAATTATTTACCGCGGCCCTAGAAAATGTATTTAAAAGTCTGAACTGGGATAAAAAAGGTATCTTAATAGACGGAGAACATCTCACGAACTTGAGATTTGCTGATGATTTAGCACTATTCTCAGAAAATGTAGAGGAAATGCTGATTATGATTGAGGAGTTGAGAGCTGCATCAGAGAGAGTAGGACTTAAAATCAATATTTCGAAAACTAAAATTATAACTAACATATCCGAAGCCAAAAACTATGCCCTTCCTGTGGACATTGTCGATTCCTATATATATTTAGGCCACAGGATCACTTTGGGTAGTTTAAATCAAACAGCAGAGGTAGACCGTCGCATATCCCAAGCATGGGCAGCCTTCGGAGCCAACAACAAAATTTTGCGTGGAAGGCTGTCAGTGAAACTTAAAGCGAAAGTATTCGAGCAGTGTGTACTGCCTGTCTTGACCTATGGTGCCGAGACTATGTCTTTCACTAAAAAGACCACCGAGAAGTTCAGAGTCACACAGAGAGCGATGGAGAGAGCAATGCTCGGTGTTACTCTGCGTGACCGTAAGAAAAATGAATGGATCAGGGAGAAAACAGGTCTGAGAGATGTGGTCTCTGAAATTGCCAAAAGCAGGTGGAGATGGGCAGGACATGTGGCACGCATGGATTATACAAGATGGACCAAACGTCTTCTAGAATGGAGACCACGTGCTAACAACAGATCACGTGGCCGTCCTCCCAAAAGATGGGCAGACGACATCAAACAATATGCAGGTCGAGACTGGATGATAAAGGCACAAAACCGCCTGGCGTGGAGGGACATGGAGGAGGCCTACGTCCGGGACTGGACACAAAATGGCTAAAGATGATGATGATAAGTATATATTCACCAGTTGTCTGTCTACCATAACACAAGTATTAAGTTACTTACTTTGGGGACCGATGATCGTGTGTGTCAGTGTCCCATATATTTAAATTTTAGGTTAGCGTCATCTAGAATTTTTTGTATTCCATGATCAAACCCTTTTACTAGGTACAATCAGATAAACGGCACCTGGAAGATGAAACCGGGTGGCATGTGGGGTCGATGACATGGGCCGAATTACGTTATTAATCATTATCTATTACCCTCGCGGAACAAAGGTAATGAGCGCCGCAGGGTGGGTCTGGTACAGGAAGCGGATTGTACCCTAAGTTTCTGGACGATTAATCAATGGACCTTCGCTGTTAGGAACTATTTCAGATAGATGAGACAGGTGATGTTCTGAGAACAAAGAGAATGTTAAGAGAAAAACAATGTTTTTTTTTCCCGAATATTCGTTTGTTTGCCACTTCGTTCGCGTGGATTGTTGTCACGTGATAGGTCGATAATAGATGGCCCTTTTCAATGTCATCCTATTCCTGCAGAATTATCAGGATTTCTAAAACCTATATGTTATTCCGGTGTATAAGGAATAATTGTGCCAAATTTCATCGATATTTGTTCAGCCGATCGCCGTGAAAGAGTAACAAACATACATCCATACTAACAAACTTTCAAATTCAAATTCAATTCAAATTCAAAATATTCTTTATTCAAATAAACTTGTAAACAAGTGCTTTTGAATCGTCAACTCTACTGCTGGTTCGGAAAGCTGTTCCTACCGAGAAGAGCCAGCAAGAAACTCGGCGGTTGCTCTTTTAAAAAAAAAAATACAATTCTTAATGCTAGTTACATTTAATGTTTCTATCTTGTACAGGGTCGAACAATATTTATATCCACGCATTTTTATCGTCTAAATAATCCTCAACAGTATAGTAGGCTTTCTGTATCAGCCTCTCCTTAATAGTGTTTTTAAACTGCTGTAATGGCAAAGTTAAAATTGATTGTGGAATTTTATTATAGAATCTTATACCCAAACCCACAAACGACTTACGTACTTTTTCAAGGCGCAAAGCAGGGGCCGCTAGCTTATGTCGGTTCCTACTTTGTCTATTATATACATCGCCTATTGTTTTATAATTTTTTATATTTTTATATACAAAAATTAAATTACTTAAAATATACTGTGAAGCAAATGTAAGAATACCTATTTCCTTAAACTTCTCTCGCAGGGAATCCCGCGGTCTTAAATTGTAAATGCCACGTACGGCTCTTTTTTGTAATACAAAGATTTTTTCATTATCCGCGCATTTACCCCATAGCAATATTCCATAGGACATAACACTGTGGAAGTAAGCAAAATAAACAAGTTTTGCCGTTTCGACGTCAGTAAACTGTCTAATCTTTCGAACGGCATAGGCCGCTGAACTGAGTTTCCCTGCAAGAGTTGTTATGTGTGTGCTCCATTGGAGTTTTGTATCCAAAGTCATTCCCAAAAATACAGTTGCATTATCTGTTTTTAGTGAAACATTATTTATAAAAAGTCTATTTGCTGTTTTAGCAGCATTAGGTAATACAAATTCTATCCATTTTGTTTTATTTGAGTTCAGTACTAAATTATTTTGTCTGAACCAATGAGCAACCTGCGACAAACCACTGTTTACTTCGTCAAAATTGTCGTCATTTCTATTTATTTTAAATATCAAAGATGTCGTATTTATAATATTAGTAGGATTTACATAAATAAGAGATTCTTCATACTTGTGATTTTACATATCAATAGCGGGAAACATAGTTCGTTTGATGTTAGTATTATTTTATTCTAGTCTTTTATTAAAATTTGTGATTTATTCACAAAATTATTTATTGAGATTTGAGTTATCCAGATGAAATGATACTTTTTATATATAAAAAAATGACAAAATATCATTCCGTGGCGCTTACATAATTTAAATTAAGCCTACGTTGTGAATTTCTAAAATAATAGTAAAGTATTATAATAATTTATGTTGCACTAATTTTTTTAAATAAAAAAAAACAAATAAATTTTGAATTAAATTTTTGTGTATAAAGAATTAATTTAAAAAAATAGATCAGAATTTTAAGTAACCGAATTCCAACGAGATGCAGGTTTTTTGATTTCAGGACGCTGTTATAAAAAGTAGCTAGACAAACTTAACAAATACAATCACCATATAAGTCGTTTTCCTCAGCGCGATCGTGAAAATTCGTCACTGCCTACGACATTTCGTAAAATGGGAATAAAAACGATATTTTGTTGATCAAATCCGTCCCAAATTGAATACGAATACGATACTCGACACACCCAAACGAAATGAGGAGAAAAAAAAATTAAAAAACCGCCCTTGAGCCCGTTCTTAGGATTTCAATTACCGCCACATATTCACAGGATTGTGTTTTGCTTTCATTCATTTCATCCGAAATAATCTCTACCGCAAACAGCGCTTTGTACAGTCGACTTGTCAAATATAATACACCCTTTGTGTTCCAAAAATCGATTATGGCCTTTTTGTTGTCAAAATTGAGGCTCGAATTTCTCGGGTTTCACAATAGTTGCGATGTTTATCGCGGCCAGGTGTGTACGGAGCCTTAAATGTATTTTAATTGAGTGAGGTCTTGATGCAACGGTAAGAAGCTTTCGAAGATTGAAAGTTCATATTTTGAAGATTAATATTTTTTAATCGCAATACAAAAAAAAACATTTTTTCAAACTTGTACTTAATTGTATATTAGGATTAAGGAGTACAATATAGTATGTGTTTATTCTATTCTATTGTATAAAACACACCAAACAACGCTTTGTGTTAAAAAAACTTTTCTTAGTTCCCTTCCCTTGAGTATATGAACTTTACTATGGTTTTTAAAACCATAACATGATTTAAATTGTTCTCGAACATGGTGAAACAAAATATCAAATAATATTCACAGGTTTAAGCCTTAGGAAGGTCTTTGTACTCTATATCTGTTCTTCGATGAACTCAACTGTGTGTTACGTACATCATTATCATTATCATCTTCTTCCGATGGACGTCCACAGCTGGACATAGGTCTTTTTATGGCATATCCACACAACACGATCTTGTACCGCTTGGATCCAACTTTGTCATGTCATGTCATGAAGGTTATTCATCACGCCTGGCATGCGGGTTGGTGATCGCAATGCTGACGATGTCGCACTGACAGTACTGCTGCCTACTGTCGGTCTGATAGCATTTGGATTAGCTGCAGGAATGGTTATACAGACATTTGTCGGTCGCCGGAGCCTCGTGGATTAATCTGCAGGGTGCGCCGCAAACAAGTGAGGTTGATAATTGAGGAGACTGATTAGGACGAGCCTCTCACTTTACACTTCAGTGTTATGTACAGGCTGTATTATATTAAATCTCTTAAGAATTCTGGCGATATGTTTAACCGATCAATCCACAAACGAAGAGATGAGGCCTATTCCTAGCAATGGCATAGTAAAAAGCCGACACAACAGTAAGTACTGGTCAATGTCAGTAATACTCTGGGCATTAACTAACGGATATAAAGTTTTTTCTACTAATATTTCATATCAAAAGAAGCTAATGAAAATAGTAATCACAGTAGGAAAGTCGGTTTATGCAATATCTTTAAATAAGAAGAATTAAAGGGAATTGACTCTGAATATCGCTGTGAACTGAAAAATATACATTAATATCATACAATAACTAAATCACAGATCGAAATTGCTTCTAATTGACCGGCCTAACGTTAGCTTCGAACAAAAGCTGTACGTATTGACAGCTCCCTAATAATTACAGGCGTAATGCCAACATGCCGCTTCAACAGCCCATACAGTGTAATTAAGCCTGTATCGCGCCACAAAACGCCCTGTACTATGTTTAGCGGACGTAGCGTGAAATTTATTATCAAGCTACCATTACTGATTACAGCTGAACAGTCTAGATTTATATTCACAAGAGGTCGTAAAATAACTAGATATGATGTGAATGTAACTTTAACGTAAAGTGACTTAAGATTATGGTAAATAACAAATTTCTTTGAATAATGAATCCCAGAATGTATGCTTATAATATGCTACAATATTTTGATGGAATATGTTAGGTCATACCTCTCTTCCTCGCGTCGCATTCCTCTTTACTGAGGGCTGTGATCCCGCCGTGTGGTATCCGGCTGAATAGAATAGACCACCCTCTTTCTAATCGAGGTGTCGTAAAAGGCGACTAAGATAAGTTGAGCCGCCATGTGATATACGGCTGAGTAGAATAGACCACCCTCTTTCTTACCCTGGGCTCGTAAAAGGCGACTAAGGTAAGTTAACGTCAGGCAAGCGGCCGGTCGTTAAATACCTAGCCAAATCATGTGACAACATGTTTATAACATGTTGTGCCGATCCCCAAGAGTGGGATAAGGGCAGGAGGATGATGATGAGGGTTGTGGTCCCTAGGATTAGAACGCAGTCGTTATCGTAGGACTTTCGTTCATCTGCTTCTATCCCTGGAGTACGTCGAGTTTGGAGTTCAGTGTGACACAGATCTGGTCAGACCATCTAATTGCCCGTTTCCCATCCACCTTGCTGGTGACAAAGGGCTGTTTCAGATTATATCCGTCTTTCCATGCGATGTCTCAAAAGAAATCCTTTACATCATACATACCTAATTTTTAATATTATAGGCGTTAAACCAATAGTTTTAATAAACCTATAAATTAAGCCTGTATTGTGCCACGAAATGTCAAGGGCTAAACAAAACGTAGAATTAAATTAATTACAAAGTAAAAACGGACCGAATAAATTAAAGGTCATAATTATCTATTACATTCAAGCTTGAATGCCAGTTTTGACATTAATGGTGTTCTAACAATGGACACGAGTGTCAAAATTTCAATGAAGTGACACGTAAGAAAGTGTAATGAAGCCATAGAGTTATTATACTAGAGGAGGGTAGCCATTTATTCACTACAATAAAAAAGCAAACGAGACTTCTTGTTTGCTTCTCTCTTTTTGTGCGTGTGTTTAGACAAAGATAAGTAGGTATATCATCTTCCCTCATTGTTTGCTTGTGACACTTTTTTTTATATTCCTATGTCTCTTGTACTCTAGTATAAAAACTCTATGAATAAAGCAGAAATATTTGACAACCACAAAGTTTAAAGTGAGAGGTTTGAAATGTAGGGAAAAGTATAATGGCCTCTTGCTTTCCAACTGTTGGGCATAAGCATAATAAGTATCTTCTCCTTTTTTGGATAGGAGAATTCTAGCCTAGACCCACCCATTTTTTTTCTCGAGGAGGGGAAATCCTTTATGGACTTCGTGCGGAGTTTTCTACAGGGAATTGTCCGCAACCACGGACTAAACGGAACGTAGCCAGTGTCTATTTCTTAGCCTTGATTGCCCCTGCCTACGTTTCTTTCTCTCCCATTATTTTCAACACAAACTTTAGCATATAGCATTAGCCACCTACGTTGATAGGCTACATTTATACCTCCTTTAGATAAGGATACCACACGGACTCACTCAAGTATAAAAAGTTATGAACATAAAACATTTTCGATCTGAAAGCGTGTGAACTTTACAATTAAAACTACAAATGAAAAGTTAAAACAGCAAATTCGTTTCGCCCCACTTTAATGGCTGGAGGCGCTAAAAGCTGGTTCCAGACAACCGACGACACGGCCGCCGTCAAAGCTTTACCAATTTGCAGATGAGCTGGTGCGTAAATTGTTGTATTAGCCATACGCCACGGGTCCACGGACCGGCCGATTACAGCGGTAATTCGATACCGGTCGTAATCCCTATATTGTGTACCCACCTTTTTCGCCGTGCTAATATTTTCACGTAAATTCAGGCACTCAATAAGAGCCGTGTAATTTAATAGGATCAACTTTATTGCCTGAAGAGCATTATACACACATACGCCTTTGTAGGTAATAAAATTGTTATAAAACCGTTCTTTATATGTAATACCGTTGTCTGATATTTTTGAATCTAGACTATTATGAGTCGTATTAAAAGCTTTGTATGAAATAAAAGAAAAAAATATAACAGTTCATTCATTTTCCTGCCTTTATCCCACTTCAAAAGGGGTCGGATTTTAAATCTAAAAGTTTTTGTTAGTACCTCTTGTATGTCGTTGTCCAAAATACCTCAGTGCCTAAAGACCAAAGTCTTCAAAAAGTGCGCGTTGCCAGTGATGACATTCGGATAAGAAACGTCCCGGACTATAGGCCTCATAAGAAACTCAGAGTCACTCGCGGATGATGGAGCGAGCTACATTGGATGCATCTTTATGTAATCAAATCACAAATGAGCAGATCCCTAGAAGAACAAAGTCCGACATACCTCAGCGTGTCGCGACGCTTAAATGGCGATGGGCGGGGCACAAAGTGCGGAAAACTGATAGGCTTAAGGTCCTAAGGTGCTGGAGTGGCGACCTCATACCGGAAGACGCAGCGTCTGTAGACCCCTGGGGATCTGAGTGAAATGTGGAAATCCCGTGAAGAAACCTATTTCCAGCACTGGACATCCATTGGTTGACGGAGAATAGAATGTAAATATAATGTTACAAGAAGAAGAATGTAACGCGAATGAATACAAAGTTAAAAGCCTTTATTAAAGCTGATAAAATTGTGTTTCTATCCTTGATAAAAAAATAAAAATCACTAATTAGAATATTAAGCCGGTCAGAATAAAGAAACCTTAAAATATATTAAAACCCATTTCTTTCGATTCACAGTTCACCAAATCTATTGACTCGACGATTTTTTTTATACCTACATCAAAGAAATTCTATTTCCATTGAAATCTCGACTTCTCTTTGACTAAACTCGACAAAGCCAAGCGTGATTCCTACGAAAATTCCCACAATATTCCACACCTTTAAGGTTTCCCTGAATATCTTTAGCTATAATTATATTACACTAGTTGTTACTTTGACTTTGTTTAATACATTGTATGAAAAGTAATGAGAATATTATTTTGCTATAATCCAGGAGATAGACTTCCCGACAAAATCGCAAAGCATTGTCGTGGAGTCTATCTCCTGACGATGCTTCGGTTACGGGGCGAAACAATTGTTGAAATTGTGGTGGTGAATGTGTGCAGTGCTTGTGAATTGTTGTGCCATCGGTGTCGGGTAGTGCATGAGTTCTTACAAATTCTGCATGTATCAGGTATGAGAACGAATAGTACACTCTACATTTAGCATTACATATATTTCCTTTTATCGCGGATTATAGCAAAATAATATTCTCATTACTTTTGTATTATGGACCTCCGCAAAGTAACGCCTAATTCTATGAATTATTTACATTGTATGATTTCACCATATTACCTTAGCATAGGGTTTATGTGGTATCCGGCGGAGTAGAATAGACCACTCTCATTTTTAGCCCACGTCTCATAAAACCCGACTAAGATGACTTGACCCGCCGTTGTTTTGTTGTGTTGCTCCGACCCCACTTAGAGTGGGATAAGGGCAGGAGAATTATGATGATGACCTAAGCATAGGCTTTAGATAAACCATGTGTAAATTTTTGCAGATTTAAAATTCCGATAATTCCGTGTATTTAGGAGCCATGAATGTCAAACGTCATTTTTGGTGCTGAGATTATTTATAAGAAACAATTCAAATTTATAGGGAAGGTACAAAGTAATAGTTTACGCAATTGTGCCTTTTTTTCTTAATTTGATCTACCTGTTGAGCTTTGTGATGATTCGGAAAAATGTTCGTATATTTAAGTAAACCGTTAGAAATATATTAAGGTCAATAAATAAAGAAATGTATTAAAAAGCTTTGTTAGCAGCGGGAATGGAAATATTGAATCAGGACAGGGATCAGCAACCTGTAGTCCGCGAGCCGCACGCTGCTCTTTCGATGTAAAGTTTCGGCTTCACAGTTCCTTAACAAAAAAAATTGCACCAATGGCCACATTGATGTAAGAATGCTAAAATATTATTTGTAATAAAAATATGTTTATATTTTTATATCAGTATCTTCTTCTTCTTCTTAGCGATGTCCCGAAGACCCGGGGTCCGCTTTCCGACTCATTTTCCTCCACTTTGCCCGGTCTTGAACATCTGGTTTTCGTAAATTATTGGCTCTCATATCGGCATTAATAATGTCAAGCCAGCGCTTTTTAGGACGACCGCGAGATCTAGCTCCAGGGACCACCATATTTAGACATCGGTTTCCGACGTAACTTTGAGGCTTGCGTGCTACATGGCCATACCAACGGAGGCGGGCTTCTTGCAGCTTGTCACCGATGTCACGGACACTGACTCTACTGCGGATGAAGTCATTATGGAGACGGTCACTTTTTGTGACATTACACATCCACCGTAGCATTTTCATCTCCGTGACTCGGAGTTCCTGCACATGCCGTGCTAAGGCTGGCCATGTTTCGCTGCCATACAAAAGTACTGGTCGGATAATACTCTTGTAGATGAGCCCCTTGAGCTTAAGCGGCATCCTCCGATCACATAGAACACCGGTCAGGTCCTTCCATTTTGCCCAAGCTGCGCTGATACGGGCTTTCACGGCATAATCTATCGCCCCTGATTCGTGTAGTACAGAGCCCAGGTATTTGAAGGTATCCGTGCGATGTGCGGTTGCATTACCGCACATCATACATTTTTATATCAGTATATATTTTCCTTAACGTTATTTGTTTTAAAACAGAAATCTAATATATAATATACAGACTGTAAGTAACGGCCTGTTACTATCACACTGCTGGGCTTAGGCCTCCTCTCTTCGTTTTTGGAGAAAAGGGTTGGAGCTAAGACCAACCATGCTGCTTCAAAGCGGATTAGTAAGTTACAAATATCCCTAGAGAATTCGCTAGAGATATGCAGGTTTCCTCACGAAGTTTTCCTTCACTGAAAAGCGTTTGATAAATTGTGATTATCAATTAGACACATTAGGTATAACAGAAAAACTCATTGGTACCTGCCCAGGGTTTGAACTCGTAACCCTCGAAAGTGTCACGCGGTCTCTCCGCTATCAAAGCTTTTATAACTAAGACTAAAAAAAGTAAGTAACGGCCTGTTACTATCACACTGCTGGGCATAGGCCTCTTCTCTCCGTTTTTGGAGAGAAGGATTGGAGCTGAGACCTACCACGCTGCTCCAATGCGGATTGGTAGGTTACACATATCACCAGAATTCTCTAGAGATATGCAGGTTTCCTCACGATGTTTTCCTTCACCGAAAAGCGTGTGATAAATTGCAATTATCAATTAGACACATAAATTTTACTAGAAAACTCATTGGTGCCTGCTTTGTTTGAACCCTAGACCTCCTCGAAAGAGGCGCACGGTGTTACCGCTGGGCTACCACAGCTTAGCTTAACTAAGACTATGTCATTAAAAATATTAACGGTTCTTTATAATTTAAATTTTTAAAAATTGTCATTTATGTCTTAAAAAGTTGCCGACCCCTGAGTTAAGTTGATAAAAAATTGTGTTAGTAGCGACAGCTTACATAGCAAAAACTGAACATTTCAATACTTACCAATTCCTTTGGCTGCCAACTTATCGTGCTGTTATGAAAATTTTTATTCACCTATAATTGCTACTATTACATGGACATAAAGTCTATATTTCCCCGAATTTGAATTTCGTTGACGGTAAATTGTTTGTCCGATAAATCACGAGTCAGAAGGATAAAAACGAAAGTGTCTGTTCGGGTAGAAAATTTATTTCTTTCCCCCACATTTCACTGGTTCTAAAAAAGTATTAATTATTTGCCGGATGCTGTCGCTTCTTTTAACATAAATAGAATATGTTTAATAAGTGATGGAGTCTTGCAAATTTGGAATTCCTATCTTTAAACTTAGTAAAAGTAAATTAACGGCCTGTTACTATCCCACTGCTGGGCATAGGCATCCTCTCTCCGTTTTTGGAGAGAGGGATTGGAGCTAAGATCTACCACGCTGCTCCAATGCAGATTGGTAGGTTACACATATCCCCAGAATTCTCTAGAGATATGAGGTTTCCTTACGATGTTTTACCTCACCGAAAAGCGTGTGATAAATTGCAATTATCAATTAAGTATAAATTTTAACGGAAAAACTCATAGGTTCCAGGCACCTATGAGTTTTCTGTTAAAACTTATTTCTAATTGATCATCATCCTCTTGCCGTTATCCCACTCTAAGGGGGGTCAGCACAACATGTTATCACATGATTTGGCTACGTAATTTACGACCAGCCGCCGGCCTGGCGTCAACTCACCTTAATTGTATTTTACGACACCTTGGTAAGACAGAGGGTGGTATACTCTACTCAACCGGATACCACACAGTGGGTCAACTTACCTTAGTCACCTTTTACGACACTAAAACATTACTTTACTTTTATGCCACTGTTAATCTAAAGTAAAATATATAAAGTGAGAAATCCTCCTTGAAAATAATTTTAAGAAAACCTTCCTTGTTTGTTATCACCGGATATTATAAGCCGGAAAGTCGCTAAAAATATTAATGTTCCTACTTTAGCAGAAGCTACACTTTAATGTACATTTCCAAACAATAAGCCCCCGTATATAACCTTATCTGTTACCATAATGACTTTGTATCTCCAAAAAATAGGAAAAATTTTCCTCTTAAAAATTGTAAACGATTTATATGTTCAGGAAATAAAACGTTAGAAAATCGCGCTAAAAATAAAGAAATTAAAGAAATTTGTATAATCGAGCAACTTTAAAATAGTAATTAGAATATATAGAATAGACTAGCGATCCGCTCCGGCTTCGCACGAATATAAAATATTATAGCCCATGTCACACAGGAAAAAAAATTGATTAAAATATATCCAGTAGTTTTGATTTATTCATTACTGTCCGTGGCCCGCACGCGTTAAATTTGGAGGAAAGTAATTTCCCTCTCCCTATACCAAGAAGATTTCCTGCTATCTTAGGAATATCTAATTTCATATACTACATTTGTTTTTACAATTAATTACAGAATGTCACTGTCATTTGCGTTTTGTTACTCCCTGTCATAGTCCTTTTTGTTATAACTCGTTTTATAGTGACTTGACAGAAAAGCGGTCGAACGGGATAATATCCTATGTCCGTCTCCTGGTTCTAAGCAACCTCTCCACCAATTTTCAGCCGAATTGGTTCATCCGTTCTTGAGTTATAAATAGTGTAACTAAGACCAACTTTCTTTTATATATATAAGATAAGTATATATTTATTTATTAATACATTTAGTATTAATAAATATATTCCAATAAAATCTCAATTCTGTTTTTATTTCGCACACAAACTTTATTATTTTAATTTTCATACTTGACCTCCTTTCGTTTAATCTAGGTATTGCCTTGAATATTTAATATACATCTAAAAGCTTCTGAAAAATGAAATTTATTTAGTTTCTTTGCGAATTCGCCCCGTTCATTCCACCGGTTCACTTTATGAAAGTATATGAAAATACTAACTTAGCATACCTGGTTTAATCTTTATTTAAATTAGCCTTTGCTCGCAACTTTGGCCGTGTGAATATTTTAAACACTTTTTGCGGTACTAGAAAAGTTTTTATCCGAGAAAATATTTATTACATTTACATTTTTTAATAAATGGAAAATATTGTCTTTGGGTAATAAAGTCACAAAACATCGGACTGAAAGCTTCACAGAACTAATTTTAAATTTTTTGTTTTATTAAACTAGATCAACCACCCACCAACACTCCACAGAAGCACTACATACACTCATTACCACAATCTCTACGATCGTTTCGCCCCGAAACCGAAGCATCATCAGTAGGATCAAAAATAGGAAAAAATCGTTATGCCAATGCCACTTTGTAAGTGTGTGCTTCTGTGGAGTGTTGGTGGTGGCGGCGTTTTGTGATACGTGTTGTGACTTGTCCTGCATGCATATATGCTATTACCTACATAGGTAATAGCAATCGCCAGCGGCCCCGTCCCCGTGGAAAAATTAAAACCGTAATAAACCGTATTTTGATAACCATTCAAATTGCTAAAGTGGATTAACCTTAAAAGATAGATATATGCTGTCGCAGACTTTTATTTAGAACTTTTAGAGGGGAAAAAATTTGTATTACATGATTTTTAAATCACCATTTACTTAGCGCACGCAAGAAAGCTTTAAATTTTGCTGTTTTCATAATTTTTTATTGCTGCTCCTCTCCTATTCATCTTGGCGTGATATTATACAGCATATATATATAAAATCTTTTTTCAAATCGGTCCAGTAGTTCCTGAGATTATCACATTCAAACAATCAAACAAACAAACAAACTCTTCAGCTTTATATATAAGTATAGATGTGAATGTTGCCTGCTTCATACTCTTAGCATTACATAGATTCTGTTAACAAACGCGGATTACAGCAATATAATTGTAACTTCTTAGCAAGAAGCAAAATTACAAGTCAGATGAACACGTTGTTCATAGCACTATTTTCATATATAAAACCAGTCACGTCATACGCGGACCATTTATACTACAACTTACATTAAGGTCGTACCTGAGTCGACTCCGTGTGCTGAATAAGAAACGAAGATAGAAGATAAGATGGTCATTACAGTAGACCATCCAGACGTCTTCATAGTCTTCTTAACGATACGCGTCTGTATTTAACAATCCCCAAATGGGTTAGAAATTAGTGTGACCCATCAGATAATTTTGCTATGTGGTTATGGTACATTTAAAAAAAAATTATACACAACTTAGATTCGAAAACTTAATTTAGCTGTAAGGTTACCGCTAGCGCATCCATTATCATATAAGTAAATTCAAACTTTAGGACCACAATTAGTCGGTCGCCAGCAAAATGGTTATTCAAAAAAACATTCTTCTGCAGTTCATCTGCGTTAATTGACGCAAAAGAATAAAAAGTATTTTTTGTTTTTTTGTTCGATACACCAACCAACAACGATTTGTACAAACAATAATAGTTTTAAACTATAGAAACTTCTATTCTAGTACAATTATCTTTTATATGTATATACAACAATAATAAAAGTGTTAATTAAGCTTATAAACTATATGTGGGCTCCAAAATTCCATTTTATCGGTTTCTTTTTCTTGTAATGGAAAAAATTATAATAGAGAAATTGTTAGAACTCACTCAACAAGGCTATTCTTAACTTTGTTTGTTGTACCTTCTTATTAAAACAACGTTTATCTTCGCTTAAATAAAAAGCTACACAAGGTAAACTCACCAACGCACGTATTTACAAAATGATTATACCCTAACACATCTATATTACCAAAGATCAACAAGTCCGAAGCAGTCGCAGTCCGAACAGAAGCCGCTAGCGTGTTTGTCCAATATAATGGGTCCGATGTTTGCGTAGCGTGATTGATGCGGCGCGGTGGCCTAATGGATCGATACCGCTTTGAAGTTATGCTTCTTAATGTTGCCTTTATTGTTTTTTCTCAATTTATCACTTATTTATATACACGATCTAAAAAATAAGAAAATTTGTGTGCGTGCATTCGTATGAAGCGAATCTTTATTCGCTTCCGATATCGTATACAGTAATTTTCCCTATAACGCAGTAGATTAGTTCCTCGTTATAGGAATACGTGTAGTAGTAGTATTCTCGTATACCACGTTTTGTATAACGCTCGCTGCGGGAGTTTAAATGTAATATTGTGTTTAATGTTAAAACCATGTTATGGAAGAAATATGTGCGTTTTATTCAAACATAGCTGAAAAATAAATAATATTTTACTTAAAATAAAATTTATTGAAACAAAATTTCTACACATTCATATATATATACACACAACCAATTTTCTTAAGATTCAAAACAAGACACAAAATAATTTAATTTAATTTTATAATACGTGGAACATTTGCAAAACCAGCGTTATGTGGGGGAAAACACGCGATATACGTAGGGACTGTAATCGTGTAATGTGAAAACGTGTTATAAGAGAACCGCGTTAGAGAGGGGAAAACTGTACTTAGTTTTACATGTCAATGTGTTCGTTTTTCCCTTTTGTATAAAGAGATCCTGTTATCATATCCTGTCATAATTTGTCTGGTTTTTTATCTGATTAAGCGGTATATATTTTGCCTCTTGATTTCAAAACTTTCATGCTACAGCTGTAAATATATGTCGTACTTTAAACGTAACCAATGTATGTGTTAATAAAACAATTGTACCTTTAGACCTTACCAATAATCAACAAGTCCGAGAAAGGCGAAGTTCGAACAGTAGCCTCTAGCGAGTTTGTCCAATATAATGGGCCCGATGTTTGCGCAGCGTGATTGATGCGGTGAACTAATGGATCGATATTAGTTTGATACAGTGCTTCTTTAGTATTACATTTATAGTAAAACACACATTAATGTCGCGAAATTATATAATAAATAAACGCATATTGAATTTAATTTAATTAAAAAAAGAACTAACATGTGACACATACCTGACAAGACTATACCAAGTTGTCTTAAACAGTACGATACGGCCTAGATGCTCGAGCATCTTACGTATAAATCTGGTACAGAACAAAACTGAGGTCAATAGGGCAGCCTTTACTAAACAAATCATCATCCTCCTGCCCTTATCCCACTCTAAGTGGAGTCGGCACAATATGTTAAAAACATGTTGTCACATGCTACGTATTTTACGACCGGCCGCCTGCCTGACGTCAACTTACCTTAGTCGTATTTTACGACACCTCGGTAAGACAGGGGGTGGTCTATTTTACTATTTTACTTAACCGGATACCACACGGTGGGTCGACTTACCTTAGTCGCCTTTTACGACACCACGGTAAGAAATAAGGGTGGTACTATTCTATATCGGATACCACACGGCAGAGCCTTTACTAAACAAATGAAATATCTTACTCTCATTTCAGGTATATAACATTCCATTTGACTGTTTCCGATTCAGAAATATTTAGTTTGTTAACTCAGTAAAACATTCAGTCTTATTCAACTAAATTAGCTACTTATATTTATTATATTAACATATTTGTAAATATGAGGATGGAAAAAAAGGGTTTAAAAATATTTGTACCTAATGTTAAAGTCAACAATTAAAACACAACGGAAATAAGGTTATATATAATTGAGTAACTTAAATATTTTTTGCTTAACCCAGCTCAATTTACAATAGAGTTGAATGTTGCCATTAAATTCTTTTACAATTATCCTTATGATACATAAGCAATTAATGAATCTCCAGTTAATAGGAATAAATAACAAAATAAAATCAATAGCTTATTTATATTAAAAATAAACTATGTTCTACAATACTTGCTTCAGCACTATCAAATTATTCATATTAATGTCAAATTAAAGTACATAAAAAATATATTGAAACGTCAATGTAAAATATTCGCTATTCTTCAGAACAAATTAAATAAAACCCATTCATTAAAACGTATACATTTTAACGGTAACATAGCGGTTGTTTCAATTATAAAATAAGAAAAAAAAAAGTATCATATTATATTCTACAGAATAGCTTTGTGAATCATTTTAATGTGCAATTTACATGAAATAGTCAGTTTCTAAATTGGGAGCGTTCATTTTAAAACAAATGAGGAACGCGACCGTTATTAGTTCATTAACTGTCTAGTGGTCAAAGGTCAGCGATTGTCTACGGGTTTTTCGACTGTTTTTATTCTTTTAATGAAACTTCTTAAGTAATTAAATATAATAGTTGATTGGTTTTCATTTCCAATCTTGTTTGTCAATAATCGACGGGTTGGTTTTTATCGAATATTTGAAAGAGCATGTAAAAGTCAATTTGAATAAAGAATAATTTAATTCGATAGTTTTTAATTGAATTGAATTTTAATTTGATAATTTACCCTTTTCTCGCCTACAAGGCGGAGTGACGACCTCAACTATATGTTGGTCTAAAAGCGTCACCGGGCAAGTGCAGAAACATCGTCGTGGTTGCAAAATAAGGATAACATCAAAATCAAAATACTCTTTATTCAAATAAGCTTTTTCAAGCACTTTTGAATCGTCAAGAATCAATATGATTAGTGAAGCTAAAATAGTTCCGAATTTTGCGCTTACCGAGGAGATATAAGAGCGCAGAAGCTTTACTATAACTTTATATAACTTTCCCATTTATAATATTAGTATGAATTAACGTTGTACCTGTGGTTTTGCACATGAAATTAGCGTATAACGGTATGCTGAGAATATATTCAAAACAATTTTAAGCATAAATCAAATTTTAAATTATAAATAAAAAATCTTCCACTATTCCCACAAAGCTTTACAACGTTTTTATTTCTGGTAATAAAACTACTGCTATATTATGAGAACTTAGACCTCATTGCAATACAATAGTTTCATCTCTTCTAGTAGGTATTCAGTTAGTAATTATAAAAATATTTCTCTTTCATACTATCGTTACCCGCAACATCACGCCATCATAAGCGTTTAAATGCCATCGATAATGCAATATGTGAGGACAGTCCGATATAGTACTCCACAGCGCGTCGTTTTAAGCCGAGGTCCGGCCTCACGGGAGGCACCCTTAAGGCAATGCTCCCAGGATGCTGAGGGCCTCTTTCGAGACCCGCTCTCCCAGCACCTCAACCCCCGGCGATGCTTCTGAGCTCGCCCACTCTCCCGGTGACGATGTCAAAGCCTTCATGGCTAAACAGCCTTAGTTAGTGTTCAAAAAAAAAAGAATAATAAAATAAATAAATAAATATATGGACAGTTCAGCTTGCAGGAGGTTTTGGGGGAGCAAAATCGATTTTATCCCTGTTTTTGGGCATTAAAAAATACTTAAATTTAATTGTAATTTATTGAATATATAAAATACTATTTTTGCCGTTAAATGGCAAGTCAGCGTAGCTTATTCGGGGAACGGGTGGTCGCGAGAAATGAAAATACCTAGAACCCCACCTACCCTATTATTATTTTTTTTGAAGTTTTTTTTTATTTTGTAAAAAATTACCGAGCAAGGCTCGGTCAACCAGGTACTTATCACTTATGTATTATGAATCTCTGCAAAATAACGCCTAATTCTTTAAATTTCCACTACTTTCTATTGATCAATGGAATTTATTGCTAATTGATTCTTCAACAACTTATAAAGACATCAGTTACTTATACGAATATTACGGATGTAAAATAAACTGGAACTTAGATATAAGAAAATTGAGCTAAAGACATATAAATGTAAAATAAATAAAGGGTTTTGCAATAAATAACAGTGTTATGATAATAGGGCGTCGCCCTAACGAGAGTCGAACGAGCGCCGTACGACTTCAACTACTCGTTAGCATGGAATCAAAATATTTATTATGAATTAATTTACATAAACAGCCCACGAAATATGCATTTGAGCTCCCTGTTACGTTTGTTTTGGCGGCGCCTTTGTCTCTTTTCTGCTTGAGTAAACCGAGTTACTTAAACGTAATAATTATGCATGTTGCATGTTATAAGTGTTTTTAAAGTATTAATTTATTTAATATTTTTGTAGTATATATCGCTGTGGTAAACGGCATAGAATAGACCACCCTCATTTCTTAATGAGGTGTCGTGAAGACGACTAAAGTAATTTGACCCATCGTGTGGTATCAGATCGAGTAGAAAAGACCACCGTATTTTTCTACCGAGGTGTCGTAAAAGGCGACTACGGTAAGGTGACCCACCGTGTGATATCCGGCTGAGTAGAATAAACCATCTTAATTTCTTACCGAAACCTCGTTTAAGGCGACCAACGTAAGTTGATGTCAGGCTTTCGGGCGGTTGAGGCGGGGTGTTTAAAACATGTAGTAAGTTGATTTGATTTTATAGTTAATTAGTTGCATTTAGTCATTACTATTTTTTATAGAGTCGAAGAGTAGCTATATCCACATAAACGACTTATGTACCTTTGCAAGGCGCAAAGGTTACCCTAATTTCCATGCAGCTGATGCTGCTGGCACAGCTAGTCCTTTTTTAATTCTTCATATTTTTATGTATTCAAAATAAAGTACCTGGTTGATCGAGCCTTGCTCGGTAATTTTTTACAAAAAAAAAGAAACTTAAAAAAAAAAGGAAAAAAATAATTATGTAGGTGGGATCGATCCTAGGTGTTTACATATCTCGAGACTGCCCGTTCCCCGAACAAGCTACGCTGACTTGACACTTAATGGCAAAAATACAATTCAATATAAATTTTAGCATTTTTAATGCCAAAAAACAGGGATAAAACGAATTTTGTTTTACATAAAACCTAACTAGATCGATTTTTCTCCCCTAAAACTACCTACATTCTGAATTTCAGCAAAATCGTTGGAGCCGTTTTCGAGATTCCGAAAATATATATACATACAAGATTAACTCATTTAAATATAAAACTAGCTAGATCAATTTTTCTCCCCCAAAACCTCCTACATGCTGAATTTCAGGAAAATCGTTGGAGCCGTTTCCGAGATTCGGAAAATATATATACTCGTATATACAAGATTAACTTATTTAAATATTAAGATATTAAAGATATACTGTGAAGCAAATGTTAGAACAATCCTAGATACTGCAATGTTTCGGCGAATGAATATTGAGCTGTCAAAGAAGTCGTCAGATAAGCAGCTAGCATGTAATTATTTTGGTAAATGTAACGTTTACGACGTAGAAAGTATTAAATTACATGCTTCGCCCGCCAGTAGTTAGATGTTCACACGATAACTTTTTATAAAAACCTCTGACTCATTCCGTCGGCTATTGTTAAAAACAAAAGACCTATTCATTTTGTTTATTAAAGATTTCACCAACATTTACACTTAGTTTGAATAGAAAATTGAAATATTTGTGTCTTTTAAACAATTAAATTGACATCATCATTCTCCTTTTTTAGGAAAAAACCCCTGGGTACCGCCGCCCGACGGGGACAGACGGCGGTTATGTCGGACTCGCACCGACTAAAACAATCAATGTGCTCCACCACGCTGCCGATGGTAAGGACAGGGTATCGTTTGCCATTGCCCCCATCCCCGCCAACAGCTCTGATCCCAAAGAACCTCCTCCTCCTCCGGGTAGGGACCCCTCGGACGTCCGATATATAATCATCATACTCCTGCCCTTATCCAACTCTAAGTTATATCAACACAACATGTTATAAACATGATTTGGCTAGGTATTTTACGATCGGCCTCTGCCTGACATAAGCTTATCTTAGTCGCCTTTTACGACACCTCGGTAAGAAAGAGAGTGGTATATTATACTCAGCCGGATACCACATGGCGAGTCATCTTACCTTAGTCGCCTTTTACGAAACCTTGGTAAGAAATGAGGGTGGTCTATTCTACTAAGCCGGACACCACATGGCGAGTCATCTTACCTTAGTCGCCTTTTACAACACCTCGGTAAGAAATGAGGGTGGTCTATTCTATAAAGTGCAACTAGCGGGTTTCTTGCCACAAACAATAGAGATGACAGTTAAAAACCCTTTCAGAAAATATATGCATATTTTTTTATTCGATTTTATTCTTTACTAGGTGTACCAGCGGCTGTGCCCGCGCATCCCTATTTTTTTTCAATGTAATAAAGGCTATGTTGCTTAGTAAAGATGCAGTTTTCTAATGGTGAAATATCGGTTTTTGTGTGAAAATATTACAAACATACATACAAATTTTTCTTTGACTGACAATTTAGACTGATTTGAATTTAATAAACGACTAAAAACCCCAGAACATCGATAAATCTCAACTTTCTCTTGCAGTAGTTTATATAGAAAATGCATAGACTAACAATGTAATAATACAAATAAAACAAAGTTGTATATCGACTAACGAATGTCCCTTAAACTTGTCAACGATGCTTATACAAGTTGGAACACACTTGCAATAACAATCTTTTGTTGACAAGTTTTCTTTTGAATGAACCGAGTCAAAAGATTCGCATCGAGGCATGTCCACTTAAAACAACATCTGGTATGTTAAGTCATCTGGATCTCGCAACAAAAGAATATAAATAATTTCAGAGTCGCAAAATTACAAAGTAATAATGCTAGTAAAAATTATATGAAATGTTTACTCAAATTTATCTATATCTTTTCGTTCGTACAAAGCTTGACAGCTGTGATTGCCTAGCAGTAAGACCGTGTGATTATTTCGAAAGGGTGATGGGTTCAAATCCCATGTAGACACCAGTTTTCTGTTAAAACTTATATGTTGATCACACGCTTTTAAGTGAAGGAAAACATTGTGACTGCATAAAAAACTGTAAAAAAGTGCTATGGGCCTGATAGCCCAGTGGCGATACCTACGACTTTATAGAGAAAGTTACGGGTTCAAACCCCAGGGACCAATGAGTTTTTCTGTTAAAACTTGTACCTAATTGATATTTGCAATGAATTTTGTTCACACGCTTTTCGGTGAATGAAACCATTGTGAGGAAAGCTGCATATCTGTAGAGAATTCTTAGGATATGTGTAACCATTGGTGTGGACAAGCCAAAATCCCAAAGCTATGCGATCTGCTTTGCGATTTTGGTCGTGGAGTCTATCTCCTGATAATGTTTCGGTTGCGGGGCGAAACGATTGTTGAGTTTGTGATAGTGAACGTATGTAGTGCTTGTGTATTGTGGTGGCGGTGGTGGAGGTTTGTGCAAGTGTTTTTACGAATCCTCCATGTATCAGGTATGATAACCGATTGTCCACTCTACATTTAGCATTACATATATTTTCTATTTTACTTCATCGCGGATTATAGCAAAATAATTTTATTATTACTTTCCAACTCTTCTCTTCAAAAACAGAACGAGAAATGCCCAGAAGAGGAATATTAACGTGCTTATAATATTAATGCGCGACAGACATGCAGTGTACTATTAAATAAAAATTATATAATCAATATAAGTAATGAATGGAATGAGATTAATGGATGATTAAATTTCTATATTACAAAGACTTGAGAATACAACCAAATATATGGCATAAGAACAGGTTTGCAAGTGTCATAGTAAATCCCACGAAATTTTGCACAATGAAAATTAGATTGAGAAATAATGTTCGCATTTAAAGTGTTCAACAAACCGTGAATGAAAATAATAGGTGCTTCGAGCAAAGCTTGAATGGTATTATTGCAATTATGCTCAAACTACCAGAAAATTTTGTCACCGAACAATGTTTTAGCGACAACAATGTCGTTAAATAAAGACGCTGTAGGAACGACCGAACGACGTTGTACTATTAAGCGAATAAAATTCTTCATTAAACTTGTAATTTATGCGTCCGCGGGTTGTATTCATGAGCATAAATTTTCACTCTTCGAGACTTTTCTCTGGCTTTTCATAAATTCTGATATCATTAAAGATTAAATTCAATTCCAATTGAATATTCTACTAATAAAACTCCTTTTTATTACCATTGATTATGCCCAATTATTGGTGTTTGATATTGCGAAATAAATAAAAATCTATTTGTATTAAGATAATTGATACAATAAAATCAAAATGCTGACATAAAGTATGATAATAAGTTTTAGATACTGAAATTTCTATTAAATTAATATTGTCATAACCACGTAGTACAAATAGGATAAACTAACTACATCATTGGACCATTTTAAGATAACGCTAAGCTAAAAGCTCTGCGATTGGTGTCGTGGATATAGAGTCCAGATGATATTTCGGTTAGAGTACGAAAGGATCGTTCGGATTGTGGTAGTGGATGTGTAGTGTGCTGGTGGTTTTTAGTTCATACATTTAACGAATCCTGCAGGTATAAGGTAAATAAATAAATAAATATATGGGACACTTACACGACGAAGGTGTGAAAACGTACATCACTATATTTAGCATAGATTTACTTTAATCGCGGAACACAACAAAATAATACTATTGTTTCTTTCTTATTACGAAACTCCACATAAAGTACATAGGAACCTCCAATTATGTAAATTATTTTAAAATAAAACCTACAATTGTGTTATGCAGCAATTTGTTACATCACTAAAACACAAAAAAAATCTTATAGACGTTATGACATCAAAAAGTAAACAATTCCAAGTTAACTTTGTTTTAATCGAGGGTGTTAAATTTTTAACAGGTGTTCCAATACAATTAATGAGTAAACCTAGTATGGGTATAAAAGATAAGTAGAAACACGACATATCCATACGGACTGTCTAAACTTTAAATTCATTAGATCGCCCTTTCCAGGTATCAAACCGTTAGCAAGTAAAAAGCCCCTCATATCAAACAAAGAGATTGACAATGGACAAATAAAAACCATCCCTAGCACCTTATTCTACGACATGACCCATTTTTACGTCATAAAATTATTCTCATTTCTCATCTTTCGGCCGTAGGGTCGTTATCGTCGTTAAACATTTGAGGTTTTTTATTACTGGCCGAATTTTGACTTTGAATTTTAGGAACGTGACTTAATTTAGTAACGTCTTCAAAGAAACGTTTGTTTCCATAGAGGCAAGGAGTGGTTGTGACAAACGAAAATTGATGATTGCCTTTATGTTTCAACGAAGCATTGAATTACCAAAGTTGCTGGTGTAGTATATTGTCTTTGATGTATTTAAAATAAGATAAAAAGATCACAAATATCATATTATTACACAGAACAACAGTAGACATGAACTTAAATGCAGTCTCTACAGGCAACAAATTAAAGGACTATTAGCTATATCAAACCAATAGTTAGGTATATATCTTTATTATTCTATCTTCACACAAAAGTTAAATGAAAACCTAGGCCTATAGATATATTTACATATAATTAAATAAACAAAACAGATTTACACATGTCTACACATTTAAGAAAGCGCAACCTATCTCCTATTTAATAAATTATCTAGCCTAAATGTTTCCTGGAATCGCTACTTGGCGATCAGGCCATCTTAATATATCACTTAGTTTATAATATTATTTCTTTACTTACTACAGTCTGAATTTTATGTGATGGAATAAAAAATATTCTACTCTTTTTATGATATTTGTTTTGGCAGCGGTAGGATTTCACAACTTCTTAACATAGTTAATGTAAAGGACTGGCTATACTCACGTCTTATTCTATCGGGTTAGCCCGACTAATTCGAACCCATCCGGGGCACTTTTTCATGAGCTCTTTTTACGCAGTTCCCGCCTCGATAACATCGTGTAAAGAGCTCATGAATAAGTGCCCCGGATGAATTCGAAATTATTCGGGTTAACCCGATAGAATAAGACATGAGTATCGCCGGTTCTATACATTAACTATGAATACTACTCACGATAGGTTAAACTTAAAAACTTCGTAACAGTCTACGAACTCTTTTAGAGTTCATTATGAGATTTTTTGGTTAAAACATTTTTTGTATACATTCCATGTTGTTGAATAAAGGTCTCCTTAAGTCTACTCGTTTCATATATAAATTCTGTTTTTATTTGTACATATATTCCTAAACATTTTTCATTTTGGATCTCATTCAACTCTTTTCAATAATTTATCTTATCTAACTAATCTTAAATTTTTTATACGTACTTCCTCACTATGATAATTTCTTCAACACCGTAATTAATTGGTCACCAGAACCCCAGGCAGCTTTCATCTCACCCATTTTTGGATGGATATAGTATAGATGAACCTCTCTCTTACAGTCCACGGCTCATATAAAACAAGTAGATTCATTAACGTCATAAAGGTGACAAAATCTTTCTACGAAGAACTATTGTGAAACGTATTACAAAAAAGAGCTTCATTAAAATGACTGACAATTTAATGAAGTGTTGGCCTATTGTGCAATTGTAGGCGAGGTTATTAAAAGTAACGACTAATGAGTGGAACGATTTAACTCTCGTAATAGTAAATTTTGTTTAAATTAATGTGATAAGATTGTATATTAAGCCTTATTACGATTAATAATATAAATATTTTTACGTAATCCTCGACTAAACAAGAAAGAAAAGAACTTTTTTTACATTATCTAGATAAAGAGCTTAAATAATCAGTTAAAAAGTGAAATAATGTTTAATGTGTTTTTTATTTGATATAGTATCTATGCTATAATATCTATCATGTCATCAACCTTATCCCTCTAAGTGGGATCGGCACAACATGCTAGAAACATGTTGGCACATAATTTTGCTCCGTATTTTATGACCAGCCGCCTGCCTGACGACTAACTTACCTTACCTCTTACTCGAGGTGTAACTTACCTTACACCTCGGTAAGAAATGGGGGTGGTCTATTCTATTCAGCCGGATACCACACGGTGCATATATGTCTGTAATGTATTGATACAAATCATTCTTAACATTTTTTAACAGTCAATTGTATTTACTATTTGGAAAAAATTAGGCGATCGTGGAAACGTCTTTACAAAAAAAAAACAATACTCTCGTCAAAATATAAAAACTTTATTAGCTGCCTACTTTCACAACCTTATTTTACTGTCCCATTTTATCTCATTCTCTAACGTTTCACGTTTTTTCATTGTTCATGTTCAGAGAGCTACCGGTGTTTTAAAAACAAAGGATTTTTGTCTACACGGATACCTTCATTGTAAGGGAGGAAGGATATCGATAGTAAAACAATTGTTTCTTGAATACAAATGTAATTCAGAATTAATTCATCATATTTCTTACAAATAAATTAACTTGACAGTCGTCATTTCACGGAATTAGAAACATAATTGCTTCTTCATTTACTTCAGCGTCAAATCAGTTCAATGAATCGTTTAACAAATCGTTTAGTTTTCGTTTTTTAGTAAATGTGATTGCCTAATTTTATTGATTTCTTCTGTTTAAGCGCTAGAACACGCAGTCAAAATTACTTATATTTAATAACCCTTTGTGAGACTAATTGAATTAATGTATAATATTTTATAAGCTATTTTAATTCCCATCAATTTAAATGTTAATTACTCTCAATTATAAACAACTATGTGTGTGAGCGGCAAACCGATGGCATATGATATATGATTTTTTTAAATAAATATTTAAACTAGGCCCGAGGAATCAGATTTTTTTCAATGTTGGGCCTAGACGGGAATAAAAGCCGTGACACGTTCACTTACAGCATCACTGCAACCTACGGGTCAGTTAATATGTTAGTCGGTATTTAAGCTTTGATGGTAACAAATTTCATTACTATCAATTAGTCCAATGGCTTAGTCGTGAAAGCGTAACAGACTGAAAGACATGGGCATTTAAAATAATTTTATATATTTTACGTTCGGAAATTCGCGGTTACATAAATTGAAGAAAATATCAATTTAAAATTCAACAAGCGCCTTACCTTGTGATTATGATATGAACTGTTTTGGGTCACCGCCGAATTCAGCTCACGTTTCTCCTCGTGTCCTTTGTCAGATCTTGATATTTTTCTTCAAAGCATTTTATCTTTATTTCATTCAAATGTATGAGATCTAGATTTATTAAATTTTTGTACCATTTGATGACAATGAAAATATATTACATAAATCTTGTGTATGTTACTTTTGGAGAGGTTTTATATTAGGTTTGTAGCTACTGATGTATGTACACTTTCTTTGTTGTTCTTTAAAGAAAGTATACTACTTGAATTTAATGGAAAGGTTATATCTTACAAAGTCGTGTGGCAGAATGGCCTTTACTTGGAGGTCACGGGTTCAAAACCACCCGAGGCAACTGAGGAAGCACAAGATTATGATGCATATGTCTAGAGTTTTTCTGGGGTATGATTGTAATTCGATATAGAGCAGTTATTTAATACGCTCCACATCATCATTTTACATGCTTTTATGGACTTTTTCACAATTTTGCTGAGTAATGAGACAGTAACATGTACTTTGCGTGGGTCCTATTCGATCTTTGAGTAATATTTTGATTGAAATAAAAATTCAAATAAACCACTTTGTATTTTGTGAGAGGAGAAATAATAAAAAAGTTTTTTGCAAAAATTATCACAATGGCTTTATTAAAGTATATAAATAGGTATACTGTGACTTCATATGGACATCTATTTACATCTTATATACAAATTCACATAATCTACAGCAGTCTTATAGAATTTATTTACACCAACATTACGAAATCATCGATCGCCCTTTTTAATGGCTTGAAATTACAAAAATAGATTAAAATCTTAATTATTTGGTAAAGCGCGCATTATAATATAACAATTTACACAAGAAGCTTTGACTAAATTTATTCAAACATTTAGAAGCTTAGACTATACAAGGTAAGCTTGACCACCAGAATGTTGAGTGTCAATTATAGGAGGAGGCGGTGGCCAGTGCCTAAAATCTCGCCTTCGATTAGGATTATTTGCTCCTAATTCTAGTGACGAATAGTCTGAATCAATAGATGAATATATGTGATCTGACGGAGGTCTGCCATCGGATCCATATGCAGTTTGAACGTGTTGCGAGCGACCGTCTAAAAACTGTGGGGTTCCAGATACGCCACTTTCAGGACCTCTCATTTTTTCTGTGAAGGAAAATGATCGCATGGTTCCATTTTGAATCCCAGATCTCATTGTGTATGAATTTATGTTGCTCCTAAAACTAGTAGATTTTATTTTGTATTTACGATCGGGCATTGCATAACGTAACTTCTCCCAAAACTTATTTTGGCCCCATTTTATACATAAACTTGTTTTTAAAAGAGGCCTTAAATCTGGATCTTTTTTAGCATCATTCAAAACTGAGATGTCCTCTATAATTATTAGCGTATAAATTCGTGTTTTCAATATTCCGTGAAGCGCCTGCTTAAATTCAAAACGAGACCATTCAGTTTCTAGGAAATTTCTTGTCAGAATAAGAATAATACGTTTTGAAGCTTCAGCTGCTTCAGGGAGTGGTAGTGTATACTGCATGTAAGCTATCTCAGGTTGTGGAATATCACGATAATGCAAACAAAGGTGGTAGGATGGGCTTCCGTTTTCCAATTCATTAGAAAGCGTTTGGATAACAAAGTCGTCATCTTTCGGACTGTAACATACATAGGCGTCGTATAACTTGTCTGTGTCATCATATGTTCCAGAAAATGGGAAAAATCTTATTCCACAACTACCAAAAATCCATAATCTAATAGTATCTCTAAATAAAAAAATTACAAGAGTAACAAGAAGGATCAGCAAAAAACCAGTTAATGAAGTTATCATCATTGGTATGTAATTTGTAATAAGCATGTTGTCCATTACGGAGTCACTAGCGTAATAATCAGTACATATGGTGCCGTTAAGATTTAATTCTTTCTTTTGGGGCGATTGACCTATATTTGAACACCATACATCTCCTACGTCTACTATTTTAGGAACATTTTCAGCGATATAGGCTGTTAATCTTTGTAAATATCTACATTTACATGACCACATATTATTTCCTACTGAAATGCTTTTTAGATTTTTATTTACAGACAAAGTCCAAAGAGAAAAGTCTACTAATCGATTTCCATCTAATCTTAAAATTTTTAATAAGGGCAAACTTGTAAAAGTTTTATTATCAATATAATCTATGTAATTTTCTTGTAAATAAAGCTCAGTGAGTGAAGTTAAATGCTTAAACTCGTATCCATTGAGATGTTTCAGTTTATTATTCTGTAGATGCAAAATTACGAGAGAGGATAAACCTGAAAATGTTCTGTTATGTATATTTTCAACTTCACTTGAATTTACATAAAGAGATCTCATATTTTTTCTGCCAATGAATGCATAATTTTGCAGTTCTTTAAAGTTATTCCCGTCTAAATAGACCTCAGTAGCATCCATAGGAATTTTTTCTGGTATTTCGACAGCTGTTTGACTAGAACAATCAACTACATTTGTATGCCAGGTCGGATCATGGTAACAAGAACAATTATTAGGGCAAGTCATTTGGCAATCGCAAGCAACATAATCACAACAGTGGCATAGTGTGAAACAATGAGTTTCGTAGGTGCATAAGAAATCTGTTGACTTTAGATTACTTAATGGTATATGTGTAACACCTCTTGTGTGGGTCATTTTACATAAAACATTTTCAAGGTCCATTACTCTAGGGTGTTGTCTCATTGCACTCATGTTGTTTATCAAAGGCAGCCACTCCATAGAACAATCGCAATCAAGCGGATTTCCTCCTATATAGAACTCTGGTAACGATTTATTCGAGGGGACTGGCGATAACCGGAGACTGTTGATATCTAAATGAGATATCTCATTTGCATAAATATCAACTCTAGTAAGATTGCGTTTGTCCATAAATGTATTAACTTGAATATTATTAATATGATTATTGTTTATAAACAACAACTCCACACTGTTAGGAATTGATAATGGAGATATTTCCATGATACGATTATGGCTAACATCCAATGTTTTTATACGAATTTCATCTTGAAGCTTATAATAATTACCTAAATGTTCTATAAAATTTCCATGAACATCTAACCACTTTAAATTGCTTGGAATAAAAGCATAATCGAACCACACTAAATGATTTTCGGACAAATTAAGCCAAAGTAAACTCAATAAGGTTGAAAATACCCCATTTATATCGGATACGAAATTGCCATCTAATCGTATGGCTTCCAGTTGCTTATTTCGTTGAAAGCTTCCTCGTTCAACGGCTTGAATTTTATTTTTTGCTAAATTTAATACTTGGAGGTTCGGCAAATCCCAAAACATGCCCACACTAAGGTTGCCGATCTGGTTATCTATTAACCTTAATCCAGTTAGTTGATCTAAATTCTTAAATGATCCATTTTTAATATCATTAATTAAATTTTCTCCTAAGTCTAACGTTTTTAAGACCGATAATTCCCACACAGCCTTCGGGACATCGGTTAACTGGTTCGAACTTAAATCTAATTCCTTTAAATCAGAACAGTTTTTAAATGCCTTTGAATCGATGTTTATCAAAAGATTGTTGTTTAAATTTAATTTACTTAGAACAAACAAGCCATTAAAAAGGAACTCATCAATTGTATGTAATCTATTTTCGGCTAAATTTAAAGTATGCAAATTATACAATGGAAGGAAAGTATTTTCTTCAATATATCCAATTGAATTATTTCTTAAATCTAATATTTGAAGAAAGAATAAATCCTTGAACGTCTTACCATCTATCCTCGTCAAGGCGTTATTGGATAAATTCAGAATGACTAAGCGTATAAGACCAATAAATGTCCCGCCATCGATATGGGCGCTCGAGAGTTGATTATTCGATAAATCTAAGACAAGCAGCTGTTCTAATCGGTGGAAAACGCCCCTGGCGATTTCAAATAGTATGTTGTTATTCAGATATATTTCTCGCAACTCTTTCGTGTTAGAGAATGTGCCTTCGGGGATGGAATGTAAATTATTATGAGAAATATTTAATATGCGTAACGAAATGAGTCCGTTAAATATTTCACTGGCAATATCACTTATATTATTGTTTTGAAGTCTCAGTTCTTGAAGCCGGCGAAGTCCATTTATTTCTGATTCTTCACTTAATGATTTAATCTCATTAAAGCTGAGGTCCAAGTTTCTAAGGCTAGATCCACAACTTTTTCCGAAACCAAGTCGATCTATGGCCTTTATTTTATTATAGGTTAAATTTAATTTTTGCAAACTATCTAGAGGACAAAACACATCTGACGGTATAGCTTTTAAATTATTTTTTCCTAAATCAAGTGTATGTAACTCTCGCAAACCATTAAAAGTTCCTAACGACAGCTCCAAATTTTTATTATGGCTCCAATCGAAGTTTTTTGTTCGCACTGATAATTGTTTCAGTTCACGCAATCCTTCAAATGCATTTCCAGGTATCCGAAGCAGTTTGCAGTTGCGTAGAGTTAATTCGTCCAATGCCGTAAATCTTTGAAAATAGTTCGCCTCGAGATAACTTTCAAATAGCAGAAGTTGGTTGCACTCAACTGTCAAACGCTTGGTGATTTCGGGATGCACAAACACAAGATTTGATCCATTCGCTTCGAGCGTCCGTATATGACAAACAGTTGTCCCTTTATCACCATTAAAATCTTTCCGACAACTATCGAAACTTGTCGTGGTAGACGCAGAAATTACACCGAAAGTTATTAATGAAAAAGTCACAAATTGAAACATTTTCTACATACATTTGTTTTTGATAGAATTGAAATAATTTATTCACTGTATCAAATTTTGTTCAAGTTCACTGAATTTCAGTACACTTCACCGGTCAATGTTTACGTTGCGTACGATCGCGATGCGAGGAGGCGTCGCGAGCGCGTAACGTCCTCATCATAGGTTGTGTTCGACTGAGGCGATTCCAGTTGCGACATCGGTTGTAGAGTTGTGCGCGCTAAGCTGCCCCTCTAGCTGCTCGCCCCCCGCGCCCTATCGTCCCCACATAGTTACAAGTTGCATGGCGCCACTTGCGCACTCAACCGCTCTCGCACAATTATGTAATGTTTTCTTAATCGAGCCACCGCATATCCGTTAAAAATGGAAATATCACGAATTGACACTTTTCCGTTATAAAATTTTATAATAATAAACCATATTATAAATTAACACTTTGTAATATTGCTGACTTCAACTCATTGCGCTTTCCTCCAAAATAACATACAAGGTCTGTAGAATATAAATATTGCTTTAGATAGAAATTTCAATTATTTAGGCATAAATTATATTCCTAATTCTGCTATTCCATTTGTAAAATGTAAAATTACATCCTTTTCATATACTTCAGCTAGGCGAAAGCGGATTTACTCACCTAGAAGAGGAGGGTTGGAGCTTATTTGTATTTAAGTATGTATTTAAAAAATATATAATATATATTCACCAGTTGTCTGTCTACCATAACACAAGTATTAAGTTACTTACTTTGGGGACGCACGACCGTATGTGTAAGTGTCCCATATATTTATTTATTTATTACCTATAATTCATATATACTCCAATGCCAATCTGGACAGCTAATGTTATAAAAAACATACTTTTCTCGCTGTTCTTTCATCACTGCTGTTACATACCAACGCTCTAACATCAAACACATATATGTACTGTTAAATAGTTTAATATAAAGGGTCAGATCAAAGTGACAATAAGTCAAAGAAACAGGGCAGGTATTTGTTTCGGACACCCTTAATTCTTTTTGTTCTATCTTATTGAATTCCCTACTCGCATACTTCTAGTGAGGACACCCAATAAAGCTTGTTTGTGCCCGTGTGCCCCTACACATATTTTTCTGTAAAGCAACGTGTAGAATTTTCAAATGTAGGGCTTTGCCCCGGTTTCGAATTCCAGTGTCTCGTCGGCGATGGGAAGGTGACAAGTTGGAAGTTGATAATTTAATTTCCTTGTTCGACACGTAAAATCGTTTACGGTCTAGAAGTTTCCAACGTAGAGAATGCGGCGAAAGTTTTAGAAGCTCTAACATGAGTAAGAGATGTGTGACGTGTTTATTGGACGTGAGATATATTTAGCCAACATTCCTAATATGAACTTATAAATTTCGTCATTACAATTAAATTGATGACGTTTCAGTCATTATAATTAAATTTATGACGTGAAAGATTAGAGGTCTGATTTTTTTGTAATTGTCCACATGACGTTAGTATGGTATCAGGTTGAGTAGAATAGCCCACCATCATTTCTTACCGAGGTGTGGTAAAGGGCGACTACTAGGTTGATGTCAGGCTGACAGCCGGTCGTAAATTAAGTAGCGAAATCATGTGACAACATCTTAATGAAATGTTATGCCGACCCCACTTAGAGTGGGATAAGGGCAGGAGGGCGTTAATGACAATATGGCGCTAGTTCTATCGTTTTTTAAAGTGTTTCCGGGCAGGACGGGCGAGCACAGAAGCATTGTCGTGTATGAAAATGCGGTAAGATGAGTACAGACGCTCTAATATCATTTAGTAACGTCGTTATACGAGTGCCTTATGCGGGAAGAGTGTAACCTGTGTAACGGGTGTAACCAATATGTGTAACCTGTCAATCCACCGTGGAACAGCATGATAGGGCTTATATTCTAATTGAAATTCAAAATATTCTTTATTCAAATAAACTTGTAAACAAGTGCTTTTGAATCGTCAACTCTACTGCTGGTACGGCAAGGTGTTCCAACAGTGAAGAGCCATCAAGAAACTCGGCGGTTGCTCTTTTAAAAATATAATTCTTAATACTAGTTACATTTCTTCATTCCTGTCTTGTATAGGTTCAAAGAGAGCTATATCCACACATTCTTATCATATAAATAATCCTCAAGAGTATAGTTAGGTTTTCTGTAGCAGCCTGTTTTTAACACTATATTTAAACTGCTGTAATAGCAAAACTAAATTAGCTCTGATTTCACCAAGAAATACTTTGCCCAGCAGTGGGATTATTACTGTTCTCATAAAGCAGACAAAAATTTTGATATTGCACCACTGTAAACAGTTATTTAATCATATTTAACTCTCACCGGGATTGTGACAAAAAATATACGAGATTTCCTTCCGTGCTACTGTAAAAAACACGCCGCTAAGCGTTGAAAGATAACAAAAACTCAGCGACATTAAACGAGAAGTTTTCCCCCACTTAAGTGATAAAACACGAAGACACCCTAAAAACACTGTAAGTAGTGTGATATCCTTAATATTAATGTCCTTTGGCGCGGCATCTTGTATCAAAACTTTTATACGTCGAGAGTTCTTAGAGCTAGCTTGATAAATGACTCAGCTCACTTTTATGAAAGTTCGTATGTTTTTTTCTCTGTATTTGATGCTTGCGACATGGCTGCACGGGACGTGCTTGGAGTTTCAATGGAGTGTAGATGAGGGTTCCTTATGGTGGCTACCTTTTATTGCATATGAGATCGATTCAAATATACTAGCTCCGGCTAAGCACGGTGTTAGGACATCCTATCCCATCCTACTAGTATTATAATTGCGAAAGTTTGTGAGTATGGATGTATGTTACTCTTTTGCAGCCAATCAGTTGAACAAATATCTATGAAATTTGCCACATATATTCCTTATACACCTGAATAACATATAGGCTATATCAATCCTGTTAAATCTACAAGAATAGGATTACATTGAAAAGCGCCATCCACTATCAATCTATCACACGACAACAGTCCACGCGAAGTTGCGGGTAAAAGCTAGTATGATAATATGTTAAGACATACATACTTTCGACTGGTCTGTTGGTGCAGTTGGTACATTGTTAGTGCTTTAGCTCCGCGGGTCGCGAGTTCCATTCTCACCGAAGGCCAATATTCTAAAATACATTTTGTTGGTTCTTCGAACCTCGGTGTATTTAAGTATGTATCGATTAAAAATTATATATAGTAGTATATACCAGTTGTAGTAATCCATAACACAAGCATCAAGTTACTTAATTACAAAGAGCGCAACAGCATGTCTCTATCTCTTATGGTTATCTCACTATAAGTAATTTTATGTTTCACATTTTAATTCCGGAAAAATTATGTGACACACAGATTTAAATGGGCGAAGCCGCTGTCATAGCTAGATGAAATAAATAGAAAAGTAATATTTACAGAGTACATAAAAGCAATAGATAAACTAATTTTCAAATAGAACTTACAAAAGTCGCGCAATCACTTCACTGATTTTGATCACGATAGCTTAAAGAAGAGACTATATTCAGTATGATTTTTGCAAGTTTTATTCAGAGAAAGATTTATTGTTAAGACTAGAAATTGCACAAGAGTGTGAGCTAATACGATTGCCGACGATAATATCTAAGTTAAGTAACACTGTCAGGTTTTTAGATGTCATTGTTCGATAAATAAATAGACAAACTTGTTGGCCTTGCGATTTTAAGCTTATCATATCGTTCTATTTATAAGAGACTAATTGTCTAATCGATACTAATATTAGCAATGCGAAAGTCTGTCTGTTTGCCTTTTCCACCGTGTAGTATCCGACTGGGTAGAATAGACCACCCTCATTGCTTATAAGGTGTCAAAAGACGACTGAGGTAAGTTGACCCGCCTTGTGCTATCCGGCTGCGTAGAATAGACCAGGGCTTCTTAAACTGTGGGTGCGAGACTACTGAAAGCAAAAGGCGTCGCAAAGATCTGATACTTTCAATCATTATTGATACAACTAAATGGCTGCAGCTGTCCTTTAAAGAACTTTTCTAACAAAGATTTATTGATATTTCTCCTCCTAAGTTCCTTCATTACCCCTTTTCATTAAATTTAAGTAAATAAATTTAATTAAATTTATGATTATATATTTCATTATATGGAGGAGGGGGTCGTTTAAAATTTCCTAAAAGTTTAAGAAGCCCTGGAATAGACGAACTTCATTGCCGAGGTGTCATAAAAGGCGATTAAGCTAACTTTACAGTCGGTTGTTCATGTGTTTTTACGAAACCTGCATGTACTCTACATTTAGTATGATAAATATATAAATAATATATAAATAAATATATGGGACACTTACACACACGGTCGTCCATCCCCAAAGTAAGTAACTTAATACTTGTGTTATGGTTGAGAGACAACTGGTGAATATATACTTATATATTTTTTAAATACATACTTAAATACAAATATACACCCAGGCTCAAGGACCAACAAATTCATTTATAGAAAATGTTGGCCCTCGGCGGGAATCGAACCCGCGACCCGCAGAGTTGAAGGCAGGGTCACTACCCACTGCTCCAACGGGCCAGTATGATATATTTTTCTTTTTACTTTATCTCTGATCATACCCAAATAATTCTTACTTATGAATAAAATAGGTATCGGAAACGCGTTGCATTAAAAAAAATTGCGAACTTGCAATTCTTATTGCATAACAAATTCCGTACAATCTGATCAGACATATTCTTGAGTATTTTGAAACTTTTGCCAACAAAATAATCGTTAGAAACGGATTTTATCGTTGCCATTAAGAAATACGATTCTAAGCATAGCTTAAACCGGGATCGCAATTAAAATGTACATTACTTTGCGCCAAAGAAACTTATTGTTATCTACGATCAATTGCGTAGGGAAGTACAAGTGATAAAGTACGCTACGCTAAACTACGCTAGAATAAGAGTTTTGAGATCCTTCAAATAAGCCATTATCTAAAGTAAAAATGATATTTTTTGTTGTAATCTGCGATTACGTAAATAATATTTATAATGCTAAATGTAGATTGGACTATCCATTTTTAATTGATACATGCTTAAAAACACATGCACAAAACTACACCACCGCCACTACAATAAAAAGCGCTACACATTTTCACTATCACAAAATAAATAATCGTTTCATCCCGTAACTGAAGCATCATCAGGACACCACGACAAAATCACAAAGCGATATACTAATTAGTTCAACCCCCACCGTTTATTTTGCTTTCGAACACGCGTAATAATCAAAAAAATTGAAGAAAAAAAAACTCAATTAAATAACTATGCTTTTTTACTTTATACAATTTGTAAGATTTATTACAGTTACTATCATCATCATCATTCTCCTGCCCTTATCCCACTCTAAGTGGGGTCGGCACGACATGTTATAAACATATTGTCACATGATTTGGCTAGGTAATTTAAGACCGGCCGCCTGCACGACATCAACTTAGCTTAGTCCCCTTTTACGACTCCACGGTAAGAGAGAGGGTGGTCTATTTTACTCAGCCGGATATCACACGATGAATTTATTACCGTTACTTATTCGGCTAAGTTGAATAGACCACCTTCATTCTTACCGAGGTGTTGTAAAATACGACTAAGGTAAGTTGACATCAAGCAGTGGTCGGTCATAAAATACTTAGCCTAATCATGTGATATCATGTTTATCACATGTTGTTCCGGCCCCACTTAGAGTGGGATTAAGGAAGAAGGATGATGACTAATATGAGCAAAATTAACAAGATAGTCCATTAACGTTTCCTGAGGCACTCGTTATCTAGGATGATATTATGCATTGCCACCGTATATCAACCTCTTGCTCCTCTCGATCGAACAGATTGCGAAGTTGGAATATATTAAAGCTTATTCCGTTCACACAATAACATTTGAGAGCATGGGCTTATCTTCGACGAAGCAATTATTTATTATATATAGTTAAAGGCTCTTCGACACGGCTATGCATCATAAAGGTGAAGATAAAAGGCAATTTATTTTATAATCTGATATATTAGATGAAGTGTCTCTGATAAATTGCAAAGAACAAAATTTTAAACAGCTAAATTCCTATCTTTGTCCTTTTATTTCTATATTATCTTATTAAAAACCCCCGTGTAGTAATCGGCTGAGTAGAATAGACCACCCTCATTTCTTACCGAGGTGTCTTAAAAGGCGACTAAGGTAAGTCGACCCAGTGTGTGGTATCCAGCTGAGTAGATTAGGCCACCCTAATTTCTTACTGAGGTGTCGTAAAAGGCGACTAAGGTAAGTCGACCCACTGTGTGGTATCCGGCTGATGAGAATAGACCACCCTCATTTCTTACCGAGGTGTCTTAAGAGGCGACTAAGGTAAGTCGACCCTCTGTGTGGTATCCGGCTGAGTAGAATAGACCACCCTCATTTCTTACCGAGGTGTCGAAAAAGGCGAATAAGGTAAGTCGACCCACCGTTTGGCTGAGAAGAATAGACCAGCCAATAAATAGGGATTTCTTGCCATGTTGTCGTAAAAGGCGACTAAGTTAAGTTGACGGGCAGCCTGCCGGTCGTAAAGTAGCTAGCCAAATCATGTAACAACATGTTTATAACATGTTGCGCCGACCGCACAAAGAGTGGAATAAGGGCAGGAGAATGATGACTCGTGTGTCACATTTTAGACTGTCTTTCCGACTCTAATTGTAATAGCTCTATGGTTATAATACAATCCAGAGAATACAAGATGCAGTTACTTGACACTTTCCAAATTTATACAAAAAATTAGGTAAATGTAACGCGCCCAAGTGTTCTGCGTCAGCGAAATTTGACATGTGATCAACATTTAACACTTCAGCGGAGTTTTAGCGACATCTCGTGAGTAGGTTGCAGTAACTTATAACTAGTTCACGTTTTTTAATTTATCTATACTAATATATAAAGCTGAAGAGTTTGATTGTTTGAACGCGCTAATATCGGGAACTACTCAACCGATTTGAAAAATTCTTTAAGTATAGATAATCCATTTATAGAGAAAGGCTATAGGCTATATAAAATCAGGCTCAGATAAATAGGAGAGGATCAGCAGCAAAAAATATTACGAAAATGGCAAAATTTTAGGCTTTCCTTGCGTGCGTCAAGTAAACGGTGAAAGTTATTCAAAAATCATGTATTACAAAATTGTTCCCCCCCTAAAAGTTCTAAATAAAAGCCCGTAAAAATTATAGAGTTAATTTCTAGAACTAGGCATTATTTTGCGGAGGTCCATAATACAAAGATAATGAAAATGTTTTTCTATAATCCGCAATAAAAGAAAATATATGTAACGTCAATTGTAGAGAGTCCTTTTCCATACCTGATATATACAGAATTGGTTAAAGCTAATGCAGTGTCCACCACCAATAATACAACAATACACATGCACTGCACCCATTCACTACCACAATATCAATGATCGGTATCACCTCAAAACCGAAGCATCATCAGGAGATAGACACGACGATAAAATCGGAAGCTTTAGTATTTATTATTACTTTGGGGATACTCAAACGTGTGTGTATTTGTCCTTTGTATATGTACTAGTTTTTACTCGCGACTTGGTTCGCGTGGACTGTTGTCGTGTGATAGAATACATCGATAATAGATGGCGCTTATCGATGTCATACTTTTTCTGTAGAATTAACAAGATTTCTATAGCCTATATATTATTTCGATATATAAGGAATAATTGTGCCAAATTTCATCGATATTGGTTCAGCGGATACGCCGTGAAAGAGTAACAAACATACATCCATACTCACAAACTTTTGCATTAATATTAGTAGGATTTATTATATTTATTATTTCTATAAGCAACATAAGGTATAGAAAGTTTCAGTTGTTAAAACCAACATTATTATAAACCAAGTTATATTTATCTCAGTACTTCGTTTTGTTGTCTTAGCTCTAAAGTCGCGTGCCTCTATCTATAGAGCGATCTCGGCTCTAATCGACACCTGCGGCCCTTTCCGATACACATTCAATGCCAGCAACAAGGCCCGATTGCGTGTTCTATTCAAATTGTGGCACGACATAATACTGTAGAGTAATTTTAGTCTATATCGTATCTGGGGTATCACGAAGATATTACCCAACAGTGTATAAGGAAGTTTGTATTGCAGACATAGACCGAATTTGTTATATCATTTACTTAGACTATCACATTAGCTGCTGTTGTAACTTTCATATGACCAGATCTAATCCTATCCTATCCTACTAATGTTCATCATCATCTCATCATCATCTTCCTGCCCTTATCCCACTCTAAGCGGGGTCGGCACAACATGAGTTATAAACATGCTGTCATATGATTTGGCTGCGTTTTTACGACCGGCCGCCTGCCTGACGTCAACTTACCTCAGTCGTATTTAACGACACCTTGATAAGAAAGGGTGGTCTATTCTACTAAACCGGATACCACACGGTGGGTCAACTTACCTTAATCGCCTTTTACGACACCTCGGTAAGAAATGAGGTTGGTCTATTCTACTCAGCCGGATACCACACGGCGTGTCGACTTACCTTAGTCGCCTTCTACGACACCTCGGTAAGAAACCTATCCTACTAATGTTATAGATGCGAAAGTATGTGGAGTATGGATGTATGTTTGTTACTCTTTCACGGCGAATCCACAGAACCAATATCGATGAAATTTGGCACAATTATTCCTTATATACCGGAATAACATATAGGCTATAGAAATCCTGTTATTTCTACAGGAATAGGATAACATTGAATAGCGCCCATCTATTATCGACCTATCACAGTTATGTTTAAATCTTGTATATAAATAAATATGTATATTTTTTTATTTCGAAAACGGCTCCAAATATTTCATGAAATTCAGCATTGAAGGGTTTTTGGAAATCGATCTAGATAGGTTTAATTTGTAAAAAAATCGTTTTACCCCTGTTTTTGGTTACACTGAAAAAATGCTAAAATTTACGTAGTCGTAGTGAATGTGTGTACTGCTTGTGTGGTGTGTTGTTGGCGGCGTTTTGTGATACCTATGGTGACTGGTCCTACATGTATAAGGTACGTGCGTTGCCTGCTTCCTACACTTAGCATTACATAGATCAAGCTTTAAGTCGCAAGTCTCAAGTATGAGAACGGATTACATTAAGCATTACAGATATTTTCTTTTATCGCGGATATAGTAAAATAATATTCTCATTACTTATGTACGTACGTGCTGGCGTAAAATGCTGGGCGTATCTTGGACTGTGCACCGGACGAATGCATCCATACTTAAAGAAATAGGAGTTACCATCAGGTTCTCGACTACGTGTTTTTGCAGAGTTGAGTTTTTCGGACATATCGCTAGGAACACTGGAGACAACCTGGAAAAACTAATGATGACTGGTTCGATGGATGGAAAAAGAGCAAGACGCCGCAGTCCAACTCGATGGTCCGACCAAGTCACAAGTAACTCTCCATCCGAGTCCACGAGACCTTACAAGCTGCCAGTGATCGCAAAACCTCGAGATCAGTTATCCATAAAAAAATGATTCGTGGAAAAGATCACACCCCGCAGCACTGAGGACAAACTACGCAAGGAAGAGGATGTACATAAGATTTGCTTATCTCTTCCTGTAAAATAGAATCAACTTCGTAAAGTGTAAAAGGCATATGCCGCTAAACGCGATCCCATAACCCATCTGTATCAGCAATCGACAGTACAGACAATGCAAAATTTAAAATTAAATCTATTCCAAGTGATGGCCGATCGATAAAGGGAGCCATTTCAATGCTAATGGTTACATATTGCTAAACTTCCCACACAATTTATCATTGGCGTAATAAATGCGCACTATTTTATAGGAATAGAATTTTATCGCTGATCTTTTGTCGAGATTTCACTTTGAAAATTATACGAGATAGTAAATGGAAATAATTCAGATAAAACTTTTACGTTATACGCCAATGAATACTTGTTTGTCGGACAAACTGGTTAGATTGTAATATATATAGCTTTTAGTGTTTAATGATTATATCAACCGTAGTTACTAGCTTATTTTCATTTTAGAGCTTCTCATAATGTTATGATATATCAAGTAATAGTCAATTACAAAGTGAATGATAAACGCAAAAGAGAAAAGTTGTATAATATTTAATAATAGTTAGTTACTTAGTTATGGTAGAGCGTTTATTTCGATTTTCGAACTTTTACAAACAGAAATTAAGAAAAAATATCATACTGCATCAGCGCAACTCGTATTGACAAATACAACTAATATTGTATTTGTAAATTTCGCAACGTTCATTATCATCAGTGGAAATCTTAACAAAAATAGCTAAAAAATACTTTTTTTACTTTCTTCGTTTTCCTTATCACATATACCTACTTGGGTCATTTTATTACGATTATTTAATAAGTTATGTTACAACTTGCAAACCCCACTTTCCCTATAAATAAATCATCCTCCTGCCCGTGACCCACACGAAATGGGGTCGGCACAATATGTTATAGACATGTTGTAATATAATTTGGCTAGGTATTTTTCGACCGTCCGCCTGCCTGACGGCAACTTAACTTAGTCGCCTTTTACGACAACTCGGTAAAATTTGAGGATGGTTTATTCTACTCACCCGGTTACCACACGGCGATAGAACTTAGTTTAGTCGCCTTTTACGACACCTTGGTTAGAAATGAGGGTAGTCTATTCTACTCAGCCGGATACCACACGGCTGGTCAACGTACCTTAGTCGCTTTTTACGACACCTTGAATAGAAATGAGGGTGATCTATTCTACTCAGCCGGATACCACATAGCATACAAACACAGTCACATATAAACATCAATCAAATCAAATCATAAATCAAACAACGTCACAAAAAATGGTATTTGACTTATTTCAATTCTGACAGACACTCGTACATAAAATTTTATTCCATCTCAAGTTTCCACATTAAATCTTCTGAAGGTAAATATTTACAGTCAAAGGTTCATTAAAACTTTCTCGTTTTTAATTGCTACATATTTGATATCGTCTTGGTTTCAGGGAATTTAATATACCTTATAGGTAATGGCGGGGCTATAAGATGTAGCGTTCAATACATGTACCGTGATCATTCGGACTTATAATAATTTAACCCCTATTTCGTACCGAGGTGTCGTAAAGAACGACTAAAGTAAGTCGACGTCAGGCAGGCGGCCGGTCTTAAAATACCTACCCCACAACCACTTTGAGTGGGATAACGGCAGCAGAATATATATACTAATCGTTCACTCTAAATTATATAATATATGCTATTATAACAATGCAAGTGACTATAGTATGCAAAAATATATACAAAATGAGATCATATGATTAGATTATTAAAATTAGATCATTTGAAGATTAAGATAATTATATTTTTTATCTTCAATCTAATTTAAATGTGTGTGTTTATTTGTTTATTTTGACTTTCAAACGGAGCAACTGTTTGTTTTTTGGTAAGAGCACAATTGAAGTTCTGAAGAAGTAAAGTCGCGGCCAAAAGCAAGACATCTATAATAAGAAGTAATGTTCGTTACGGATTCAATCCGGTTGAGTTCATCTAGTAAGCTTTTATCTATGGCTAATCTACCGTAAATCAAAGGATATAGGACAAGTTCGTGGATTCAGATTGCCCGGCCCGGCACATCAGGGACGATATACTAAACACCGAAATTCAAAGTAGAGCGTAAAAATATATAAGATCGTAAATAAGACGCGTATTTCATACCATCTAATGTATGATAAAAAAAAACCTTTTTAACATACACATAATATTATTCTTTATTTATTTATTTTTAATCGTTTAGTAATATTTTAGAAGACTTAGAAGAAATAGTAATGCCATGAAGGTATTGCCAGTAATCACCACGCTTGGCCTGCGGCTTGGTGATCGCAGTGCTGACCATGTCGCACCGACAGTGCTGCTGCCCACTGTCGGTCTGGTAGAATTTAGGTCAGCTGTATGAATGGTTATACCGCCATTGGTCGGTCGCCAGAGCCTCGTTGGTTAATCTGCAGGGTGCACCGCGTGCAGGTGAGGTTGACAATTGAGGAGACTGATTGGGACGAGCCTCCCCCTTACACCCCTGGAGATCCCATGAAGAGGCCTATGTCCAGCAGTGGACGTCTATCGGTTGAAGAAGAAGAAGAAGAAGAAGAAATAGTGCCGGAATAATTTTATAATTGTATATAATTGAGGGTATTTTAATATTAAAGATAACGCGATCAAACTACAGGTACAGTACAAATCCATCAAATAATACGAAAATTAGCTAATTTACATTTAGAGACATATTTCATTACAGAAATGCACATAATTGCAAATTGTCAAATATAATTATTATCGAAATAAAAAGGAAAGTATAAACAATGAAATGTGAATATATTTTATTATTTGTTATTTTAGAACACACTACATACTATCCTTTCTAATAATGTCAGGTAATTAAGAATGCTTTAAATTAATACCAGAAAGCGACATTTTAGACGCACTTTCACAAATTCCTTGAATGTAAATTGCGTTTCAAATAGATATTATTTGCACGCAATTTTCGTCGATACCGCCATGTTTGAACTTGTCACCGCTGCAAGGTAATGTTTGCAGTTAATTATGGTAATGGATTGCAGTATAAACACCGTCCTGTCTCAGGCTGTTTACCCTATGGAGTTCAGGACTATTCGGAATTTGTTAGATGGATTAATTTAGGTACGCCGTAACTGAGACGTGGTTTTCGTGGCGCAGACGCTTTGTTGAATGAATAAGATATAAAGGTAGCGTTTTCCCTTTGTTCTAAGATTCTGTTTTTAAGTTGTATCGGTATAAAGAGAAGTGTAATATTACATCATCGCAAGTTATAGAAAGAAGTTATCTTAAGCAATTTTGACTTAAGTACAATAACTTGGTGGTTTGAATATGCGAATTTGTTGGGATGCGAATTGTTAATTCGCTAAACTCATGGTAAAAACAGGTCACCATATTATCTGGGTGTGATTACACTCCTCGCATAAGTTTTATTTTCCATATCAGTGATTTAACATTTTCTTTAAAATAACAAATTCAAATTCATAATTCAAAATATTGTTTATTCAAGTAAACTTGTAAACAAATGCTTTGGAATCAACTCTACGGCTGATTGGGTAAGCTGTTCCTACCAAGAAGAGTCAGAAGAAAACTCTGCGGTTTTCTTTTCTCTTTTAAAAAGTACAATTCTTATTACTAGTTACATTAGTCATTACTGTCTTGTACAGAGTAGCAATGTCCACGCATTCTTATCATCTAAATTATCCTCAATAGTATTTTTTTATAGTATAGTAAGCTTTCTGTATTAGCCTTTTATTATTATCACATTTTACAATTTTGCATGGTAATTATCAATATTTCACTTATTTTCATAGCTAGTAGGAACTCAATTCTGAAATGGACAAAACATGAACGTATGACGAGTAGTAGCCACATGTTTATGTCCAACATTGACATATATTGCTATAGAGAATATAACTTGAAATAGTTAATATAAAACTAGTCTACCTGAACATGGCTGACCCAATACAATGCGCACATATTCACTATTCACTAGTGTCCCAGTGAACGGATTCCGCTTAATCAACGTTCGGATTGGAACTATTCGAGGTGATTGAAGCGAGAACTCGAGTTGACGAGCAATCTTCTAGTAATATCCTTCGTGAACTCAATTATAGTATGCGAACACCTTCAATTTGCACGCGTTGTGCTTAGTTTTCAAACTGGAAGACTGTTCAGCTAAAACATCGACTTGTTTTGTAGCAAGTTTTGAAGCCGCGATTTAATTAAGCGTGCTGGTACAGTTTATAACTTTAATGCATATTTTTTAATTATTTAGAAGCTTTAAGGAATTTTAGTTTTAGTAGGTACATATATTAATTGTATTTGGAAATATAGTAGGTATATAATCTTTTTTTTTTAATTCTAATCTATTTATCTTTTATACAAAAAATATTTTCTTGCACAAATTTTTAGCAATTCGCAAATCACTTTGCAATTTTATCGTATAAATCTAGTGAATGACTATTTTTTCTTTGAAATATTAACAATTACCATGAGAAATAGTTAAAATGACTTTATATTAATAACGTGTATGTAAACACTTTCAATTCTCTAACATAGACTGCTCAGTATAGAAACTACAAGACTGTTCAGCAAAACCATTAGGTGCGTTTAAACTTTGTATTCCTAAGTTCTGAAGTTAGAACTCTATTGCACTCTAGAAGTTTACCTTTCTAAATTCATTACAATTTCATTCTATACCTTATTCTAAAGTCAATCTTTTTTAAACAGTTTGTTTGTATTCTCTTTATTGCACACACAAATAATTCAACTAATACGTCATTTTTCTTATGCCATTATCCCACTCTAAATGGGGTCGCGACAACATGTTTGAAACATGTTTTGTTTAGTTGTTTTAGACTCGCTGCCTATTTAATGTCGACTTATCTTGGTCACCTTTTACGATACCTCGGTAAGAAATGAGTGGTCTATTCTACTCGGTCGGATATCACACGGCGGGTCGACTTACCTTAATCGCCTTTTAAGAAATGTCGAAAAGAAATGAGGGCGGTCTATTTTACTCAGTCGGATACCACGCGGCGGGTCGACTTACCTTAGTCGCCTTTTACGACAACTCGAAAAAAATGAGGATGGTTTATTCTACTCAACCGGATACCACACGGTGTGCTATTAATTAATTATTGAAGTATATACCATAATATCAATTGTAACTTATAGATTTTTGGAGAGAGGTGTAAAATATCTAAACGATGTTGTTCTTACATAATATTATAATTTAAACTTCAACAATATCATATATGTTAAGTATATAAAATACTGCTTAAACTATTAACTAGCAAATAACTTGTAGACTTCAATTTTATTAACGCAAAACGCAAAACAAAATCACTATGACGTATGGACGCTGAACGCTTGGAGCTAACCTTTTCGCGATGAAGTATTGATGTGCGTACAGCAACACCATAAATATCTAGATACATTAATTTAGCTTCACAGTAATATAAACTTTAATGCAAAAGCTATAATGGTAATTTTTCTGCGATCTCCGAAGTTACCTCACAACCGTAAATACGACATACGTTTAAAATATGATCTCTTAAATTATTTCTCTTGCCGCTAAAACGGCGCTGCTATTAGCGTAACAGATTCTATAAATATTCTTGTCTCATTGTACATTCAATAGCATTTTATGTTAAACTAAGGACCATATAACTTTTTAAATGGATACAAAGGATACACTGGTATACTTAAAATGTTATCCAAAGTAATTAACTATCGACTTTCACGTAGCTGACTTTTTTTTAGGAAACTTGCGTCGACAGCCGTATGAAATTGTACTTATACTATTAATGTCTTTAGTTGTTGAAAATATTGCAGCTTGTCGTCAAAGTAAAGGCTCTGGTGATCGACTGGTATAAAAAATTATACTAATTAACCCAAATTCATCTGATCAATTAATGAAACTCAGTATCACAAATTCCTATGTTGAGAATACTAATTACATAGATAATAGAAATTTCATGTTTCTTGAGAAATTTTGAATTTAAAAAAAAATCTGAATTTCGGAAACGACTCCCACGATTATCATGAAACTCAGTATGTAGGAGGTTTTGGAGGCCATAAATCGATCTATTGAAATCTTATCCCTGTTAAATATAGATATAATGCAAAGGTTGTTTTTGCTTTCATTTGTAAAGTTGGAATAGCTCAGGTGGGAACGGGCGGACTAAAGAAGTGAAAATACTTGTAATCAAGACCAGCTTTTTCTTTATTTTTTATTTATTTAATTATTTTAAAATTTAATAAAATTAGCGAGAAAGGCTCTGTCTTAGGTACTAGGTATTAAACAGCAATACTTGATTTATCAAACAAGACCACAGTACATTGACCGCTTGTGACGAACAAAATCATTGTACGGAAGCTGTATCTCAAAGTCTACGGGTATATATTAACATCTCTGTAAATCTGAAAGAGTGAACAATGGATTGATTTATTTAAGCTTTGCAAATAGTATTACACAGTTTTGCACTGTATATGTACTATTCATACACGTGTATGCCAAAAATAGGAACAGAAAAGGTCATGGAGTTGAATGACTTGTTATTTTTACACGTTCAGCTACAATAAATATATAATAAATAAAATGTAATAAATTTCAAAGAGATTTTATAGTAAAAATTGTTTATTATTAGATAATTTTATAATTTATGTAATGTTCGTTACTGTTCGTGACTATCACGGAGTTGTGGCGGTTGATCTTTGTCCAATCACATATAAAAAAGAGAGATAGAGAGTTATACCTCCATTTGATTTGTCTTTATCTCTCGTTATTGTAATATGGTATATTTTAGGCTGGCCTCCTGATACTAGTATAATGTACTCCAAATAGCTTGATATATAATATTTTGCGATTCTTCAATAGAAAATTCACCTACCACACACCTTTACATTTTAATAAAGTATTTATATTGATTTATTTTATACGAATTTAAATATAAAATTATTTATATTATCTATCGCATTTAATAAGATACCTAAGAACCAATATATAAGAGACCTACCCCCTAATATACCAGACCTAACCCCTAATATAATATATTATAATCCGCGATTAATTTATCGCGGATTATAACAAAATTATTTCATTATTACTTTTGATGGATGGATTATTTATTAATGGTTCATTTAATGAAAGCAAAAAACTCACTTTTATTATGAATGTTTTATATATCTACATCATTATCCTTCCCTTATCCCGCTCTAAGTGAGGCCGGCACAACATGTTATAAACATGTTGTCACATAATTTGGCTTCGTATTTTACGTATATAAAATACGACACGACACCTCCGTAAGTAATGAGGGTGTCTGTTCTACTCAAGCCGGCTAGAAAGTCTTATATACATGATAAAGTAATAGTTTTGTGATATTTAATGAACAACCAAAATATATCACTAATTTGTCATCAGTTCGTCTCCATGTATGTCTCTGTCCACAAAAGCCGGAACACTGATGTTACGCGGTGACCGGCTGCCCGTGACGATGAAATATTGATTGGAATCTAAAATCCATGCCAGGCTTCAAGCCGGCCGCTACTTTTTACATTGGCTTTTGTGCTATGAAGTGTGTTTTTTGTTCATCTAGTTATTTGATTTCATTACGATAACGCGACGTGTTAATTTTGACGGGAAATAGGGTTGCATCATGGTTGCTCTCCCATTTTGCTCATTACTACGATTAAAGTCAGATTTCAATTTTATTTGTATTCAATTTGTATGTGAATCTAGAAGGGAAACGTTGCGTAGCTAAAATTCAACGGTAACCAAGAAACTGCACAATTATTTGAATCGAAATAAAAGTTCCTCAAAATGTGTATTCGACGGGAATGAGGTATTATAAAGTTCAAAGTTTAAAAATTGGTGAGTAGGCAATTGAAAATCTTGGACTAAGTTCATTACACATCATAGAATGATACTATAGTACAGATTACTTGTAGAAACCAAAATAGAGGATTTAGTCTCTCTTAGAATGAACATAGTCATTCAGGATCATTAAGCCCCCACTCTTTTTAATCGATAGAAGCCCACTGTTGGTATATTTCGGATTCTATGTTTCTTATAATATATTCCAAATTAGTTACTTTGAAAAATAAATGTCTTTTAACCACCATTTAATTTATAATGCAGAGGAAGCCTTGTTTTAAGTTAAACGTAATAATAACAAGAAACAACTATGTTAGTTATACTAAAAGTTTTAATTGCGATGAAGAAAAAACAAACAAAGGAAAAATCGAATCGAATTGTTTTCTTGAAGCTTTTGTTTATCGGTACGATCTAAGTGACGTTTGACTATAGAATCGTCGCAAAAAACCGCACAATCGTCTTACATACCACGAAAAAACCATCATGACGAACCAAAAGAGCTCTGTCATCCGAGGTTTTATATATTACGTCTACACAAACTTTTTTCGCAGTTCCCAAAAATGCAACTCAGAAAAACAAGTAAAAAAGCACGGTATTGTTTTGTATCGTTTACAAATAAAGATTTGGTGTAAAACTAAAACATTGCCACCAAAAAAAAACCGTACACCAATATACAAGTAATGTCATAATATATCTCAGTTGCCAGGCCCTTGGTAAAGTGTGAAATGTTTATAAGACTTTTATTTGTGTTATTTATTCATGATGCACGTTCTGTCGTTGAAATTGTTGTAACCATATTTTGTGTGTCATCAGGATTAAGTTTACTTATAAGAGTTTACAAAGAGCTTTACATTATTCAATAACATATTTTTTTACATATTATACTTACATATTGTTACTTTGTTATAGTCTGTAAATAAAGTTTTTCTATGATAATTAGAAATAAAATCTCTTGAGAGGACGTTACGTATGTTTGCATACAAACAATTTATTTATATAAGTTTATTATTATTATTATTATAGAAAAAAATATAACAAACTTGCACACACAAAATGGTTAACAAACATTTTTTGAGCCTAAAAACTGGAGCGACAGTTAAAGAGCTGCATCCCATGTCGCAATTGGTGAAAAGTTATATATAGTAAAATGTGAACTTGTAGGTTTTTAATTAAATACGATGTATTTTCTGTAGAATTTTATTTACCGAAATAAAACTTTTATGGAAAGTTTTAGTATAACACAACACATTTTACTTACACACGCAAACACACAGATAGAGAGAGAGAGAGAGAGACTTTCACTTTTATAGTATTAATTATTTCTTATAATATTACAGAAAAAATAATTTTATTATATGTACATACATATATACAATCCGGGATTCCATTCCCTGTAAAGTAGCAATTTTGCTTTTAATTCCTAGATTCCTACATTCCTAGAAAATCAGAATAACTGGGCACACTAGTTAAAACAAAAGGTGATATGCCTTTCTACCTTCTTTTTCAGTATCTGCATTCATTTCGGTTGTCTTAGGAGTCATAAATAATGCATTATCACGCGTAGGGTCCGCGGCGGTCAGAGGGAATAAAATTATTTGCACGTATGATAACATCACATTTTCTGTCTGTATGTACAGTGTCTCACATTGTCATGCTAATAAAAGGAATATAAAACGTGTGGTTTAAAGCGTCGTTAAAATTATGAAACAAACTGCTATGGCGTGTCTCATGTTTCACTGTGTAGTATCTTACTGAGTAAAATAGACCACTCTCATTTCTTATCGAGTTGTCGTAAAAGGCGACTAAGGTAAGTTGACTTGCCTTGTGGTAACCGGCTGAGTAGAATAGGCCACCCTCATTTCTTATCGAGGTGTCACAAAAGGTGACTAAAGCAAGGACATAGAGCATAGATTCAAAAAGACTCAGTACACATAGACAAATTGAAGAAGTGGCAGTCACGATATATTAGCAGCTATATATTACAACGTTAAATATTTTTCATTGATCTAATACAGACTGATTGTTTTTTATTTTTGAGCAATATATGGCTCTACTATAGTAGAATAGCTTTAACGGTTCATTTGACTCCAAATTTTACTCATTTATATACAACCTTTGAAGTCTTAAAAGCCTAACAATTAGGGCGTTTAAATGGGCTCTGATAATATTACCAATAATAACGTATGCACCAGTTAAAGTTATTAATAAACATTGGATATATCAAACGTTAAAAACCTTTCAAAATTATAATCACTACAGAATAGCCGCTTATACACAAAAGCATTAGCGAAAAATACAAAATTTCCTTACAACAAAATATCTTTCTGTTTTATATCAGTCAGCCTTAATCGTAAGTAAACTCAAGAGAAATTCAATCATGCTAAAATAGGAGTAAAAATTCCGGTAAAGAGCGTCGAGACGGCAAAGATGGCGGCGTTTAATTAGAATGCAAATTTAATAGCCACCGTTGATTTACATGTCAATAGGTCCCGAAATAATGTAATCTGATGTACAAAGGGATGTACTAGATATTAATGTTGTATGGCGATGATCAAACTATGAATATCGATATAGTATGTAACTAGTGCCGTGATATAGTCCGCATTCAAAGCTAAATGAAGATATATCATATAGTTGGTACATAAAATTTTATAAAGAAGTTTCCCAAGAAAGATACACAAGCAACTTTGTAAGTTTAACGTGAGTTGGTACTATTAATGGTGTATATTTTGAAATACTTTAAAAATCATCGCTTTGCGATTGCGAGTCTATCTCCTGATCGCAAAGCGATTTTGTCGTGGAGTCTATCTCCTGATGATGCTTCGGTTGCGGGGTGAAACGATTGTTGCGTTTGTGATAGTGAACGTATGTAGTGCTTGTGCATTGTAGTGGAGGTTTGCGCATGTGTCTTTAAGAATCCTGCATGTATCAGGTATGAAAACTGATTGTCCACTCTACATTTAGCATTATTTATATTTGCTATTTTACTTCATCGCGGAATTATAGCAAAATAATTTTATTATTAGTTTTGTATTATGGATATTCGCAAAGTAACGCCTAATTCTATAAATAATTCTCCTATCATTAAAACTGTACTATTCTTTCTCTTCTTCAACTCATTTCTGAGTTGGCATTTGGAGCATCTATCCACGTAATGGGTTTTCTGAGATTACAGTTCAAGACCTTAAATTACCAATCCCAACGGTTCTTCGTACTAAGTAAACTATAGAACTATTTAAAAACACATGAAAAGCAAATATAACAATAATTGAAAAAATCTAAATCACTTACAAATATTCGCCCGGTAAAATAATTTGAACTAAAGATTGAAAACAAAAGAAAATCATCCCATAAATATAAATAAACAAAGAGGAAAATGCAGCTACCTAGTAAAGCGCCACAGTTGTAACATCTAGTACTGTCTAGATTAACTTTTTATAACCCGTTACTAACTCGAACGGAAGTATAAAATTAGTTAATGAAAATTCTCCGGGTGTACGAATAAAAGTTTCGTAACAAAATTTTAAAATTAGAATTTACTTTATTCGAAAAAACAAACTTTTTAAAAGTCCAAGCTACGTAATGCTTTTTTCGAACAGTGGCGTGATCAATTCGCGTGACAAAAGCTAGAGGTTGTGGTTTCAATTCCCTGTTATAATATAATATTCTTTTGTGAAATTACCCAGGCTTACAGCAGAAAGGAAAGGTTCTGGTAGAAAGCTTCAGCCAAAGCTAGTTAAGGATAAAAGCGTACTGTAAGCGATATGTCATTTACTTAAATCGTCAAATTGTTGTCAATTTGACGATTTAAGGCGATTTACAATTATTATGAATCATGCGAAATATTTTCACCCTGTTCACAAAAATATTTGAATTTTTAATCATTATTGAAACTCTTTTCGAAAATGTATTAAGTATATATGACCGCCGTGTGGTACCCGGCTGAGTAGAATAGACCACCCTCATTTCTTACCGAGGTGTGGTAAAGCGACTAAGGTAAGTTGGCCCACCGTGTGGTTTCCGGCTGACTAGAATAGATCCCCCTGATCTCTTACCGAGGTGTCGTAAAAGACGACTAAGGTAAGTTGGGCCACCGTGTGGTATCCGGCTGAGTAGAATAGATCACCCTCATATCTTACCGAGGTGTCGTAAAAGGCGACTTAGGTAAGTTGACGTCAGGCGGCCGGCCTGTCGTAAAATAACTAGCCTAAATACCTAAATCATGTGACAATATGTTTGCAACATATTAATTATGTCGACCACACTTGGAGTGGAATAAGGGCAGGGGAATGATGATGTTTTAAGTATTAATGGATTTTTCCACATAGTAGCCTCTACATATGATACTATTAAAGTAATTTATTAAATTAATTTATCAGAAAATAAAAATTTTCAAAATAAGGTCTCTATTTCCTAAAATATATTTTTCAGGAGGAAATAGGTAATATAATCTGAATTAATTAAAATAGTTTTATCCAAAGCTGCAAACTGTTAAAATAAAAATAAAAACCTCCTTAAAATTACGTGCACTGAAATGTTATTGTTTGAGGCATGTTTCCGCATACCTTAAACATAAAATTTATCCAGGCCTCTAAAATACACAAATACTTAACGTCGTTTATGACAAGCTGTTAAAGGCGCCATATTTCAACAAAATTTATAATACTTTCAGCACATGCCCCAAAATCAGATTAAATTAAATTAGTACTGAACTTGTGTTTGCGAAGGATCGTAAAGTTTCAACTATAACGCTAATAAAATGAAACGTTATATTCAACGTAAATTCGAAAAACAAAAGCGCGCTCAATAAATTAGGTTATAGTAGAAGAGCCAGTGATTACTGAAACATTATAAGACAACAAAGTAACAACAACATGTTGAGATTTACAGACAATTTTAGTGGCGATTCTTTTTACAAAATTGATTTATATTTTAACTCTGTAACTGCAATAGGCCTTGATTTTATTTTGCAATTGTTAAACGCCAAATAATGGTTTAAAAATAATTACTTTATATCGATATATTTTACTTATGTCACTAACTAATCGACACATAGATAAAACTTAAAGCGTAACATTGCACTAGGAGATGCTTACAGACAGATATACGTAACACAATGATTTGTTGCCAAAGTCGAGAGTTTTATTTTTTTCGCCGGTTTATGTTCCAGTTCTCTCGTCCCAAGTACGGGTGTGAACAGTACTCCTATTTAATCGATACTTTTCGAGTTAAAAAGGACAATCCACACAAAGATTAAAAAATAACGCTCATATTTATTTTTGAAAATGCAACTTCATTATTTAAAATTGTACAGGATACATTTAAGAATTAATAGAATAATAATTCTGCTCAACTTCAGCTTCAACTACATTTAGTTTCAGACTTAAATAAATACGTAGTAAATTTTTACACATTTAAAAATTATATTTTTATAATGTAGTTTAATAGATAGTAATCAAAAAATTAACTGTCCGCCGTGTGGTATCCGGCTGAATAGCATAGTACCACCCTCATTTCTTACCGAGGTGTCGTAAAAGGCGACTAAGGTAAGTCGACCCGCCGTGTGGTATCCGGCTTAGTAGAATAGTCCACCCTCTTTCTTATCGAGGTGTCGTAAAATACGACTGAGGTAAGTTGACGTCAGGCAGGCGACCGGTCGTAAAAACGCAACCAAATCATGTGACAGCATGTTTATAACATGTTGTGCCGACCCCGCTTAGAGTGGGATAAGGGCAGGAAGATGAATCAAAAAATAAACTGTACGGATAGTTTAACAAAAGCTATCACTAGCTCTCACACTACTAGAAATAAGGTTAGGTTTACGAGACACTAAATAAATAAAGACATGCGAATGCCATTAGTGTTATTACAATTTTATAGAGCTTTATACCAGGTGTGTGCAGATAATCGTTGAACCGGAAAATCTCATTAAAGGAGTAGATATACTCGTAACGTCCTATACCGAATATGTATTATACCTAATGTAAATAAAAAGGGGATATATTTGTCTAAAAATTCAGTGAATTACTACATATTGTAAAAATTCTGATTAGATAAAAATATTACAATAATAACATGTGGATACTGTCTATTGTAGCCGTCAGCGATATGTAAGCAAGAAACACTATATCTATCAGCAAATCTTGTTTATTTTGTTTACTTCCATAGCATTTTGTCTTATGGAATATTGTTATGGGTAAATGCGCGGATATTGATAGAATTTTTGTAATTCATAAAAGAGCCATACATGGCATTTACAATTTAAGTCCGCGTGATTCCCTGCAAGGGAAGTTTAAGTAAATATATATTCTTAATAAAATAGATATTATTGACTTCACAATATATTTTTACAAGTTAACTTGAATAAAGAATATTTTGAATTTTTATTTGATTAAAAAATGTGGTTATCAAACAAAATCCAATACCTACAGTTAAGTGAGGTTCCATATTATTGAGACAGATATTAAGAAAACGTGTCTAGGAAAATTCGGTAACCATATCTCTTAAAACGCTTTCTTAGTTAAGAGAGATTGAATGAGAAGCGCAAATCTACTATCAATCTACATGACAGCCACAAAAATATGATTACTATATTACTATATACCGAACTATAATATTCATTAGTATTGAAAAAAGTGACGGCCAGTTACTATCCCACTGCTGGGCATAGGCCTCCTTTCTCCTTTTAAAAGAAGGATTGGAGCTGAGACCTATCACGGTGCTCCAACGCGGATGATACAATAGACACATATTCCTAGAATTCTCTAGAGATATGCAGATTTCCTCACTGTTTTTCTCCTTGACTGAAAAGCGTGTGATAAATTGCCATTATCAATTAGACACATAAGTTTAACAGAAAAACTCATTAGTGCCTGCCCAGGGTTTGAATCCGTGACCCCTCGAAAAGACACGGTTTTACCGCTGGGTTATCACAGCTTAGAAGTAGTAGTGAAAACTTGTTAAAATCATGAAAAAGGATTTATTCCAGTGTAGTCTGGTGCTATTTAGACAATAGTTATTAACAACGCATTTCTATCGAATTGAGACAATGATGGCTATTGCAAAACTTGGCTTTAAATTAAAAAGGTTGTATTAGATACTCTTTTCACAACAGTATCATTTTCCATCCCACAGAAGCTTCCGTGAAAGCTTACGGATTCGATTAGAGACAACGATCGAATTTCCTATTAAGTTCAGTTGCAACCGCTCTGACGTCACGTGCTTCCTCTGCGGGACTCGTTTTATGGCAGGCTTTATAGTGCTCCTGTAGATAGTAGGTCTATTCAGCATTTATTTGTTCGTATAGAAATTGTTCCTATTCTTTTAGTGCAACAGCTTTTTTGTTTTGGATTTTAATGCAAATTTGTGGTCTTCCTAAAATGTTCGAACAATTCTACTAATATCATAAATGAAAAGTTTGTTAGTTTGGATGTATGTTTGTTACTCTTTCACGGCGTATCCGCTGAACCAATATCGATGAAATTTCGCACAATTATTCCTAAACACCGGAATAACACATAGGCTATAGAAATCCTGTTAATTCTACAGGAATAGGATGACACTAAAAAGCGCCATATATTATCAACCTATAACGCAACAACAGTTCACGCGAACGAAGTCGCGGGAGAAAGCTAATAATAATATGACCACGTAATAAAATAATATTTGGCATGCCGTGTGGTATCCGGCTGAGTAGAATAGACCATCCTCATTTTTTAACGAGGTGTAGTAAAAGGCAAATAAGGTAAATTGACCCGCTGTGTGGTATCCGGCTAAGTAGCATAGACCACACTTATTTCTTTCCGAGGTGTCGTAAAATACGACTGAGGTAAGTTGACGTCAGGCAGGCGGCTGTTCGTAAAATACGAAGCAAAGTGACAACATGTTTATAACATGCTATGCCGACCTCACTTAGAGGGTATAGGGGCAAGAGGATGATGTATGAAAATATAGGGATTATAATAAATGTAAAATATATAAAAATTGGTACTGTTAGTGCTTTTTCAATACATAAAATACAGGAAATTCTCGTACTGTGTAATTCTTTTTACTTAACTCAAACAACTGTACAAAGTGTAACAAAAACTCAAACAGAGAAAGAAGAATGTAAGGAAAGTAATAATCGGAAATCCGTAAATTATAAAGTTGACTAGTGGTACACGCGATTTCGTTTTCATTAAATTAAGCATTCAACTTCCCTAAGTAATGTTTCACGTTATTCCTGAAGGAAAAGCAGGATTTTTTATCATATATGTCTAGCCTTGAAAATAAACTTTTTTTTGAGCTAAGATTCATCACTATTCAGCCAGTTGGAGTGACTGAACCGTTGGATCAGTGGGTAGTGACCCTGCCTTCAGCTCCGCGGGTCGCGGGTTCGATTCCCGCCGAGGGCCAACATTTTCTATAAATTAATTTGTTGGTCTTTGAGCCTGGGTGTATATTTGTATTTAAGTATGTATTTAAAAAATATATAAGTATGTATTCACCAGTTGTCTGTCTACCATAACACAAATATTAAGTTACTTACTTTGGGGACGGACGACTGTGTGTGTAAGTGTCCCATATATTTATTTATTTATTTATTTAGTGGTTTGCACTTGAAAGCGCAACAAACTGACTTTCACAGTTATATTATGTTCGTATGGATACAAGGGTATACTAACAATCCAATTCCTCCATAGACTGATAGAATGTTACAAAGTCACGTTACACACACAGTGTGTATTGCAAAGGTCTAGCCTTCAGTTAGCTAGCGATGCAGCGCACATAACTTCAAATAATAAAGCCAGTACAGTCGGCCGTAGATATATGTACATAAACTGACAACAAAACAAATGTTAGTAAAAAAATACTGTTTATATGAATAGTAGTAAATAGTAATTTTTATTAACAGATACAGTATCCATATTTTTTTTACTAACATTATTTCTTAGACACTATGTTAGTAATAAAAGAATTATAAAAAATTGCTATCAAAGTCATAATAAATAGACAAACAAACAGAAAACTAAATTTTTTTTATGGTATAGGATGGCAAACGAGCATGCGGTTTACCCTAAAGTAATCACCGCCGCCTACGACCTCTCGCAGAGCGAGTGCGTTGTCGTCCTTTAAAAAGGTGGAAAATACGTTTTTTGAAGATACTTATGTGGTACTGACCGAGATCGTTCCGTAAATGGTGGTGCGCGGAATGAAATTATTTGAAAACCGCACTGTAGTGGATCGCCAAGCATCCAGATGGCGAGAATGATATTTTAACCTGTGACGTACAGTGCTGTTATGGAATTTAGCGGCAGGAATTAGGTCATGAAGTTCAATGGAACACTCTCCGTGAAAGATGCGGTAGAAAACGCACAGTTATGATACGTCTCTACGCATCGCCAATGAGTCCAGTTGTCTGCTAATCACCTTATTCCCAATAATACTAATTAATTACTATTTACATTCAAATTTGAAAAACATAAGCCCGATTTGTCAACGTGCATTAATGCAGTCCTAGTCCTTTTAGTATGTTTAATAATAATAGTCATTAGGATTGCCTAATTTATATGGTAAATATTTCAGTAAGTCGATTAGTCTTTTATATCGTACATACTAATTAGTGAATACTTAAATAACTCTCTTGAACGTATACTAAACGTAAACCTACTTAGAGCTGCCCTGGGAAGTGTATGTTTAGACTTGTTCAGTTATTCACGCCTGGTACAGATATATTGAAACAACATGCAACTGATTTGATAATTTTCAAGCATAAAGTATTTAATTTTGCCACGTCACTACTATATTACTGTTTGTGATCAAGTAGATAAAATATAAAGATATCGTATGATATGTCACGTAAATAAAGTGCCCTGAAAGCGTTCCTCAAGTGACAAGTAAAAAATATGTGTGTAATTTATGCGATAGTAAATATATATTTCACGCAGACTGTACATAAAGACAACGAACAATTTCACAACAATCGATATATACGCCTTATGGGCTATGGAATAAGGAGTACTATTGTAAAGCATATACATAAGGTTCATACACGCAAGCTGTTGGATCCCACCGCCTGTGATGTTAATATTCATTACGACTCTCCTCCAGGGAGCCGAGGCTTAGGAAATCGACGAGGCTGTCGCAAAACTTGTCAGTCTGTTATCGATGAGATGTGGTAGAGGATTCTGTATTACACCGGTGGAGTAATGTTTATTTATAAGGGTAGAACCGCTACTTGGTAGCGGTACTATACCACTACTGGGCAAAGTCGTCCTATGCAAGGAAGGAGGAACTACTCAAATAATAATTTTGTGTTTCATGATTTTTACTTAACTTTCACCGTTTACTAAGCGCACGCAAGGAAAGCTTTAAATTGTGCCGCTTTCGCAATATGTTTCATTCTTTTCTCGCGTTAGCATTATTATTTAATACGCTTTAATTAAGTTATCAGCCGAGTGGTATCCGGCTAAGTAGAATAGTACCACCCTCATTTCTTACCGAGGTGTCGTAAAAGGCGACTAAGGTAAGTCGAACCGCCGCGTGGTATCCGGCTGAGTAGAATAGACCACCCTCATTCCTTACCGAGGTGTCGTAAAAGGCGACTAAGGTAAGTTGACCCACCGTGTGGTATCCGGTTTAGTAGAATAGACCACCCTCCTTCTTTCCGAGGTGTCGTAATATACGACTAAGGCAAGTTGACGTCAGGCAGGCGGCCGGTCGTAAAAACGCAGCCAAATCATGTTACAGCACGTTCATAACATGTTGTGCCGACCCCAATTAGAGTGGGATAAGGGCAGGAGGATATATACGCTTTAATTAAGTTACATAAATATAAATATAAATAAATAAATAAATAAATAAATATATGGGACACTTACACACACGGTCGTCCGTCCCCAAAGTAAGTAGCTTAATACTTATGTTATGGGTGACAGACAACTGGTGAATATATATACTTATATATTTTTACATACATACTTAAATACAAATATACACCCAGGCTCAAAGACCAACAAATTCATTTATTGAAAATGTTGGCCCTCGGCGGGAATCGAACCCGCGACCCGTGGTGCCGAAGGCAGGGTCACTACCCACTGCGCCAACGAGCCAGCCACATAAAATTGTTATTCTTTAAAAGCAATAACAAAGAACATTTTATAGTAATTGGCAGAAATTGAAACATACAGCCAAGGACGCATTCACGCATACACGCACACACACACACGCACAACACGCCCATACATACACACACGAGCGTACACATAAGATGTAGCTTCATTAAATCTAATTGATCCTTGACGATTCAAAAGTTCTTTTAAAAAGCTTACTTAAATATTATTTTGATTTGATAAGGGTACGCAGGTCTTATCCATTTTTACTGTATAAGAGTTTTTGCATTACTTTGTTCTTTATTTTTGCGTAAAATTTAATCAACTTCAAAAATTTCTTAAGGCGAAATTTGCTGTTTGTATATACTAAGAAAAAATTACCCAAACACTCAGAAGACGGCGCGATCACAAAAGAGATAAGACACGTGTAAACTTGGCTTTTAGGTACTTATTGGATATACCAACATCAAGTGTTTAAATACGGTAGCGATCACAAAGTTCATTCACAATACAATCCTTAAAGCTTTGACTTAAAGAATACTATGCTTTGAATTTCGAAGGTACCGAATTAATATTCATTTCCGCCAGTCTTGGGTAAAGCTTCGCTAGCAATGAAGTATACTGAGCGTCTCGACGGAATAGGTATCAAACTACTTTTGACGTAAATGAGAATACTGTATCTGACTTAATTTATATTAAACTAGCTGTGCCTGCGACTTCATCCCGGTGAAAATCGGTGTATTTAATTGAAATTTTGGAACTTAAAAGTAGTTATTGTGAGTTAACGCAAGATATTAGGTCCAATAATACTTTCAGACCCACTATTAATATAGTCTCCGTCCGTCAATCATCCATTAAAGTATAAAACCATTTTTAAAGATTTTCTCCTGTAAATGACTCGACATCCGCTCTTTTACAATTTCTAAAAAATATTGACCAAAGAAAGTTCATTTATAAACTTATTAGAATCGTTAAAAAGTTTAAGCTTACTATCCTATCGAAAAGATTAAAAAAGCTAATAACAATATTTGTAAATAATTGTGAAAAATATTGTCACATACACCATTTTATTTTTCAACAAAGAAGATCTACGCCTCACAGTTGCAATAACAAGATATGGTAACGTTTAATTTCGTATGTCTTTTTACATGGAATGACTTGCGCAGCGTTTTGAAGGAACACAGGGTTATTTTAGGAGTCATTTCTTGTTTTGAAGAGGGATACACTAATTTATAGAATAAGTAACTTTCCGGAGTTCCATAATACACTAAATAATGAGTTATTTTTGTGAGTAAAATAGTTGCACTCTTTATTTTATATAACGTTATAAGTGTGGAGAGAAAGGTTAAAAGAAACGACACCTCGGTAAGAAATGAGGGTGGTCTATTCTAGTCATTCGGATAACACAAGGCAAGTCGACTTACCTTAGTCTCCTTTACGACACCTTGTTAAAAAATGACGGTGGTCTATTCTACTCATGTGGATAACACACGGCGGGTCAATTTACCTTAGTCGCCATTTATGACACCTCGGTAAGAAATGAAGGTAGTCTATTCTACCAAATAAGTTGACCCACCGTGTTCGGTTAAGTAGAATAGACCACTAGCTTTCATACCGAGGTGTCGTAAAATACGACTAAGGTAAGTGGATATCAGGCAGGCGGGTTGTAAAATATGTAGCCAAATTTTACAATATGTTTATAACTTATGCCGACCCCACTTGTAGTGGAATAAGGGCAAGAGGATGATTGATATATAACAGTGGACGTTTGGTTAGTAAGGGTCTAATTTCATAACCGCGTGAAGGGGTTTATTACGACAACGAAATTGCTGATCTCTACTGTTTATTATACGTTGGCGCCACTCCATTACACTGATCTTGTCTGAGTGTTTGCCATGGCGGGTATTATAACAAAATTAATGGACCCCCATGCATATATTATGCATGCATATCCGGGTGAATCTTTCATTGTCACGTACACTTTGCTTTAGGGATAAGTAGTTCTAGATTTAACCCATGCAGTATTGAGAACTTTGTTTCTTAAATAAACATTTTTTTATATTTTCAATTTAAATAGTTTGATATGTGAATATAAGCTGTGGTAGCCCAGCGGTATGACCGTGCGCCTCTTTTGAGGAGGTCTAGGGTTCAAACCCCGGGCAGGCACCAATGAGTTTTCTAGTAAAACTTATGTGTCTAATTGATAATTGCAATTTATCACACGATTTTCGGTGAAGGAAAACATCGTGAGGAAACCTGCATATCTCTAGAGCATTCTGGAGATATGTGTAACCTACCAATCCGCATTGGAGCAGCGTGGTAGGTCTTAGCTCCAATCCTTCTCTCCAAAAAAAAAAAAAACGGAGAGAAGAGGCCTATGCCCAGCAGTGGGATAGTAACAGGCCGTTACTTACGATATTATGTGAATACCCAAGGGATCGCAGGTTTGAAATTTGAGCAGACATCTTATCGACATCTCATCGACGTCATTCTCCTGCCCTTATTCTACTCTAAGTGGGGTCGGCACAACATGTTATAAATATGTTGTCACATGGTTTGGCCTAGGTATTTCGACCGGCCTGACGTCAATTAGGTTAGTCGTCTTTTACGACACCTTAATAAGAAATGAGGGCGCCTTAATAAGAAATGGTATCCGCCTGAGTAGAATAGACATTCTACTCAGGCGGATACCATACGGCTTCGAGTAGGTTAAAAAACTCTCACTAAGCATACTGATTATGCTTCGATTATAGGTTGAAACGATTGTTATAATGAAGGTGATAATGAAGGTGTGCAGTGCTAGTAGTTTAGGGCACTTTTATAGTGTATGCACAAAATTACAAAGTGATACCTAACGAATCGCCATCAACCACGACCACTCTGTCAAAACAGTGAATTACTGAGGAGGAGAATATTTCGCCATTATATTCTGCAACAATTTATTTTGCATATCTAAAGCTTTAAAGTAAATTAACGTTGGTGGGTAACCAAAACAAAATTAGAAAAAATAATACTTCAAGTCCCCTTCGAACAAAATTATAGTATCATAAAACAATGATTTAGATTCCGGAATGGGCTTATTTTCTCATTATAGGGGGCTGTAACGTAGTTATCTAGGCAGGTATCTATGGACTGATTCGATAATAATACCACGCAGACGGAAGCGTGGAAATCAAGGGGAGAAAGGCTGGGGCGTGAAAATGTTTATACACTTTCATAATTTTGAGGGGATGATATCGTATTGCTACAAAGAGGGGCCAGAAAAGAGCTTTCAACAAAATACTTAATACGGAAAATACGAGGTGGAAAGCCTGGTTACTTTACGCTATTATTTGCCTTCAATGCGCCATGTGGCAATTTGAAAGGATTTTTCGGATGATGCTTTGAGATATTTCGAAATTTTGGATGTTTTTGCTAAATCGAATGGGCTTTTCATCGATATTGTAGAGTCTGTAAATATGCAAAGGATATATTGCACGCTTAGTATAAAAGTAATTCAAAAACGTTTGTATGAAATTATAGCGCAGCGTAACCCCTACAAAACTAGATATAAGTTTAAAGAGACCCATAAGTTGGAAGAGCAAGGAAACACTAGTTTTTTTAACTATTTATATGATGTTATAGACGCCTTATCTAAATTAATTAAACCTTATTTTGAATTAGGTCACTTTAATACTAAGCGTACGATATGTAAAAAGTAAAAAAAAAACAAAAAAATAAGTAAAATTTTAATGTTACTTCTTATTCGAAATATTCCCTCATAATTGAGCATCGAGACTCGATTTCAATTTATCGACTGCGTTTCTATTTGTGACTCGTATAATACATGGAATTTTATATTTAAAAAAAAACAACACAATAAATTACATACTTTTATTTCTAAATTGTTCCCAAAAATATAACAAATCAGAACTTTATTCTGTATTTTGCACTGTTCAAACTATTCTCTGAGGACAAAACTGCACTAATGTAAAAACAAATATAAAAAGGAATTCTATTATCGCACTTTTAAAAGCAAACACACGAAATAGAATTAGCATGAACAAAATGCATTCGGTGCCAGCCCTAGGGACGCACGGAAGTGGAACATACAGTATGTTCTGAAATAATATTTTTGGAGGGCACCGAATTTGCTAACTCTAATTTTTTTTTTAGGCCAGAGGGATTCAAAGACTTCATCATTTGGATTTTAAATATAAAAGTTGTAATGGAGTATAAAAATAATGCAACGTACGACTTTTGTCTGTCAAATAAGTTCAGTGTTTATTAAAATGACTTGAGTATAATACATATAAGAATACAGAGAAATCTATACATACTTATTTTAAAACAAAGTCCCCAAAAGCTGTCTGTCAATGTGTAATCGATTTTCTCAAACTCTACTGATCGGATTTTTGTCTGGTTTTTAATAAGAGATAATCCATACCCATTATTTGTAAATTGTGTTTAAAAGGTCAATAGTAGGTTAATAGTACAAAACGATTTTATGTAAGTTGTGTTATAAAGATCACGCAGTTGTACAAAACTCACCTGTTGGGAAGTTAACTCGCGTGCGCCGCGTAAATCAATATAGATACACTAAAGTAATGTACAGTGCATGTTTTTGACAGGTCGCACCTAAGTTTGAGTAAAGAAAGCGATTTAAAATTTCAAGTATACATTCTTTTTGAAAAATATTTAAATTAATTATTGTTATTAATTAATAAATTAATTATTATTATAATAATTAAATATTAAAAATTATTTCCACAATGAATAATGAAAAATAAAATAAAACAATGTTACGTTTTAAGATCATCATGTATGAATAAAAAATTCGTAAGACGTGTGCTACAATAATTTAATACCGAAAGTGTAGTGCAGTATTCTACTAGCAGTTTTCTTTGCCTACCCGCGTCTTGGACGCTGTTCATGCAAATTTTATTTATTCATGTAAATTAATATCTATTCTCCGAGACACCCAGTGAGGCGAGAAATTGGGTACGTGCAAAAATAAAAGTATTGGCGGAATTGTGATCCGGCTATCGGGATCGTGCATGACAACCCTTTTTACGTTATGCAGTAATAGAATTTAAGGAATTATTATGTATTGTAATAGATAACAAAATCAGAATCTACTCGTATATGGTTCACAATGTTTTGTTTGTTTATAAGTGGTTTTGCGTGTAAAAGAATTGAACCGTGATTTTATTTTAGATTATTAGGTGCTTTTTGAAAATGCTCCCTCCATTTTTTTAATAGTCTGTGTATAATAGTAGTGTGGTAATTCTATACCACACTGAATGGTAGGTAAATATATATAATAGGTTCAATATTAAATAGCAATAATTTTCTTGTCATATTGTTATAAGTGAGAAGAAAAACACTCAAATGTTACTTTATTTAAAATAATATCCGTATTTTACTTTGGGAGATCCCAAGATGATTGTTCAGGAAAGGCTTTTTTGTGCAAATTAATTTTAAGGTAACGGTATTATCAGTAAATGTGTTTTAGGGTGGAAAAATTTGCAAAACTATTTCTAAATTAAATTGTATATGTTCTTGCAATCGTTTACAATTGCAAGGATATATTCCACAATTTTACTAGAGAAAAATACTAATATAGCATGCAGCAATTTTAATTTACTAATGCTAGACACGTTATCACTATTAAACATCGTTATTATCCAGTGGAGCGTCATGAAGGACGTGCAGTAAAATGTATTATTCGTTGTGAATAATGTACATAATGCAGAAATAAAATAGTTTTTATAGACGTTGATAAAACTATGATGATAAAATACGTTTTTAGAATCAATGGAGATTATATTATTTCATATTCAAATTTTTGATTTTAGAATTTGTAATTATATGACGTTCTCAGCTCCGCCGTATAGAATAGAATAGAATAGACCTCTTCTATCTATCTAATTTCGGGGACGTCTGTCGGTGCAGGGCGGATGGTCAGCTCCTATTCCGGACTATTCCACCCATTTCCCCATGTTAGGACAAGGGTTTCACTGCTGTCCCGACAGTGTCACCTGCTCTAATCTACCCGTGGCTTTTACGAACCTGATAATATCCCTGAAGGAGATATTTGTCAGATTCTCAACATCAATTTCATCCTTACCTAGTATCTCCCATCTTACCAGCGAGTACATAGGGCACTCAGCCATAAGGTGATGACTCGTTTCTTCCTCTCTACAATCTAGGCACAAATAGTAATAGACCTCTTACTGAGGTGACGTAAAAGGCGACTAAGGTAAGCTGACGTCAGGAAGGCGGCTGGTCGTAAAATACCAAGCTGAATCGTGTTACAACATATTTAAAACATGTCATACCGACCCCACTTAAAGTGGGATAAAGGCAGGAGAAAGAAGAACCAATTTCTTTTACAATATCTACGTAACTTGGCTGTAAAAGAATGTTAGCCTATTATATTCAAAGACTACATTCGTTATAATCATTAATCAATACATGTAAAAGAGAGTATGTCTGTATGACTCCGAAACGGCTCAATCGATTTTAACTTAATGTTCAGACAAACTTTTGATTGACTCAGCAAATAATCCTATAAAGTTTGGTGCCGTTCAGAGCAATTTTTTTAACTGTCCATGACAGTTCTGATTCGAGGAAAAGTTAAAACTAGACACTAGTCACAGAAACGCGTATCCGGAGCGCTATAATAATTACGTCACTATCAAGTCATAATAAGAAATGCCTGGTCTGTGTATATATAGACTAAAATAAATGTCTGATTACAAAACAATGTGTAAATGGAAAATTTTGCAAGTTATAATCTCGATCGCGATTGGTGAACCACAATAGCAATCTAGCGCCCGCGTTTTGCAAACAGTGCCGTCCGGGTTACCAATTAGAATATCTACCCCACATTGTTTGTCATTCAGTTGTAAAATGACACTATGTCGTGTCACGGAAACCCTAATATTAACTGAATAGGGGAGACAATTGAATTTCGAGATGCTATTCATAGAGATGATGGTTCCGTTTCGTTCACTGCTTCTTAAAAGTATGGGAAAATTAAAAAGATACGGGAAAAAATAAGTTTGTACGTTAAAACAGCTTTTTATAGAGTATAATTATTTTCAGCCCAAAAGAGTTCGTTCTCATAAATTATTCCACAAATTCATCTATTTTATAGTCCAAACACCCGTGTAAGATGACTAGTAGAAAATATCGCGCCATTTACTATGAAAAGGGTTCACATTAATTGTGTTGTCACACGTGTGCGGGACTGTCAGATTATTTAAATGGTTTTTAGCATCAAATTTCCTTTATCATTTTGAGGATTTTTTACTGGTTTTATCTATACTTATTATAAAACAAAGTCCCTAAAAACTGTTTGTCTGTATGTGATCAATTTTCCCAAAATCTACTGAATAGATTCTTGTACGGTTTTTACTAAAAACTATTGCAAGTTTTCCGTAAAATTTAAGTTAATAGTTCATTACTGTATTATATAAATTGCATTGAAGACGTCATTGAAGAGCAGTTGTAAAAAAAATCATGTGCTGGGAGCTTTAGTCGCGTGTGCCGCGTAAACCAATAGAGACACACTGAATTAAAATACTAGAGAATTATAGATCTACAATAATAATACAAAAAAGTCTTAGACAGCATATCTCTATCTCTTATGGTTAACTTACAATAACTACTTTTGTATTTTAACCGTAAATTGCTACAACACTAAGTGAACAGTTTAGCCATAAAACTAGTTGACAGTATTTTTTTTGATCGCTCACCAATTGTAGGTCTCGTCACTGTCTAATATAGCTACGAGTAAAGAACCTAAGAGTAAAGTTTGATTACAATAAATCCTATCAGTATTTTTCCTCGAGCCTTATTATCTTACCGCAACAAACCGGCGATATTCTAAATCCAAACGTTAATATCTTTAACAAACATAGCTACCATATGTGTCAATTTTAACGTTGTGATAAACCAAATTCAAATCAGCACCAAACATTGCATCGGGAACGATGGTCGAGAGTAAACACTCATAATGACACGTCATTAACACTTACAAATGTTTGCATAGGGGAATATGTTCACAGTTGAACCGATGTATTTATGGGACAGTTACAATATCAGAAATGTGTAATATGATTTCAGAATAATTTATTTCATTCATTTTAATCATAATTAATTTCAGAACAAAAGTAATATTATAAACTTATAGCTTGCGATACATATTAAAATCGAGGTTGAGGATTTTCATCGCGAATTATATCTTAATATAATCTAATTCTTAAACTTTAAGTGCCTCCCCAACTTGACTGGCTCGTTGGAGCAGTGGGTAGTGATCCAGTCATCAGCTCAGCGGGTCGCGGGTTTGATTCCCAACATTTTATATTAATCAATTTGTTGTTCCTCGAGTCTGAGTGTAAAAAATTATATATGTATAGTGAGTTAAATATTATATATATGTATATATTCACTAGTTGTCTGTCACCATAACACAAGTATTAAGTTACTTACTTTGGGGACGGATGACAGTGTTTGTTAAAAAATATATGAAGGACCAACTATATGAAGGAGGTTGTATTTGAAATATATTGTAAAATATATATAATATATTTTAAACTATTGATTTGTTTGGGTAAAAAAACAAACTGCAGTCTGTGCCTATTATGGTAAAATATTAAATATAATGTATCAATAAGTACGAATATAAAGATTATTTAGTGATCTGAAATAATTTAAAAATTTCATTGCCTAATTCATGAATTAGGCAATGAAATTTTTATTGGATATTGGATGATTAATAAAAGTCATGCACTTCCACACGATATTAACACTTGACACATTCACTACAACAATCTCAACAATATTTTCAGCCCATATCCGAAGCATCATCAGGTTAGATCCATGACAAAATCTCACAGTGACGCATGATCATATCAAGGCTAAATCAATTATGTCAACCCCCACAATTTGTAATACGTGTTCCATCCGAAAGTAGATGCCAAAATAAATGACCATGATAATAAAAGGCGTCTACTCGCTACACGATGGCCATGGCCAACTAAATCCAACAGATTTCACTGTTCTTTGCCACTGCCTCTGCTGACTTACTCCTTATTTTTTAAGGAGATTAGACGGCATTTGTCCATTAATATCAGGTAGCATTATTACATGGATAAGAATAATAAACAGGCCTTATTAAATGCTAGGAAAATGATGAAGAGTATTAGGTAATTCCTATAAATATTGTCAGGAATACAGAAGACTCAAACTAGTTATGAAAAGAGTAAGCTTAATTGATGAAATTTATTCAACTAAAAGGCCGCATAAGCAGTGAATATTTTCTTGAAATAGCTGTTTACTTCGTAGTTTAATATTACTAAGAGCTTCATAATTTTATTATCACCAATTTGTAAATTTGTTTGGATTAAATAATATGTGAAATACGTATTTTTATCTTTCAATCAGCTAATTACAGTTGTACATTTAGACAATATATTTTATTTGGTGGAGACTTTACCGATCTAAGATTTATTTATGTTTAGAATAAAATTAGTTGGTCCAACATCTCGCCTAATACATTATTAATGTTAAAGTCTGTCTTTGTCTATCGCTTACGCTTAAATGCTGGACCGATATATGTGAAATTGTTATTCGATTCAAGCTTTTATACCGGGCTATCTTGTAGTATATTAATATTCCTATATCTCTTTTAAGGAATAAATATATAGTATACTCTTATATACGTCTGTCACATTATCATCTCAAATAATATTACTATTTTGACGAGTCAACTTGTACCTTTTAGGGCTTGTACACAGTACTGCGGTGCGACGTCGGATCGCCAAAACCTGCCACCTCGCTCGACGCATGGCAAGAACATACGAACTGATTCGCATAGCGTATTTCTACGATGTTACGTCACACTTGTTGACCATATTAATTTTAGTTTTCAATTTAAAATACACTTAGTACGGTTGACGGTCGTCGAAGGAATGGTCGCCCTAGGAGATGCCTTGCCGCACGAAATCGCTTCGCAGCAATTCGTGTCGCAATTTTCTGCGTAGCGAATTCGGATCGCGTCGTATCGCAGTTTTGTGTTCAAGCCCTTATAAACGATAAAGCTATAGAAGTTCTTAATTTGGTCAATTTCAATTTGGTCGACTAGAAATTATATCCAAACCATTTAATAATTTAGATTAATTCTAAAAGATGTTTTAGTCAGAAAACAAGGCTCAGTATGTACAAGCCACAGTATATTTCTCATCTCACCATTATCTAAGCTAGTAATATGTTTCAAACACCTATCTACGCTAGCTTAGGTTTAGATAGAACTAGGTTAATGATAACATTGCGTATTATGCTAATGTCTAACAAAGTTGTGTATATAGTATACGGTTTAGCTTACACAAACACCCGCACCGCATTATTTGGCTCAGATCCCACGTTCCGAGCAAGATCTAAGTATTGCTACATAGTTGTGTAAACATTTGTTTTCTTTTATGAAATATTACTTATTATCTAAGACAGTCTTCCTAATGTCAGGACCATTGCAACATTTGCTGTAATTTATTCGATAAGTAGTAAGTAGTAAGTAACGGCCTGTTACTATCCCACTGCTGGGCATAGGCCTCCTCTCTCCATTTTTGGAGAGAAGGGTTGGAGCCAAGACCTACCACGCTGCTCCAATGCGGATTGGTAGGTTACACATATCCCCGGAATGCTCTAGAGATATGCAGGTTTCCTCACGATGTTTTCCTTCACCGAAAAGCGTGTGATAAATTGCAATTATCAATTAGACACATAAGTTTTAATAGAAAAACTCATTGGTGTCTGCCCGGGTTTGAACCCATGATCGTCTTTAGAGATTCACACGGTCGCACCGCTAGGCCATCACAGCTATTTTATTTAGCTAATTTATTCGATGCAAAGGAAAAACGAAGAATTTTCCTGTAATTCGCGTTTAAAGAGAAAATTCATTATTCTCCTGCTTTAATCTCACTCTAAGTGGGGTCGTCACAACATGTTTTAAACATATTCTTAGATGATTTGGCTAGTTATTTTACGACCAACCGTCAACATATCTTAGTCGCCTTTACGACACCCCGGTAAAAAATGAGGGTAGTCTACTCTACCTAGCCGGATACGACACGACAGGTCAACTTAACTTTTTCGCTTTTTCCGACACTTCGGTAAGAAATGAAGGAGGTCTATTCTACTCAGCTGGATACCATACGGCGGGTTAAAAGAAAAAAATATGTAAACCATACTACCTCCTACACTGTATATGCTTCTTCTTCTTGAGCCCATAGTCATCCACTTCTGATCAAATATCTTTAAAGACCCCTACTCTTACACCATACGATATCGTACTGCTTTTATCGCAGTGCAGCTTATAACCAAAAGAAACCTCCAAAACGGGAAACAGTAGATATGCAATGTTATGGAAATGAGGACGTAGTAAGAGAAACCAAGTATTGCAATTAAATAAGACAACGTGTGAAGCTTGTTATTATCATGGACAAAATCTTCTCACTGTTTTGTTACACGTTAATACTACGTAACGCGTTTTTTTAAATATAGGTAGTTTTTAATTATCTATGATCAGTGGTTTTGTTACGCCGTGTGGTATCCTGCTGAATAGAATAGTACCACCCTCATTTCTTACCGAGGTGTCGTAAAAGGCGACTGAGGTAAGTCGACCCGCCGCGTGGTATCCGGCTGAGTGGAATAGACCAACCTCATTTCTTACCGAGGTGTCGTAAAAGGCGACTAAGGTAAGTTGACCCACCGTGTGGTATCCGGTTTAGTAGAATAGACCACCCTCTTTCTTACCGAGGTGTCGTAAAATACGACTGAGGTAAGTTGACGTCAGGCAGGCGGCCGGTCGTAAAAACGCAGCCAAATCATGTGACAGCATGTTTATAACATGTTGTGCCGACCCCAGTTAGAGTGGGATAAGGGCAGGAAGATGATGATGATCAGTGGTTCCGTTAATGTTTCCAAAACGGAGCAGAAGTCTGTTTTTGTATATTCTTTATCTTGCAAATTCTCCTTTAAGGTCTCTTTATATAGAACTTTTTGGGAGAATTCTATGCCTGGAAGCCTTGGTCTTCTATCGCTTGAATTATTAATTATCGAGGCCGTCTATTTTGATATAGTATCGCCTATGCCGTGTGGTATCCGGCTGATTTAAATAGATCACCCTAATTTCTTACAGAGGTGTCGTAAAAGGCGAATTACCTTAGTCGACTTTAGCTGACCCGCCGCGTGCTATCTGGGTAAGCAGAATAAAACATCCTCATTTCTTACCGAGATGTCGTAAAAGGCGACTAAGGTAAGTTGATATCAGGCAGGCGGCCGGTCGTAAAATACGTAGCCAAATCATGTGAAAAGAAATTTATAACATGTTGTGCCGACTTCATTTGGAATAGGATAAGGGCTGGAAACTTATGATTCGGCTATTTGCCGCCATTGTACTCAATGTTCAGACAATTGCTGCGTCAGCGAATGGTCAAGTGATATTAAATCTGTTTTTCTAAAAGTTTTTTCTAAAACTCCGCCCATAGTTCAATACTGTGTAGGCAATTTATTTATTTTTTATTGGGCTAAGTTTGGGAATCATATGTCATTACTAGAAACAGGCAGTAAATAAATTTTTAGACATATACAGTATTTGCATGAAAACCGTAGTTTGCTCAGTTCAGCCAATTATCAGATCATAGACTTAAAAGAAATGAAATAAACTAGTGGATATATTTGTGTCCATAATATCAAAAGATAACTTCTTTGTTAAAGCGCACTCCTGTGTTTTAACTACGCCTAAACCCGAATTTTAGTTGGCACGAGAATGCACATACTAACGCCAAACTCTTAACTATTTTCAAAAGCTACACTAACATAAGCATCCGTTGAACTGTTTCTAAAGTAGAACAAACTATCAGCAGTTGGCAAACTATTTAAGTATATGTTTATTTTGTTCAGTTTACCTTTATCGTTCAAAAATTTTAGGCAACCAAATTTTCGACAGTTTCGAGTTCATCCTTTACTGAAAACTTACTTTAATTTTTTTTTTTATAGTCTATATTATTTTTTATAGTCTATATTTATTTACACCCTAAACTATAAGTTTAGGGTGTAAATAATAAAAATACATAAATTGCTTTTGGGAAATGGTCTTTCTATGCAGTTTTGTAGGAAAATTGGACAATTGCAGCTGGCTTTCTTTTTTATTTTCAAAATATAAGTTGAGTTTTAATTCTAGTATCGGCAGTATTAGAACATTAGTACTTGCGACATTGTATGTAAAAATATAAAATGTCGGTGCAGTATAAACGACAAATATTGTTAGCGACTACCGTCAATATTGTATATAAAAAAAAAGTAAAAAAAAAAAGTAAGTAGCGGCCTGTTACTATCCCACTGCTGAGAATAGGCCTCTTCTCTCCGTTTTTGGAGAGAAGGTATTGGAGCTTAGACCTACCACGCTGCTCCAATGCGGATTGGTAGGTTACACATATCTCCAGAATTCTCTAGAGATATGCAGGTTTCCTCACGATGTTTTCCTTCACCGAAAAGCGTGTGACAAATTTCAATTATCAATTCAACTCTTTACAAAATATATATTTCTATATAGTTTAGGAGTAACGATTCTAACACCACAGTTCATTAAGAATAAGAATGGTTTTGTTTATGTGGCACATTACAACACAGAGAGAGGATAAAAAAGTGAAAAAAAATAATGTATATCTAAAAAATAAAATAAAAATACTAAAAAATGTATTAATACCTAAAGTTACCTTAAATAAAAACCAAATATCAAAACTCCACCGACAACTTCTAGCGAGATAATATGCCTTTTCAAATTGGAGGACCACTCGGCTATTGTTGAGGTCGCGAGACCTTAAAACCGATTTTCAGTGGTCACCAATTATTGTCTCTGTTAAGATGACCATAAGTATGATGTTCCAGTATCTAATCGTATTAGACTGATAACAATATTACAATCATTGATGATTTACAGTACAAGACCGAAAATCTATTCAATACAGTCTTGCAATCCCATCAGTCGATGTCTAGTGTATTTGAGGCATACTTATTTTATTATTTTCTTCTTAAAAATGTGATTATTTTTATCCGAAGTTTCTTTAAGATTCGCTAATAAAAAGATTTCCCATTCTCGCTTACATCAAAGAAACAAATTACGTTCGTAAGCACCAACGAAAGTGATCGTGAAAGCAAATTGTCTAAGCACTGCTCGTGACAGCGTACATTAAGAATATTTACTGCGTATTCGAAACATCTGAAATAATGTCAATAACAGGGGGACAGCTTTTACACCATACGAATACGACACGACTATCTGTGTAAACTGTATTTTGTGCACAACGATAACAACACATGTGATTATAGCAAGGAATTATTTAATCTCTTTAAAATCAAATTGTCATGTCGAAGATTTGAAATTTTATTAGCGTCTAATCATTTTCACAAATATGTTGTCATCTTGCAAAATGTTTTTAATTTAATTTTTGTTTATTAACATAGTAGATACTTTTGATTCAATATATTCTGACCGACTGATGACTGATGATGAAATTCAAACTCGAAATTTATTTCATTTAAATATACAAATTATTTTCGATCATTAACTCAAAATCAATTAAGCTAGATTTTTAGACTAGACTAAACTCCAGACAAAAAACACTCATTTCACTTAATTAACTTTTATTAAATAATGAACTCCGTACTAATTCAAAATTGACGAAATAAACTATATTTCTGCAATGTATACTTATCACTATTTAACAAAGTTATTAGATTAGATCACACTGTAATGTCCAATTAACGATCAATTGCGCTGTACATTTTCATACCACTAAAATTTCAAACACCGTTTAAGTGTAAACAAGCAAATATTAGCAATCTGTGCAAATGAAAACATGATTACATGCATATTAATGTATACATTACTAACAAAATTGCATTGGGTTTATAGTCTGATATTACCTTTTTGGATTATAAAGTAGAAGCTGAAAATTCTATAATGCTTTATATCTGTTGATCTTTAATAGGTAGCAATATATTAATGCTATGTAGATGTGCAAAGACTACTCCAACGTCGCTGATTTCCTTTTGCTCGTAGCACAAATACCAGTTACTTGTTCTAATTATAGACTCTCTATCTGTCGTGTAGAATAAAAGCCAGTTAAGAATCTCCAATACTTCAGATATAAATCTCAACATTGGATGTCATCCATGAAAGTATATAACATTAATCACTATGCTAAACAGGAAAAAGATATAACTCTGCTAACTCAAGTTGAAAAGTTAATTTTTGCGTTGGCTGGTACATATGCTTATTACGCTAATAGTTCACCAAGTCATTCATTCTATTGTAGCGTGTAACACACATAGGTTACTCAGTCAAAAGCTATTTAAATTTATAATGTAATAGGGATTTTTTAATATCAAAATCGTTTAGTAGTCGTAGACTGTTAATAAAAACGATCCTACGTAACGATTTCACTTGCTCTCTGACGATTTCGTCTCATTAATTTAACAGACGTTAGAATCTCAAGTAACAGCCAAAACTTGTTTTTATATTTGGTTATCAAATGTTTTATATTACATTTTTAATTTAATACGTACTTATGTTTGCGTTTACTTAGTATATTTGATGACTTGGTTATATTTTTTTGTTATGTCTACCATTACTGTCGCCATAAGGACTCTTAAGGACTCGTGACTACGACGAATATATTTCTGCTGAAAAATCAAACTTGAGAACGATATTAAATAGGTAAACGAGTCATTTAAAAATATTATTCATATAATTAATTTGAATTATATATACTAAAAACAACAATTCAAATTATTCTTTATTCAAATTAGCCTTTACACTTTTGAATCGTTAAATTACAATGAAGCTACGGCTGGTTCGGAAAGGTGCTTTTACCGAGAGGAACCGGAAAGAAACTCGGCGGTCACTCTTCTCAAAAATAAATATTTCAATAATGTATTTGTGATTGTTCACCAATCAATAATTACACAATTAGACAATTGAACGAATTTATTTCACTTCATATTGAAAGAATGGGAATCAAGGATTCAAGCGATACTTGACACCTCTATCACTCTGTAAAGGAAATAAATCTATACTCATTATAAAATAAAGTCCCCAAAAGCTGTCTGTATATGATCGATTTTCTCAAAATCTACTGAACGGATTTGTGTGCAGTTTTTAGCAAAACGTAGTGCAGTTCTTCTGAAAGGTTTGAGTTAATAAAACATTACCTTTTTATGGAAACTGTGTATAAAAGGTCGCGCAGTTGCAAAAAATTAGCCTTTTTTATATATGATAAGGCTAGCGCCTGGCTACGATCTTGCCTGATGGAAAGCGAAAGATATAATCTAAGATGGACCGCGCTTGCCAGTGTAGTACCTATTCACTCTTTTTTTAAACTCCCGAAATCTTAGGAGTCCAGGAAGATAGATGCGGGAAGGGAATTCCCAGCCTTTGCTGTACGCATGAGGAAAGATGAGCCGAACCGCTTTGTGCGAGTTTTCGGGATATTTATGGTACACCGGTGGAGCCTGTTGGTAGCTTTAGTCGCGCGCGCTGCGCAAATCAACAGAGACACACTAAAGTAATTTACTAAAGAATTGGAGATCTATAGAAATATTATAATAAAGTCCGGGACAGCATGTCTCCATCTCTTAAGGTTAAACTCATTTCAATTAAATACACTGATTTCCACGCGAAGGTGAAGACGCAAGTACAACTAGTAATGAATAAAAAGGAGATGCTAATTTTGATCATAAAATAAGCATGATCATCATCATTTTCCTGCCTTTATCCCACTCTAAGTGGGGTCGGCACAACATGTTATAAAACATGTTGTCACATGATTTGGCTACGTATTTTACGACCGGCCGCCTGCCTGACGTCAACTTATCTTAGCCGTATTTTACGACACTTAGATAAGAAAGAGGGTGGTCTATTCTACTCAACCGGATACCACACGGTGAGTCACTTACCTTAGTCGCCTTTTACGACACCTCGGTAAGATATGAGGGTGGTCTATTCTACTCAGCCGGATACCACACGCCGGGTCAACTTACCTTAGTCGCCTTTTACGGTAAGAAAAGAGGGTGGTACTACATAAAATAAGCGTCAATGTTCTCTATTTATTTTAAATCCTTCTTTTAATCTTTATCTTCTAGATTTCATTCATTATCGTCCGGAATCTTTGTACCCGCAAGCGTTTCGCATGGCGTCACCACAGATGGCGTCGATTGCGACAATCAGCGTCCGATCGCGACTGATGAAATATTTACGGCTGCAGTAATGGACGATTTCGCTCCTAATGGCTACGTGATTCTCTTAAATCGCGCTAATTGCACACTACAAATCATTCGGAGCGAACGGTCTTTTGTTGAACGTCGCTTTTATTTTTGAACCTATTTTATGAGCGACATGACTTAAAATTATAGCGAAGTTTTAATGCTCCTGGATTTTGTTTTGAGATTAATATATTGTATTCTATTTTCGAAATCGGCTACTTTTCTATAGAAAAAAAAGATTGATGCAAAAATCGCATATTATAAAATATCAAACGAAGTGTCTATATAAAACAGTATTAAAAATATTTATAATAGCTATGTGGAATTCAGCTGAGTAGAATAGACCACCATCATTTATTACTGAGGTGTCGATAAAGGCGACTAAGCTAAATCGACCCCCGTGTGGTATCCGGTTGAGTAGAATAGACCACCCTCTTTTTTACCGAGGTGTCGTAAAAGGTGAATAAGGTAAGTTGACTCGCCGCGTGGCATCCAGTTGAGTAGAATAGACCACCGTCTTTCTTAGCGAGTTTTTGAAAATACGACTAAGCTAAGTTGAAGTCAGACAGGCGGCCGGTGGAAAAAAAATCATATACCAATACGTTCAAGACATGTTGTGCCGACCCCACTTAGACTAGGATAAGCGCAGGAGAATGATATCATGCAACGTATTAAAAAAAATATATTTTTCCGTCATTTACATTTTAAACGAAATCTATGTCTTTACTATCTTATCTCATGTTACATCTCATCTCCAATTACTACTAAATTTTAAATGTGATCCGCGATAAGAAAAAAACTGCCATTATTACGCTTAATGCGTTAATCAAAACTTAGATATGTATTGTAAGCCATCGGTATATCGCCACATGGGACGTTTTACGACGACGTTGTAAAAGTATATGTCGACTTAAATGAGACATAAACACTGGAACGTGTAAACGAATGTCGCACATTTATTTTATTAGAGTCATTAATTCCTACGCTTTCGTCGTCTCCGAGACGTAAGCTGGAAGTTTCTGGACACACCCGGGTTTTCATTGATATATTGATTGGAAATTGTAATTAATTGTCGTGCTTTAGTATTTTATTAGGAGGCAATTAAAATCACACTTGCATTAAAACATTAAATGTAAGGGCATGGCTAACAAATTCGTTTCCAACCATTAATTTCAATTTTCTGTGGTAATTGCCAAGATTATAAATATTTTATTAACCTGATCCAATAATCTCAGGAATGACAGAACACTCAATTTTGGAAACTTCGTAAAATATTGTCATTCTGACACTTCGGTTGCGGTCTTGACACAAAAATATATTATCCGTTGCAAAAATTTAAATGTTATTATTATTAATTGTATTTATTTGTCACTCTCAGTTTTAAGCTTAGGTATCATATTTTTTAACGAAATTTTTTATTAAAATTGACCTGTTATAATAAATAGATAAAATATAATATGTGACATGTATGATAATGTAACTTAGATAAATTTAATTTTCGAAAATTCAAAACGGAGGAAAGGATGCCGATGATCCACGCAGTACGACTTTGAGTAGTCTACCATCTTGGGACAGCAACATACTTTTATATAGGAAAAGGACACAAAACACTTAATGTGAGCAGTTGCTAATCTGCCTTTACAATTTAAAAAGAGCTTCCTAATACAATAACTAACAAACTTCATCCCACAACTAACAACTCAATAAAAATAATAATAAAATGTTGCGTACTTGTCTAAGCATAACAAACTATAACTCGACCAAGACGCATGAGCGTCTAATAATCGTGATAAGTCATTCTTCGAAACGCGAATTACTACAATAAAGCAAGTTTATTTTCACTATACAACGAGAACTTAAGAAAACAAATGCCATTCGATTATTTCCGATTACGATATATGTAACAATAAATCTTTATTGATTCCAAAAAACTATATATAAATACATTTATTATTTTATACGATGATACAATACAAGATTATTTGATACGATGCTAAATATTTTTTATAGACATATATTATAATTATATTTATCAATCTACGTTACCTCATTAAAAATTGAACATTCAATCGTACGTTATACTTTATTGAATCTTCAGTCGTTGACTCTACGACCCATGTGTTTATTTGATTTCCATCTAAATTTATTTAAGTGATGCGCATATATTATCGAGAAAATTATTCATTGAATTAAACGACAGAATAAGAAACGTTGGACAAGAAAAAAGACTTTACTTAATTTATAAATAAAGTTGGAATAGTAATTTTGTTACGGCGGTTTAGTAAAAAGGATATCACAGGTTTAAATAAATAAAAAAAGTTTTGCCTGGAGAAATGCATCGTAATGTACTACTTACATTACATATTTATATCGTTTATATTATATCATTATGTTTTAACAAATCCTAATATTTGTAAATGGTATAAAAATTAAACATTAAAAAAAACACAAATATAATACAGAAACACTAGAAATTGATAAAATATGACATTGCAAAATATAAGATCTTTGACGGACTTTGAGCAATAATAATACTATTAATAATTCTGTAATAAGATCCTAATATGTAATAGATTTGTCTAAAACAGATTAAATTAAATAATTTTTTTTAATAATTCTATTCAAGTCTATACAAAACTTCTATTTGTGTCTATCAATACCAGAAAAAACGCATCTTAAAAGCCACATAGACCTTTACGATCAAATTACGACCACAAAAACACACAAAGTACACATACATCTACGACATCTTTATGGGCGAAAATGAGGTCCAGCTTTTTTATATCAGAATACCAAATTTTGCACTCTTGATAATGCTTCTGCAGTCGCCCATCCCTCCGAGTTACTCTAAAACCCATAAGGTCTAACAACACGTTCGAACAGAAACTTTCCTGTTAATTGCGTCTATCAGTGCGAACTCACCTTAAAATTCTTTTAACGAATAAATAAAAAAATAAGTCATGAAACAAAACAATTTTCTTCAAGATTTACACTAAAATAATTGTTCTAAGTCCAGTTTTTAACTGCAATTGCATGTTCAGACATCATTAATACCTCCACTCAAAGAAAATTTGTGACTTGTACGGAAAATTTTTAGGTGCAACAACTAAGAGAGTAACTTCACACCAAAGACTTTGAAGTATTTTCTGAAATAATTATGTTAGAGCACGCAACTCATTACAGCTCGTTTGCGGTTTATGTTGAATTGAACGTTAAATAAAAAAAAGTAGCACATTTATTAAGATGTATAAAAATTTCAAAGTTTACAAAACATTTTAGTACCTAATTAAAAGATTTTTAGTATAAATACGAGTAATGGCCCAAGATCCCGTGAGCGCCAGACCTTCGTCATTTTATAAAAGCTGAAACTTTGTCAGTTCATGCTCCCAACACAGGTAAGAACGATGGTAGATTATGGAATTTGGATCATAGTGGCTTTGGGAGATACGAGGTACTCAAGGTTGCCAAAGCCACTATGATCCAAATTCCATAATCTACCATCGTTCTTACCTGTGTTGGGAGCATGCACTGACAAAGTTTCAGCTTTTAAAAAATGACGGTCTGGCGTTCACGGGATCTCTCTCTATAACTTATGTTGTATTAGTATGACATAATTTCAGATAGAATATTTTTAACAGTAAAGAATTTTTTCACACGTGTTTTACCATTAAGAAGCACCATAGTGATGATTAAAACATAATGATTTTGTTTTTGCAGATTTAGAACTTAAAAATTACTCAAACAACACAACGACAGATTGATACTTTTTTAATTCTTCTAAATCAAATCTAATCTAATCATATCATATATGTATATGAAAAAAATGTAATCATGGAACTATCGTCTACATACTGAAGTGTAATAATATAAAAAAAATATTTACAAAACTGACATAGACTTGAATTGAATTGAAAAAAAACAACTCACCTTAGTCGCCTCTTTAGCACCTCGGCAAGAAATAAGGGGATCTATTCTAAGGGGATCTATTCTATTCCAAAGGATAAATAAGGGGATCTATTCTCTAATTCCGCAATCAATTTCAGCACTGCCATTACAGCAGTTTAAAAACACTGTTAAAAAGAGGCTGATACAGAAAGCCTACTATACTCTTGAAGATTATTTAGAAGATAAGAATGTGTGGATATAGCTCTCTTTGAACCTGTACAAGACAGTAACGACTTAATGTAAATAATATTAAGAATTATATTTTTAAAAGAGCAACCGCCGAGTTTCTTGCTGGCTCTTCTCGGTAGGAACAGCTTTCCGAACCAGCAGTAGAGTTGACGATTCAAAAGCACTTGTTTACAAGTTTATTTGAATAAAGAATATTTTGAATTTGAATTTGAATTTGAATTTGAATATTCTACTCAGCCGGATACAAGGCGGTTTCAAATTTTTTTTTAATGGTAAAGTGTTATAGTATTGCCGAGGTGTAAAAGACGACTAAGGTAAGTCCATCCACCGTGTGACTATAGACCTTATTTCTTACCGAGGTGTCGCAAAATACGACAATGGTAAGTTACGATCAGGCAGGCGGCCAGTCGTAATATACGTAGTTAAATCATGTGACAACATTTTGTTCTGTCCCCACTTAGAGTGGGATAAGCGCAGGAGATTAATGATGTCAAAGTATTATAAAATAAAAAATATTTTTAAAACGAATAGTAAGTTAATAGACTACAAAGAAGTAGCGGATGTTTGTTCGTTGAAATATCACCGGCTATGCCTTTTGCCTGTATGAAAACCAGCCCCAAAAGTTTGTTCAGTTTGAGCAATAAATTTCATCTTTGAAATAAGACGTCCAATATTCCAATGTATAGTATCAACATTCAGTTTATATGAAAAGTCCACAAGGGTATACAAACAAGTAAATAAAGACACGCGACGCAGAGGGTGGACGCTTAATGAAAAAGAATGTCTTCTATGTCGATAGAGATTCCGTATAAATCTAATAAAAGTGACCGCTCTTTATAGGGCTTTAGTGGAGTTATTTCGATACTGGTATAAGCAGTACAATACAATAATTAAAAAGAAAGCTAAGATTTGGAAACCTTTTTTGGCAGTAAGTCAAATGTTAGTTGTGTATTTGTTACAACGATCAAAAGAAAAATAAAATTTAACTTTTAGATTACTTTTCTTAAATTTTTTCAAATCACTTCATCATTCTCCTGCCCTTATCCCTTCCTAAGTGGGGTCGGCACAAGATCTTATAAACATGTTGTCACATGATTTAACTACGCAAATTTCCGACCGGCCGCCAGTCTGACGTCAACTTACCTTAGTTGCCGTTTACGACACCTCGGTAAGATATAATGGTGGTCTATTCTACTCAACCGGATATCACACGGCGGGTTGACTTACCTTAGTCGCGTTTTAAGACACCTCGGTAACAAATGAGGACGGTCTATTCTACTTAGCCCGATACCATACGGCTTTAAGTTAATAATACAAAGATAAAAATAAATTTCTATTTTAAATATTAATTTCTCGACAATTTTTTTACGAGGCATAAAATAATACATATCACGGATACATCATTAATTATGTTGTAATAAAAACCTCGAATAAATGTAGAAAGTTAAAATTTATTACGCCCCTACAGTTTAGCTCGTGAAATAGCAAATATTTCCACATACAATATCGCGTGTTGCAAAGGATGCATTATCCTTTTCATTTTGATGGAGCTAATGACGTTGAAAAATAAGCTCGGCTTAGTCGAACCGAGCGACTTAATGGGGGGCGGTGTTATTTACTGATGTATCATATATTAGCTTTGTAACGGGGTGTTATGAGACCGATGTGTTGTAAGGGATGATCGTCTTAGTATGACTTGATGATTGTCAACTTGATTGCTTTGCTTCTTGGATACGTTTATCAAGAGAAATGACCCTTGCAACCTTTCGTCTGTTTGTGCATGGAGTCCCTGATATCACCAGCGTTTTCTTTCTTTTTTTATTTTTGTCATTTCATTTTGTTGTCGCCAATATCATGGAACAATATTCAAGAGAAGTGTATCTCGGAGCAGGAACTGTGGTATTCCTATTATTATATTGTGTTATTGTAGAAAGTGTGCGCCAACAATTTTTTTAACTTTTCATAAAATTATCACCCAGGTTCTTTCTGTTTAAATAATTATACACCTTTTGTAAACTTATCCGTTTTCGTTTCAAGATGCATTTTAAAATTGCAGTTTGTAATATATCATATAAAAACGAATAGTAATATATATAATACTATATATAGATAATAAGATTTGAACGCAAATGCTATCTAAAAGTTATACACAATTTAATTATCTTATATAGGGTAGAATTTCCTGCTAATCCTTCATCATCTGGGTAAAAATATTTAACGTTAGTTAAAATTATCATACAAAGTATCTTTGACATACTTTCTAAAATTAAGAATAAAATATATAATAAAATACACAAAATCAAACTTGGGTCATATATATTATTAATCAAGTATTATATTATCATATAAAATTTTTCAGAATATATACAAATGTATAAAAATTTGCGTGCATGGCTTTTTGTAAAAGGTTTACGGGCTAAAATCTTTTAAGTTTTTAATTTAAAACAAATATGAGTATAATTCATATTACGCCGTGTGGTATCCGGCTGAATAGAATAGACCACACTCTTTTCTTATCGAGGTGTCGTAAAAAGCGACTAAGGTAAGTCGACCTGCCGTGTGGCATCCGGCTGAGTAGAATAGACCACCCTCATTTCTTACCGAGGTGTCGTAAAAGGCGACTAAGGAAAGTTGACTCACCGTGTGGTATCCGGTTAAGTAGAATAGACCACCCTCTTCCTTATTTATCGAGGTGTCGTAAAATACGACGAAGATGAGTTGACGTCAGGCAGGCGGCCGGTCGTAAAATACTTAGCCAAATCATATGACAACATGTTTATAACATGTTGTGCCGACCCCACTTAGAGTGGGATAAGGGCAGGAAGATGATGATGAGTATAATTCATATTGATGATTCATCATGAAATTTACGGTAAATAAAATCATCACGAATTAAATTGCATTTTTAAAGAGAATTTCGAGAATAGGTGTTATAATTTCAGAAAATAATCCAACCATAGTCCATTCCATTCCAATCCATACATGCAATGTCGCTAAAAGAAACGAGTTATGACTTAGATAAGAGGGTAGTCTGAAGGTTGTATAATGGTATTGCAAGGGTGCGTCAAGTGACAGTGTCATTGCCATCCATTATGAACAAGTCCTTATTCTTAACAAACAAACATTATAATCAGTACTTCGTTGACCGAGCCTTGCTCGGTAATTTTTTACAAAACAAAAAAAAACAAAAAAAGGTAGGTGGGGCTTGATCCCAGGTATTTTCATTTCTAGAGACCACCCATTCCCCGAATAAGCCTACTCTGACTTGAACACACTGTTTTTGCCAAAAACTTTTGGCAAAAATAGTGTTTTATATATTCAATGTAAATTTTTGTATTTTAAAGTGCAGGGATTTTTTAACAGGGATAAAATGAATTGGTTGTTATGTCGGTGGTTGTTAAGCATTGCGACGAAAATAACTAATTCTTTTAACAAAATAACTAATTTTATTTCCGAGTTCCAGCCAATATCGCATCCACAATGGTGGACAAAAGCCTGGACCGCCATATAAGGCTCTCTGATGCTTCTATATATATACACACACATTCACTACATCGAATATACGAATATACTAATTTCGTATTTTATCAAGTTTTGCCACACTACACGGGATGTGTGTGCTTAACATTCTCATCTCATTTGCATGTACTCTTCTTTCATCCATATTACAATAAGTTTGGTCTAATGACCGTTTAATAAAAGTTTGATTTTTAGCTTCTGCTTTAAATACTATACAAAAATAAAAAGACATGTCTGAAGCTATTAATGTGCAAATATTCCCAGAATAGTCCTGCGGAAGACGTTGCGTACACATTTCCAAGACCTGCATTCATTAACCAATGTAGGTACACTTTCATAATATTTGCACATAAAATGGGCAAAAAAATGGGGTGTAAGGGGGAGGCTCGTCCCAATCAGTCTCCTCAATTGTCAACCTCACCTGCACGCGGTGCACCCTGCAGATTAACCAACGAGGCTCTGGCGACCGACCAATGGCGGTATAACCATTCATATAGCTGACCTAAATTATACCAGACCGACAGTGGGCAGCAGCACTGTCGGTGCGACATGGTCAGCACTGCGATCACCAACCCGCAGGCCAAGCGTGGTGATTACTGGCAATACCTTCATGGCATTACAAATTAAACCACAGCCCCTAGTTCCCGGCAGCTCCGCTATTCCCAGCTCTGGCAGCGGTTTGGGTAACGGCGGGGCAGGGGGTGTCAAGAATCTCCGGCAGAGATTCCGCTGCCAACCCCGACGACTAGACCTGGCAACGTACAACGCACGCACTTTGAGGGAAGACGAAAAGATACTCGAGCTGGAAGAAACAGTAAGCAAGTTGCGGTGGGACGTGATAGGATTATCCGAAGTCCGAAGAGAGGGGGAGGACACGATGATCCTAAAATCCGGCAACTTGCTTTACTACCGGGAGGGCGAACAACAGTCCCAAGGTGGTGTCGGGTTTCTCGTCCACAAGTCCCTTGTCAACAACATTGTTCAAGTCGAGAGTGTGTCGAGCAGGGTCGCGTTCCTGATACTCAGAATTACCAAACGGTATTCGTTGAAGGTCATACAGGTCTACGCACCGACATCGGCACATCCAGACGAGGAGGTAGAGGCTATGTATGAGGATTTATCTAGAGCCATGCATGCCTCCAAAACCTTTTACACTGTTGTGATGGGGGATTTCAACGCAAAGCTGGGCAAGCGAATCGGCACAGAGGTGAGAGTAGGGCAATTTGGATACGGGCAACGGAACCACAGGGGCCAGATGTTGGTCGATTTCATGGAGAGAGAAGACCTCTACATGATGAATTCTTTCTTCAAGAAACAGCCACATCGAAAATGGACATGGATAAGTCCCGACGGTTCCACGAGAAACGAGATTGACTTCATCATGTCGACCAGGCGTCATATATTCAATGATGTCTCTGTGATCAATACCGTAAAAACCGGAAGCGATCACCGTATGGTCAGAGGCACATTGAATATATGCGTACAGCTGGAAAGATCCAGACTGGTGAAGTCTACGCTCCGACCAACTCGAGCTCATATCCAAAACCCCGAGAACTTCCAACTCGAGCTGAAAAACCGTTTTGATTGTCTAGCTGACTGCGATTCTGTGGACGAGTTAAACAACAGGCTGGTGGAAACTGTCCATACGGTGGGGTCCAAATTTTATAAGACACACCGTAAAAGAACCAATAAATTCTCGACCCAGACTCTCAAACTTATGGACGAGAGGAACGAAATGAGGCTACAGTCTTCAGTAGACGCGAAGCGCTACCGTCTGATCAATAGACAGATTTCTAAGGCACAGAAATGCGACTTGCGACACTTCAACACCGAATACATTCGAGGCACAATTGAGCGTAACAGGGGCTCAAAAGTGTTCGCAAGAGATTTGTCTATTGGGCAGAGGCAGTTGACGCGATTGAAGACCGATACTGGTAGTATCATTTTGTCTCGACCAGAGATTTTGAGAGAGGTTGAGCGGTTCTATGGGCAGTTATACACTTCAACACAACAGCCTGTGGTCAGTTTGGCAAAAGACCCAAGAGCCAAGCTGACCCGACACTATACCGAAGATATCCCGGACGTCAGCCTATACGAGATTAGTATGGCTCTCAAACAACTCAACAACAACAAGGCACCAGGTGATGACGGAATCACAACAGAACTCCTGAAGGCGGGTGGCAAACCCATACTAAAAGTCCTTCAGCGATTGTTCAATTCCGTCATTCACGAAGGTACTACGCCGGAAGCGTGGCACAGGAGCGTGGTGGTTCTTTTCTTCAAGAAGGGTGATAACACCTTATTGAAGAATTATAGACCCATCGCGCTGCTGAGTCAGGTTTATAAGTTGTTTTCGAGAGTCATTATGAATCGTCTCGCTCGTAGGTTCGACGACTTCCAGCCCCCCGAACAAGCCGGTTTCCGCAAAGGCTATAGTACCATAGACCACATATTCACGCTGCGGCAGGTTATACAGAAGACCGAGGAGTATAACCAGCCACTTTGCTTGGCGTTTGTGGACTATGAGAAGGCCTTTGATTCGGTGGAAACATGGGCCGTGTTAAGATCGCTCCAGAGATGCCGAATCGACTATCGGTACGTCCAAGTGTTGAAGTGTTTGTATGAAAACGCCACGATGTCTGTCCGTATCCAAGACCGAACTACGAGACCAATCCAAATGCAGCGAGGTGTGCGACAGGGAGATGTCATCTCCCCAAAGCTGTTTACCGCTGCATTGGAGGACGTCTTTAAGCTTTTGGATTGGAACGGATACGGCATCAACATTAACGGCGAGTACATCACTCACCTTAGATTTGCCGACGATATAGTCCTTATGGCAGAGTCTCTGGAGGATCTTAACACAATGCTCGAAGACCTCAGCAGAGTATCTCAACAGGTGGGCCTAAAAATGAACATGAGTAAGACGAAAATCATGTCGAACTCACATGTTCCACTCCACCCGGTCATCGTTGAGAACTCTGCACTCGAAATTGTAGACGAGTATATATACCTAGGACATACAGTCCGATTAGGTAGGTCCAATTTCGAGAAAGAGGTTAGCCGCCGAATCCAACTCGGATGGGCAGCGTTTGGGAAGCTACGCGAGATCTTTTCGTCCAAAATACCTCAGTGCTTGAAGACCAAAATCTTCGAACAGTGCGTGTTGCCAGTGATGACCTACGGATCTGAAACGTGGTCGCTGACTATGGGCCTCATAAGAAGGCTCAGAGTCGCTCAGCGGGCGATGGAGCGAGCTATGCTCGGAGTATCTCTACGTGATCAAATCAGAAATGAGGAGATCCGTAGAAGAACCAGAGTTACCGACATAGCTCAGCGTGTCGCGAAGCTGAAGTGGCGATGGGCGGGGCACATAGTGCGTAGAACCGATGGACGTTGGGGTCTCAAGGTGTTGGAATGGCGACCCCGCACCGGAAAACGCAGTGTCGGTAGACCCCCCACGAGATGGACTGACGACCTTAAAAAGGTCGTGGGGAGCCGCTGGGTCCAAGCGGCACAAGATCGTGTGGTATGGAGATCCCATGAAGAGACCTATGTCCTGCAGTGGACGTCCATCGGTTGACAAAGAAGAAGAAGAAGAAGCACATAAAATTCTGCTCAACGTAGATAACGTAGATAACGGAGGTATATAACCAGAAATAATTAATTTACAATTACATTTAAAAAGGAGAAAGTAAGTATGACTATGTTCCTTATGCACTTCAAAACCTGGACCGATTTTAATGAAGAGTTCAGACAATGTTAAGATTTATCCAGTAGATAATCTTGCAAACCTTAGTGGCGATCGGAGTATTTGAATTGTCAGACTAAGCTACAGCAACGCGTGGCCGGACCGCAACTTTGTAATAAAACATAAGTTTAAACCTACCGAGGTGCTCTAATGCAGTGTGGCAGGTTAGACTTCTTCTTCTTCTTTCTCAACCGGTGGACGTCCACTGCTGAACATAGGTCTCCTTAAGGGATCGTCATGGGGTGTAAGGGGGAAACTCGTCCCAGTCAGTTTCCTCAAATGTCAACCTCACCTGCACGTGGTACACCTTGCAAATAAACCGACGAGGCTTTGGCGACCGACCAATGGCGGTATAACCAGTCCCAAGCTGACTTAAATCTAACAGACCGACAGCGGGCAGCAGCGTTGTCGGTGCGAAAGGGTCAGCACTGCGATCACCAACCCGCATGCCAAGCGTGGTGATTATTGGCAAAACCCTTAATGGATAAACACATAAGGCAGGTTAGACGTATCCCAGGAATTATTCCAAATTAACAATATTATTTATAAAAGTAATGAGAATATTATTTTGCTATAATCCGCGATAGTTACTTTTGATAATGACGCTTGAAATTGCTATAGACAAAATGGACAAAACGAAAATGGAGTTCTGAGTAAAAACGAAGTACATTGGATACAAGCCAGTTACTAAATTCCTGAAAAGCTTAATAGATACAATAAGTTTACGTACAAATGAAAAGACTTCTATTGGTCAGTAAAATTATTACTATTTACATCATTGCAAAATATATCTTAAGTCCATTAATCATAAATTAAAGTGAAATCAGTACTTCTTCTCTCCACTACTTCATCTCGAGTTAAATGGTTCCGTCAAAAACACAAAGACAAGCTTAAAACGCGCTTTTAACTTAGATAAAGTCTTTTGGAGTGCACATTTTAAAACTACATTAATAACCTGCAAGGAGTCGGGAGACAATCTGAACTCAAACTTACCAACATAGATATATATATTGACTAAATGAGCCTCAGCCTTAATTGTGGATTCGTTTATATTAAGTTTTATATTAGTTTGTTGGTTTTATATAATTTTGTTTATTACATAAATAGTAAAAGTAGAATATTTTAAAGTAATTCTATTTAAAATTTAATTATAAAACAATAATTTAAATATAATTTATTTTGTATGTTTACCTAATTATTAAAACTTATACGACTGACGTAAATTTTTAAATCAATTTTTATTTATTTGTGTTTTTTTATATTCATAAATAATGATATCATTCTTAAATAATATTTCATACGGTTGTAACATTATATAATGAAGATATATTGTCACTATTATATATTGTCTATATATTGTCATTGTGTAAACATGTTGTCATATGATTTGGCTACGTTTTTACGACCGGCCGCCTGCTTTACGTCAATTTACGCCTTAATCGTATTTTATGACACCTTGGAAGAAAGAAGGTGGTGTATTCTACACAACCCGATACCACACGATGGAACAACGAACCTTAGTCGCCCGCCTTTTACGACACCTTGGTAAGAAATGAAGTCTATTCTACTCAACTGGATACCTCACGACGGTCGATTTACCTTAGTCGCCTTTTACGACATCTCAGTAAGAAATGAGGGTCTATTCTACTCAGCCGTATACACGGTGTATACGAGTAACAAGCATTGTAATATGAAATTAATTAATTTTATTTTTGTGTGAATGAATCAAGCCACTTCCAGCACGCTTCTATCAATGTCATATAGCAAGTGCAAGACAGCAAGTCTAATATCTCAGGGTGTCGAGACAGGCCGGCGTAATCACGGGCCGCGTCTCGGCGGTGTCAGGCCTGTTGCATTGTTGGCTGACATTTTCTTGTTAACAGTCCTCTTTGCCTACTGCGGCATCTAGCTACTCTATGGAACTATTTTCATTTGTTAAGCTTAATATTTCGCGAAGAGGAAAGGTAAATTAAAGAATAACGAAGGGTTCTTCTGATAGAACGCGTTTTTATACAAAAACAGAAGCGCTAATAAAAGTAAAAAGAAACCTTTTCTTTCGATTTTACTTGAGAGCCGATTTTCATATTATGCCCCAGATAAGGGGCAACATTTTTAAAAGCGTTATAAAAAAGTTTATATTCTATTTCTACCACATAGGTCTATAATAAGGGAGTTAGATATAACAAGGTTCAACAAAAATGTAGTATTTTTTATCTTACGCATAAAGAGAAATACATATAGATAGAAGAAAAGAGAAAAAGTCAGGTTTGGCAATTATGATATGGTGTTCTTTTAAATAAGCCAAATTTACGAGGTTATATAATTTATATAAGTATGACAGAGGTTTACTGCTTTGTTCAAATCATTCACCTACTCCTATCTCATGATGAACATGTTCTAAGCACGTTGTAACATGATTTGGCTGTGTATTTTACGACCGGCCGCCAGCCTGACATCAACTTACCTTCTTTCTAATTTCGAGGACGCCTGTCGGCGCAGGGCGGGTGGTCAGCTTCTTTTCCGGACTATTCCACCCATTAAAATCAACTTACCTTAGTCTCCTTTTACGATACTTAGGTAAAAAATTAGGGTGGTCTATTTTACTCAACCGGATACCACATAGACGGTCAAATTACCTTTGACGCCTTTTACGACACCTCGGTAAGAAATTAGAGTAGTCTATTCTACTCAGCCGGATCCCACACGGCGGGTCGACTTACCTTTGACGCCTTTTACGACACCTCGGTAACATAGAGGGTGGTCTATTCTTCTTAACCAGATACCACACGACGGATCAACTTGCCTTAGTCGCCATTTACGACACCTCGGTAAGAAATGAGGGTGATCTATTCTTTTCAGCCGTATACGGCATATAAAACTTTAGTACATAATCAACAATAATAAGGTGTACGATACAAAGTAACACCGAACATTATGTTACAGTTATTTACTGTCATGTCTTTCGCGACATAAACGACAACTCGTTATGCTAAAAAGTACTTTCACTTCCCGTTTGCGACATGAAATATAGAGCGGGACACATCGATCAGAGCGCCATGTTTTGTATCATAGCGTTGAATGGATAAGTTATGGTGGTGCCGCGTGTGCGATCCACGTCTTACGTGTCAATTAAGGAGACCGGGAAATGGATTTTGATGAAGACGAACTGTCGACAGAACCGAAATATTTCTCCCGAACGCGGACTGAAAGTAGGAATTTGTTGAACGCCGTATTGGTATAAATTTATTATGAAAAAATTCAAAAGTAATGAGAATATTATTTTGCTATAATCCGCGATAAAAGAAAATATATGTAATGCTAAATTTAGAGTGTAGTATTCGTTCTCATACCTTATACATGTAGAATTTGTAAGAACTCATGCACTATCGCAACTGACGATGCTTCGGTTACGGGGCGAAACAATTGTTGAGATTGTGGTGGTGTGTGCGGTTGAGTGAAATAGCCACCAACCACCCTCTTTCTTACCGAGGCGTCGTAAAATACGTCTAAGGAAAGTTGATGTCAGGCAGGCGGCCAGTCGTAAAATAACTAGCCAAATCATGGAACAACATGTTTATTGTGTGTATTGTGCTGCCATATTGTGCTGCCCCACTTAGAGTGGGATGAGGGCAGGAAGATGATGAATTTGATCTAACTAGGTAATGAACTTCATCATTTCATCATTGTAATTCATTGCCAGAGACATTGAGATCCAAAAGTTATAATAAAATTATATAATTGCTATAATCCGAGATGAATTCATGGCGGATTATAGCAAAATAATTTTATTATTATCTTTGTACTATGGATCTCCCCAAAGTAACCCCTAATTCTAAAAATTACATTCAGATCCAGTTGGATAAGATATTAAATTAATAGAAGTTAATATGTATTAAGTAACACGGTGAGATATGATCAAATCAGCTATATCCACTGACACCTCATAAAATACACCGCATCGTTTAAGAAGGTTCACGTTAAAAAGCAAATAGAGTACTAAAGGCAACACCTACGAGAATTATGTCACAGAACTTATGAAATATGGACCATTTAACGTTAAATTACCGCCTATTAGTGTCTAACGGCAAAGATGTGATAAAGAAAATATTATAGTAAAAAATAGCGCTATTGTAAAAAAATACTCGTATGAAAGTTGTAGGGGATATAATATTGAACCTCCCAATAAGTATTTTATAAAAAAAATACTGTTATAAATAACTGCCACCTACATACGACATCTTGGTGGATTAGGGCAATACTAAGCATCATTCGTGGAATCAAAAAACCTTTATGGTTACAAGAAAGTTCATATTTAATTTTTATTTACATGTAGTCACAGGTAAAAATAAATACATACATGACTTCCTTGAAAAAAAAATTGTAACAAAAGTTATGAATAATAACAAAAAATCACTTTAGTGTAATAAAATAAATATTCGAAAATAATATTAGTAATATTGTCATATCATCTTAACCAACTGTTAAATAACATTTCATAACTTTAGAATAGAATAGAACATATTTATTGCACCACATTTAATTTACAACATAGGTACAATATAAAGAAAACAACAATATAATCTAAGTGGTTCAATAAGGCGACTTTATCGCTAACGAGCGCTTTTTTCTAAGCATCCTTCAATCTAAAGACATTAAATAAGGTAGGTGGTGTTTAATACTTTACTTTTAATTACTATGAAATGTCGAGCACATTCAAAAACAATAGAAACCATTAATTCTTATTCTACCGTCCCGCTAGAAATAATTCAATTTGGCGCACAAAAACGGGTTTATCATTTTCACACTCGAGCAACCAGTAAAGGCGGATGCATGCCGCATGTGCCTTTCAACGGGTCCAGCGTGGAGCAGTCATCGACGCTGTATTGTCCGTCAGTCGCCGAGTGCGCCCTCTACCGTCGTAAGAGGCGCCGCGCCGACGTCCACGGACATTATTTAGGGCTTCATTGTACCATTGACCATTCACCAACGTCAAGATTTAAATAGCGATAACCGAGGATCTCTACGACTGATGGTGTGTCACATTACCTCTTTTAAATTGTGATTCTAATTTGAATAATGTAACGCGAGATGTCCAATTTACGCCTCGGCTCGCTACCACTGTCGTATCACAGGCTTGTATTTACCACAGTTGGTGCGTCATTAAAATGTTCACTCCATTGAGGCATTGCTGATAGTATCTTTAATTTATTCTAGCTGCGGCGTTAATGAAACACGCCACAAAAACTGTTGTTTATCATAACAATTAAGTAGTAAAGAGTTTTAATTCAGTTGACTATTAAAAGGATTTCGTGTTTGACACTTATAAGGCATATAATGCTATAAAATGACAGGAAAGATATTAAAGTGTAAGTTGAGATAAAGTTACTTAACCAGACGCATATTGAGTCACACAATCATATTGAGTATAACAATAGTGAGATTTCGATTCCGGAATAATCCCGCCATTGCAAATTATGTTGTTTTTTATTATTATTTTTATTTAAATTAATGCAATAAAGAAATTACAAACAAACAACAATAAAAACAAAATAAGCCTGAAGAAATTACATTGGATTACGAGTATTACATTTATTACATTGGAAAATGACAGATTATACATTGAAAATCTTAAAATAAGTACCTATTATTATAGTATCTTAATTATAGGTGATAACAACATTGAAAT